>OU426982.1:100978775-101721564 GCA_911387785.2 Aelia acuminata | reverse complement strand
TTTTTTGCCAAATGTTGGTAGCTAGAGGCCAGTAAAATAAGTTTTGTTGGACACGTAGTGATTAAAATTTGGTGGGCCTTTTTAGCTTATCCAAATATTTTTGTGAGCTTAATTAAGTATGTGGAATTAAAAAAAACTACATTTACAGTATTGAATGGTCTTGAAGATATTAAATTCGAACGAATATTTATTGTTTACTAATGCTAGACAAGAATAGTCAGCTGGCTATATTTCGTGAGGAAACTGGGAAAAAAGGTCTGTTCAGTTTAAGTTTATATTATTAAACCACTAGAAATCAGTTAGTAATTGATTCATTAGTTAATAATTGACTAATATATTGATCACTGATGTACCTAAATAAAACCATTGGTGGAGCTTACAAGTATGTACCACGTTCCCGTTAACAATGCAGAACTAATCTGTCACTTATACCCCTGAGGTACTTTCCGATGTGCATGAAAAGTGCATACGAAATTCCTTTACCCATGGCGTCAGCTTTCAGTGAGCTTCTTGGAAACCAACTTTGGAACAATACACCTGAATTAGCAATGTTTTATTTTTTAAACTATTCCCGGGACTTTAGTTAGGGCCAAATTCTTTTAAATTTTTTTTAACCTATAGTTTAAGTTTTGAACTTTTACACTGTAGCTATGTCACGTACTACTATAGAATAATTCTGGTCAGGGATTTTACTTCTTCTGTAAAATTAATGAGAAAACTCCATATTTTAAGAAAAGTTAAAGTTTGAGTTTTTTAAAATAAGCACATGTTTTTTTCTATCAATTCTGAACGACATCATATTTCAATTTTCATCTAATATTATTTAAATAAAAAAAGCATGATTAAAAAAATAACAAAAAGTAAGTATTTCTTTTTTCAAATTAAATAACATGGTTTTGAAGGCTAGTTCACTTTGGATTTATGCTGACCAATTAATGTTTACCTAAAAGTATCGTTATTAAATTAAAAAATTTGGTGCGTGCGCGCAACACACAACTTTCACATACCAACTTACTTAGATTAGAAATTGACGTGTTTTGCTAAATATCATTTCCCAAAGTCACACATTTTTCTACATTCACATCTTATTTTTGTTAATCGTTAAAGCCGTTTTTGAGTAAATAAAAAAACCCGTGAAAATGATACAAAATTTATTAAGTAAAGTCCCCCTCCGGTTAATCAATTTTAATGAAATTTTTACAGTCATATCTCGGTAATATGCATACATCAAATACCCAATTTGATCAAAATCGTTAAAGCCGTTTTTGAGTAAATAAAAAAAATACGTGAAAATGATACAAAATTTATTAAGTAAAGTCCCCCTCCGGTTAATCAATTTTAATGAAATTTTTACAGTCATATCTCGGTAATATGCATACATCAAATACCCAATTTGATCAAAATCGTTAAAGCCGTTTTTGAGTAAATAAAAAAAATACGTGAAAATGATACAAAATTTATTAAGTAAAGTCCCCCTCCGGTTAATCAATTTTAATGAAATTTTTACAGTCATATCTCGGTAATATGCATACATCAAATACCCAATTTGATCAAAATCGTTAAAGCCGATTTAGAGTAAATAAAAAAAACACGTGAAAATGATACAAAATTATTAAGTAAAGTCCCCCCTCCGGTTAATCAATTTTGATGAAATTTTTACAGCCGTATCTCGGGCATATTAATACATCAAATACTCAGTTTAATCAAAATCGTTAGAGCCGTTTTTGAGAAAATCGAAAAAAACCTAAAAGGTTTTTAAGTAAAGTACCCCCTCCCTTTAAGTAATTTAGATGAAATTTTCGCTGTCACATCGCGGGCATATACCTACACTAAATACCCAATTTCAGGATAAGCAGGATTAGCAATTTCAGGTTTATAGTTTTTGAGCTAGTCTGTTCACACACACACACACCAGACCATTTCGCGGGACTTGGTCATTTAGACTCAGGGGACCCCAAAACGTGTATTTCCGTTGAAAACCGGAAGGCGAAATTTTTGACGATCGCAATACTTCCACTTACTATATATTTCATATATAGGTAAGTGAAAGTAAAAATCTTGGTAAATTGCGGTATTGAATAAGAAAAAAGCTATAAATTCATATATTAAAAACAAGACGAATGCATGAAACGAAAAACATTGAATCGGCGACATAGTGTTATTACAATATTGCGCTGTCGTATAGTTCCAATTGCTTTTCTCGATCACCCCGTTTTGGGAATATGAATATAAAACTTTATTATACCGTGACTTTTTTTTTTTTTTTTTTTTTTTTAATCTACCCAATAACGTTGCCGGTACAAACAGAGAAAAACAATTTCCTAGAAAAAAAGATAAAATATATATAAACATATAGTAATTTCTTTAGAATAGAAGGCGTTCTTTTTTCTTTTTACGAACAGCATGTTGTTTTCAACGCAATTTCCTTAGAGAAATAGTCAAATTAGTTCTTCTGGCCTACTTCGCGCTTAACAAACACCTTAGGTATTATCTCAAAGTTGGGGCTTGATTCACTGATTACTTTGATGTAGTTTCGTTCCTCAAATGAGTTTCATTGTGTAAGAGGGTACCTTTCTTCTATTCTACTGATCTGATGTTTCTTTTTTTTTACATTAATCAATAATTTTCATTTTTGTTTTATTTTCGCTAGAATTCAAATGGTTATTATACTCTCCAGTATTTTTTCCGAGTCAAGGCTTGTATAGACATCATGTAAAAAAAAAGAGGGAACGAGCAAGGATGTTACAAATAGCGAAGTAATGTTTTAATAATTTTAGGTTCGTATAATTTTCTTTTTCTGTGTCTGTTAAGAAAACGATTTGTTTATTTATAGATATAATGTGTTCAGCATTTATTAAGTAGGGTTTAATTTCATTGGTATACACAACACCAGAGTTACAATCGTTGAAATACACGGTTCCAATTTTAACTAATTTATTTCCTCATAATAGTGGTGTGTATTAATTTTCGGTTCAGGTTGAATTCTATTAATACATATCAGAAGGTGAGGTGCAAAACTCGTTCGATCCACATGAACAGGTTTTTCAGGAAAATCAAAAAAACTTAGCACGTCTTTTAGAGGGGCCAGATAATTTTTTTTTTTTTTGCCTTCAAATGGTAGCTACCCTATGAAAGTGAACTTGGAATGAAAAATTTATGATTTAATGGTAACAAAAAAAAAAGTCACAAAGTATGAAATGAGAAAGTTTTGCAACAAAATGTTTAAAGGAAAGACTTTTGCTGCGCACCACATTGGAACGAATAAGTTTTAATTCTCACTGTGTAAGTTGATCTTCCAAGAAGTATAACAATACGAGGTGAAGAAAACAAAAGCACAGTTTTTTTTTAATAAGTAATATTTACTTAGGTTCACAGCCATTTTATTAATAAATTCGGTATAATTTTACAAAATAATATCACCCACTGACTTAAAGCATTTCACTAAACTTTTTTTTGTCGATGAATTTATCGAAAATATCAGCGTACTGATGTAAAACATCAGACTACAAAAAAGTTACAAAAAGACTAGATCCCAAGGTCATCGTCTTCTTCAATAATAGTGACTTCATCATCCTGTTGTTTCCCTCCTCTGTGGCATATTGTATTGAGAACTCCTGTGTAATACTTCAATGAATCATTGGGCCAATGATGGGGGGTCCCCACTCGTCACCAAAATGCTTTTTTAGCAGATTATCAACGTCTTTCAGCTTGTTGGAGCCATTGGGAAATCTAATATTAATATAGCTAGGTAAGAAGAATCGAGGAGAGTTCACAATAATAATAAATCACGCTAGTTTAAGGAGCTTTCGATGTTTTGTTCAGAAAGAATAACAGAATAACTGCTGCAGTGAACGTATGGGATGGGTGCAAAGTGAGAAGTTATCATAGGAACCAAAAAGTAACTTCACAACGAGTAACGAACCAGTTTTGAAACATAATTGGCTATGGAACGAATCAGTCCTGCAACAAACGCTATTTTGTATAGCAAAAATCCATATGAAATAACAAGTTTTACTCCAATCTGATAAGATATGTTGAAAGAGTATTGACATATCTTTTAGAATCCACTGCCATCTCAATTTTTCATAAAAATGGAACGAACGAGTTTTGCACCTCACCTCCTCATATTTACATGTGAATAAGCTTCTTTTAGTGTTTGTTTTCACGTATTCCCAAAACATAAAATTTTCCTGAATTCAAATTATCTAACAGATACTAAATCGAGACTTTAGATTTTACTTTTATTGGCAAGATTAAATGGTCATATCTAAGATACTTCTTACTCAGCTTATTGAGACTTATCTCAAGGACTAATCTGTAAGTTACTTGACTAAGATAGAATGAATCTCTCTGTAGTCTCTGTGTATGAATTTAGGGGGGGGGGGAGGGTAAATATTTAGGGAGTGGGGACAAGTTCGTTTTCTTCTAGTGGTGGGAAAAGTCTCTATCTAAGCCTTCTAGGGGGGCCTAGTACCTACTATCAGAAGAACGGTTATAGCGGTATAGATACATATATATATATACATTATGCTTTTCAGTGTGGACAGTGTGGCCAGTCTTCTTTAGGGTCGTTTATTTATTAGTTCGACCTAGGAAAACTCACTAGTTAATGTTATAAGTTTATAATGAAGATTAACATAAAAAAAAAAAAATTATTAATATTAATCATTGTAAGTGATCTTGCAGAATACCCTCCAAAAATTTCATGAAGACAGGATCAAGAAAAGACTTCTTTCTACCGTTGGAGTGGTAATCGATCGATGGATCACGGATTCAGCTGCCGTTCACTCGGACTAACACCATTCTTTATTCGGCTCTAATTTGTCCGCCTGGGCTGCCCCCTCCCCGCCGCAGCACCACCCCCCACCTTCCCCCTCTACCCCTCCTCTACCCCCTCCCCAAGGTGGGACCTGATTTCGGGGGAATAATGGAAGAATAGCTGCCGTTCAATTAGTGGCAGCAAATAGGCTTTTTCCAACACTTTCTCACTCAGGCTTCAACTTAATTAAGGACAAATAAGTCTTTCAAAAGGAATTTCCTTTGTTCTTGTGTCTTTTTTTATTTCATTTTCATTTCTTCTTACCTTTGCACTTCTTAAATATAGCAAGGTAATACCCCTGATATTTCGCTATTTCATAATAATTTCCTTTCTTATAATTGTAATAATTAAATAAAAAGAGTTTTCATAACAAAGCGGCCTTAGAAACCTCGCGAATATGATTACTCTTTTTATAATAAGAGTTTATGCAATTGAATTATTTTTCTTTTTTTCTTTAGTCCAGAAATATCATCTACCAACCAATTTTAAATTTTCGTTGTATTGATAAATTAAATAAATATGTTGAAGAGCTTGAACTGTCATTAGTTCATAACAAGGGTCTTTTATTTTAACAATAATATTTGATTTGTAGCGTAACCTAAAAAATAAGAATGAGGGTGGTGGAATTGTACGCAGAAATTTTGAATACTAGCGTTTTTTTTTTCATTATTTGATCTCTTGAGGAACAGTAAAATCTTACATTTAACTGAGTGAAGAAAAAACGAATCAGTGAAATTAATATAAATTATTTTTTTTTTCTCATTATCATTATTTTTTTTTCTATTGAAATTAATAATACATTCGGCCACAATATATATATATATAATAACGACTTTATTGACAAACATTGCGTTCATATGTCGTTTCCAAAAAGAATAGTATTCCATTCGTTCTTGTCCTGCCATTGGCCTTCTCTAAGCCCTCGTGCAGCCATCCCTGCATACACCGCCTCCATCCATTGCTTCTTTGGTCGTCCTCTCTTTCTTCTCTCTTCTGGAGTAAACTCAAGCATGCGTTTGGGCCATCGGTCAGCTCGCATCCTCATGACATGCCCATACCAACTGAGCTGTTTGGTTTCTATGGAGTAAAGCATTGTCTTATCTTGGTTAACTGTCCTTCTTATTTCAGCGTTCGGGACGTGGTCAAGCTTTGAGATCCTGCTACTTCTTCTCCAGAAGTCCATTTCTAAGGCTAGCAGTTTTCTTTCTTCATTCTTTTTTATTGTCCATGTTTCTGAACCGTATAAACAGTGCCTTCTATAATGGATTTATATATCCGCTTCTTGGTCTTCATTGTCACTTCGTTACTCCACAATCTTTCACCCAATTTTTGCCCGATTTTAATTTGGCCTGTTGAATTTCTGTATAACCCTTTGATGGCTTTGATAAGATATTTACTAATCACAGTTTTCTCGAGCGCATCACATAGTTTGTTAAAGGGGACAGAGTCATATGCCTTTTTCAGGTCTACAAAAACAGTAAAATCTTACATTGAACTGAGTGAAGAAAAAACGAATCAGTGAAATTAATAAAAATTATTTTTTTTTCTCATTATCATTTTTTTTTCTATTGAAATTAATAATACATTCGGCCACAATATAGTAATAAAAAAAATGAAATAAAATTATGGCTACATTTTTCAATAATGGACACGAAAAATCAGTAAATAAATATATATGAAGCTATATAAGAGACATCAAGAAAATGAATTATTATATAACAAAAATAAGTCTATAACAAAATTGATAAAACAAAAAAAAATTGGTTGTTGAAAAAAAAGCTTGTTTTTCTCTCATAATTTTATTCAATATATACGTTTTATAACATGCAGCGTATTTATAACATAAAAGAAACTAGTATTTGTAATCAAACAAACCAGACACCTTCCAACCCCCCTGAAAGGTGAAGTATTTTTTTTTTTTTTTTTTTTTTTTTTTTTTTATACAACTCTTTATTTGAATATATTACAGTCTCGAGAAATTATTAATATTGAGGACTGAACATATTCGGTGAAGTAAAACTGAACACATTCACATAAGCTGAGGTAAAACCTAAAACTATTACGATTTCTAAACAAAATGCGCAATAACATTTTATGTACTTAAATTGAACATTGGTTGTATTATTTAATGTATCGCTCACAGCTTTGGTATTTTCTCATATTTTTCAAAGTATAATGTTTATCGTTATTCTCATCAAAATTAACTATAAAATTATTATTTAAGAATCTCAATAATTATTGTGCATTTTTATTATTACTATTTCATTTATTATTTATTAATTATTATTACCTACTATAAGATTACAGTCGAATAAAAAATCGCGTAAGAAGAGCAGGCTTATATCAAGGCTTAGTAATAATTTGCAGTACTTCAATTAATTATTACGTTAGGGCTTTCAGTAATATTTAAAAACCCCGTTCTTAGGACCTTCTTAAGAATTCTTAAAGAAAGTATGATAAAAGTGAGGGAGCCAAAAGAGAAGATACAATTTGGCATTCATTCAGGACATGAAATAGATTCGCTTTCAATCTTCCTTCCTTAAGAAAGGAAAACTTTTATGAGTTGCTATGGATAACGCCTGTCTGATATATAGACTGCCAATTATTTTATTTAATAATCTTGAAAAATTGTGTTTCATTTGGATGAATTTGAACGCTCTTGAAAAAAATTGTGGAATGAATTACCAGACCTTTGGGATTAAAAGGATTGTGACACTGCAAGATATCATTGATGTCGTCTTTGATTACATTTCGTTTAAATAATCCCTCTTTAATTAAAGACGTATGTGGATACTTTTTTCATGGTAAATCGCTTTTTTGAAAAAAAAATTCTCGATATTCTTCCGTAGTCTTTCATATTGTGGTTTAAGCGTTACGTTTTCTTTGCGAAACATAGCATTATCTCTGTACATTTTCGCTTTGTTTTTATTTACCAGTTTCCTTCCACATATGCATTGAGTAGAGGGTGGGTCTATATTCTCACCAGCGGTTGAACGAGGAGATCTTGTATCATCAAATCAACTCCCCTTTATAATGTTTTTTTTTCGTAACAAATATACAGTAGAATTCGTTCTCATTCGCTTCCGTTTCAAGTCCATTTCACAAACCAATCTTACTTTCTTTTTTTGCCGTTTCATTTTATATTTTTGATTCTCTTTCTTAGAATAATTGGAACATTTTCTTGTTTTGAAATCGAAATCTTTCAAACACCTCCTCTATTGACTTGAATTTTATTGGGGGAATTTTTTTAACTATCTGAAAGAGTGATAAATTTATAAGTTTTTTTTTCTTTTTTTCTTTCATTATTTTTTTTTTTCATTTTTTTTAAATTTCTCATAGTTAAGGACTGAGGATGCTTTTAAAACGTTGAGCAGCAAAAGAAAGCTTCAATCCACGTCGCTATCTTCATTATCCTGCAGTATTTGATTTACAGTAAGACAGGGTAATGAATGACAGGGGAATGAATTTTTAAGGTTTATTTGATAACCGTTCAAAGGGAAAAAAAGATATCATAACGATACTTGAAAAGCGAAATCTGTGCTACAAAATCATTTATATTTGAAAAATTGGAAAAGAAAAAACTTACCTGACCAAAACTGTAGAGGACATGGGAATGAAGACTATTAAACATAACCTCTCAAGTTTGAGAACTTATGTGCTTCTGGAGAGCTTGAATTTGTACTGAGGTTCGGTTAATATTTGGGGTTGCTTGGGAAAAGACCCCTTCTTGCTTACTATATACTTTTTACTGATTTACCCACTGAAAAATATGGTGAAAATCTAATTTTAAAAATTGACAGGGGAATGAATGAAAACCTGTGGGACATCATGAAAAGTAGTTTTTTCAATTCTAATCCTTTATCATCAAGGATTAGACTGCTTTTATGAAATTTTACTGTATTTTGAACAAATTGGACAGAAAAAAATGTAAAAATTGACCTAGTATACGAACACAGAACTCTTACTTTGAGCAGAATCAGACCTCGGGACATGACAGGGGAATGAATTTTGACCTTTTTCTGTTGGTTTTAAGGTACGCGTGTTATATAATTAAAATAAAGCCGCATGGGGTCTAGCTTTACAACTCGCCTGGATTTAGAAAATTGATGTCTTAGAGTCCTAAGCTTTTCTAAATCGCTATAAACGGCCTGGGACACAAAAGTTCCCTCTTACGTGAGAATGACCCACATATTATGTTAAATTTTTTTCATATTTGATTAATATTCAAATGATAATTTCCATTTCATTAGTTAAATATAAATTTCCAGAATGATGAATTAATGATTTATAAATTCTCTCATTTCGTTGCTTTCACAGTCAAAAGGTACCTTATTTCTTCATGGAGGATCCCACCTTATTTTCGCATCATTTCGAAAAATGAATAACTTATGTTTCACCTGCTTTTGGCGTTTCAATATTTCCAAATCAGAATATTTCCGTACAATACTTTTTTTTTCTTTTTCTCAAATGTTAACTCTTTTGACCTTGAAACATATCACAGTCTTCCCTTTGAAATACTTATAACTTTAAGAGGGTCAGAGACTGAAAATGAGTACTTATAATTTTTTGTTAATTTAATAAAATTGACTTATCAGAAGTAAAATATTCTAGGCTCCTCATCCGCCAAATTCCGCCGGATTTTTCTAATAAAAACTAATCTACAAAATGTATACTTTATAACAAAAACACTTCGGTATCCAGAAATGGCCATAACTATTGGCACATGCATTTAAATCTTAACCTAAAGAATCTATTAAGGAATAAAATCAGACGAAATCGATACTATTTTTAAATAAAATAATATCGAAACTAAATGAATAACAAGGACAGGCCTTGCGTTGAATTATCCATTGAATTCAAGTCACCAGTGAAGCACGAATTATGATAATTAAAATATTGCGATTTTCAATATTTATAAGGATGGACAATTTCGGATTAGCACAGCCACTTTAATGAGGGCCAGAGGATACGAAGATAACATAATCTGACAGGTCCTCTACTAGCACTCGGAGTAATTTTTTATCGAAAATAAAAAATGGGTTTCTGCTAGATTTTCGAGTAAAAAACTCCTGTGTGTAATGTTTGGTTCTAAACTTCGTTCCAAAATTTAACCGTTTAAACAGGGGTTTATACTCAAAATTGTCATTTGCGGTTCAATTTCTTACCGTAAGTTCTCGCACTGATTAAGCATAGAATCGAATACTCTATTAAAAATAATGACAATTAATAAATAATCCGCATATAAAACCATTTTATAAATGGTGAAATATAAATATATATTTAACATAAATGTAGGTTTAACACCCTTTAAGAATATTCGATGATTTCATATCTGTTGGTGAGATGGAAGATACTTAATTATATCTACAAGAAAAAAAATAATAATATGTCTCTGTTCTTTGATTAAACTTATCCAGTAAAAATATATATTTCCAGGAATTTTCTTCTGAGAGAGGCATTAAGTTGAAATTTTTGAACTGTCTTGCTTTCTTTTTTTATCTTATTTTATTTTTTAGCCTTGATTAAGATATTGTCTGTTGCAGCTTTGATGGAAATTAGCCCTTTGGAGGTGGTTTGAAATAATTTGATGTTGGGTTATTTGCCTTCAGCAACCGTGACCGCGGCAATTTACTTTTTATAGCCACAAGTTTGCCATCAGCTCAACTTTTTTCACCATGCTCGTTTTAGCGCCTACATTTCACTTTATGTCATTAAAACTTTTTTTTTCCTAGGAATTTTTCTTATGAATATATAAATATATGAGGCTGAAGCCTAAAAAGTGTTAAATCGAATTACAAAAAAAAAATTTATTTCTTTAACGACTCAAAAGCTAATCGGACGATGGTACAGTGGGAGTCCTAATTTTTGCCTATCCAGGAATAATTAGGATAGGGATCTTTAACGAGTACCTGACATCGCACCGTCCAGGTACCTCCGTTTTATGCCCCATGTGTAGGACGCCATAGCCAAGTATTTTTTACTCCCTTTAAAAAATGTTTGGGCTTATATGCTAGCCACTACACCGCAGGTATACCCTTTTTAATTTGATTCATAGGTCTTCGCAGTTTTTGACACTTTTTAGTTGACACCATGACGAAAAAATTTATTCATCAATGTATTAAAAATAGTTTAAAGTGCTAAATAAAGTAATATAAATGGATTTTACTAAAACCCAACTTTTTTTATTTGGAGTTTTCTTAAAACAAAGATTTTGGACTGAAAACCCTTTACGCTACAGGCACTGATATATTTTTAGAAAATTGGATAATGTTTACAGTACAGTGAACATAGAATAACCAAAATTGATTCTCTACTATTTGTTATGTAGTAATATCTGATGTATTTTATGTAGTAACTCTCTAGCTACTAAAATTTAAACTATGAAATTGATAATACAATTAATAATACTGTAACACTTCTGTGGGTTAACAAATATTTATTAAATTAAACAATTATCAATGCCACACAAATCATAACAAAATAAATAAATAAATATTTATAACAATATAAATATATATGAAAGATTACAAATAATATAAATTTACAGCACACAAATCATATGGCTTGAGCTTCAAAGTCAAGACGAAGGCTAAGACTCAGAGTAACTCGTCCAATCACTCGCTCCTTATATATAGTCTGAAAAGGAATGGCCTGGAAGTTTCTGGAATGAGCTCGAAAAATCTAATCCCATGGACCTGCTTCTAACGGTTTGTTCCGACCGCTAGTTCGTTTCAACAACCGGTTTGGGATTCTAAACCATATGTGTTTTTTTTTTCTTTGTTAAACGATATAACTTTACAATACATACGATCATGATGTGATTAGTTTTAAAACTGGCTATTTGCTCGTTTCTAAACGATTATTTTTTCCCACAAATTTTCTATGCAATCCTTTTTAATTATAAAAATTTTAATTTAGTAAAATTAATAGTTTTATAATTTAAACAAAACAAGCGTTTACATTTGTAAAAAGTAGTTTTTAAGGAATTTAATTGAAAAAATAAAGGTAAGAGATCACTATCTAAACGAAACGACATTTATCTTATCAAAAAATATCACAATACATGTTGAAATACTCAGAACATGTATATAAGCAGAAAGCTCGACAGATGTTAATATTGACTCATTTCAATCTCTATTTATGACCATGTTACCAATAAACTATATTGTTTAAATTAAATTGGTTAATGGATTTTTATAAAAATTAATTTGAAATATCTAGAATGATTGAATTTATATTTATTTTATTCTCACTGATAAATAAAATCCCATGCCATTTATTGAAAAAAGAATTGTCAGGAGTTGTTGGTTTTTTGGCCAGTGAATTAATCTTTTTTGCCACGGTGCGACGATACTCAATTTCCGGTAGAATAAACAAAAAAAATTGTGTTCCCTTTACATTAGCACTTACGCACGCCATTTTTATAAAATAATGTCTATTTTTAGTCATAGAAAGGAGGCTGTTAAGTAAAATTTGTGTGACGTGCGCATCACACCAGGTTTTTTTATTTTTTTATCGAGACCCCTTCCATTATTATGGACTTACATATCAAAGGCTTCCCTGGTTATCCCTGTGCTATTACAATAGACGAGAATCATGCAAAGGAACTTGTGAATTCTTTTCTTTCGATCTAAACTACAGCTCAATTTTTCTAAATTACCTAAATTGTCCATTACTAGAGGTTTGTAAATAATCATTTGTAGCTTTTGAAAAAAAAAAAAATCACACTGGGTAAAGGCCATCACACCAGATTTTATTTTAGTTATCTTTTGTATATTCTATTGAACAAATAAGAGGGCTCAAAATAATATTTAGAAAATTGGATATTAGCCTTTCTCTAAAACTCAGTGTTTCATGTGACCTGTGACTAATAGAAGGGTCAATGTTATTACTCCTTAGTCATGTATTAGTTAATACCAATGTTATCAGTGGTAGTTAATTGACAATCGACAGTCGTATAATTGTATGATAATAATTAGTTGCGCAGGTTTTAGCTATCAAATGAGACAATTAACTACAATTCCAGTCCTATATCTCATAAATCTCAGAGACCGTATGTTTGGAAGAGGGGAGGAATAGTGCAAGACAAGCCGAGAAGAAAAGCAAGTCATCGATCGAGGATTGCATTAACCTGATTTATATACTGCCCGCCCCCACCACAATACATCCATTTATTAAACATGATTTCCCTTCCCACTCCCTCAGTAGAGTTATCTTTGCGGAGGAATCAGGTCATTTATATTTGCCATTTTATATTTGATAAAACATAAGTTTGAATCCAAAATAAAAACTTTACCTATACCTATTTTGTAGAAATAATATGAACTTTCGTGTTTTGTTTTTTTAATATTTTCTATCTCTATGTTAACATGTATCAAAAATTTCTGCATAATAAATATAAAAAATATTCCTCTTCGGGAATGCTGTTTTTCTGAATGATGGTTTAACGCGCCTCTAAAGTTCAAAAGTGAATAAAAAAATCAGACCCAATTTTTTATATCCTTATTCTTATATCCCCTTGAACTAGATTAGACATACACAAATATTTTTAAGTTGTTTAAACATTATTTTTCATGGTATTCTTGAAAATTAATGCACATTTTTAAAATTTGCATATTTAAAGTTCTAAAGATAACAGAACTGAAACTTTAAAACAATTTAAACCCTCTTTAACCTTTTAAAAAATAATTCAAAACTGTAAAAATTAATTAACATTAGAAAAAAAACACATAAAACAATGTTAAAATAATAATAATATTGAAGAAATATTAATATTAATACGGTAACACACCTCTGGGACAAAACAATTTAATATTAAGAGAAAAAAGCACACAATGAAAATTCTAAACCGATGTTTCTTCAAGGTGCCTTGAAGATATAAAATTAATATAGGATTAGAACTTTAAAAAAAAATCTGGTGCGTGCGCGCAACACACAACTTTCACTTACCAACTTAATTAGATTAGAAATTAATGCGTTTTGTTAATTGCTACTTCTCAAATGAACAGAACGGCTTTAATTATGAACAATGGTCTGTCATTAAAGGCGTACTCCGCATGCGTGGGCTCAACGAATTTCATGAGTTGAGTGCCCCCTCCGTTTGACCAATTTTGATAAAATGTTGGCTTTCAAATCTTTGACATATACTTACATCAAATACCCAGCTTGATCAAAATCATTAAAGCCTTTTTGAGTAAATAAAAAAAACACGTGAAAATGATACAAAACTTATTAAATAAAGTCCCCCCTCCGGTTGATCAATTTTGATTTAATGTTGGCTATCGCATCTTTGGCATATACATACATCAAATATCCAGTTTGATCACAATCGTTAAAACCGTTTTTGAGTAAATAAAAAAAACACGTGAAAATGGGACAACATTTATTAAGTAAAGTCCCCCCTCCGGTTGTTCAATTTTGATGAAATGTTTACAGTCATATCTTGGGCATATAAATAGATGAAATACTCAGTTTAATCAAAATCGTTAGAGCCGTTTTTGAGAAAATCGAAAAAAACTTAAAAAGTTATTAAATAAAGTACCCCCTCCCTTTGAGCAATTTTGATGAAATTTTTGCTGTCATATCGCGGGCATTTACCTACACTAAATACCCAATTTCAGATCCGCAAAGTTTATAGTTTTTGAGCTAGTCTGTTCACACACTCAGACCATTCCGCAGGACTTGGTTAATTGGACTCAGGGGACCCCAAAACGTGTATTTCCGTTGAAAACCGGAAGTCAGAATTTTTCACGATCGCAATACTTCCACTTACTATAAATTTCATATATAGGTAAGTGAAAGTAAAAATTAACTCATCATGTAAATAAATCTATGAATAGATATACATTTTTATATTCTATCTAGAGAGATTATCCTTTCAAGTTATTTGTGTACTCGTTTTAAAAATTATTCGATTTCGTATATCGATTAACATTGTAAAGTAAGGTATCTTGTCTAACTTATCCTCCTTTATCAAGTTCCGGGTGATTTTATCTTATCATTTCCAGGTACATTATTTTTTCTTGTAACCAATATGTTTTAAGTATATTTATTTATTTGTTTTTATTTTTAAATCGTTTTATCCAATTTAACCAGGCTAGTAAAAATCACTAACACATTAATCAGAAATATATTAGCAAAAATATATATTGAAAAAGAAGGATATTACATGTTTGCAATAATGATATTCATTTTTTCTTAATTTAAAGATTAAGTGGATTGTTTTTGTTCTTTAAATTTTTTTCTATATTAATCCTGAAAGTATCCGCACCGCATTTATTCATTTGTTTTTTTGTTTTGTTTTTTCAGCTAAAAAGGTGCAATATAATTTAAAAACTTAGAAGAAAATAAAAAGGTAGGTGAGAGCGGGGTTGGTTGGCAACAGTTTTCACTTTTTTGATTGTTGAGTCGTTCCTGTTAACATAATCCCAATATGTCTGATACCACTGTAAACTCCAGGTATTAGATTACTTCAAGTATTTTTTTCAACACATAATATTTAATACTAAGATCATAGAAAATTGAAGAATTCGTCAATCCAGAGTATGCCAATTAACCCCCTATGTGGGGCAGGTTGGCCTAGAAGGTAGGCTCTTCCCTACACTGTTGGCATCGGATTGAAAACTCAGGACAAGACTCCCGAGGTCGAGCGGGTCACATGGTACAATGGTGCGGCCTTCACAACAGGTGTGACGGAAACTATAAGCCAATGGCCAACCTACCCCCTATGCCAACCAACCCCGCTCTCCCCTACATTAAAGCCTAAAAACGATTTTGTTTTCTTCATTCCTGAAATGACTAGCCAAATTTCATCATATCTTTTTATAAGAAACATTTTTCAATAATATTGCTGTATAAAGTAAATAAGTTTTTTTAAAGATTCATTCTTAGTTCAATTTAATGCAATTCCCGATATTTTTATGGGTAATGATTCGAATCCGTATTCAGTAATTGGCATATGAATATCCTGTTAGTATTTCAGTAATTGAAGAGAGAAGTTTCAGAAAAGGGAAAAAAGTAGGAAAATTTAAATTAAAAAATATATAAAGCTGTGTACTTTTATATATGCATGAATATTGTGATATTATCATATCAGTTTTACAAATGGTCTTTTGTAGACTAGCAATATGCTGTATAATACCAACCAAATGTAATTAGGCAGCATTGCTTTCCCTCTTCTAAAAAGTTAGAAAATTATGAACTAATCCTAATTGTGTATAGAATTCCGAGAATGAAGTATTTCAATTAAAACCTCATATATCATATAAAAAGGCTCCAAGGTTAATAGAATATAATTGATGCAAGCTCCACAACTCATTCTGATGACACGTGTGCAATCAGTTAATAATGTCCCATTTATTGTTACTCAGTCGTTCTAATTATGAAACTGAATTATTATGAAACTCAAAAGTTTTAATGAGTGAGAAACTGAAACTACAAATTAAATAAATTCGTACTAATTTACTATCTATACAAATAAAGATGAAATTCTGTTTGTTTATTGTCTATAGAAATCCATACCGTTTGTCCTAAATTCTTCAAATTTCGCTCAGTGAACATCATTTAAACAATTAATTGAATCTTACAAGGTCTAGAATACCTTAACACCTTCCCACAGGCATAAGAATTTTACCAGCTCCCCCCCCCCCCAGATGAAAAATTTACCAGCCAGCCCCCCCTAAACGAAATTCTTCGTACGCCCATGATAATTAATGGAATTAAAACCTATGTTTCAATCTAACTTTTAATCTAAAAATTAATGTTGGACCTCTGTGCCTTGGCTTGTTATTTGTTATTATTTGTTGTTATTTGTTATTAGTTAACTCATTACTGAACTTAAAAAAAAAAAAAAAAATGAAAAATAGCGATATAAAGGAATAATAAAATTTTAAAAGGTTAGGACCATTTCCGGCTTGTCCACTTTTCTATCGGAATTATATTGATATCTTCGATTTAAACTTTATTCTTACCTAATTTTATATTTGTTTGAAATGAGGCGAGTAAGCGGTAAATACAAAACAGGTTCCCCTGAGAAGGAGAATATAGGAAAGGACGGGTGCATTATAAAGGAGTTGCTATGAGGTGTTGGGATATTGAACGGGCTGGAGGGGTGTAAGCTAGAGAATCGGGGGGTCTCGGCTCAATTGGATTAAATAATTCAAATTTGAAGAGATTGCAAGCCACCGTGCGCCCCCCCCCCCACCCTCAACTCACATCCAATTTCAAATATGGAATTTGAAATAAGCCCCCCCCGTAATAAGAGCCCCTGTCCCACACCCGATGGCCCCCTAATTGAAAATGTCCCACACCTCTGTCCTGCTTAGTATTTCACTCCTAAATCTATTTTACAATCGTACGGTCGTTTTAATTCGAATAATTTATCTGTAAGGTGGAAATGGATGATTAGGAAAGAGGTAAGAATCATCGGACCTTGCAAAAGAAACCCATGTGCCATTGTCAATCAAAAGCTTATTCTACAACGAGAAAGTCTCCCGTTTCGTCCTGTTAAGTAACACGCTCTAATGCAGGGTAGGCAAGGAGGCAAAGTCCATCAAGCGATGAGTTACTGGATCATAGATTGGGATGTACGGAATCCTAACTGATGATCCTGTTGAATGAACGATAGGGTGCAGATGTTTTAAACATTTGAAACATTAAACAATATATTTAAACTTTGAAGATTCTTAATATGCCATATAATTTGCATGTAATGAAACTCGGTACTGCTTCAAACATATGGAATGGGTCCTTGTTGAAAATTGCATGAAGACGAAAATAATTATTTCCACTCCCCTTCCAGATATTTTGTTACAGCATCCTTCAAACAAAAAAATACAAATACATAGAAAAAATACATAGGGAGAAATAAAACTAACTTAAACTAAGAGAGAAATAAAACTTTACAACATCCACCCTCGGGAAATATTAATCGATCGAGAAACAGCTTTTACTCGCCAACAACTGTTGAAATAGTTGATGACCATAGTTACTGTTGAGAAATCATTGCTCGTAATTAACAGTTAAGAGGTGCGAACGAAACCTTAATATTAATATATCAAGGTTTAACTCTAATGGAATCTGTTTTAGAATCTGTACTGGAATCGGTACTTCCATTGGCCATTCTTTTTTTGTTTTTGAATAAATCTTGGTATAAATTTCATCGATATTAGTTGTAGGTGGGTGGATTATACCAAGATTGTTTCACAGCTTAATTATATATTTGGACAGCTATCTTCCCGTACTTTGGCTGGGATGTCAAGAATTACATAATAAAGGATGTACCAACGAAAATTTAAGATGAAAATTTTTTTTACATATTTTAAAATTAACTTTTATGCCACTAAGGCTAATCGGATGATGCTACAGTGGGATCTTTAACGAGTACCTGGGGACATCTGATGCGGATGATGAGGACCTCATCGTACTGAATGGGGACCTCCATTTTACGTCCTAAAAAAATTATAAAATTTTAAAAAATCCTAGAGCCACCGAGGGATGCAAACCCGTGACCTTAATATTGTAGGCTGCTATGTTAGTCACTACAATATAAGTGTCCCCGGATACAAAGAAAAGTGTATTTATGACCTGCTTTTAGAAGAACTCTCAAACAGAGGAACTAACAAAAATGATATTTTGATAAGGTAATTCGGTATAAATACATACATTGCTACAAGCATTGTTAAAATTTAGGAAATGAAATAGTAAATATTGAGGAAACAGCACGGTATAGACGACTGTGGACGATAGACGCAGGATTGCCAACCAATGAATTATAGCGGATACTGGGATTTCAGCTGTGGATTTATGGGAAATTTATCAAGGATTTAGCTGTCAGCTATTTTAACCAAGCCAGTTCCAGTTGGATTTGCAAAATATTTAATGCATAAATTCATTTATACTGTTTTCACGGAACCATTTAATTTAAAGTGAGAACAATCCTCCTCAATTTCCTATTCCATTTCCAATTTAATCCCCTCTATGTTTGTATTATTCCGATTGGGGCTCACTGATACATCGGCAATCTAGTATTTAAATCAGCATATTTATCTCTTAAACTCTTGAGGGTGGAAGTATATCATACATCTGCCTTTAAAAATCGTAGCTAATCATTATTGCATAATACTTGTCTTAAAAGTTGTACACTAATGTTAGAAAAGATAAAGAGTTAAAAAAAATAAATTATTAGTTATGGAGATTACCTATTAGCCTAAAGATAAAATATTATTAATATCAGTTTTAAGATTATGTGAGCGTGTTGGTTTTCTCAATACTGATGTAATTTATTTATATACTTTTTTTCATCAGCAACTGTGTCATACCATATCTAGCAACTTTGTTTTTTTCTTTTAGTAAGTATGCCATTGGAAAAAAATCTCTCGTCCACTTTCTTTAACGTCTGTTTCGGTGGTTAACAGGGAGTAGGAAAGAAAAGACACGAATTATATTTGGGCTATTTTAAATGTATTTAGAACGATTATGTATTATGCCCTTGTCTTTAAAGAAAGTGTGATTTGAGATAGCAACATGGTCATTTGACAATTTTTTAGAAGTATTATTTAATATGTTGTATATTTGTTAACGTTTAGGTATATGTTCTTCTGGATACAGAAAATCCTTGTCTAATGTCCTAAAAGGTTTGAAAATGACATAGTAAATTAGTCTTTTTTGTGTTGAGTGGTGATCTGTAGTCGAGAAGATCTGCACATAGTTTTTGAAGGCACTGTCTTATTTGTAATTAAATTATAAACATTAACGTGACATCGAAAGTAATAATTTTATTATTACTTTGTAAACAGAGAAATCTTTATCATTCTACCAAAAAATAAAATAGAAAAATAATAGTGGAAAACTGTAAGGTAACTAAAATTTGCTAAAACGGTTCCTTTCATGAAATAACACAGGGGTGTGTAACCGTAAGTATAATTAGGGCACTTTCATTAGGGATAATTATTTTACCTCCTGCTTCCACACAGCTCACCATTAGTCATTCATATTTTCCACTTTGTGGAAATGAATTCGAATATGTACTTTGTTGATTGTTATAGCTGAGTGTCTCTGCTTTGTAACATTTAGCCTTTTAATCAATCGAGGCACATCGTTTTACACTGGACATTTTCGGCTTCGTTGATTGAACGATTTTTATTTTTCATGGAGATTGCACATATATATTTACTGTCTTTTTTTTTTTCTTTTCTTTTTTATATTCATCCCTAAACCATGAGACATATTCTGTGCGTTGGAATGTATTATTAAGCAGGGATCTCTTTTTATATCGGTTTTACGTTCATCCAATTGATTTTGACCCTCCTTATCAAGTAATCGTATTTTGTCTTTGTTATTTGGTTTGTATGTCCATCAACGTTATCGAGAAATGTTTTATGGTGGGTTTTTGAACTTTATGCGATATTGCCTGCATAATTAGGAACATTGATCAATGTTCTGTCGTATTTCATAAAATATTTTATATTTTTTAAGATCTAAATGTTGAAAAGTGTGTTGACAGGGAAGGGAGCATAGGTCGCTAGCCATGTCCTCGCTTGTTGCAACATCGATTTCGGGTCTTGTGCAAATTTTATGACTTTAAATTACAATTTTGAATATTATACAAAAACTGAATACATACACCTACGTACGTAAACCCATTTGGATATACGCCTCACAGACTTTCGGCTCAGCTAAAAAGACACACTTACAAAAATTACAAAATTTTTAGTCCAAAATTTTAAGACTAATTATGGACTCTTACAGGCACGTAAGTAACCAAACTCTACATACACACATCCAAAAACCGACTATCCAACAACACATACGAACACTTTACACAGGCTTTTTTATTCAATTGGAAGGACATAACAACCGATTAATTCACGGCATGGCCACGGTTGAGTTGCCCGTTCGAAGGCGGCTAAAAAGGAGCTTGATGAGAGACCTCCTCTCCTGAATTAGTGTCAAGCCCGGAACGAGGTGCTGCTGGGCACTTTCGTTCCTTCATTCCATACATGGCTTACATATTATTGCGTTGCTGCAGCCATCGAATTCGCCGATTATCGCAGACCGCTGACAGGTGCAAATCAATGATTAAAGACAAAAAAAAAATATATTACGAAATGAATTACTAGGTCAAAAATTAATTAACAATATAAAGCCAATGTATATAGATTAATTGAGACATCGTTACACAGTATAACAAATATTTAAATTATTTAAAATTTAAGTAATATTGAAAATTTTAAATAATGACTTTATAGGAATTGTAAGCCCTATAATGTTACGCACACAACTCTTGCGTAATGCAACAAAGAACAAAACTCACCCTCTAATTTTAGTCGAGCCAAAAGTTCGACCTAACCTTGAAATTTTTTAATAATAGCTTTTATATTAAAATTAATAAAATTGTTTTTAATTTTCAAACCTTTTCTTAGTAAGAAAAAAAATCATGACTATTTCGCCCCTACTTTTAATTAAAATTTATTTAAATATATTCAAATTTCTTTGAATTGTTCACTATATTTAATTTGATATATTCCTAGTTAAGAATGATTAAAATATTTATTTATTACACAAAATTAAAAATTTACGTGTACAGTCATTCTTTAGTATAGGCCTCAAGAAACCAAGATTTACTCCTAGGTCAAGACCGTTTATGTTCAATGTTGGTGTTTTGTAAATAAATGATGGATCAAAGGCTGCCGACAACGGTCCCATGTATGCTCTCCCACCACTCCCCTCCCACCACATCCATGTATGCCATGAATAAACGATAATTTTACTTCCTACACTAGAGCCCTTATAAAACATAACATAAATTATATGGAGCCATGTACAAATATAACATTCCACCCTTTAATATAATCATTCGTATATTTTGCAATCTTAATGGCTTAACAATTTAAACTTTTTATTAATTTAATCATTATCGTGGATGACCACTCTTGTTTTTAAATTATTTAAAATAATTTAAAAACAAGAGTGGTCATCCACGATAATGATTAAATTAATGTAATATAATAAAAAATTGACGAAAGTCAACAGATGCCAAAAAGTTGTCCAATTTGTCCACCTCCCGTAAATACTCGCAAACCTTGCTAGATCGTGAAAGAGGTGTCAGTGAAGACGAAGGATTTGGCACCGTTTGGAAGCGACTCCGTGGTGTAATGGATAAGCATACCGCGCAAGTCACGCGGAAGACCCGGTTTCGATTCCCGGCGGAGCCAAATCTTTTCTCATCAAAAATAGATTATTTAATTTGAACTTTTGTTTATTTTTTTATGAAATATTGAAGTAAAATAAATTTCACTATACTGGAGCCATATTAAATGTTAATCGTGCGACTCTTCGTCTGAATCTTTGTGTGCCCACATGCCTCATACAAAATAAATACAACTAATAATTACCATAGACTTTACATTACTTTCAGCTATTTGTTAATTTTATCGCTGTTTTCGTTTTTTAATCATTAATGTGTGCGGTGAAAATGTCCTATATGAATGGCTTAGGTTTAGGCACACACTATATTTAGTTTACATGAAATCAAACTGATTTGTGAAGTAAACTCTAGTACACTACAATATAAATATTAAAATAAAATAAAAACTGCGTAACCTCTGTCACACAATTCAGCAGCAGAAATATGTTAACCTATTTTATTTTTTTCGTTTCAGGTAGTTAGTATTCATAGTAAATATATAGTATTTACGCCGGTTAACAACTTTAGTCAACAATCAGCAACTGAGCTGATTATCGTGTATGAGAAAAATGAAAATGGCATCGGGTAGGTAAATACCCAGGAATGCCTCTTCCCTAGCTTGATCAAGTCACTAGAGATGAATAAGTGAGATCTCTCATCCAACGTCTTTAATTTTCAGATGTCAGCTTTATCCATGTCCCTTAATAGGCGATTGTTATGTCCAGACTGCTGTACTTAAACAGCCATCTAAACTGTTAAGTGTATGGCTTGGTCTTAAAGGACCAACAAATTTTCATTTTGGTAGTCCAAAAAAAAAATGTTGTCTTGCAAGAGAACTCTAGTGGGCATATTGAGAATGTTGCAGATGGCAAGACGTCACTGTTTCTGAAAAAAATATCTGGTATAAGTTGAATAAAAATTAAATGCTTCTATTTCCGATTCGTTTGACTTTGCGATGACCATAAATAAATCTCAATGCCAAACAATGTTCATTCGCGGCTAGGACTTGGAAAATCCGTGTTTCTTCCATGGGTATAGGGAAACCGTAGTTTCTATTTGTATTAACAGTGGACAGGTTGACCCAACATTAGGTAGATATTAAAGTTATATTCTTCATCCATAAATTTCATTTTTTTTATGTTTTGATAAGTAGTACTTAATAAGTGGATCATTAATAAACATTATAGTTAAATATGATATGTAAAAAATAAAAATCGTATCTCCTTTAAATTTTTTTACCAAAAAATTGTGTCTAAAGTATTGTCATCCCCGTAAGTTGTTAGATTAACTGAAAATTTTATCTATATTATTCAAAATTGATTTGACTGTATTAAAAAGATTAGTATAAAATTAATTCATCACGTTAAAGCTACTGAGCCAAAGCAACGCTTGTCCGTATCTGCTAATAAATTTATAAAATAATAGAGTGATAAAAGTTTGCCCATTTCTGACGCCATCGCGATAGTCATCAAGCAAGTGTTGAATAATTGATTTTAAATAAATGGTACATTTTGATTGGATCTCGTGACAAAGGTTTGAAAATAAATCGAGTAGAATATTACAAAGCTTTGGAGAGTGAAAGTATTTTCTACTAGAGCATTATCTATTGGAGTTGTTTCGTTTTTCTCAAAGACATTCTTCCTTTGTGTACATAGAACTGCTTTTTTTACCTGGACAGGTGTGGCATGCCCTGTTATTAGATTTATTTCCTCTTGCCATTTTATGAATCGGTTAAAGAAACATGTCCACTTTTATTGGTACCACCAGTTTATAATTGTCAATTGGGTAAGTTATTCGAATTAATGTATATATGCATAGTCTATTAATTATTAATTTCAGTAATCTTTCATCATGGAATCCGATTTTATTCTTAAGTGACTTGGATTACTTCATCGAAGGCTTCATTAAAATATACATGAGATCATATAAAATTACATTCCTACAATTCAATGAAATGAAAAACTTAAAATTAAGTACAGTAGACTGGGGAAAATGTCAGTAATGTTTAAAAAAATTAAAAAAAAAAATCACTCTATTTATTTTAAAAAATGCCTATACCAAAGGTCTTAAAAGTATACTTATACCAAGCCTAAAAAATTACGTGTGAGTGGAGGTCTCTCATCCAGCTTCTAAAATTTTGGATAGTAAAGTTTGTAATTTTCGTGAGTGTTATCTTTTTAGCTGAGCCGAACATCTGTGAGGCATATGTTCAAATGGTTTTATGTAAGTAGGTGTATTTCCTGTGTAAAATAGTATTTAATGGTATGTTTTATAGTTTTAAGTTTTGTGTTTATAAAATAAGTTATTCATTAATAAAGTTTACCTTCTTCTATGAAACATTCCTTCAGTTTATCTTCCTTATTCTATGTAATTTCTATTAATGTGCCATTTATTTTCTTCTTTGACAGATAATTCGTTTTCAGCAATAATTAGCTCAAGTTTTCGACGCAATTTAGTAAATTTTTAGAAAATTAATGTTTTCGTGTTACGGAAGGAATATTCAACACGAAGTGGATTATTCTGGGTAATTGAATTAAGTAAATTTAGGAATTCTCCATTCAAAATTACGAACAGACGAGACAACTCTCTTAATATTATAACAGAATATCCCAAATATTTTCCTTATTGAAAAACATTTCTCGATAATGAAATCCCTACGAGCTATTAAGAAATTTCAGGAAAAAGGTAGGCCATTTATGTAACTAGACAGAGTGAAATTTGTAATTCATATAATTATTTACATTCTATAAATATCAAAGTTTTAAATTTCCTTTTTTTTTTTTTCAATCAGATATGAGTTTACCTTTTCTTACTCGTATTAAAATTATTATAAATGAAATAGCTTATTTAAAATCAACTTTGAACTGGTCTAATTAATTGAATTTCCAGCTTTAACCTCTGGATTTAGATCTGATATGCGAACTCATACACTGTCTAGCTTACAACAACCTCTGAGAGCTGGAATTAAGTACGTAATATAACTTCTATTTCATGAAATAATTACGACTCCCAGGTGCGTATTATGTTTTGAGAAAATAAAACTTTATCTTACTGCTTAGAACGGAACAAATCCAGAATACTTATATTTTTTTTTTACTCTTATTTTATTAGTAGAGGGGGTTGAGTAGTAGAGATACTAGCCGGGGGGAAGTTATACGTGACCCGCATAACGCACGGCGCTAAGACACACTTCTGCAAGACACCAACGTCATGCAGTTAAAACGATTTGTCATACAGCCCCTTAGAAGAATATTAAATTATACATTGATATTTATATTTAATTATATTTGTATTGAATTTAAGATTATTTTACTACACTAATCAGACGGATAAATTTATACTAATATTCAATCCATGTATAACAGTATCAATCAGAATATAATATGATAAATTTCCATTTCTTGGCACTGAGAAAGATCATAACTTAATATTTATATTTAATTATATTTGTATTGAATTTAAGATTATTTCACTATATTAATCAGATGGATAAATTTATACTTGTATTCCATTCATTCAAAGCAGTATCAATCATAATATAATATAATAAATTTCCATTTCCTAGCACTGAAAAGATCATACCTTGTTGCATATTATTTCAGTTTTACTTCAGCCCCTTACTTTCCTATCTCTTATCTAGCTCATTTTCAGTTTTTTCTCTTGCATTGTAGAATAATGAAAACAAAAATAATCAATGTAAGAGTGCTATATGTGGAAAAAGAAACTCCTACAATTAGTTTTAAAAATGTATGTTAAAAAAAATTGCGTAGTTAATTAAGGTTTTAGGACTCATTTATTACTCATTTTCAAGAAGAAATTAAACCATATAGGACTGGTTTTAAGAAGAACTAATGAGTGAGGCGGAACTAGCCGCTTGTCCAAGCGAAGTCGTAGATACCCAAGCGGCAGCTATGGACTGCAATGAGGAAAGTGACTCCGTCAATGCGAGAAATGCCTGGGAGGTAGTAACGGGCCGAAAGAGGAACATTGCTGCTGACCGGGATCCTAGGAAGCAGAAGAGGACCGAATTTTAGATACCCTTAAATAATAGTTTTCAATCACTAGCTAGCACAAGTGAAGAATCATCATCAAATTCTAACGCACCAAGCCAAGCAAAATCAAAAAATTCTTCGCCTGACCTAAAACCACCTCCAATATATATTAGTAACGTAGTAAATTATGGGGCTTTAGTCTCCTATCTACATGCTAATTCTAGCCCAAATTCTTTTACATTGAAAAGCACATCAAAGGGAGTAACTGTTTATCCCCACACCCCTAACGATTACAGAAAGCTGGTCACCTGCCTCAGGAAACTGTGGAGCTGAATTTCACACTTACCAGCTTCCAGAGAATGAGAATCCACGCATAGTCATTAAGGATTTGCACCACAGCACCCCAATTGAAGAAATCAAACGTGATCTTGAAAAATATGGTTATGAAGCCGTGAGTATCACGAATGCCATCTCACGGTTCAAACAACTCCTGCCAATGTTTTTTGTAGATATTAGTAAGGCCACGTATAGTGAAAAAATATTCGAAATAAATACCCTATTTTACACTAGAATAAAAATTGAAGAACCTCGAAGAAAAAGAATTATACCGCAATGTTAACGATGCCAACAATACGGTCACACGCGGTCTTACTGCAACTATTCACCGCGGTGTGTGAGATGCGGGCAAAGGCACGAAACCGCCTCTTGTAATAAAACTAGGGAAATACCAGCGAAATGTGCCAACTGCCAAGGCGATCATCCCGCAAATTATCGCGGATGTCGAATCCTCAAGAACTCAGAGCCCAGAAGAAACTGAGAAATCTTGTTCATCAGCGTGAAACCGCGAATCCGCCTCCTTCAATTAACCCAATAGATTTCCCAATCCTAAAAGCACCTCAAAAAGGCAATATTCACATTCAGCACTTAAAGCCAACACAGCAACAGCCAACAGCGTATCAGTGGAAGCCATCTCAGCAACAGCCAACAGCGTATCAGTGGAAGCCATCTCAGCGGCAACATCAGACGCAGTCGCAGCCATCTCAGCGGCAACATCAGGCGCAGTCACAGCCATAAGCTCAACATTCTGCAGAAACCCCATTTCATATACAACCTTCGCCTGGCTTGCGACATGATATTGCCCAGCAGTCACCTTCAGCCGATAATTATATCCCAGCTCAACTATCTCAGGTGTTGAACGGTCTTAACACCCTCATCCAGCCTCTTTTTAGTCTCCTCCAACAGCTTACGCAGCTACCTCAAAGCCTATGCCCTCCAAATGGCCCCTAATCAGCTAACTGTAGGCTCTTTGTCAATCCTTCTGTGGAACGCTAACGGAATAACCCAACTTATTGGCCAACTTCACAACGGAAAACTCCAGACTTACTAGACTTTTTCATTACTAAAGGACTATGGACCATACCTTACACAATAAATTCGAACTCGGATCTTTGCTCAGATCATTCCCCAGTACAGTTAGTTATTCTTGATGAGCCCAACAACGTACAAAGACCGCCGAAGCTAATTTACGGCAATATTGATTGGGATGCTTATAGAGCATTTCTTGATTCCGAACTTTCAGTTTCATGCTCTATTAAAACTGAAGAGGAATTAGAAGAGGCAGTCGAAAAATTCAGTAAAAGTATCCAAAAGGCTGCTTGGACTTCAGCGATATCAAGGGCATCAAGTACTGATCATCTGCCAAAATACCCACAGTATAAAAGGGATTTGATCAGAGCAAAGAGAAGAGCTCGTAAGGTGTGGCAGACTAACAGACTACCATCAGACAGAAAAACTTTTAACTTACTAAATAATGAACCCAAAAGACAAATCCGAAAATTCAATAGAACAAACTATGATACTTACTTAACAAACTTATCGACGGACGATGGGAGTTTGTGGAAGCATACTAAGAATTTGTTAAAGCATCGAGAGGTGTCAGTACCCCTGCGAAAAGAAGACGGTTCGTGGGCACTGTCGGATAGGGAAAAGTCGGAACTGTTTGCCGATCACCTTTCCACAGTATTTACTCCACTCACTGACATCACAAATAGAGAACATGAATCTTTTGTACTTGATATTCTGGAAATACCTTTACAATTGACACCACCCCCTCATTCTTTTACTCCTTCACAAGCAGCACAACATATCAGACACTTACCCAAAAGAAAAGCTCCGGGTTATGATTTAATAACAGCCGAGGCGCTCCAACAAATGCCTAGGAAAGCTCTAGTGTTCCTTACGACTATATACAACTAAATTCTCCATTCAATGGAAATATTCACTCATCAAAATGATTTACAAAAAAGAAAAAGACTTATACAACCCATCATCATACCGACCAATCAGTCTTCTTCCCATCTGCTCCAAACTTTTCGAAAAATTACTATACAAAAGATTAGTTGACATACTAACCAAAAACAATCTAATACCAGACCATCAATTCGGTTTTCGTACTTCCCATTCAACGACACAACAACTACACAGAGTAACGGATTACATTGCTGGAGCACTAGAGCGAAAAAAATACGCAACTGGTGTATTTCTGGACGTTGCCCAAGCATTTGATTAAGTCCGGCACCAGGGGCTTCTCTTCAAACTCAAAAGCGTACTACCCAACATATACTATCTTCTACTCCAATCTTACCTCTCCGACAGATTCTTCTCTATCCGGCAGGGCTCAGAGATTTCTTCAATCCAACCAATCTTAGCAGGAGTTCCGCAGGGTTTAATACTGGCTCCGTTACTTTACATCATATACACTCACGGCATACCTACCAACTCTAAACTTCTGACTGCAACTTACGCTGACGATATCGCAATTTTAACAACACACCATGACCCCAGTCTTGCCTCATTGAATTTACAGAACCACTTACTTCAATTACAAAAATGGTACGCACTATGGAAAATGAAATTAAATCATGACAAATTAAAACACATAACTTTCACACTCAGACGAGGTACATGCCCACCAGTTGATATTGGCGACAACCAAATTCCACAGACAGAAACTGTACGCTACCTCGGACTTCTGTTCGACAGAAGGATGACTTGGGGCCCACATGTCAAAATGAAAAAGAAGACCTTGAACATACGCTTAAAAATTCTTTACTCCCTTTTTGCCAAATCTTCTAAATTGAATGTTAGAAAAAAACTGAATACATACACCTACTTACTTAAACCCATTTGGACATACGCCTCACATATTTTCGGCTCAGCTAAAAAGACACCCTTAAAAAAAATTACTAACTTTTCAATCCAAAATTTTAAGACTAATTACGGACGCTCCCAGGTACGTAAGTAACCAAACTCTACATACAGACTTGCAACAACCGACTATCCAACAACATATACGAAGGCTTTACTCACGCTTTTTTGTTAAATTGGATGGACATAACAATAGATTAATTCACGACATGGCCAAGGTTGACTTGCCCGTTCAAAGGCGGCTAAAAAGAAGCTGGATGAGAGACCTCCTCTCCTGAATTAGTGTCAAGCCCGGAAAGAGGTGCTGTTGGGCACTTTCCTTCCTTCATGCCATACATGCCTTCAATATTATTGCGATGCTGCAGCCATCGGATTCGCTTATTGTCGCAGACGGCTGACAGGTGCGAATAAATGTATGAAGACAAAAATGTATGTTATTACTATGCTTATGTTATTGCGTCTTTAATTACTTTCCTATGCCTCGTGCAATGCTTTGAAAAAATACATGATTGATCAGGTCCCAAACGCACATAAAATACTAATACATTATTAAAACACTAAATACTAATATGGTTAAAATAATAATATCTTGTGCTAATAGTGCTGTAGAAATAAAAATAGTGATTGTGGTTAATAGCTGGATAAAAAGGAAAGGTGCAACTCATACAAAATTTAATGCTCCTTATACAACACGAGACATTTTATATTTCTTTCAGAAGTCCACCTCTTTACCACTTTTCGTATTAACTTGATACTCGAAATAGTACTTATAAATTGATTTAAAGTGCTTTTTTAATTTTATGTAGTAATTTGTTTTTGGTTTTTTGGTTGGGGCTTCAAAATTTTCAACTAAATACCATTTTGCCAGAAAATTCTTTTTAATTTTGTTGTTTAATAGCACTATTCGTAGCATGATGCTGGAAACCTTATTATCGTGATAAACGCAGCCGGAAGACATATATTCATGAGCATTTTGTCATTCTTATCACATCGTCACCTAAAAGACATATTGTATACAAAATAATGAAATTTAACTTTTTGACTGAAATAGTTAATTTAGGGTCGGAGAATCGTTTAGGTAAAACGCTGAAACCCTCATGATTAACTATATGAAAAAAATTCATTTTGAAAAATTGTGTAAATGGCCCTTATTTCGTCACGAATAAACTCAACCATAAATATCTTAATGTACCATATTTCGCCGATTTGTGCCGATCCAGATACCAAACCTTTCATAATGAAATCCCGAACCCTCTTGTTTCCAGTCTTGCCTCCTCCCCTATTCCAGACATACCTATTCTATTTTATATAGGTATAGACTTTATAGGGAAAATGCCATAACCCACATTGAAAAAAAATTAAATATATGCTTTCATATATTAACCCAATTAGTAGTTACTGAAATGCCAATTTTTATAAAAAAAACAAAACAACTTTTACGTTGAAATGAAGTAAAACAATTAATGATGATACTTATCTTTTCTTCATCTAAATTTTTTTGATAGTTATGCCCTTTTCCATATCAGGTAACGACATGGTTAACTATTCGGGTATATTATGCTTAATTGTACCTACAATTTTTTTTCTATGATTGATTTGGTTCTATTTAACCGTGTGTGTAGGACCTCTTAAGTCAACTAAGCCTTGATTGATGTAAATTATTGGAATTGATCGAACGTATTGGGTCGGAAGGGAGCAAGAGAGGTCATTTATTGCTGAGAAAACTAGAGGACCAAGTGACTCCGGAGTTAGCCTGAGGGGGAGCAAACTTAGCTGCCACCAAGTCGTCCGCTCCAACTCTCAACTCCAACGTCCATTATCCGTCTTCTCTCTCTCTCCCCTCTTCGCTCCCTCTCTCTCTTTCTCTCTCCCCCTCCCCTACCCTTACACCTCACTCTCTCTCACTCTCACTCGACCTCTCTAACATCCACTTTCTAGGACTCAATACCTTTGACACTTCCTTAGTTCAAACAGTAAAAAGAATTAGATCAGTAAAAACAGAAAATATATAATATGAGCAAATATGAGGCTTGGCTATGAGGCACCTAACTGAACTTGGGATTTCTCTCCTATAGAACGAGTTATTTTCGCTTTGTCTATAATTAATACATCTTGAATTTGATGTTCTAGTCAGCTCTAATAAGTAGTAAAAAGAAATTTTATTTGATATAGTTTTTTGTTTTTTGTAAGTATTTTATCGGCGGGAGGGGGGGGGGGGGGGGTTACGAACTATTGAAGAGCTAGATTGTCGGATTTCTTTGGACGGGGGTCCAATTTTATGTTATAGAGGACGGTGTTTTTGAAAACAATATTTAACTTGTCATAGTGCGCCCCTCCCCACAAAAAAACAAGTTGAATATTTTTTTCAAAAACACTATAAATATATTAAAATTTACAAGCTCATCAATGGCAAATTGATTTGCATTGATTGACATAGACTTTTTAATTGATTAACTCAGTTTTGATCGAAATTGAGGATGAACATGAAATTTATTACTGCATAAAGACGAGCTCGAAAGGTATAGAAGACTAAAAGACGTCTCTCAGACGCACGAATATTTAACAGACTAAACAATAAACATAAACGAACTATCAAAAACAAACACACAAATGTCTGTTGTCTGATTAGATTAGCGATTTTTTTTTCTTCCTCTTACTTTATGAATACTCTTATCAATGAAAGAAGTGAACAAATAAAAAGTCAAGATATTATTTTCATTCTTAATTATTTTTTTCCATATTAAGGTCTGGTCACGCATAACCGCACCGTAGCACGGGCGTGTATCGGATCTAAATTATTTACGAAGGATAGACAGTAACGGGTCGGTTGACCCGGTGTCGGGCATGTGTGACCGATTACTAGACCTTAACTCCATGAGTACCGTTATTAACGAATGGAGTGAAGGAATCAAAAGTTAAAAAGTCGAGATGCTTTTATGAGGCGACTGAAAAGGAGTTGAATGAGAGACCTCCTCTCCTAAAACAAGGCCGGGATGATGTGTTGCTGGGCGCTATCTTCCCTCATGCTAAAAATGCCATCATAACATCAGTTTATCTCTCATTTGCTGATTGTGGCTAAGTTGCGTATTAAGTAATTAGCGAAAAAAAGGTATCATTTTAATTCTTATAGCTATGTATTAATAAATAGATTATTTTCTAAATGAGAATGTAAAATTGTCATTATTGAAGCATTGAAATACAGTAAGGGGAAGAGGGTCAGTTATTACGAAACTGAATACGTAACTTGATAAAAGTTCTTTTTATTTTTTTTTTTATTTTTTGGTAATGACGAGCTCGAAAATCATTCAAATCTGAGAAGGACTGGGGAAAGAGGCGGATTATTATAATGTTTTTTAAAGTATCTATTAGCTTCTGATAGGTTTAAAATATTAATTACGTTTCAACATTAGATTTAATCGATAAGAGCCCGTAGATAATAAGTACCTCAGCTTAGCAAGATATTTTATACTTGAATTAAGCATTGACTTCTCTTGTTGAAGAGAAAGGCATTAGAATAAATGAAGGATTTTCCAGAAAAAAAATTCTTCCTCCACCCTCTTCTTCCCATTGTCTGACCCAACTGTCGGTGAAATGAAATGTGAAGCTTATGGAAATCAATATTGTACATTTTACAAAATATTTATTTTTTCAATATGATTATGTAGAGACTGTATATTTATATATATGTATATATATATATATATATATATATATATATATATATATATATATATATATATACATATAGGCTTATTTTAAAAGAAAATTGTAGGTAAAGAAAGCGATTATTTTTTTTTTTACTTTAATTATTGAATCGCACCTGTTTGCAGTCGCTGACAATCAGCGAATGAGATGGTGGCAATAGGAAACAAAGACATTTCAGGCATGAGGGGGGAAAGCTCCCACTTCCTGGCTTGATTAAATTACCTTGGTTGTCGAAGAGAGCCGATCTCTCATCCAGCGCCTTTTTAGTCCTCTCGTATTCATGCTTATGTCAGCCATATTCTTGATTAAACTGTTAGGATGTCCGTTCATGTTAATAAAAAATCGTTTGTAATCAGTCAAATAATTGACTGCATTTTTCAAATTACAAAAGTAAGAACAAGTTTTTAAAATTTAAATACTAAGTTTCAACTATCACAGAATAAAAAAAAATAGTTTGTTTGTTTTTTTTGTATTCAAAGGTGATAGAAACTTTTTTTCAATTCTTCCAGGCAGTGAGGACAGGATAGAATTCCAAATGGTTCATTTCATATCAATTCAACTTGGGTTCGATCGAGGAGGTTTAGGTTTATTTGTCGGTTTACTTAATCTTAGATTTATTTATAACACTTAAAGTAGTGATAAAAATACAAAATTACTATACAAAAGGTTTTTGGAACTTGAGGTTTTTGAGTTATTAGTTTTTGAAATGTAAAAGAAAGTGAAACAGTGCGGTTAAAAAATAATTTTTGGACTATGTCTTAAAAACTATTTGCGCTAGAAAGCTGGATCAGGCGTCATCATTTTCAGTAAGGTATGCTCTCATTTCCGCACAACTTATAATGTTATAGAAATACATGTAAATATAAATATATTTACACATATATTTTATATTTTATAGTCACATTCTATAGTATAAATGTAGAGAAATTTTATAGAAATGTTATATTTTTCCTTTAAAAATAAAGCATTATTTTTTTGATTGATAAACCCTCCATTGGAACTTTTTTTTTTTTATTTAATTTTATTTTAGCCTACTATGGCTAAATTTATGCCAAATTTCAATGTGGAGAAACAATAGGATCACAAGATAAAAAAAAATTTCCAACAAAAAGTAATCTGTAATCTATATAAATAAAGATGAAATTCTGTTTGTTTGTTAGTTCTTTAGAGAAATTCGTAACGTTTGTCCTACGAGTAATTCATAAACTCAAAATGTATATATTAATTCCTGTACCTGACTAATAAATGGACGCTAAACTCTGTAAGTTTTCAGAAATAACCAAAGCTGTCTATAACAAAAGGTCTAGTAATGACAGTTACTCAAAAAATTTGAGAAAAAAAAAAGTCATGTACCAGGGAAAAGCTGCGATGTGTGGTACATACATCTGACAACTATTAAATCTTTCAGGAAAAAAATTAGACAAAAGTTGTGAGGATAAGACAAATTATTTAAAAAGAAAAAAAAAAACTTCTCTATAGTTTCCTTAACAGTAAGTAAAGGTTACTTTACTAGTAGGTAATTCGGACACGAATGGCTAGTATTGTCGCAGAAACTAAATTAAGGGAAGCGAAAATACTAGAACAGAATTTTTTTTTTTTAAGTCGAGGTCTAAAAGGTCCTGTATTGTATTATTCCCTTTTTTTTCTAAAAGTCAGGTATCGGGCGCTGTTTGCTACCGGTACATGTAATTTTTTAATATTTTTTTAGGGCTGCGGATGATTAAGCGGTAACTGATAAACGTTGAGACTTGGCTGACAAATTATAGGCGAATCATCAATAAACTCAAGGCTGCTGTGGATATTATATTTTAGAAGCGGGATAGCGCTCTGGGTAGGGAGTGTTCTAACTGCTTGGGAGTTATCAGCAAACCTCCCCTACCCCCCGTCCCGTTCTGTTTATGCAAATTTATTCCCAACGATCAGAGTTATTTTTCAAAAAATATTCCCCTCTCAGTGTGGCATTTAAATGATGACCGATTTGGCCTCTTAACTTCTTCCTAATCTAAAACATTTTTGAAACATCGCCTGCCTCTTGATTGGGTATTTGAACGTAACATGTATCATTTTCTAATATGGATTTTTATTTTGTATTGTTCTTCAAATACATGGAAAATATTTTTCGAAAATTCCTTTATGCACATTTTCATCTAGATATGACCGGTATTCCATTCATCACGATGCACTTCCTATCTGGGCAAGGTTTGACGTTGCCTTTTATTCGTTATTTCGATTTGGTTGTCGAGTTTCGAAAACACCCCCCTACCTTATCTGAATTATTCTGAAATATATGTTCTTTTTCTTCAAAACGATGTTCTTATTTAAACCAATATTGATTTGAGACTTCTTAAAGATCCATTTGAAAAATAGTGTAAGGCAAAAGTATTTGGTTAAGATAACGTATGTTTATTCCTTATTAATAAGGGATATTGTCAATAAGGGAGGGTACCGGGATGGCTGAGTGAACAAAGGCGCTTATAATAGGTAATCAAAGTTAAGGAACGTCCATCGTGGTTAGTACTTGGATGAGTAACCGCTCCATTCCATGAGCGCCACGCAGTCCAAGCCTACCCCCACCCCATCGTCAGCCTACTGGAGGCGACTCATACCGACCGGCCGTAGGAGTGATGTACCTTCCGTGTATCCCATCGCGAATCGTGGTTCGGTTTTCCAGGATATCAGTAACCGCCCGGAGGTTTGGTACAAGGACGGTATCCTTCAGGGAAAGAAATACAGGTCCTCGGGGCCTGCTGACTCTGGGCTACTATAATCCTTGGACCTAGACCAGTTTGTCACTGTCCTTGAACCGGAGAGAGCTGACGCCATCGGTGGGAAAGACACTGCCAAACCGGCCCCAATGGGATTGGTTATGGAGCTATGGGCAGTCTGCCGCTGCACCATGGTAACCATGGCTTGCAGCAACGTTAGGTTGGGCTACCCCCTTCAGGCTGTCTGTGCTCCCGCAAGCTACACAAATGTCTGTAAGAAGACCATACTGCGCGGCCAAAGGTCTCATAAGGCCTAATGCGCCAACCGAAAAAAAAAAATTATCAATAAGGTTCATTTGTCAAGATAAAAATGAAACTTTAGGGACCTGTTTCCGTACACTTTCCAAGTTATATACTTACATTCTCGTAGACTTGGACGTTGGAGATTGGCGTCGTTTAAAAGCGTATTCTATGCTATTTCATATAATATACAACAATGTATAGGTTGGTCCTAAAGAAATTTTCTTAAAACTTAAGTTTTAATTTCAATTTTCTCAAAAAGGTCATTTTTTTGAAAATGTATATTTTTTTGAAAAATTGGTAGTATTATATCTTTTCATACAAGAAAATATAAAAGCGGGATGATAATTTCTTCATTACTAAAAAATTGAAAACTAGTGATAAAATTCCATAAATCTAGCATTTTATGATTAATAAAAAATGCTGTAGATGGTTTCCGAATTTGACTAGGACCAGGAGTTTGGTGTCTTTCAACAGCCCATTCCATGCCATTTCATATGATATATAGCAATGTAGGTTGGTACTAAAAGAATTTTCTTAAAACCAAGTTTAATATTTTAATTTCAATTTTCTCGAAAAGGGGATTTTTTAAAATGTATATATATTTTTAAAAAAAAATAGTTCATACTGCCTATACCTATAAATTATTGCATATCATATGAATCGGCATGGAATGCACTGCTAAACGACACCAATCTCATAGTCCTAGTGAAATTCGGAAAAAAATCTACAGGTATTTTTGATCATGATTTTTTCTGTTTCTGGACCTATTTTTGATTGCTATAGAGACAAATAATTGAAAACCAAGTCGACATATCTCAGCAATATTTCACAATTGTTCTAGTAAATACAAGTAGTACACATATACTAAATTTCAAGAAAATCCGAAATGGTGAGGTTCAAAATGATATATTTTTGTGTTGAGTTCACCTGGAATGGCCCTACAGTTAAAATGCCTAAAGAATATAACTGAGATAGTGAGGCTCAAGCCTGTTAAATTGACATGGAATGACCCTGTAAACTTAAAATTTGAAAATTTTTACTAATAGCTATGGTAATCATTCATAAAATCAAGTGCTTCCTTAAAATGTGGAAAACTCCCCGAAACTTTATATTTTGAGTGTATGCATTCTTGTAGTGTATGTATTGTTACTTTTGTAATTTGAAAAATGCATCAAATTAATTACTTTCTTCACCTAAACCTTTCTTTGAAAATATGCCTAAATAATAAAAAAAAAAAAAAAAGGTTAAAATTAAATTAAATGAGTAGACTAGGTAAAATTTAATTAAGGTCAAACAATATAACAATTTAATCACACTAAAAAATTTCAGTAAAATGAAAAACTTTCCCGTAGAATGAGAATCACCCATATGAAACAATTAGGCTGTTTTTTCTCTGTCTATTAACAGTTTCCTATCGGCAAAATCTAACTATATATAAATGTTTTTTGGTACCTAGTAAGAGTTTATATTTTCAGCAAAGCCTTGGTTAAGAGTTTTTCTTCTTGAGGAGGGGCTAGACTGAAGATGCATAGGAGAGGTACTAAAGAGGTACAAAGCCGGCGAGGGCCTACAATGGCCTTTTGTGGTACAAGTGCTGATTAAAGAGGACCCCCCCCCCTCCCCACCACCCCCCACCCCTAAGAACAGCCTAGTCCAGCTTTGTTAAGAAGAAAGGGTCATCAACTGAGCTATATGCGGGGAGGGGGGATAGTTTTATAGAACAAAAAACAAGGTTATAAGGTTTCATATTTTCCTACATAAAAACCAACAAAAGCGGTTTAATTTTATTTTATTTTTCACACTTTTTTTCTATGCTTATTGTTTTAAGCTATACAAATTTATAAGAATCAAGATCTCTGGAAATGAGTTATGTAGAATCATTAATTACATTAGAATGTTATTATCTATATGTATACATAAAAAAAATCTCGTTTTTGTCGGGGGGTAAAATCAGTAAAATGGGTTCATATTATCAATAATTTTTTTTTTTTTTTGTCATATTAAATGTGAATTTTCCTCGGGGCGATTTTCCCGGCTATATTTCAACTATAAAATTTCAGGAAACATTATTCTTTATATTTTTTTTTGTCTTTTATGAGGTATTTAGTATTGAGCAATGGCCGGAAAATAGGTTGAATATAATCTTCAGTTGTCAACGATTATACCATTATAGTCCACATACCTTCCAGTTGCTTTTTTGGGATATTCAGGTGGAACAACGAGACTCTATGATTTCTGACTTGGATAATGAAAATATCATCGACGAAATATCGAATCATCACTAATTATGACAACTGTCACATGCATCCCACAAAAATAATGTAGGTATTTTAGTATAAAACTATATATTTAAAGGAAAGTGAAGATATTTCTACTGCATGATTTTTTATAGACCTTCTTTGAGTGACGAAGTCAAACTGTTCAAAAAAAAGACTAAGAAGAAAAAGCATAGAAATTTTTGTCTTACTGATGGTTATAAATCAGGTTTTGGTACAGACTTTTAACAGACGTTGTCCTTTTGTTCGTTTTATCCAATTCGTATAAAGAAGTATCACATCATATTTCATATTCTCAAAAAGACATTCAAGCATTTCTTAAATTCATTCTAAATACTCTGTAATAAGAACCATGTATGTGACTCTGCATGAAGAGAAGGAAAAGTCAATAAATCGTAGAAATTCCTAATCTATTTTACAAATAACTTTTCTATTAACAAATAACTATTGGAGATACATAAGCTAAGATACTAATCGTTTCAATGAAAGCTACTGAAGTTCCGATCCTAATTAAAACCACATATAATATTTCGTATAGTTCGTGGAATGGTAAACTTTTGGTCAAAAATACAGTCAAGTTATTTTTTTCACTATTGTAAATAAATTAATTTGATCTTAGGATAGGATAGGATGGGAGTTTTAGGGTGATAAATGTCTAGATTATTACTCCCTAATTTGATCTTAAAAAGAATCTATTTAAAAAATAGCTAATTATTTTAAAAACCTGTAATATGTTTTGGGAAATGGAGAAGCTCAGTTATACATTTTTTTCGGAAATATTTTTATTGTTCATTATAATTAGATAAACAGTCCTAAACTTTATACAAAATAAATATATTCCGCTATTTCGTCTTCAACACTTCATCTCAAATATTTGAGTAGGTTTATAAAACGCCTTTTTTTATTTTTCCGTTTATAGAGAAAATTTTCTGCCTTTCACAATATCATCTCTTTCAGAAAAATTTGTTATATATCAGGTAACGCAAAGAGGAGAGGAAATACCTCCTTCTAATTCTGGTAATTTAGCTGGAGCCAAACAAGTACAAGGCACAGGAATACAGTTGCGTTGAAAAATACCTTTGTTCTTGTTAATCAGAGCTGGATACCGAACAAAGGAGTCGAACAACAAACAATGTGAGGTATTTGGCTTATTTGTTGTATCCCCTAACCAGAGCTAATAATAAATAACATTGTTCTCGGAAACATAATATGAAAGTTAATAAAATCACTAAATATAATAACAATATTATTGATAAATCCAAAAATAAACTTAACGAAGCTAAAACTGACCTGTAATTAAATGACACAATGGAATTTTTGGACTGTATTACAACATCTGTTAGCATTAATTAACGCTTTGAGTATTGGTGATCCTAATGTAATAATAATTATTGACACTTCGGTTATTCATTTATATAATTTTTAATGATAAATATTCGGATTCTGTATTTTTTTTTATAAAGAACAACGTGGATGATCCATCCATACTATGGATAGTTTTGAGTGAGCATTTGCAATTTGAAATACAACGCTATATTCAAAGTTTCCACATAGACATAGGACATAGGAACTTTCCAACTGTAAAATCATACATATACAACAAATAGGTACACCAAATTTCACTCTACAACTACACAATCAACCTATCTCTTCCCTTTTCCAAATCCCTGTAACCCATTCAACGCATACTGAAAAAAAATAAATGATCGAGAGGCATACATTCATTTTGTGAAATCCCCCCCCCCTCAAAAATAAAACTCACGAAATTTGCTACTTGTGGTTAAATGCAGTTGAAAATGTAAATGATATATTAATATAAACACACATATACCCCTAGGCAGCATTAAGTTTGAATTGTTTTATTTATTTTTTTCTCAGTTTAAGATACATTTTTGTATTTTCAGTCTTCATTTTATTGGATACTCGTTGTATATCCCGGTTATACCCGGTGAATTTCGACTCGTCTCCAATGTAAAGCGAGATCATAAAGATTTTTATAACAATAAAGAACAACGATTTTTGTAACAGTAAAGTTATGCAACGAGATTGGCTGAAGTTATGCAATTTTAATATAGACAGGTGTTTGCACCTGGTATGAAAGAACTACTGGGCAAAATTTGGAAACTGAGGACAAACGTTATGGATTTTTATAAAGAACAAACAAACTAACTGAATATCATCTTTATATACATAGATATGAGATTAGGGGTAACTCAATTTTATTATTTTTTTTAAAATCTTATAAACATAGCTAAAGGTATTTAGATCAAAAATTATGAGTAATATCACCATAAATAACAAAAACCAACAAAGAAGGCTGAATGACTTCAGAAGTTGATTATATCAATAAATCTAATTGTGATATATGGATGATTCTCATTCTACGGGAAAGTTTTTCATTTTACTTTTATCAGTATGATTAAATTGTTTTATTGTTTTAGTCTGTAAGTAAAATTTACCGGTATAACTCGAACAATTTTATTCTAACCTTTTTGTTTTGTTCTAACAATCCAGCTAAAAATTACCTTAAACTAGAAAAAAAAAATCAATGACCTCAAACTAAATATGCCCTTATATTATTATTTTATTATACCACCTTAATGAAGATAAACATAAGATGAAGCCAGATTTGGACATGTTCGAATACAGCAAACAAGGACTTGTCATGTTTCTGTATAAAGGGGAAACATGAACGCTTCGGATTTCTCAATATTCTTGTTTACAATCTTCTCTTACAAGAGGTCTCTGAGTCCTTCCGTATCAAATATATTTACTGTTTATTTTTACCATCAAATTTATATATTTTTTTTAATTTCTAAAAAAAGCTATCTACGAAGTGACTCAAGAATCAGTAATGATGCCTGTGCTATGTATTAGGTTAAGAGGTAGTAAAAATAGTCATATATCATTGTCATAGCTGATGATAGAGCCACTTATCAATTAGAAAACTTAATAAGTAATCAAATAAAGTATATCTTGTTGGATATCAAAATTTTTCATTTTTAATAAGGAGTCTAAATTTGAAATCAGCTGATGAATATTTTAATTAATAACTAAATTAGTAGAAGGACTAGGTGAGGAAACTTAATATCCTTCGAAGTTTCCTTGTTACGAAGATAATGTGCTAAATTCAAGATATCCTGTTTTTGTTTACCAGAGAATAGCCGTTTCGACCGCTAACATAATAGCCGTTAAAATAGAATATAGTCCCCACGCTATCTGTTTTTCATAATTTACTATCTTAATAACAAGAACCATGCAAATTAAAGTTTACAGGTGTTTTCCCTGGTAGAGAACCTACAAATATATCATTTTTGTTTTCATTATAATTCCTTTTTAATAAATTTGTTATATTTCCCTTTTATTTGTTATATTTATCAGGAATATTTTCCCCTCCATTCTTTAGGTGAGACAAGTGATGTTCCAGTGGGTGACTCTTGAATGTGACTTCGTACTGTCAACATGTACTTTTGGTTATAACTTTGGATAGTCCTGATGTGGAGTGATTGACCGTCCCTTCAGGACATAGAAAGTATCATTAGTGATTTTTTATCCATGGTGAGCTTAAAAGGTATTTGAAATTTTTTAAAGAAGTGTTTCAAGTTAGTGTTGTAAAGATGAGTGGCAAGTTGACAAGACTTAAAACCATCATTTGGCGCTATTAGTTAATTGCTCTATCAGAGGTTACAATAGTTGAGAGAGCTGTCATAGATCCTGGGAGTACCTAGATGAGTACCCAATATGTATATACTTTGGATGATTTTTTAATATAGTAGTTATAGTTTATTGTTGCATTTGGTTTAATCATATATGTTTTATTTGTCTAAAATATGTTTTTGTAATGGTTGTCAGCTATGACAGTGTTAATCATCAATTTCATTAAAATCTCATTTAATTTTTTAAAGAAACATAATATATAAAATGTTTGTTACTTTGCTTTGATTTTAATAAACAAATAGTTAATACAATTTTTCTTTATTATTAATAATAATATCACCATAAATTCATTGATTCAGTTTTTATCTATTTTAATCAAATATATATACCTATTTACATTATAAGCATGCAACATTATATTGCCCCACATATGCCTTTGAGAGAGGAATCCAATTATTGAAAATCTATTATCTTTTGATTCATAAAAGGGGAATCATATTTTTATTTCATCATCTAAAGGTATTGTATGTAATCAGGGGAAGTAAATACTTTACTAGTTTGGGCATTCCCTATAAAATGCTCTGGCATCCCATTAAATCATTAATCACTTCTTAATTAAAAACAATAATAAATTAACCCCCCATTACATAGCACCTGTTTATCATGCTTTGCCACCATTTTTGCTTCATAATTCGTCTGAATCGTTCGAAAATGCCGATGCGAGATTAAAACCAATAACTATAATTTTTATAAAAAATAATTCTTCAATGTCTATTATGTGAAAGACCCATAATGGGACCCACTCTACCCCCCCCCCCCCCTTCTGCTAAATTTTCTCGGAAGCACGTCAATGGCCTTATAATATTCCTCTTATCCCAGCCTTAAACCTCTCTTAAGTACATTTAGCATTTGGATCACCAAAAGAACTTTTTGATCTAAATCGGATTACGTTTTGGGTTATGCCTATTGTACAACCATTCTAATCCGTACTCACATAGATTTCATTTAACATTACATTCATTTTACATCTAAAGTCGTGTTCATAAAAAGTAAATAAAAATTACGATTTTTTTATTTTTTTTCTATTTAGGGTTAATCACCCTTCTCCGCCTGTTTTATCTTAGGATTTTTCTTTTTAATTTAATTCAAAGTGTTTGTTGATTCTAAATATCCATTGATATCCTTCTGTTTATTGCCTACAATTGAGGCATTTATTGTAGTGTAAGGCGTTATGGATTGTTTCGAAAAAATCGTTGAATCTGCAGGGCGCGATTTATAAAAGTTCTCCAATAATTACAAGAGAAGGATGTTTAAGGAAAGAAAAAAATATCACATGTCTTTATAGGCAATATAACAATTTTTTTTTATTGATATTAAGATTTTACATCTTGGAGCTAGGAGTTCTCCAGGCATAATGCACAATAATAATATTATATACGAGTAAGTTGGTTCGTCATGTAAATCTATATAAATAAAGATGAAATTCTGTTTGTTTGTTTGTTCTTTTTAGAAATCCATGCCGTTTGTCCTAAATTCTCCAAATTTCGCCCGGTGGTTCTTTGATAACTGGTGCCAACACCTGTCCATATTAAAATTGCATAACTTCAGCCAATTTCTGGCTTTATTGTTATAAAAATCGTTTTGATCTCGCTTTACATTGGTTTTTAGTATTAGAATAATCTTTACTTTCATTTCTCCAGCTAACAGTCGATCTTCATTAGTGAGAGCTTGTCAAAGAATTACGGTGATAGAAGCCTTAGAAGAGACTAAGAATCAAACTTAAAGAGGTATCATTGAACTCTATGTAAATGAAAATAATTTTTATAGCGTCTTTAATGACTATCGTACTGATTTTGGACTAATAAAGCCATTTAGGCATTAATGGTCGTGTAAGGGCTTCCAGATGGATTACATCGAATAACATCTGGATCCATCGCCCTAATTACTAGTAGTAGTGATTGTGATTGTAAAAATATATTTTTATTAAGTGCTTCTTGCAAGATCATATCGACACTTCAAGAGCATTGATTTTTGGATCTTTAATCCATTTTCAAGGTTTGTAACTAAGAAATCATATAGGGTAACTGTACCAATAGTTGACAGTTTAGGGGAAAAAAATCATATTATTGACACTGTTTACCAATATAATAATGTTAGGTTAATCTTTTTTACGAATTTAGTTAGTAGGCCAATCCCTCTAGAAAACTAGGAATACAATATCCTATGGTTTACATTTACGGTTTTTATAAAAAATGATTTCTTAGAAACTTCTAAAATGAACCAATAGTTGACACATCAAAATGTAAATGTTTGGAAAGTTGACATTTACGGTTTTAAAGTTGACACATGCATTAATTTTTGATTTCCTATAATTTTTAATAGATAATGAGGACTGCAATAAAAGTCAATGTTTTTTTTTTATTTATAAACTAATAAATTCACAATGGAAACAAAATAAAATTTCCACAATTTAATTATTTTATGCACAAAAAGCTTAAATGAGAAGAAAAACAAACAAACATATTTAAACGAAAACGAGATCATCCAGTTAAGTAAGTATGGTAAATAAATTTTAGTAATGGCCAGATGTTTCATTTTTTTAATGTTGGGTTAGCACAATTTTAGACTCTCCAATGATGAACTTCAATCTTCCAATGCTCTTTTAGACAATTAAAGATGGCCACATTCATTGGTTGGGTGAAATGTGTAGCATTTTGGTAGAGTGCGACTAATAGCAAATATCACACGTTCTTAACAGAATTGGGAAGTGGGGAGATTCAGATGAGACGCGTGTCGCTTCAACAACAGGATTATTGGCAACGCAATTTCGTTCTCAACGATCCATGGATAGAGCACAATAGCTATAAATTCTTAAAATTAGACACCTGTCATCCACCCGGACTCAGACTTCCCTAAACCACTCCCAGATGGAACACCATTTGCTAATTCTGGCGGTAGTTGACGTCGATGTCAACTATTGAAATTATGGATTAATTTCTATTCTACATTTCTGTTCTACACCTACATTTAAGACCTAAAAAATTGTATAAATATATTAGAAAGTATTTCAAATGATTCTCATGATTTTAATGAATATCATCAAAGTTATTAAAATTGATCTCAAATAAACTACTAAAAAGCTTATTTAACTTGAATTCCACCTTAATGAAATAGGTTAGCCGAAACCAAATTTTAAGGCCATTAGAAAAATCGCCATTATAACCTCTCATAAATAAGACTCAGTTTTCATCAAACTATTGTCGATGGCAACACAGCTATATAACTTGGCAAATTACCGCCAAATTTTGAACCAAAATAATCAACTTGTACTTTATTATTCACACTTTTTGTACAAAATGTCAACTATTGGAGCACTGTCAACTTATGGCACAGTTACCCTAAAGTCATATGAATAAATGCTACTAATTCCAAACTCATTTGGATACTTTTAGTCGAACCCTTTATACAGCGGAAACAACGTCACCTGACTGACAACGCCAAAACAAATCTACTATTTGTGAGTACGAACTACTAGTGTAAGTAAACGGATGTAGCTATGTAAGGAACGATCGTTGATGCCCACGACTGACAGGAGCCACTAGGAAGTTAGTGTATGCGAAGGGTCGATTTGGTCGTTGGCCAAGCGGTATCCATGCCAACACCGGGCTTCTTATAATAGCCGATATAATTGCACTCCTCCTCATTAGCGTCGCCATAACTGCCCGGTAGAGACCGCCACCGGATCCGATATATTTCCGAATGAACAACAGCTCATAAAGTTTCATAATGGCCGTTAGGGGCCGTAATGACCCGCCTTTGATGCACTGCAGCTGTAATTATGTAACTAGAAAGTTCTAATCACCTACAGCCAATAATCCGGGATTTATAAGTTTAAGCCTTACAAACTCTCTGTCATACCCTTTATTGGTTTTTATTCAGGGTTAATTAGCGCCATTTTTTAAAATCTTCTTGCGAAAATAGCTATGTATGTGGCAAACATTAATATCTTCTGCTAAGGTCTTTTTTCTTCACTTACTGAGGAAGAGTGCTTCAATATATAGGATTTTTTAATGAAGGAGTCTCTTCCGTATTTAAAAGTTTATTTGTGTCCCAACGTTTCGAGCTATTGGCTCATCCTCTGGGGTTATCTTATCCTATGTGATTTCTTTTTCCTCGTTAGCTTTATGTCATCTTATATATTTTTTAAAACAGTCAATCCAATACTTATGTCTATTATAATTTCTTATTACATTTTTATGGCATCTTACACATTTTCTAGTCTTTTTAATTCACTGTCACATTTTTACTGGTGCTAATATGTGGACTTTGGTACTTGCATTGCAATGTGACAGTGAATTAAAAAGACTAGAAAATGTGTAATATGCCATAAAAATGTAATAAGAAATTATAATAGACATAAGTATTGGATTGACTGTTTTAAAAAATATATAAGATGACATATGGCTAACGAGGAAAAAGAAATCACATAGGATAAGATAACCCCAGAGGATGAGCCAATAGCTCGAAACGTTGGGACACAAATAAACTTTTAAATACGGAAGAGACTCCTTCATTAAAAAAATCCTATTAATTTCTTATTTAATTCGAAATTTTCATGGAAGATAGTTGATAAGTTCATCTTCAAAGTTAATTAAAAGTAAATATGCTTTATCATAAAGGCTCCCCTAAGCATCGATGAGAGCCAGTAATGAAACGGCTTGCTAACTGTTGTGCTATTGTGGTTGTGATCCTGCTCATTGTGCTCTTGGGTTACTCAAACGTTTCAGCCCCTGTCGGATTCCGATCATGCATGTCAACGGGTGATATTAGCTACTATTTCGTGGAACTCTATCCTCACTAAAGGACAATAGCTCCCGACCTCATCAAACACAATAACATCCAGTAGATAGGAAGCTCATCAAGTACGCCACTGCATATTCCTCTCCCATAACAGAAAAGCTAGTTTTCCTGTGTAATTATATCCCTAAAGCAAGTTTTTGCCTTATTCATGAGAGGAGGTGTAAGAGGATTTAACAAAAATATTTTGGTTTACTTTTATTCATATTGTACCTAACACATACGTGGGTTAAAAAAAAATATTAAACAAAAATAACAATTTAATGCCACACAAACTATGAAAACACAAATAATTAAACAGGTTACAAACAGTAGCATCACTTTGTAACTACACAGTAACACAAAAATAACCGTATGACTAGATCTTCAGAACAAGACTAACTCTGCTGTGTATCCTCCTTATATTTAGTCTGAAAGGTTCTAGGTCAGCGTATATGGTACTGGAAAATCGTATTCACAAACATGTGATGGGGTCACCTGTGGAATAGTGGTTAGCATAACAACCTACAATACTAAAGGTCGCGGAATCGCGCCCCGTAGTGGCCCTAGGATTTTTTAATGGGAATAAAGAATCCTTAGCTATGCCGTCCCTCGGAAAGGACGTAAAATGGAGTCCCGAGCCTGTACGATGTCAGGTTCTCGTTAAAGATCCCTATCCTAATTATACCTGGATAGGCAAAATTTAGGACTTCCACTGTAGCATCGTCCTTAGTGGCATAAAGTTACGTTAAATAAACTAAAATAAAAAAAAAAGTTTTCATTTGTATTTAAAATACTTTTATTTACAATAATGTCCAGGTCTGATAAGAAAATAAAGTAGTGTTAAGAAGGCATTTGCTAGAAATGATTCTCGGACCACGGAAGATAGTTTAGTGTTCATCTTATCGTTTTCTTTTTTTCCAAATTTTAAGACGCTATATCCCGCTATAGCATCGTCCGATTAGCCTTAGTAGCATAATGGGACGTTAAACAAACATGTGATAGAACAGTTTCTGCCAACTATTCCAACAAGTTTAATATATTTAAAATCATATGTTTCGTGTCTTGTTTCACGTTACAATATAATTACTTATTGTTATTGTAACAAAAATGTTATTTTTTATTTCAAATACAAGTAAAAAAACTCTTCTTCTCCTTCTGCAGCTCATACATGTTATAGGAGCTCTATATAGACTCGAAGGTCGAGCTATTCTCTCCTGGCAGTTCTGCAAATGTTGCATGCAGCGCAGTTCCCACAGTTAGCTGCAGATAATCTTGGGAAAATCCACAGTCCTCACATGATTTTATGCTTTCTCCTGTCTAGATTCTCTATTAAACGATTTTTTTTTTAACCAAATATATTGTCTATGAGTCTAAATACTGTACAATATCTACTAATTACTATAGAGCACTGATGATAATTCATTAATCGTTATAAAAACAGAAGATGATAAGTTTAAAAACACAACAAAAAAATTACACAAACACGGGTTTGCTCTAACTGAGTACACATCACAATGAATAAATTCTTCGATTAATCGTTTTAACACTGGAATATAAGTTAATACTTCGATAAAAATGAAATGAATTTATTAAAAGACTTAATTTTAAGTGACAAGTAGATAACTTGTATTCAAGAGATTGAAGGACAAGAGTCTTGTCTAAAGTCCATTTTCTATCTTTTTACTAGACAAATAAATATATGGTAAATTTCTATTCAATTTTTTTTTTTTTTTTTTTTTTTCGGTTGGCGCATTAGGCCTAATGAGACCTTTGGCCGCGCAGTGTGGTCTTCTTACAGACATTTGTTTTTGCTTGCGGGAGTACAGACAGCCTGGAGGGGGTAGCCCAAACCTCACGTTGCTGCAAGCCATGGTCACCATGGTACAGCGGCAGACTGGCCATAGCTCCATAACCAATCCCATTGGGGCCAATTTGGGAGTGTCCTTCCCACCGATGGCGTCAGCTCTCTCGGATTCAAGGACAGTGACAAACTGGTCTAGGTCCAAGGATTATTGTAGCTCAGTCAGCAGGCCCCGAGGACCTATATTTCTTTCCCTGAAGCATACCGTCCCTGAACCAAACCTCCGGGCGGTTACTGACATCCTGGAAAACCACACCTCGATTCTCGATGAAATACACGGGGAAGGTTCATCACTCCTACGCCCGGTCGGTGTGAGTCGCCTCCAGTAGGCTGACGGGTCTCACATACCCGGGGGTGGGGGTAGACTTGGACTGCGTGGCGTTCATTGGTGGGCGGTCACCCGAATGGAGCGGTCACCCATCCAAGTACTGACCACGATGGACGTTGCTTAACTTTGATTATCTATTGCAAGCGCCCTTGTCCACTCGGCCATCCCGGCCCCCAAATTTCTATTCAATAACAATGTAAAATTATTTTTACTATGTTCGATGTTATATTTATGTTCTATGTTATTTTTACTGTTGTATATGAAAAATTTTGGATAAAAGACTAGCTAAAAAAATTCGTACAACTTCGTTATTATTGTTTATGAACTATTAACTCAAAAAAATATACAAGTAGGTAAAATGTAGCTTAGTTGTTATTCTTCATCGTGGCTAGAATAAGAGGGCATTGTGTTCTAATTTCTGTATTAGTATTTGCTTTTTTATCAGTACTGTGTTTCCATAATTTGAAGGATTGTGTTCTTTTTGGTTTAGAATGATTATGTTATATAATACATATATATTGTATTTTGTATTAAGCTTGTCATTCAATTTATTTCTAATGCTTAATTAGTACTCAAACAGAGTTCACTTCTCTTTTTCAAAGGTACTATATACCCAAAAATCTTAAATTAATGATTACTTATATCATTGTATTAAGTGCAATGATAAAACAATGCCTGTTATACGGCCGTGGGATTTTTTATATTTTTTTTTTTTTTTTTAACTTTTATTTTTTTAATCCACACCTGTCGCTCAGCCTGCGACAATAAGCAGATGAGATATAATTAAAATAATAGGCATGTCAGGTATTACCTCTTTGGGGGTAATAGGACGTCACTGGAAAGGTTTCAATGATTAAAACAAGTGCTCACCCTTGAAATTAATTTATTTTGCAAAAAAATATTATCTAATTATCTGGCATGCCAAAAACTACAATAAATTAAATAAATACTGAATACTCAGAATACACTACTCATGCAAAAATATATACATAATTAATAATACGTGCACTACTCAACTTGTTTAAATAAATAAATAAATCTATGAATAAATAATAAAACTATGAACGATCAACAATAAATAAACTCTAAAGAAACTGTAACAATCTAAAAATACATGCTTTAACCTAATAACTTAAAACTAATAATAAATAACTTAAACTAGGTACTACCATTATCACAGTTTATCATCCTCATAATTAACATCTTTTGTATGGCCATACTTCCTTAATTACTAGAATATCACAGTTCTTTTTCATTAGAGTTTCAAAATGCACATGCAACTGAGCCGTTGCCTAAAAACCTTCTCCCCTGGTTACACCAAAGAGGTACTGTAAGGCGCAGTTATTATAATTAATTAGTACGGACTGCTACATCAGGCATGAGGGAGATCGATGCCCATGGGCACCTACTCCTAACTTGAACCTTTAAAGACAGGTTATTCTAAGAGATCCCTTAGCCAGCTCCTCTTCAGCCTTCTTCGAGTGTTGTCTGGCATGTGTGTTGTGGCCATGTCTTGTATAAGTCTATTGGGATGTCCATAAAGTTTGTCATGAAATTTTTTATATGAAGACCGAATGTAATCATGTACCATAGAAATGCGTAAGTCTGTATGTAATGTTTTGTTACTAACATACCACGGAGCACGAGTGATAAGTCGTAGCGTTTTTGATTGAAAAGTTTGTATTTTTTGAATCTGAGTCTTTTTTGCTATTCCAAAGATTTGTGAAGCGTAAGTCCATATTGGTTTTAGTAAGTAAGTGTAAGTGTTTAGTCTTTGTCTGATTTTTAGAGCCGAACGTTTGTGTAAAAGAGAGTATAGAAGCCTTAGTCGATTGTTTAGGGTTTGGCGTTTCTGCTTTATGTGTGGACCCCAGGTCATCCTTCTGTCGAATGTGAGTCCTAAGTAGTGAACTGTGTTAGTTTGTTGAATTGGAGTATTGTTTAAGTATACTGGAGCACAGGTGTCATGTCGAAGTGTGAAAGTGATATGTTTTGATTTCTCACCGTTTACTTTAATTTTCCATTTTTTAAACCAGTGCTGTAATTGTTGTAAATAGTGTTGAAGGGTTGAATGTGCCTGACTGAGGTTTACATGTCTGGTGATGATCGCTGTGTCATCTGCATAGGTTGCTATTAATGTGTTAGGGTATGTTGGTATGTCGTGAGTGTAAATGATGTATAGCAGAGGTGCAAGGATTGATCCCTGTGGCACTCCGGCCCTTACCGGTCGTAAAGAGGAGGTTTCTGAGCCCTGGCGGACAGAGAAGGATCTGTTAGAAAGGAATGAGAATAGAATCAGATAGTAAGTAGAAGGGAGGAATGATTTAAGCTTGTAAAGCAGTCCATCGTGCCAGACTCGGTCAAATGCTTGTGCTACATCCAGGAATACGCCTGTAGCGTATAATCTATCCTCTAGAGCAACTGAAATGTAGTCCGTGACTCTGTGTAGTTGGTGTATTGTTGAGTGTAGTGAGCGGAATCCAAACTGATGTTCAGGTAGTATTTGGTTGTCTGTCAGTATGTCAAGAATACGTCTGTAGAGTAATTTTTCAAAAATTTTAGAACAAACCGGAAGTAAACTGATGGGTCTATAAGAAGTAGGGCTATTGGAATTTTTGTTTGGTTTTTGAATCATTAGTATATGTGAATACTTCCATTGCAATGGAAAGTTTGTAGTTCTGAGTATTGCGTTGAATAGGGTTGTGAGGAAGACTATCGCTTTTTTAGGCATATGTTGGAGTAGCTCAGCTGTTATTAGATCGTGTCCTGCGGCTTTCCTTTTGGGCAATTTTTGGATTTCCTGTTGAACCTCAGTTGGAGTAAAGGAAGAAGGAGGTAGTGTCAGTGGTAGAGGGATATCGAGAGAATCTTGTATATAATTTTCGTGTTCACTGTCTGAGTAGTCTGTATGTGGTGTAAACACAGTCGATAGGTGATCAGCGAAGAGTTCAGCTTTTTCAATGTCTGATACGGCCCAGGAACCGTCCTCTTTTCGGAGCGGCGCTGACACCTCGCGATATTTTAGTAGCTTTTTAGTCTGCTTCCATAAGCTCCCATCGTCAGTAGTGAGATTACTTAAGAAGGTATCGTAGGTAGATTGTTTGAATTTTTGTATTTGTCGTTTTAATTCGTTATTTATACGGTTGTAAGTCTGTTTGTCCGATGGTAGTCTGTTAGTCTGCCATATCTTACGAGCTCTTCTCTTGGCTCTGATCAGATCCCTTATGTACTGTGGATAGTTAGGATGACTTCCTGCTCTTTTGCGTCTGGGTATGGATGATGACCAAGCTGATTCCTGAATACTGTTTGTGAAGATGTTAACAGCTTCCTCGATTTCTTTTTCTGTTTTTAAAGATAAAGGAACAGTAAGCAGCTTATTCAGTCGTTATTCAGTGGCAGAAAATGCAGCTAGAACTTCGGGCTTACTTTCTATTTCATCCGGCATTGTAAAAAAAATTTAAATATGAGCACTAATTTTAATCAGAATCTCTAACAAGAAAATTAAATCAAAACGACCCCAAAAAACGGTCAAAAACAATAATCTTAAACTTAAATGTAGATTTGGAATCAATGACGTCACTAGCCAAACTTTTTTTTAATTTAGGGGTCACCACTTATTACCTCTTTGGGGGTAATAGGACGTCACTGGAAAGGTTTCAATGATTAAAACAAGTGCTCACCCTTGAAATTAATTTATTTTGCAAAAAAATATTATCTAATTATCTGGCATGCCAAAAACTACAATAAATTAAATAAATACTGAATACTCAGAATACACTACTCATGCAAAAATATATACATAATTAATAATACGTGCACTACTCAACTTGTTTAAATAAATAAATAAATCTATGAATAAATAATAAAACTATGAACGATCAACAATAAATAAACTCTAAAGAAACTGTAACAATCTAAAAATACATGCTTTAACCTAATAACTTAAAACTAATAATAAATAACTTAAACTAGGTACTACCATTATCACAGTTTATCATCCTCATAATTAACATCTTTTGTATGGCCATACTTTCTTAATTACTAGAATATCACAGTTCTTTTTCATTAGAGTTTCAAAATGCACATGCAACTGAGCCGTTGCCTAAAAACCTTCTCCCCTGGTTACACCAAAGAGGTACTGTAAGGCGCAGTTATTATAATTAATTAGTACGGACTGCTACAGTACTCCCCCCTAATAACTGCGTCTAAAAATCTAACGTTTGGCCTAATGGTGCGGCCAAACCGACTCTTCAACGGGGGTGCTGCTAGTCCCTCCTCTTCGTTCTCTTCCTCGGTGGCTGCAGTTGGAATGCTACAAGCTTTCAATTTTTCAAACGTTGGGGCCTCTCTGATATTATCTTCTTCCTGTGCAAGCAGGAAAGCTGGCTTCACTCGGTCAAGCGAGACGGTAAGCTCCCTGTTCGGTAACTTCAGAGTGCAAAGTTTATCAGTCCTCTGTAGAATAGGATAAGGTCCAGAGTATGGTGGGGTGAGACTCTTCTTCAGCCTATCATCCCTCAAAAATGCATATTTGCAGTTTGCGAGTGCGTGGTGGACAAATATCTTCTTGCTTCCTCGAAATGGTGCTGGACGCAGATGGTTCATATCCTCCCTTAACTGACGAACAATGTCAGATCTAGTATCTGAAGCTAAAAATTCACCAGGTAACCTCAGGTTCTGCCCATAAACAGCTTCGGCGACGCTAGTACCTGTATCTTCCCTGATGACAGTCCTTAATCCCAAAAGCACCGTAGGAATTAGGTTGGCCCAGTTCTCCACATCCAAGTGAGCAATCAATGATGCCTTCAAAGACCTGTGCCATCGTTCCATACAGCCGTTCGATTGCGGATGGTACGGAGATGTCCTAATCTTGTTGGTTCCTAGGAATCGAGTGAGGCTACAAAACAGATCACTCTCAAACTGGCGACCTTGGTCCGTCGTCAACTTCGATGGGACTCCAAATCTCGCAATCCATCCCTGATAAAATGCTTCGGCAACTACTTCGGCTGTGATGTCCTCCACCGGCACCGCTTCTGGCCAACGTGTAAAGCGATCGATCATTGTTACTAGGTATCGCTTACCTCTTGAAGGCGGTAAGGGTCCAACAATATCCATATGGACATGCTCGAAGCGCTCAGCGAATTCAAAGTTACCTGCGGCTGTCACCGTGTGTCTACCAACTTTACCTCGCTGACATCCTATGCACGTCCTTGCCCAATTGCTAACATCCTTATTGAGACTTGGCCAGAAGTACTTCTGAGCGACAGATTTGCGGGATGCTCTTACTCCAGGGTGACTCGCATTGTGCACAGCGTTGAAGATCTCCCGGCGAAGTGGGGTTGGAACATAAATCCGCACCTGTTTCTGAGATGTCTCACACAGGATAGGTTTGGCTGCTCCGGGTAGGCAGATTAATTTTAATTGGAGATTCCCCTGTTTCTTCAAATCGTCGATTTCAGGGTCTTCTTCCTGTAGAGCCGCAAGTCTATCCAAATCGCCAGCAAGATGGATCGTTTCAATCCGTGATAAGGCATCTGCAACTTGATTGTCCTTCCCATCTACATGCTGAATATCGGTTGAAAATTGGGAAATAAAATTCAACCATCTCATCCTAATCGGAGATGCCGTGGAGGGCTTTTGATGCATTGCGTACATTAGAGGCCTGTGGTCTGTCAATATCACAAAGCGCCTCCCCTCGATGATAGGTCTGAAATAACGCACTGCTGAGTATATTGCCAAGAGCTCACGGTCACAGGCAGAATAAGTTGCTTGTGCTTCTGACAATGATTTTGAGAAAAATCCCAGAGGCGTCCAATGATCGTTCTCCCACTGCTGAAGAACGGCCCCCATGCAACACTACTGGACGCGTCGCAAGCCAATGACAACCTGGCGTCTTCTTTGGGATGTGCAAGTAGAGCGGCTGACTTCAAACTTGCTTTACAGCGCTCAAAGGCTTGGGTGCTCTCCTCAGTCCACTCTATTGGCGACCTGTCGTTCTTCTTAGAGCCATGGAGATATCGGTTGAGGATTTTCTGGACTGCGGCAGCCTTGGGAACGCAGCGTCGATAAAAATTAATCATTCCCAAAAATCTGCGAAGTGATCTAACGTCTTGGGGTTTCGGATAATCCATGATAGCCTGGACTTTGGCTTCCTACGGCTTAATTCCTTCTGATGTAATATGATAACCCAAGAAATCGATCTCGCTTAAACCGAATTGGCACTTATCAGGGTTAAGAGTGAGTCCATTTTCGTTCAGCCTTTTAAATACTTCACGCAGATGGACGACATGTTCCTCGTGGCTCGCAGAAGCAATCAGCACATCATCGAGTAGGACAAAACAAAAGTTTAAATCTCTGAGCAGATTGTCCATAAAACGTTGGAAAGTTTGTGCTGCATTCTTCAGGCCAAAGCACATCCTTAAGAACTCGAATAATCCAAATGGCGTAATGATCGCTGTTTTGGGGATATCTTCTTCCCTGATCGGAATATGGTAGTAGGCCCTGACCAAATCCAGACGAGAAAAATGGGTCTTACCATAAAGATTATTTCGGAAGTCCATAATGTTCGGGACACCATACCTGTCGGGCACGGCCTGCGAGTTTAGCTGTCGAAAGTCTCCACAAGGTCGGACCTTTCCATCCTTCTTTTCCACGACATGCAGTGCGCTCGACCACTGGCTCTTCGAAGGACGACATATGCCCATTTCTACCATATGTCTGAATTCTTCTTTTACTTTCCGATATTTATCTGCAGGTAGTCTTCTCGCTTTAGCTGAAACTGGGCGACCGGTCGTTTCAATGAAGTGCACCGTGTCATGCTTTACTGGTTCCTTCATGGAAGTTGGTCGGGTTATATTTGAGAATTCTCGAAGCAAGAAAGCATATGGATGTCCCTCAGGAACTGCAGAGATCGATGTTGGAACCTCCTTAATAATTTTGCCTCGCGAAGTCAACCCTGTAGTCTTATCGATCAGCTGCCGGCCTTTGAGATCCACCATCAAATCATAATGAGAGATGAAGTCCGCTCCAATAATAGGTCTGGGTATGTCTGCAATTACAAAAGACCATCTAAATGCACGACGAAGTCCGAGATCTAATTTCAAGGTCTCCTCACCGTAGGTCTTAATTCTGGTCCCATTAGCAGCATAAAGGGCAAAATCCTTCTGGACTGGCTTCATACTCTTCTTCGGAGGAACAACGGAGATTGCCGCACCAGTGTCTATCAGCAGAGAGAGCCCTGTCCACTTATCTTTGACGAAAAGGCGGCGTTGGGCAAGATTACTGGCACCGGTACACGCCACTTCCGGGCCACCAGTTAGTTTCCCGGATTCTTTTTCAGTCTCTCCCAGGCGCAAGGTTGGATACATTTATTGGCTTTTTCCTTAAACCTAAAATGGTAAAAACACAACCAATCTGGATTTTCATGGGCCCTAGAGCGACTTCGGCTTCGTTGGTTCCTGTCGCAAGAACGAGATGAACGTCTTCGCGTTCCTTGGCGTCCCCTAGTCGACAGAGCTGCAACTTGCGCAGTAAGTTGCTCTATCTTGGCTTCCAGGCGCAAAGCTGTGTTCTGCCAGGAAGAAGAATCTGACTTGGCAACTGAACAAACTTCCTCCGGTCGAATCACTTCATAGATCTTGTCCGCTACTTCAGCCAGCTTCTCCACATGGGTGTGCCCAGCCGTAGTAAGGATCGCCTGCGTATTGGTAGGCAGTGAACGCAGCCATAAAGTCTTCAATATATCCTTGTTGAGCGTATCTCCTGCCAGTTGCTGCATATGTCTAAGCCACTGGGATGGTTTTTCCTCACCCAATTGTTTTCCTTCAAAAAGTTGTTGGATACGACGGCTTTCGGACTCAGCATAGCAGCCTATTAAACGAGACTTCAAATCTTCATACGGGGTGGCACTTGGATTTCTAACAATGTCCGAAACCTGTCTCATAACATCTAAGTCCAACATCGGTATGACAGTTTGAAATTTCGTAAGGCTATCAGTAATCCCCGAACGAGCGAAAACGGCCTCCATTTGGCAGAACCATAAATCAGGGTCAGACTTCCAAAAGGGTGGTGTTTTATTAGTGGCAGAAAATGCAGCTAGAACTTCAGGCTTACTTTCTATTTCATCCGGCATTGTAAAAAAAATTTAAATATGAGCACTAATTTTAATCAGAATCTCTAACAAGAAAATTAAATCAAAACGACCCCAAAAAACGGTCAAAAACAATAATCTTAAACTTAAATGTAGATTTGGAATCAATGACGTCACTAGCCAAACTTTTTTTTAATTTAGGGGTCACCACTTATTACCTCTTTGGGGGTAATAGGACGTCACTGGAAAGGTTTCAATGATTAAAACAAGTGCTCACCCTTGAAATTAATTTATTTTGCAAAAAAATATTATCTAATTATCTGGCATGCCAAAAACTACAATAAATTAAATAAATACTGAATACTCAGAATACACTACTCATGCAAAAATATATACATAATTAATAATACGTGCACTACTCAACTTGTTTAAATAAATAAATAAATCTATGAATAAATAATAAAACTATGAACGATCAACAATAAATAAACTCTAAAGAAACTGTAACAATCTAAAAATACATGCTTTAACCTAATAACTTAAAACTAATAATAAATAACTTAAACTAGGTACTACCATTATCACAGTTTATCATCCTCATAATTAACATCTTTTGTATGGCCATACTTTCTTAATTACTAGAATATCACAGTTCTTTTTCATTAGAGTTTCAAAATGCACATGCAACTGAGCCGTTGCCTAAAAACCTTCTCCCCTGGTTACACCAAAGAGGTACTGTAAGGCGCAGTTATTATAATTAATTAGTACGGACTGCTACATCAGGCATGAGGGAGATCGATGCCCATGGGCACCTACTCCTAACTTGAACCTTTAAAGACAGGTTATTCTAAGAGATCCCTTAGCCAGCTCCTCTTCAGCCTTCTTCGAGTGTTGTCTGGCATGTGTGTTGTGGCCATGTCTTGTATAAGTCTATTGGGATGTCCATAAAGTTTGTCATGAAATTTTTTATATGAAGACCGAATGTAATCATGTACCATAGAAATGCGTAAGTCTGTATGTAATGTTTTGTTACTAACATACCACGGAGCACGAGTGATAAGTCGTAGCGTTTTTGATTGAAAAGTTTGTATTTTTTGAATCTGAGTCTTTTTTGCTATTCCAAAGATTTGTGAAGCGTAAGTCCATATTGGTTTTAGTAAGTAAGTGTAAGTGTTTAGTCTTTGTCTGATTTTTAGAGCCGAACGTTTGTGTAAAAGAGAGTATAGAAGCCTTAGTCGATTGTTTAGGGTTTGGCGTTTCTGCTTTATGTGTGGACCCCAGGTCATCCTTCTGTCGAATGTGAGTCCTAAGTAGTGAACTGTGTTAGTTTGTTGAATTGGAGTATTGTTTAAGTATACTGGAGCACAGGTGTCATGTCGAAGTGTGAAAGTGATATGTTTTGATTTCTCACCGTTTACTTTAATTTTCCATTTTTTAAACCAGTGCTGTAATTGTTGTAAATAGTGTTGAAGGGTTGAATGTGCCTGACTGAGGTTTACATGTCTGGTGATGATCGCTGTGTCATCTGCATAGGTTGCTATTAATGTGTTAGGGTATGTTGGTATGTCGTGAGTGTAAATGATGTATAGCAGAGGTGCAAGGATTGATCCCTGTGGCACTCCGGCCCTTACCGGTCGTAAAGAGGAGGTTTCTGAGCCCTGGCGGACAGAGAAGGATCTGTTAGAAAGGAATGAGAATAGAATCAGATAGTAAGTAGAAGGGAGGAATGATTTAAGCTTGTAAAGCAGTCCATCGTGCCAGACTTGGTCAAATGCTTGTGCTACATCCAGGAATACGCCTGTAGCGTATAATCTATCCTCTAGAGCAACTGAAATGTAGTCCGTGACTCTGTGTAGTCAGTGTATGCTTGGACTCCGGAGAGGAAGGACCTCGGTACTCCCGCAGATAAGCCAATCACTATATTTACTTAACTATTTTCTTTTTTTTCTTTTTCAATAATATTTAATAATTAGAATTTAGAAGTGTTTTTTCTTTTTTTGCCATTAACTGGGTGTAGTTATATTGTCATCTGTTTTATTATTTTCTTTTATTCTATTTTATTTAATCATTTTTTTTTTTTTCTTTGAAAAATGGGGGATCAAGGAGATTTTAGTAGCCCCGAGGCGAAAAGGAAACGACCTAGTAGGGCCCGAATAAAAAATCCTCCTGATAAATTAGACTTATCATGGGGAAAAAATGAGATAAGACCCACATTCCTTATTGTTAAAAGAATAGATGGCGAGGATTTTAAAAAAGTTTCGCCATTCTTTATAAACAAATTTATAACAGGGCACGTCGGTAATGTTAAAAATATGAAGAAATTAAGGGATGGGTCCCTATTAATCGAGACCTATAGAGGAGCACAATCTGAAATATTATTAAAAATAAAAGACTTCGGAGGTATATTTCCCATCGAAGTTACCCCCCATAATACCCTTAATTACAGCAAGGGAATAATAAAAGTTTTCGACTTTCAATATTTGGATATTGATGAGATAAAGAAAGAGATGAGCCACATAATAAACGATATAGTCAGGATAAAAATTAAAAAAAACGGTAACGAAATAGCTACCCATAGCTATATTGTTACCTTTCCGACGCCTATCGCTCCTAAAACCATTAAAGTAGGTTACCAGACGGTCGAAGTCCACGACTATGTACCCAATCCCCTTAGATGCTTTAACTGTTTGGGTTTCTACCACCCCACAGCACAATGCAAAAAACAAGCCGTATGTATACAATGTGGAAAAACTAGGCATGGGGAAAACTCCAAATGTGATAATCCACCTAACTGCATTAACTGTAACGGGCCCCATCATGCACTCGATCGCTCCTGCCCATTATTTCTAATTCAAAAAGAAATTAAACTAATCCAAATCACCAATAAAATATCCCTTAAGGACGCAAAGAAAATATATAAAGAACGATATCCCACTCTTCCTACTAAATCATTTGCAAATATTGTAAAAGAAAAAATAGAAAAAAAAGATATGGGAACTCAAGTAGATATCCCATTTATATTTGGAGAAATTCTAACAAACAATAATAATAACAATAAATGCAATACAGATAATAAGAAACCAGCGATAACTAATAACATGACATGTATTAATGCTCCCTCAAAGAGCAATACAAACACGGAAAGAATAACACGGGCGCCTCGGGCGGAGCGAGGCTTGCCGACTAGGGCCCGATCTTGTTCGGGACACTCCCGACTGCCTCCGACCGCTCCCCTCCCTTCCACTTCAACTCCTCTCACTGTCACTCCGCAGCCTATGGCCCGGCAAGAAGCATCGTCAGCTGTAGGCGTGGAGCTCAGGCAGGCTACTGCTTCTGTGAGCACCAAGACTGAGCCTATGTATATTGACGCCGAGAGCCAGTCTGTTGATGAGGAAGGTTTTACTAAAGTAAAAACAGGCAAAAAAACGGCAAAGAAAAAATCGTAAAATCTAATATAATGGTTAATATTACACATTCAGAAACACCCTTCTTTTCTACTACATATATGCCAATATTCCTTGACGCCTACATTAATTTATATAAATTTACACTTACTTTTATATATCTGAGTACACTTAAATATTTGTCTGAAAATATGTCTATGAATGTGGCTATATGTCTATACAGGCATAGATATGTACTTATCGAAAATAGTGTATGTGTGTTCATGTGTATGTTCGTATTTCTAAGTGTGAATGTATGTATGTGTGAATATATATGTAGATGTGTGTATGTGTGTATATGTATGTGTATGTGTGTGTGTATATATATATGTGTATGTGTATATATATGCATATATATGGGTGTGTTTGTATGAATGTGTATGTGTGTATGTGTTTGTATGTATGTATGTATGTGTGTGTATATGTATATATTTACTTTTTCTTCCTCATTTTATTTACTTTTCTTTTTTTCATTCATTTTATATCTTCATTATTTACCTTTTCTTTTTTCACGTAATAATCTCTATCTCGTCTAAATTGCAATATACTATATCTAGACCACTCAATTCTTCTAATCTCTCACCACTCTATTAAAAATGACGCTGATACAATGGAACTGCAACGGATTGAAAATACATCTTAATGATTTAAAAGTATTGTTGCAAGAGGAGAATCCATTATGTATCTGCTTACAGGAAACTCATCTTAAAGCTAAAGACAATATTTATTTAAAAGATTTTAATGTATACAGGACCGACGGCCCTGATGATCAAGGCTCTAGAGGAGTGCTTATCGCCGTTAATAAATCCATATACTCACATGAATTAGACATAGACTCACCACTCCAAGCTATAGCAATAACTATACATCTCGGAATCACCTTCACAATCTGCAATATATATTTACCCCACGATCCACAGATACAAATACATGACTTGCTCCATATTTACAATCAACTTCCACAACCTGTACTCTTGGTAGGAGATCTGAACGGGCATAGTCCAATGTGGGGTTCAACCCAGTTAAATACGAGGGGTAAAACTATCGAACAATTTTTAGAAATAACGGATATGCTACTCCTAAATACGGGTGAAAGCACTTTTTTGAGTTCCACGTATGGCAGTTATTCGTCTCTAGACCTATCAATGAGCAGTTCTTCGTTATTTAGCTTAATTGACTGGACGGTACTCTCCGAGCCTTATGGTAGTGACCACTTCCCTATACGCATAAAATTGGAAAATTTGAATCAAAATACAAACCGTAAGCCTCGATGGATCATCGATAAAGCGGACTGGCTACTATTTTCCTCTCTCGCTAAACCACCCCAAACGCTTCCATCGGAAATAAGCATTGAAAAAGGTTACCAACTTTTCTTAAACACAATACTAAAAGCAGCAAACTCGTCCATCCCCAAAACAAAAGGTACTTCTAGGAGACCTTCCGTGCCGTGGTATGACGAAGAATGTAAGTTTGTTATACAAAACCGTCGGAAAACCCTAAAAAAGTTCCAAAGAAACCCAAACCAAGCCAACCTAATTGAATATAAAAGACAACGAGCCTTATGCCGAATCACTATAAAAAATAAGAAATCCGAATCATGGAAGAAATATGTCGAGTCCATTAACTCTTACACTCCTACTAGCACTGTATGGAACATGATTAAAAAAATCTATAAAAATTACTCCGCTACGCGCTATACAATAATATGCGATGGTAAACTATCAGACGACCCTGAAATAGTTTCTAAAACTTTTGCTGATTACTACTCACAAATATTCAATTCACCCTCCAATCATCCGGAACCGATTTATATCGAAAGAGAAACTATCAGCTTCGACTCCGAAGTATTTATAAAAGACTATAACCGACCGTTTTCCATGTGGGAACTTCAATCGACCTTGAAGCACCTGAAAGGATCCTCACCGGGCCCTGATGATATTCATTATGCCATGATCCAGCACCTCCCTCATGACAGTATGATTTGGTTACTGAACTTTTATAACGAAATCTGGAAAAGGGGCGAATTTCCGAAGATGTGGCAACACTCCGAAGTAATCCCAATTCTAAAGGCGGGAAAGGATAAACGACAGCCTTCCAACTACCGCCCAATCTTCTTGACCAGCTGCCTTTGTAAAGTTATTGAACGTATGGTAAATAAACGATTAATGTGGACCCTAGAAAAAAATGACGTATTCCAGAATTTCCAATGCGGTTTCCGTAAAGGAAGATCTACGATTGATCATCTTGTCCAACTTGAGACTGAAATTCAATATGCTTTTATCCAAAATCAGCAAGCTATCGCAATCTTCTTCGATATGCTTAAAGCATTTGACCACGTCAATCGACTTAATATCATTAAAAAACTGCAAAACCTAGGCTTTACCGGGGAAATCCTAGTATTCATAATACGTTTCCTATCCTACCGCACGTTTAAAGTTCGAATTGGGAATATCTCATCACAAATATGCGAGCAGAACAATGGAGTACCCCAAGGATGTGTGCTCAGCACAACACTATTTGCTCTAGCTATTAACGATCTAGGTAAAAATATGCCTAGAGGTATAAGAGTGATGTTATACGTCGATGACCTGGCCATTGTATACCGTTCAGGTGACACAGATGATTTAAAAAGAAGACTACAAGAAGCATTGAATCGTCTGTGTGATTGGTCCCGATGTTCAGGTCTCGGATTTTCTACTGAGAAAACGAAATGCCTGCATTTCAGCCGAAGAAGACGAAACCCTATCTCACCAGAACTTAAATTAGGTAATGCTCCACTACCATATGTAGACAACTGTCGGTTTTTAGGACTTCTTTTCGACAGAAGATTATCGTGGAACTACCACATTAACGTTCTTAAAGAGAAGTGCCTATCTAAAATGAAAATTCTAAAAGTTCTTAGCAGGACATCATGGGGAGCTGATAGATGCACGATGTTGAGAATTTACAAGGCCTTGATCTGCTCCAAGCTCGACTACGGGAGTTTTGTGTACGGCTCGGCACGCTTCGCACAATACCGGTATTCGAATTGCAACGGGTGCCTTCAGGACTAGCCCCATTCTAAGCCTATGCGCAGAATCCGGATTATCACCGTTGACATTCAGAAGGCAAAAGCTAGCAGCTAACTACCTCTCACGAATATACACGCAGCCCCTACATCCTACTTATAAATATTTATTCGAACCGAAATTTTCAAGAAAGTTTCAACAAAAACCAAATGCTACACTACCCATAGCAGAAAGATTCTCATCCATCACCAACGAACTAAAGGCCGTACCTATCAACATTCAAATAGTAAATACTCCACCTTGGACCTTTAAACCTCCGAAGCTTCACCTGGACTTATCAAAGTTTCACAAAAATGATTCATCTCCCTCTAAGTACCAAGATGAATTCAAAAAATTACTCCGATCCGTACCACACCAAATGGCAATCTACACCGACGGTTCGAAGTCAGATACCGCAGCATCATCGGCGTTCGTAACACCGACCTCAACCCACAAAAGGAAATTACACCACCTCTCCAATATTTACACCGCAGAATTAAATGCTATAACGTCAGCTTTATATTTCTTAATGTCCCATACAGATATAAATGTACAAGATATCGTAATCATATCGGACTCAATTAGCGCGCTCTGTGGCATAAGTAACATGTACTCAAACCATCCTATTGTTTTACGAACCCATGAGTACCTGAAAATGTTGGAAGGCATAGGAAAGTCGATCCACTTCATCTGGGCACCTGGACATGTAGGCATCGCCGGGAATGGTTTGGCCGATAAAGCTGCCGGCGAAGCGTTATCTCTCCCAGGAAGAGGAACTACAATATTAACGGCCTCAGAACTCTCCCGTCCATTGAAGGAGACCATTAAAATGCGATGGCAATCGATGTGGGACGAAAGTCCTCCGAGCAAATTAAAACATATAAAACGAACAGTCAAGCAGTGGAGCACCTCTAACCGCACCAAACGTCAAGAGGAAGTCATCATTACCCGACTTAGAATAGGTCACAGTCGATTGACACACTCATACCTTATAAGCAAGGAAACACCACCACAATGCCAAACGTGCAACAGTAACCTCACTGTCCAACATATCTTTGAGGAATGCCGCCGTTACCAATCAATGTTGCAACAGCTTCGGATACCATCGGATATATCAATAGCGTTAAGTGACAACGATGACATGATTAATAAAGTTATGGAATTCGTTAAAAAAAACAAACTGATTTCGAGCCTTTAAATACTCGTTAAACTCTATATTCCTATCTTTCCCTCCCGCTACTTATTCCAAAATTTAACTTAAAGATTAAATCTAATAAATTACAATAACACTAAAGGGGACTCCATTGGCGCGTCCTTCTGGGGGCCGGGGGAGGTAAGTGGCCTGGGCTGCTGGGGGCTTGTGCTGGGGCGTCGGGGACGTCTCCGGTCCCATAGAGCATGTTAGCTCCGAGGACTTGGGAGGATTTGGACTTTTCCATGCAAAATATATTGTAAGCATTAGTGTACTGTACTAATGTAACTTAGGTTAAGTGGAAAACATGGTTTTTTATCCACATCCTCCGTTAAAGCCTCGTGTCAAAAGATAAGCCACCAAATAATGACATGTGGGACCGGGACGCCCCCTTTGCTCCGGCTGGCCCCCATCGGCCTGGGTCCCCCTCTCGGCGGTTCCTGGCGGGGTACGGGTCACTGGTTTCCTTAAAACAGATAACCATAGAAACCAACGGGCGTTGATGACCACAGATGTTTTACGCCCCTAAACAACAATATACATACATACATACATACTCTGTGTAGTTGGTGTATTGTTGAGTGTAGTGAGCGGAATCCAAACTGATGTTCAGGTAGTATTTGGTTTTCTGTCAGTATGTCAAGAATACGTCTGTAGAGTAATTTTTCAAAAATTTTAGAACAAACCGGAAGTAAACTGATGGGTCTATAAGAAGTAGGGCTATTGGAATTTTTGTTTGGTTTTTGAATCATTAGTATATGTGAATACTTCCATTGCAATGGAAAGTTTGTAGTTCTGAGTATTGCGTTGAATAGGGTTGTGAGGAAGACTATCGCTTTTTTAGGCATATGTTGGAGTAGCTCAGCTGTTATTAGATCGTGTCCTGCGGCTTTCCTTTTGGGCAATTTTTGGATTTCCTGTTGAACCTCAGTTGGAGTAAAGGAAGAAGGAGGTAGTGTCAGTGGTAGAGGGATATCGAGAGAATCTTGTATATAATTTTCGTGTTCACTGTCTGAGTAGTCTGTATGTGGTGTAAACACAGTCGATAGGTGATCTGCGAAGAGTTCAGCTTTTTCAATGTCTGATACGGCCCAGGAACCGTCCTCTTTTCGGAGCGGCGCTGACACCTCGCGATATTTTAGTAGCTTTTTAGTCTGCTTCCATAAGCTCCCATCGTCAGTAGTGAGATTACTTAAGAAGGTATCGTAGGTAGATTGTTTGAATTTTTGTATTTGTCGTTTTAATTCGTTATTTATACGGTTGTAAGTCTGTTTGTCCGATGGTAGTCTGTTAGTCTGCCATATCTTACGAGCTCTTCTCTTGGCTCTGATCAGATCCCTTATGTACTGTGGATAGTTAGGATGACTTCCTGCTCTTTTGCGTCTGGGTATGGATGATGACCAAGCTGATTCCTGAATACTGTTTGTGAAGATGTTAACAGCTTCCTCGATTTCTTTTTCTGTTTTTAAAGATAAAGGAACAGTAAGCAGCTTATTCAGTCGTTCTCGGTAGCATTCCCAATCTATGTTTCTTCTAGACAGCGTTTGAAGATCTTCCTTGAGGCTTGGTTCTTCTAAAAGGTCCAAGTGTATAAGGGAGTGATCAGAGCAAAGATCAGAACTTGACCACACCTCGTGAGATATGGCTTGTAGTCCCTTAGTAACGAAGAAGTCTAGTAGGTCTGGTGTCTTTAGTCTCGATGTAGGCCAGTAAGTCGGTGAATTTGGTCATATGGTGTTTAACGAAAGCTTATGGATAGCAGCATGGAGATTCATTCCTCTTGGAGAGCATAATCGTGAGCCCCACGACGGGTGTTTAGCGTTGTAATCGCCACCAGCTATAAAACATTTTCCTAATCTTTCAAAGAAGCTGCAAAACATAGCAGATGTCAGCTTATATCGAGGGGGACAATATACTGCAGCCAATGTTAGCGTGTGCTGTGTTGTATGCAGTATTATGGCGGTGGATTGTATGTCTGGTGTGTGTGGCAATTGGATGAGGTTGTGCTTGTGTGATGTTTTAATGATGATGGCAGTTCCACCGTGTGAAGTATTGTCTGGGTGATCTGTTCTGTATATAGTGTAATCTGGTATGTATAATTTGTTACGGGAAGTGAGGTGTGTTTCAGTAATCAATGCAACATCAGTTCGTTTTTCATGTAAGTAAATGTCAAGTTCGGTTTTATTTTTGAGTACTCCGTTTGTGTTCCACAGAAGGATTGACAGAGAGCCCACAGTTAAGCGTTTATGGCCCATAAACAGGACACAAGGCTTGTGTGACTTGAGATAATTGTTGAAGGAGGGTGAAGAGGGGCTGGATAAGGTTATTTAATCAATAATATTTAATAAAGTAAAAAGTTGAGGAGTGACATTTTCAGTCGGATGTTCCGGCTGAACAACGCTTGCCTCATACCTGACATGCTTACAGTATGATGTCTTCCATCAGATAGCGGAGGTCCCTGCAGCTGTAGTCTGGTCACCTGTCCACTTCGTGTAGATTGAAGTTGCTGCGGATGTTGAGGCAGTGGAGGAAAAAATCCGGTCCCAATGGAGGAGCAGTGGGTTGCGGCCTAGGCTGGGCTTGAGTTCTTAAACTTCTTAGTGCTCTTAGCTGCTTTAGGGTCTGGCAGCCCCTATAGTTTGCCGGGTGATCTCCTTTGCAGTTAGCACACTTGGCGGGTGTATCCCGTGTCTTCTGACAGGATGAGCTTTCGTGTTTTTGTCCGCACCTTACACATCTGGGTGTGTGATTGCAGTAGGTCTTCGTGTGACCATACTGTTGACACCTAATGCACTGAGGTATCATTCTCTTTTTTCTAGGTTCTTCAATTACCACACGGGTGTAATAAATTGCATTTATCTGAAAAATATTTTCGTTAAATGTTTTTTGCGTTATGTCTACAAAAAACATAGGTAGTGGCTCTTTGAACCTCGAAATAACATTGGTTATATTTGTAACCTCGTAACCATGCTCTTTTATGGCTTCAACGATGATTGATTTGAGAGTTGAATGATGTAAGTTTTTAATCACCACCCTTGGACATTTATCAGCAGGCAGCTGATAAGTGTGAAAGTCAGCACCTTGTACCCTGAGTGAATTTACTATTGAACGATATGAGTCTGGGCTCTCTGTATATATACAGATGTTTTTAGTCGTTGATTTTAATTTAAATGACGTTGAGCCGCAAGAATTTTGAAGAAATTGTACAAGGGCTGAATAGTTTTCGACACCGTTAACATAAATAGGTGGAGGCTTATCAATATTATTTACCTTATTTGCATTCTGTTCTGATTGCGCTTCGTCATTGTTTGATAACACATTGTATCTGTTGTAGGTTAGAGTAGTAGCTGAGATAGTCGGCCTTTTTTGCTGACTCGGGTCTCTTTCTACTTAGGATTGACGTTTACGGCCTGTTACCGTTTTCCATATCCCTTGTTCATTATTAGAAATTTTGTCTGCACCAGAATCTGTTGCATCCATTACGACTGGTTTACCTGAGCTGGAGGAGGGCATGGCCCTATTTAAGTGTCTATTCACGCACTAATGTATTCAAGTTTTACGTGTTACTAGAAACGTTTCTAATCACTACGCACTAAATTTTCTATATTTTATTCATTATAAAAAGTAATAAAACGCATTAAATGAAAAACTAACCTTTTTACAATCTTTATCACACTATACGATCACCTGTTCTCCCGTGGGATTTAACTAGCTGGAAATGAACTGTTAACTTAAATTAATAACTAGCGCTGTAGAAATAAGTATTGAATAAATTCGAAAAAAAGTAGTATTCAGAACGATTACCGGAGCGATCTGGAATCAGAGTACTAATTAATGGAGAAGTATGACGAACAAGGAACTGCTGATGGAAACTGATCAGCCCATACCCCATGGTATGAATAGGTTGATATGATTAAAGTTTAAGATTGGAATGTTTTTTCTATGTACATGTGGTTTGAAGCAATCCATTGTGTAAGAATGAATTTTACAATAGTAGGCAAGATACCTCGTTATAGGCCAAAAAGTAGATGGATAGACAAAGCCCCTAGACAAAGCTTGGTTTAGCAAACTTGATAGAAAATATTCAACAATAAAACTAACAAAATTAAAATTTTATGTTTATTATATACCTACCTGGTAGTTATATCCTGCTGATACATTGTTGTAACCTGATATATAGTTGTATCAGGTTTTATTTTATATTTAATTTAAATTGCTTAGTTTCATATATTTCGATTATCCTTCCCATAGTTTGATTCTTAGTGACATCTTGTACGGCTTCCATCCCCGTTATTCTTGAACAATCACTCTCTAACGAAGGTCGACTGTTAGCGGGAGCAATAATGCTCCACTGGACATTTACCCTAAATTCGTTCTTTTCATCTTCCTGTTAAATTCAGCAGAAATACGTTCGGAGTCCCCTTTTTTTAATGCATATACTGCCTTTTATCGTCCTCCATATGATCGTCCATGATACAGAATTATGCTTTTTAAGAATACTTTAGGATTTATACTCGTTTCTTTTTAAATATTATTACATCTTATTTTATTTTAACTAGAATATTACTGAATGATTTCTATACAGGGCCTCAGGTATTCTCTCGAACGATAGCTATTTCAAAAATTCTATTCAGGATTCTGATAGTTCTGAGCATAGCATAAATATGAAAAACCTGAAACAAAATGAGAAAGTATGACACCACTAACAGCTAAATATCCTCAAAATAAATTATTCTAAAAATTGTTTTTTAATTTATTTAATTTCTATTTATATATATTTTTTGGAGTATGGCAAAGCAATAATAATTGTTTTTATTATCATGCATTTGCAGCTCTTAAATTATTTGCACTTCATTTCTAATCCTCCTACGACCTTCTGATACTATATTTTGTGGTTTTGGCTTACACATTATGGTCTTGTAAAATTCATTTTTTTTTAAATAAATTTTTTAGTAAATAAGTGAGCAGAAGGAGTGTATTAGGATTTTTGATGTAGAAACATTCAAAAGTCTCTTTTAAAAGTTCTCATTTATTAAACTACATTGAAACAGCAAAATATTCGCCTGCTCGAGCATATTTTAATCATATTTTAATCGAGCATATTTATACATATAAATATTGATAATAAATGATGCATCCTAAATTTAGTAAAAAATAGGACTTACTTATCAAACGGAAAGCTCAGTGGAACTTCAAAATAAACCTAATTCAACTTTAACTTTAAAAGGAATATCACTAACTCAAGCAGTCCTGCAGTTCTCTTTAGCTACCAGAATCATTTTTATTTATAATAGTTTAAATGATGATCAGGATTTTCAGTTTGAAAACATTTTTATTTTCGAAAGCTAACGTTTCGATCCAACTTGTGGATCTTCATCAGGGCTAAAAGAAAACAAATATATATTTATCTATGCTAGAGGATGACAGTAAATGAATATTTTACAAAACTGATAATAATATAAAAGCTTACCCTCTGTTATATTATTATGAGTTCTGTAAAATATTCATTTATTGTCATCCTCTAGCATAGATAATCATATATTTGTTTTCTTTTAGCCCTTATGATGATCCACAAGTTAGATCGAAACGTTGGCTTTCGAAAATAAAAATTTTTTCAAACTGAAAATCCTGATCATCATTTAACCTATCGTAAATATTAACAGTTGACTATCTCTCACCTCTACAATTTTTAGTTATAGTTTATAAATTGATAATTATAACATTTTAGATCATTTTTATTATTTGACTTAATATTGGTGTTACGTCGTTTTGTTAATTTGAATTAAAAAAATCTTTTAAAGCATAGATTAAAATCTCCTCTTTAGTAATCCCATTTCTTTGTTTAATGATCACTTTAAAAAAAAACAGTTTTATTTATATACTAGGGTATAATTTAAACACTAATGAGATTTTTCCTCTTATCTAAGTTTCAAAGTTTTATTTTTTGGATATTTAATTAATGTTTTTTCCTGAATAGGTATTATTCTATTTCAATTTTTATTTCTTCTGTTGTTGTGGACCCCTTTTTTTGGTTCTTTTATTTTTTTTTTTTTTATGTTTTCTAAAAATAGAAATCTGCAATACCCCTCATGTCATGCATGATGATAAAAATAAAGCTTATGATATATTAAAAATATAAATTAAACTTTTTCCTAAAATGTTAATCATACACTATCACCTTCATTATTCATAAGATTATATATAATCATGATAGGAACTGATTGATATATCAAGCTTAATTGATTTTTTTCTTTACGTTTTCTGAACTTCATCATAAAATTGACAAACGGGAAGTATTTTATACTTGATCTGATCGTGGACTTTTTTTTTTTAATTTTACAATATCGGTTATGGAATATTTATTATATCCTACCAATTTTCCAAATATCCTATCCAATTTATTTATTTCAATACTATAGGGATATATAATAAAATAAAATATACTAAGGTAGAAGCCAGCAAATAGAACCTGTTTAAGGTAGAAAAAGCCAGAGGAGACAGATGGTAAGTGTAGAAGTACCATACTCTCCCCGCTGCGCCCTGTCCTCTAAATGGATGATCCGCTAAATATAGCCATTCTTTGTATTCTCTACTGTCTTTCTCGGATTCGTTTTCAGCGAATTCTCTGGTACTTGATATCTGCTGCACCTATGGCTCTAGACAAAAATATAAATGGGAATAAATTTAAGAGGAGAGTGACCCAGCGTTGGATACTCAAGCTATTTTGATGAATTTTTTGTCGTTTTAACCAGTGGAAAAAGCTTCAAGATTAGTTACTTTGATTTTAAACTTTGTAAACAATATCATAACCTAAAGTAAGTTTTGAAATACCAAATAAATGTCTGGAGAATTTTTATTTTATTACTTTTTAAACAACGCTTTGCTCAATAAAAAATCAACTAATTTACAGTCGTGGTCATAGAAATTGCATCACCTATGATTGTTATCTTTTCAATCCTAAATGAGTATATAAGTAAGGGATTTCATTTGCTCACCAACTAGCATTAGAGATAGATGTAATCAGTGACTTATAGTTCAGTTGGTTCCAGAGTGGCTAATATTAAACACGTTATTTCCTATTATTATGTCTGACATAAAAAGTTTCAAACAAATGTCCAAGGAGGAAAAAGTTAAAATAGTGGCATTTTCTGAAGCTGGACTTTCTTCGCGGGATATAGTGAAGAGAGTGAGGTGCAACCGGTCCACTGTGGTGAGAATAATAAAAAAAAAAATCCTTCTCAGAGATCTACCGAGCGAAAGGAAGGGACTGGAAGGAAAAGGAAGACAGATGAGCGTTTAGATAGCATGATGATGAGATTATCATTAGAAAATCGCTTCAAAACTGCAAATGAAATATCTAGAGATCTAGCAGATAGCAATTTAGCAGAAGTAAGTCGAGAAACAGGCTATTGGCTGGTCATGGCAGCGTGGAGATCCCTTTTTCTGTTAAAAACTGCTTTACCTATCCAAAAAAAAAACAATGGTAAATGTAATAAAAAATTATGCATCTTAGAGCTAAGACATTTTTTTAAATGAATAAATAATTAACTTAACGATTTGGCTCTATGGTACAAAGCACAATCATCTTGAAAAATGAAGTCTCCGCAGTATCTAAGGTGGGAATTCATTGAGGGAAATAAACTCAATTCCAAAATTTTTTTTTTATATTTTTCTGCATTAACCTTCCCATCTCTAAAGGTGTCTGGCCAATTCCAAACTAAGAAAAAACATCCCCAGACCATCACACTTGCCGTATGTTTCACTGTTTCTAATATACAAGATTCGTCAAATCTTTCATTTGACCGACGTCTTACGTATGGAGCACTGTCAGAACTGAAGATGTTGAATTTACTTTCATCCAAAAACATCACTTTCCTCCAGTCATTGATCATCCAGTTTTCAAAATTCCGCACCCAATTTAGGCGAGATTGTTTCATTTTTTTGGTAAGAAATGGCTTATTGGCCGGTTTTCTTGCCCATAAACCTTTTTCTCTTAATCTTCCGCTTACTGTTTCTTGACTTACTTCTACTAAATTGCTATCTGCTAGATCTCTAGATATTTCCTTTGCAGCTTTGAAGCGATTTTCTAATGATAATCTCATCTTCATGCGATCTAAACAGCTCATCTGTCTTCCTTTTCCTTCCAGTCCCTTTCTTTCGCTCGGTAGATCCCTGAAAAGGATTTTTTTTTTTTTTTTATTATTCTCAACACAGTGGACCGGTTGCACCTCACTCTCTTTGCTATATCCCGCGAAGAAAGTCCAGCTTCAGAAAATGCCACTATTTTAACTTTTTCCTCCTTGGACATTTGTTTGAAACTACTTCTATCGGACAAAATAATAATAAATAACGTGTTTAATATTAGCCACTCTGGAACCAACTAAACTATAAGTCACTGATTACATCTATCTCTAATGCCAGTAGGTAAACAAATTAAATCCCTTACTTATATACTCATTTAGGATTGAAAAGATAACAATCATAGGTGATGCAATTTCTATGACCACGACTGTAGACGTTTTAGTCCCAATTATTCCCCAAGTTAAAAATTAAAAAGTTCGATTTAAAATTTAAAAAATCTTTTTGTTTTTTTGTGAACATTATTAGGCCTAGTCCAGACTGTAAACTAATGTTTCGGAACATTGTTGAATATGTTCCCACATAGTTTATAAACAGTTCCAAAACTTTGTTCCGGAACATTTCCGAAAAAATGTTCCGCGTCCAGACTTGAGTTAGTGTTTCTCTAGTTTTGAACATGTCAAGTGATGCTATTGCAGGAATCTTTGCTGCCACTTTATTTATTTTACTTAAGAGGCAAAGGAATCGAATAAAGAAAAGAAGGTGGTGGATACGAAAAGCACTAATGGAAGGCACCAGTTATGGCAATGACCTTAAGAGGGACCTAAAATTTGAAGATGGGGCAGGTTTCAGAAATTTTACAATGATGTCACCAAATGATTTTGAAGAATTGTTAGTTATGATTGGAGGGAAAATATCCAGAAAAAAATACTACATTTAGACAATCAAATCCAGAGTCGATTAGGCTAGCTGTCACACTTAGGTTTGAGTTGTAAATAAATTAACTCAGGAACACGTCCAGACGTCGCAACTAGTTCCATGTTTCCTTGTTTTCCATCTCCGACGGGAAAAACGGAACAGGGCTGATTTTGTTTCGCAACATTTCCGAACAGTTCCGGAACAAGTCATCAACAAATTTGAGCTATTAAGGAACATCGGGAACATTGTTCCGAAACATTTGTTTCCAGTCTGGAATAGGCCTTAGTGAATTACCCTCTTTGTTTTTTTACATTGAACAAACCTTTATTATATGTTTTAATCTTCTTATATAATAATTCTTTGCTAGTAAAATAATTGTGACTTCACAAATCAGCCGTTGTGTTATCAATTAATCAATCATCAATCAAGATCTGGAAAGTAGCAAGGTAACGGATCGGTCTCATTTTGCGCTTATTAGGTTAAAGTTCGTTTTAGAAGTTTAATGTTTGGTTTGGTGTTGTAAGGCGTATCGATTATTGTAATGGTATATAAATCGATTACAAAATAAAAAAATTGCCACAATCAGGCAACTCTTAACTTCATTTCCAGCTAGCTATCTCTATCTCCATCACGCTATCTCGAGCTCAGGTATAGGCATCAATCATCTGTGGCATAATCATAATATTACTGCCATAAATGAAGAATAGTGTTGACACTGTCATCTTCTAACAAAATCACTGTAGACTTAAATACTTTCATGCCCGAAACCACCGATTTAATGGAAAAAAATAGAACAAGACAAAAAAGTTATTGCCTTAGAAATGAAAATAAAGAAATTAGAAAGGGAAAAATTGGAAGAACTTTCTTATTTATAATGCAAACATTACGGATAATGAGGTGAGCACTCCACACACTTAACATGTGTCTTATTTTCTTAAACGGTTCGGTTTTCTTGATTATTTCTATATATGTGTGCCTCTATTATGCTGAAAATTCATTTTCTTGAAAAATTTCACTTATAATTCAAGGAAGAAGATTGTTTTTCTTTTGATATTTTGTCCTCTTTATTAAATGAATAAAGAATCTGTCCATTGTTACGAAAACAAAACAGTTTTCTTTAAGAAATAGAGAGTGAGGCGCTATCTCTGGGTGGATAGAAGAAAACTCCCAGCTCCTTCCCTTAACTGTTATTGCATTAAATTTTCTAGTATAGCAGATTGGAAAGTAGGGATATCCTCGATTTCCTAACAAGTTTAATTGGCTAGCTATGGGAGTCCCAGTAATGATATATGTAAAATCGATTAAAAATATAAACATTCTCAATTTATTTAAAACACTTGTTACTTTTTGTTTCATTATAGAAATTTTATCCGTTCCGATTGCTTATCACGGGACTTATTCGAACCTTTTGAATAACAAATTGGGTTTTTCTACTTCAAACTTCTATTTTCTTTAATGTTAATTTTCAATGGAGACATATATATTTATATTGGAAACAGGAACAGAAGTTGAGCAATCTGATTACTGGTTCCACTGTAGCGTACCAAAAATTTGGAATAGCCTGAAAATTATATAAAATGCTTAGATATGAAGAAATTAGGTAAGATGTCAGTGGCATTGATATTGCTGAAGCCTGCAAATATTATGTTATAACTAATCGGTTCAATATGTTCAATCTTACAACATTGACATCGGCTGTAGGCAAATAAAAATATTACATATTCAATCTTCCTTTGATACAGTACGAGAAAAATTGACCTTATACAGAATAAAATAAAAATTACGGCGGAGACCAATCTTTTCTCTTCAAAAATAAAATACTTATAATTAATATAAAATCATAAGAAGTGCCTACACGAAATAATTAAAATTAAAATTACGTTATCACCTATTATTCTTAAAACTTTGGAGGTTAATACCTATTATTAGTAAGAATCGTGATATGCAGGGTCCATCCAAATTTAAATGTTACAACCACTCTTTAGAGGGGTTTGAAAAGTGTGGAAGGAACGCAAATTATTTTTTCTGCAAGAGGATGGACTAATGCATTATTTTAAATATAGTTTCTATGTTTTTCAATCCAGTGAGATCGTTCCCAGGAGGACATTAATTGATAGTTCAAAAGTTATAAAAAAACTCATTCAGCTACAGAATGATTATATAAGCGAGCTAACAAAATGGTTATATGTCTATATGTGTCCAGTAAGAAGAGCAGGCCGAATTTTCCTCTTGGAAAAAGGTTCATGTAGGGTAAACCGTACAGTTATTGGCACCCTTAAGACTGCATATCTGTGGTTAAATTTAAAAAAATACTTTTTACAAAGGGATCGAATAAAAACTTCCTATAGCTCCTCATTATCTATCCTCATAAAGACTCAAGAGGTTTTTATGGGTCAAAAGTTCAATAGTTTTACCATATGGCAATATTTATTCTTAAAAGTGCCAAATCTAGTTATTGGCATTTAATTGTGAAATCTTTCCTATGGTCAGTTTGTTTAAGTCTTACTTCATAGATGACTTAGAGGACCCTTCATATTGGGACCAACTATTTCATAAGTATTTTTTCAGAATTCGTATAAATCTATATACTAATACTATTTTTTCTGTACTACTAGTGCTGATCGAGGAAGTTCAAGATGTATTTCATTCTCTAATATTAAATCAGAACTAAAAAACGACTAAAAACTCCTTAAGTTTTGGTTGGTTATCGTTCTGCTTGTTGTAGGAACAAAAAATAACAGGATCAATTAAACGTTCTACTAAAATAAAAAATAAATAATAAAAATAATGGACTTTTTTGTTTCTTTATGTTAAATATTTATGATTAACCCTTTCGCTTAAACAGTTCAAACAGCTTTCTTTTTGTTTTTCAATTCGATATCTGAAATATATTTTTTACGTTTCCTGTGGATTTGGATCTTCGGTATCTGGCTGGCATTGTCATCTCCCCCGAGATGGGTGGACAAAAGGCCGGGGCGGATCATTGATTCCTCCAGGACTATCCTGCTCCGCTGGCTCCCAAAGGGACGGGCCCTTTATCCGCTGTAGTTAATTTGGTTTTGTTTAGCCTGGAACTGATTAGTCTTCGGCGTCAGTTTTGTCGTGCGAATAGAGTCTATCGTCAAGGTATCTTATAGATTTTGTCGGGAAAACAATATGATGTCTCAAATCACCTCGATTTTTACCTTTAGGTTTATTCATATTATCTAATCCTCCACGAGCGAAACCCTGCTGCTATTGGTTGTTCAATTATAATATTCACTTTGAATTTATTTATCATGAACATTCGGTGAAATTTTATTATTTAATGTTTTCTAATAAAGTACAATGCCATAGAGTTGTTGATACAATAGCGGTGACATTGGAAAATAAGAAATATTGCACAGCTGCTTTCTTAGAACTTGCAGAGGCCTTCGATAAAGTGTGGCATAATGGTTTCCTTTGAAAAGTTAAATCTATCATACGGCATACCTATTATCTGATCATCCAGTCCTATCTTCAGGATAGGTTTTCGTTGTTGACCAGGATGGCAAACACTCCGACTTTTGTCGAATCAGGGCGGGAGGGCCTCAGGGAAGCACATTGGGTCCAGTTCTGTATACTATCTACACTTCCGACATCCCATAGGCACGGGAAACATACTCGCTACTTACGCAGACGACACAGTTATGTAACCCTGACCCGAAAACTGTCTCCGACAACTTAAAGAATCATTTAAATCTATTGCAAAACTGGCTCAATAAATTACGTATAAAAATTAATATGCAAAAGTCAATTCAGGTTACATTTACGCTAAAACTGCCCTTCACTAACTCTTTATAACTTTCCATTAAAAAACAAAACAGAGAAAAAATACTTAGGACTAACAATGGACAGACCACTGACCTGGAAATGCCATGTGGCAGCATTACAGAAAAGATTAAATCACCGACGCTCATTGTTAAGACGAAGGCTAAATCATAAAAAGAAATTATCACTTACTAACTAAATTATAGTATATAATATGTTACTTAGACCAATATGGACGTATGCACTCAGGTATGGGACTCATGGAAAAAATCACACCTACAGACCATCCAAATTTTTCAATCTAAATTTCTCCGATATTTCACTCACTGTCCCTTCTTCGTCACCAACAAATCATTACAGAAAGACCTACACATATAATTCGTAACTGATTTAATTCGTAAACTTTCAATAACTCAGTTGCTGACCATCCCGACCCTCTCGGACAAAAATTACTGACACACCTCTGGAGCAGGGACTTCTACTGTAGAACTGTTATGCTCGGAGTGCTGGAGTTTTCACCAATCAAGTAGAGATAATCCCCTAAGGAAGGTTTCCAAATGTGCCAAAAGGGATTTGTAAAATTTTGCAAATAAAATATTATTAATATTATATATATTACAATACAATACTTTAAAGTTGGACAAAACCATATGATTTTGTCTGTAGCATTGAAAAGAATTCAATACTCATCTAGTTCGCGTTCGATATCGTACATACAATATGTAAGCAGCCCCAATTTACTCGGACATGGCTGTATGTACATTTCAAGTGACCTGATTTCTCCACCTCGTGGAGGCGACATCATCTGTTATTGAGCATATCTATCGGAGGATCCGGGGATCTGATGCCATTGATCCAGGAGCGGGCGGTATCAGTGCCCACTCACTATTCAATGTCCTATCTTACGCACCCTCAATGTTATCGCTCTTGTCATTGTCGTAATTCCTTCCATTGTCGGCCTCCGGTATGGAATACGCGGCCTTTTACGAAAAAAAAATACAACTATCCACCCAATTCGCACTTCCATCATAAAAAATAAATAAACAAAGAACATAACAGTTTAATCTTTGGGTGGGACGATGGGTCTACAACTTCATATACGATCCCTCTATTATTAAATTAGTATTAAGTTGGTCCACTTTACAGAGATTCTATTCGCCCTAAAGGAACTCCGGGGGAGAAAAGAAAAGTAGCTACAGCCTGGTACCTCCCCCACCCCAAATTTCAATAACAACATCACATACCTAATGTAACTATAAACTGGTGTTGCGAACATAGTGCGAAAAATACCTTGTTACGTTCTGTTGTTCTGTATGTCTTTCCCTTCCAAATATATCTAGTGTGTAAATTAGTACCTTCGTATAAAGTTTATGTTAAAAATATTTCTTAAGAAAATCTTACATTTTTCTACGTCTTTAAAAAAAAATCATGAATAAATTCATCAAAGCATTTCTACAGATTTTGATGAATTTTCACTAACGGGACCTAACTCCATAGATTACTTTAAATTTATGTTTACTACACATACCTAGCAAAAAAATAGGATTATAAAATATTCGATATATTTTATAATGTTTTTAATTTGGTATTTAATGGAGCTTTGTCAAAAAAAAAATTTAAATCAGCATTTTAACTGTAGTTATTTTCGCATGTTAATCCTATTTCTCTAGTTTTTTTTTCTTTTTGTTTATGCAGTTCTACTTGAAGATTTAAAATTTGAAATTTTAACCATGGAATCATTCTAACTCCACTTCTTTTTCTTCCCTCATGATGTAGGGTTTCAATTTTTTCACTCAAATTCAACAAACATCGTTAAGGCCGTTTTCGAGAAATCGAATAGAGGAGAAAAGTAGTAAGTTATATTTTTCCCTTCCATTTACTCAATCATGTTGAAACCTTAGCTGTCCCATCATGGGAGCATATTCTTACCTCAAATACCCAATTGCAGTTTTGTACGATTTATCGTTTATGGATCTCTTCACAAACACAGACCCTTTCGCAAAACTTTATTTAGACTCAGAAACCCCCAAAAGGTGCATTTCCGATGAAAACGGGAAGACAAAATTTTACTCGAGAGGAACACTTTCCCATAATCATATAGGCGGGATGATTATAGGGAAAGGTAAGTTACAGTAAAAATCATTTATACCTTAAATAATTTACATTGTCCATATACTGTTCTTTTTTACAGAATTCAAGGTTTAATTATTAATATTTCTATTACTGAATATAATAAAAGCCCCCACCAAGAGAAAGGAGGGTTTAGAGTTGTTGAGGGTGTAATAAAATACTAGTAAATTCTCCGGAGGGTTTGGATCTCTCTAATCCAGTTAGTGAACCCGTTCAGTTACCTTCTTTGTTGATCTTTGTTCAAGATTACTTTTAAGATCCGATTTTAGATTACTTCTTTTATTACACAATTAGGTATTTATGTCATATTACCTTATGTTCTATTTTAAAGCTGGTTTAATTACTATTTAATTTATAACTTTTCTGAAGTTAGAAAAAGAATATTTGTGATACGTTATTACGTTTAAAATAATACTAAAACAACGATTAATAATAAAAAAATGTATTTACGATTTTTATATCACTCAGTAATACAAAATGAAAAACCTAGAAAAATTAAAAAAGTTTCTTAGTTTCTACGATGGCAGAAATGGCGGCACACCATAACATAATGTGCCAACATGCATAAATAATTCTGAAGGCACGAAGTCGAGAGAAACCGCCATACTTTCCCTCACTATATATTTCATATTTGGGTGAGTGAATGAATTAAAATTTGCTTTAAGTACTTGGCAGATATAAGACGCAACATGATGAAAATGGAAGATATCAGATATAGTAATAACAGGTTGGTGGTATTAGACCATGTCCTAGATTACAACTTCTATTGTTTGGGTGGAAAGTCTTAAAGCCAAAAAAAAAAAAAACTTCTATAGTAGTAAATATGCATAATTATTTTACTATTAAACGAATTCATAAATACTTATTAACTATGTCGTAGACAGGATAAATTTTTGCCAGAAAATGAGGATTCTTTATACCGGCATAATAATCAGCTTTAGAGGTAGACAAATTTTTTTTTTTTTTTTTTTTTTTACCGAACAAATGCAAAGAGAACTGTTTAGAACAAGTTCTGAGAATGTTGTTTTTCGCTTTGGCAGTATCATGATTTTCAGGATTTGGACGAGATTAGAATAACATGGATTGTCAAAATAATTGGCTGGAAGGTGATGTGTCCAACTATTTATACAAATTAGTAAGACGTTATTGTTCGCCTAATCTTCCCTTATTAATCAGACGGATAAGGGCTTTTTTATCCATCAGTTATATCTCACTGTAAATGATCCATAAGATCAACTATTCAACTTGGTTAGCGGATTGAATAACCTTATCCGTCATCTGTTTAGTATCCTTCTAAAACTGTCACAGGTTGTCCATGCATTACTCCATAGCATGCCCACATGCCCGATATCTTCAATAGAAGACAGAAAGAGGTGCCGTTTCGCTGAATATCTCTCCTCCATGCCATATTATTTTAATTGCTTCAGAGATTCGTTAATTGTCTTTATTAACAATTTACCTTTGCTGATAGTCGTAGATTGCTGACAGGTGTGAATTTAAGTTTGAAGAGAAAAAAAATGTTTATTAAATAAATTATTAAAACTTTACCCACCAGTATGGAGCGGGGTAGCCCACTGGTAAGGCAGTGGACTACTGTGCTTAAGGACCCGAGTTCGAATCTGACATGGCTTATGATATCTTTATTATTCGCCACAGTTCGCCTCGTGGGCCGAGAGACCCTCCTGGGGCAAACCCAGCCTCTATAAAGTGGGTACCCTTAATTGAAAAATTAAGGGGAAAGAACCTGGCGGTTGAGCGTGATCACGGTCAAATCACCTCCTTGCACGACCGCTGACCAAGAAACAGTACTCTTCCTTACATAGTACTGAACCCAAGACCCTTTATGGGTTGTAGTGGTACAGGTTTTTTTTTTTTTTTTTTTACCCACCAGTATACATTACAAGATCCAAATGACGTCAAGAGCCTGAATCCCCTTATCTGTGAAAAAGATAAAAAATCCGTGCCTTAATTATAATATTCAAATTTATATGAGATAACTTTTAAACTATAAATTGTTGCCACTATCCTGTATTTTTTTCATGATATCAATTCATAAGAAAGTGTATTTCTTGTTTCGAGTTTTTCATAGGGGATTTTATAAGGCAATACTGCTAGACATATGTCATATATGATAGACATGTATGGGTAATTCTCTTTTAAGGGTCAAGTTTTAGTCCATTACAAGTTTTAAATAAATGCTTAGACCTAACCTGATTTTTTTTTTTCATTGCTATATGGTGAAGGTTTATTTATGCATAATAAAATATTAAAAATGAAAATATTAATGAATAATATGATTTTATAATTACTTAAGCTACTAAAATGTCAATACCACGCAGTGTCCCACTCTCGATTTTGTGGTAAACATCTATTTTTTTCTTTTGAAACCTACGTTTAATGATAGTGAAATTTATTTCCACTCATAAAGAATAACCGAAGCAGTCTGAATTATATATATTTTTTTATTTTTTGTTAACAGTAAGTATGTTTAAGTAGTTTCAAAACTTTGTCCCTTCACTTTGAAGTCATTACCGATCACAAAACAAAACGGCAGAGATAAAGCCTTGAAAAAGGGGGAACAGTGGGGAAATTACTTGTGAGTGTAGTGGTCACCATGGAGTTTGAATTAACCGACTTCAGTTGTGAGCCGGCTTCTGCGCATGTGCCTCGTAAAAAAAGTCACTTTCTTTTATTGTTGTCATTACCACCGCATATATTAACACGCTTCCTTTTCAAATCATTTCATTCTTTATATCATATTAATTTGACTATCGTTTGTCTAAGCCAATTAGCAAAAAAGATGATGTCAATTAACTACACAGCGGTTTTGGCCGAATAAAATATGTAGAAAAGTCATTAGCAAGTTAAAAACTCGTCTCATTCCCACGCCCCAATTATTAATTTTGTTATGAAAATTGCCCATAATCTGAGAATCACACATATATGTATAAGCTGTATATAAATATATGTAACTCTAATCATATATTTGTTTTTTGCTATCTTATCTTTACCTAATACCTTTGCTTTGTTTTCCTACGTCAGATAATTTATATTATCTAATGAGCAGTTTGATTATGTATTCAAGATGGATACTTAGATATGTATGCAGGGATTGACTTTATCCCGTTGGAAATCTTCTAGGGACTAATGTTGTGGCGGAGTATTCAGGGACCACTGAATATTTGATTTCTATTCATTTATTCAGTTTTGGTAGATCCCGCGTTGTCAATTTTTACATTTTCTTAAGAAACGGAATCATGTTACGTTTTTCTTACATTTTTTTCTTTTTCCTCATTTGTATTTAGAAAAAGAATGGGCTAGGATCAATTGGAACGAACTGATTTTGACCGCTAATTTTTTGATGAACCAACCAAAGTTTTCAACTCTAAGAAACTAGAATTGAATAGAAAAAATTAACACTATTAAACAACAATAGTCTGGTACGAAGTCCCTTAAAAATAGCAGAATGAAACAGAAAATATAAAATTGAAGTAGTAGAGGATCGTTAAAGTAAATATGTAAATAAAATTGTTAAGCTAAAGAAATTAAATAATTCTAAAATAGTAAAAGTTTACATAAATGGTAAATAATATATTCTTTATTCAAGCAACTAAAATTGAAAAGAAATCAAAATAATCTTAAAAAAAAAAAAAAAATGAAGAAATTATAATAAAATAATTATATCAACAATAGATATAATAATACAATATAATATATAATAATACAATATAATAATATAATAATGATAATAATACAAAAAATCAAACTAATAGTTACATCTAATTCTTCATAAGAATTTAACTGAAATAAAAAAGGGGAGATATGCTAAGCATTTGAGCAAATTTCGTTTCTAAAGTTTTAGCATTATTCAAGATAAATAGGAAAACATACGTCATCCAGTATTAGTTGTAGTAAATTTTTAGTTTAACATAGCCGCTTGTTTATTTCACAAAAAAAATCTGATGTTATTTCTTTTTCGGCACACATACATATTTTAAACAATGTTGACCAGTCCTTATCAGAAACTTGCCATGTCTTATATTTATAATCAATTCAGAGCTCCACCATCACATTTTCTTTTGAACCGAGTGGTTGGGGAAAGGAAAACATACTTCGTTTTAAAATATATCGGCACACAAGAAGATAGAGGTAGCATATTGACTTTTTCAGTTTGACCTACATTTCTCAAACTGGTTACCTTTTGTGTGGTATATACGATAAGAAAACGCAGTAGTGGAAGATGATGCTTCAGAGGTGGACTAGTTTTATCTTGAGGTTTTAGTAAACCTGGCGTTGTACCAATGAGTCCACTTTTCGGATATGTATGTATATATATGTGTATATATATATATATATATATATATATATGTGTGTGTGTATATACAGCCTTGGACAAAAGTATATTAGGCACCTTCATATTTTCTTTAAAAAATTAAAAGAGCGGAATAATTTATTCAAAGATAAAACAAAGTCAAATTAATATTTTGTCATTAAGCCATATGACCACTTTTCCTTTTTGGCATAGAATTAACAAGTTTTGAACAAACTTCTTTGTCTAATTTTTCACACTCTTCTTTTAAATGCAAAAATAAGTTGTATTTTTTGTAGGGTTACGTTTACCAACTGCATTTTTAATTATGCATTCCAACTATTTTTTTAATTTAGACCATCTGTGCTCAATGGGATTGAGGTCTGGGGTGTGAGGAGGGCATTCAAGCACCTTAATGTTGTTGTTTTTCGAACCATTCTCTACTTTTGCGTGAAACGTGGCCTGGAGCATAAGCATGTTGAAAAAAAATGTTTTTTCTGTTATCTGGCAAAAGATTTTTTCAAACGAAGGCTTCAAAATTAGATTTAACATGGAAATATAGGCATCGCTATTCCTTCTTCTTTCACATTAAAACATTTCTCCAACACCTGAAATCCCCCTACAGCCCCAAATCATTATATTTCCTCCACCGTGTTTCACAGTATGGGCAACATAATCTGGATGATAGGCTTCGCCTTCCCTTCTTCGTACGAAAACAGCACCAGGAGTTCCGAAAATCTGTTCAAAATTCGATATTTTTATAAGTTTTTAAAAATAAATGTAACCATATATTCTACATTGATTACAGGAAATTTTGGCAACTTTTGATTTCAATTTATATAAATTTATTTACCGTAAAGTTTTTTCATCTAACCAAACCACTTTTGCCCAGTCTTGAGCAGTCCAGTTTTTGATGAAATTTTGTCTAGGTTAGCCTCTTCTAGCGATTGGCTTTACTAAGCCAGAGTTTCTTTCCAGCCTTCCAGATCATTCTCTCCCAGGCTTCTTCTGGCTGTCCGAGCATAAATGTCAACAGAAAACAAGGTTTTCATCTCTTCAACCAGCTGTTTCGATGTTTTCGTGCGATTCTGAAGAGATGTTCTCACCAAAAAACTTATCATTACGTGTTCGTGTTATTTTATTTCGACTTCCGAAGTCGAAGAAGAGGATATTGAACAGCACAACGAGAGCACTTCATAGTTTTTGCTATACATATCGGATTGACTATAACCTTCCGATGGGACTAAACGGTTTGTGGCCGTTCGATCTCACTTATTTCTCTTACTTTGACCATTTTAATTCATAAACAAAAAGAAAATTTAATTTTTTTATAATAAAATAAAACAAATCATCAACTGCTACCAATAAGAGAGCAAACACTGTACTGGGAAGTTTTGTTTACATTTAATTTTTGAATTGAATTTTTGCTAGGAATTGAAAATAATCCATTTAAGGGATTCATTTTTGTCAATTCAACAAGTTTAAGGAGCCATAGTGTTTATAGAATTATTAAATAGAGTGAAATAGACAATTTTTTGAAGGTGGCTAATACTTTTGGCCAAGGCTGTATATTAGTGAAGAGACATTCAGAAAATTTGTTTATAATTAAACCTATTAGCCTTAGTTTAAGTGTATATCTGAAAGTTGCTTAACGTTAAATCCTTTGTTATTCCTCGTATAAATAGCATCATTAAAATTGAACAATAAAAAAAAATTATAAGTAGTTATTACACCAATTGTTTGATTGATCAAATTTTATTTATGTGAGTTCTGTAAGATTATGAAAAAAAAATTATAAAGCTTCTACTTTACCTTTCTAAGTGCCATAACCACTTACAATTTTTATTGAGATGGTGACCGCATACAGTTCGAATCAACACAAATATATTTGATATTTTATAAGAGTATATTATACATGAAAGTAAATAACCATTTTTAATATGGGTTTCATTTTCATATCTCTAGCATCATTACGATCTTCATTTAGCATCGATTACGATTGAAATGGTAATTTAAAGTCAAAATTAAACACGGAATGAGCGAAACCAATATTAACACGTTCACGCCCGGACCATTTAATGCTTTTCGATCTATCGGGCGGGAGCTAATCCAGGGCATTATGCAGTATTAGCAATCCAACAATAATAAAATAAAAAATACTATCCTACTAGTTATGTTTATAATGCGATATTAATTATAATTGTTATTAAAAAATAAATGTTTATACGTTTATAAGTATATGAATATAAATATAAATAAATACAAATAAATATAATTTTCAGCTAGATATAAATCATTTCTACTTTCTTAACACTTTGGCTGCCATGTCACCTGAAACCGAGTAACTGTTCTCAGTCAGAGAATTAAATATTAAAATTGTGTCGAAACGAGAGCGTGACTCTGAGGTATTCTTTTTCGGCAGTCAAAGTGTTAAAGATCTAATTATTTGGCAGAGACGGCATTCTAGTCTGAGCCACCGTGGGTACACGCCGCCCGATGAGGCAGTCAAGTACAAGTCGGTGGTACAAGCCGGCGTGGACGTGTTAAATATGATTGTATACTTATATGCATTGTAAATATGAAAAAAAATTGGATTTTTTGTAAACACTTTGTTATTCTTTGTAATGTGTTATTGAGGGGATTTCAAAGTTTACAGTTTCTTCATCTTTTACGATATGGATATATTGTGTCTATGGCTGTTTATAGTATGATTAAACCATAAACCTCATTGTTTGAATATTAAACATTGAATAAAAAATTATTAAACATTGAGCTAAAGCTTTTAGTTCAATGTTTAATTATTCCTAGCTCTACAGCTTTCGGAAGATAAACATAATTTATTAAATTTGATCGGAATAGAGTTAAAATTAATGTTTAACTTGCCACTAAACAACTAACTTGCGAATGTAGAAGTTTATTGCTAGTACTGTTTATCTTAAGAGTTGAGTTAAAAGCTTTAAACATTTAAATCCCTTAATTCCGCTTTTTCAATCAATTGCTGATTCTGATACTCGCTACACATTAAGTGTTGTTGCATTAAAGTGATATGCCTCTAGAATATCCATCTCCTTTAACTTCAATTAAATATTTTAAATTTATATTAATGATTACTTAATAAATACGAATACATTTTTTCTGTTTTTTCTTAGCTGTACATTTAGTATGTGTCGTATTCTATTAAACATTCATTTTTTATTTTATTGTGCATCTGAAATATCTCTTTAGTTACTTATTTCATCGTCAATTTTATATAAGAGAATAATTATATTTTTAGTTTATCATTATGGTAACACTTCAAGGCATAAGTTTGTCCTATCAATAGCTTTTATTTGCTGTCTTATTGATAAATGTTGATAAAATAAACTTAAAGTCATAGGTTTGTTCCTTTGAGATTAGCTACTCCTGTTTGTTTAGTGTGTGACTATATTTGTGAATATTTAACGATTCTTGATAAACAGGACATACAATAACTTTTTTTCCATTTAAAAAATAATAAGTATAATGTAACGTTAAATCGTTAAATAAAAAGAAAACATATGCTTTAAAATCCCGAACCTTTTGTTGGAACGAGCTAGCGATTGGAGCGAACCGTCAGAGAACGTGTTTGGGACCTGGATGATTCGACGAGGGTCTGGAAGGTGTTCCTTTTACGAATACACATATAGAGCGGGTGACTGGAGTCTAAGGCTTTGTCTTGATTGAGAAGCTCAAGCCATATGATTTGTGTGCTATAAAGTTATAATTTTTGTAACCTGCTCGAATATTTATGTTGTTATAATTCATTTGGCATTGATATTGTTATATTTTCGTTTAATAAATATTTGTTAACCCATAGAAGTGTTAAAATATAATAATGTTTATGATGGAAAATAGTGCGACAAATTTGTCTACTGGCTTACTTTTTCTTTCAATAAAGACTTATTAAAGGTTTCTCCCATAGCTGGAGTATTGATTATTGTAACAGGTCCAAATCTATCTTTGGTTCTAATTTCCTGGGATTAAACTGTTTTCCGAATGTAGATTATCAAAACGTAATTTGGTCCAAGACAGTATTAATAATCTGTCTTAAACGCCTCTGCGAGCTTATGATGTTGCAGATTGAGTACTATAAATTCTTGTTTTTGTTAATTTACATTTTCACTAAACCAGTAATTGAGCTAAAGAATATTATATTCTTAATTTCATTCTGTTCTTCGTCTGATAGAAATTTTAAGAGGCGAATTAGGATGTCCTAATCGTTGTAAATAGGGGGAATCTATATAAAATAAACTATAAATTTGATGGATGAAACTCCGTTTCGATAATTTCCATTTTGTCGTAGAGTTAATCGATGAGAAACTGTCCGACGTTACTGCCTATTACAGCGTTTACAAGCTCGAAATTTCCAATCAATCACAAAAGGTTCATTTGAATGACAATAATACGACTTATGCGGAGTTGCGAAGTTTAGTTCCGGGCTCCACCAAACCAACAAATTCCTGCCTCATCCAATCCTTACAATCCAATATCCTTAATGCTCCTTTATTTCATCACAAATGAAATCGTCTATTATGACCCTAATGCGCCGTAGTGGTCATCCGTGCCAATCTCTACTTTCTACCGGCCATACTTTACAATTGTGAATATAAATAAAATAAAATAAAAAAGTTTCGTTTCTCAGCCCACTAAATATTAACTGACATTGAGCCCACATTATTTTGAATCGGGTACTCCATAATCTCCGTTATACTATGTATCATGGATGCCATGGTAGGGCAAAGTAAATTTGATTAATAATCCAAAGTAGCTTTAGCTAATGTACTGGAGATTGATATGGCTCGCAACTGGTCAGTAGTACCTGTAACAGTAGTGAGGTTGAATCAGAGATAAGGTCTAATGAACACCACCCTAGAAGCAAGGGTGGTCATTAACGTAGGTATAGGTGTCTATGGACGTCGGAGATCAAAGGAATGCCGAAGAATAAACCTAGGTAAAGGTACCACTGGAAAGACATGAGAAGATTAAGGTAGATGAGCGTGGAAGGGGAATTTCGAGATATGCCTACCGACCAGAGGAAGACGAAATAGAGTGTGGGACAACCTATTTAAGTAGGTTTTTTTTTTTTAACAAAAGCAGTTCTGAAGAGATCTAGAGGTCCAGTAAGTCCCAAACAAATGATTTTGGACTAGATAACATACCAGTTAAATTGATTAAAGCCTCATTTCCTTTCATTCTCCCTATCCTTTAACGTATCTACATTTTTTCTTTGCAAACTGCCTCTTTTCCCAGTACCTGGAAAACCGCTCTTGTACGCCCATTTAAAAAAACCTCCGATCCAGAAACCCTTAATGATTTCCGTCCCATCTCTCTCTTATCCAACTTATCCAAACCCTTGGAACGTTTAGTTCAATCCCAACTATCCAAATACCCAAGGCAAAACAACGTTCTGAACCATCTTCAGTCTGGTTTCAGACCTACTCATTCCACTCAGTCCGCCCTCATTAAATTTTCCCAAGACCTCCATTCAGCAATAGACCAAAAGAAACTCACCATTTTCCTCGACTTCACCAAAGCCTTTGACTCAGTGAACCACAACATCCTTTTAAACAAACTCAAAAACTTCCACATGTCTTATAATGCCCTCCTATGGTTCCAATCTTTCCTCACCAGTCGCTCCTAATTTGTGGTATTCCCTGACAAAGCCTCTGTCATTGTCTAAAGGCGTACCTCAGGGTTCCTCCTTATCCCCCACCCTTTTTTCTATCTAAATTAATGACCTCCCATCCTCCATCCACCACCGTCAATACCACATGTATGCCGATGACGTCCAGATTTACCTCTCCTTTGACCCCGCTGATTCCCCCGGTGCCATCCAAAAACTCCAGGAAGATATCGACAGAATTTGTGCTTGGGCGAACCTCAACAAACTCACCTTAAACGCCGAGAAGACGAAAGCCATCCTGATTGGATCTCCCTCTCTCCTCAAATCAACTCCTCTCGCTTCAAACCTAGTGCTGAACAACACCTCTATCTCATTCCACAATTCCGTTTAAAACCTAGGCGTTACCTTTGATCAATCCCTCTCTTGGAAACCCCGCCTCTCACTAATTTCCCGTCGTACTGTCTCTACCCTGAAACAGTTTAACCGTCTACAATATCTCCTTCCATTCAAAACCCGCCAACTCCTAGTCTCTTCTCTCATCTTTCCCCGCTTTCACTACGGCTGCCCGGGGAACTCGAAGCCAAACTTAAACGCCTAATGAATTGCACAATACGTTTTGTCTTTGGGATCCCAAGAGATACGCATATAACCCAGTACTGCGCCGAGTTAAAGTGGCTCTACCCCTCCTACCGTCGTCGGTACATACTGGCTTCCTTCTTATACCAGGCCATCAGAGCTCAACAACCCTCCTATATCCTACATAACCTGCAATTCAAATCTTCCATTCAATCCCGCCCAACCAGGTCCCGTACCTCCGATCTCTATCCTCCTCCTCATCGAACTGAAACTTATGAAAAATTCTTCATAATGCAAGCCGTATCCCTCTGGAACTCTATCCCCTCTAATATCCGACACGCTTCATCTGCATCCACTTTCAACTCCCTCCTCTTCGATTTCCTATTCAACTCCCAAACCAACTACTGATCACTGAAGGGACTCAATAGAGCTTTAGAAGCAACTCTGTTTGGCATTATCTCCATTAGAAAATATCTTATCGATTTACTTAGGCCGTTTTATTATATTCCGTTGTCTATATGTATCGGTATTCTTTCTTCCTCTTGTTTTTATTTCACCTGTTATACTTTAGGATTATTTTCATTTAGGAATGCACTTTTTGTTTCTATCTTATTTTATTTATTTTTTCTTTCTGTAAATATTATTTGTAAATATTTAATATCATTCATATATGGCCACACTGGCTGGATTTCATGGATTTCTGTGTTATGTATGTAAAATTTCTTCTAAAGGGACATCAGTCCCAGGATAATAAAAATATTTTTCATTTCATTTCATTTGTGTTGTTAAAATATATTTATAAGGTTTATTGGAAAAGGTCATACATAATATAAATACTCAGAATTGAGATTTGTTTTATATTTCCATTCACCTCTATGCCACAGTTTTCGTAAAATAATTAAAAAGGTGAACAGATCACCACCAGAAGTTACAACGAACAGTTTTAATAATAGGGTTCCCTTATGAAAACGATAGAAATAAATAATACAGTATATATTGCATAGATAAATCTAAAATATGCAGTTTCTGGACCCCCCCCCCCCTTCGCCTCAGTGAACCGGGCAGCCAGAAAAGTAGGAGTTAACATCGTGGCTTCCTTGACCTACTGATTCTTCGACTGCTAGAGTGTTCTTGGAAATCGAGAAGTGTGCCTAGAACAATGTTTAAATAAAAAGTACACTCATGTAATGAACCTTTTCCTGATTGAAGCGACTTGTGGGACGAACGGAGACAGACAAGGCGAGACGAGTTGAGGGTCCCCCGCTGCGCCCGAGGCACTACTGATTGCTGTCCTCGGGGATCCTTCTTTGCTGAAATATAAAAGCAGACCTCCCCCCTCCCCAGGGGTTCATTCCCAACGGTTACACGGCCCTACATCAGGGTAAGTTAAATTTTGTATCGGCAACGAGTCTCTCCCTCGTTTGTAGCTCTTAGGTCAAATCACAACTTAAGAATATGCCGTGAATAAAGATTTCTATCATGATTATGGTTAAATAAATGTTTTCTCTTTTCAAAGTGTAAAAAAGTTATATCTGATATTTGGGATCCAAAGACAAAAAGCTAGAAGTGCATCGACAATTGTGCTCTCTGCATATTTTAATCTTCCTTTGGTAACTTTATTTTCTATTTTTTCCACTTTGGTTTTAAGTCGTTGAAGACAGTCGTGGATGTACATTAGAAAGTACGCAAGCTATATTTTTTTTATTTAATCATTTTGAACTAATCCTGGAATCATTGGAACACTGTTTAGTGATTCCATTTGATAGTAACTAATTGTTGATTTGATAGTAACTAATTTGCAAACAATTCGTCAATTTAGATAATCATAAGAATTATGACGTCATATATAAAAAACACATTGTAACGTGAACGAAAATCGTATGATTTGTTAAATTGAGAAGAGTTTTAGACTTTTTGTTGAAACATACTTTTACTCCCTTTTCAAATGTTCGGACTAAATATAAGAAGCAATGAACTTCATGAATCATATGATTACTTTTGGGTTACTGTCTTGTTACTAGTAGTTACTTTATATTTCATTTAGTTAAATAATTTGAGTTCTTATTGTTTGTTTGGCGTTGTATATTACGAGTATAATGTTCTTCTATTAAAAATTATTTAAACGCATATTAGTGTTTCAATACATCATACACATGAACGATTTCGCTAATGCTAACATTCCTAATACAAGACAACTGAAATGAAGGTTTATGCGAGATCTTCGTTAGGATCATTCCTTCTGTATGAAATTTAATTTTTTTATTTTTTTTTATCATACTTGACTATGGCATAGCTTAGACATGTCCGGATACCGTTTTGACGAGAAAATAAACACAAAATACTATAGATATTTATAAAGAAATAGCACTTCTAACTTCACTATCCACAGGACATCTAAAAATGCATACATTAATAAGTATTACCTAGGCACGTGTATCAGAATCAACAGTTCTCAAGACCAGAACTTTTTCATTTGGAAGTTATTGTAGGATTATATTTTTTTTCTTTTCCTTCTCAAAAGGAGCTCTTTCTCAACTTTAATTAATCGAACCTTCAATCAATGGAATCCATTAAATCTGCCTTGTACCAAGTTGACAGTAGGACTTCCCCCATTAAGCTATTAAAGTTAGTTATAAGGGGAAGCCCTGTTATTTGACATCCTTCAGTAAAGGAGAGTCGATATTCGTTTAAGTCCGTCTTTATCTACAATTGTAGGATGTTTTACACTAGTGTTAATTTATTAATATTCTATTTTTTTTGTAAGTTTTAAACTCTAAATAGTGAACATAAGATCATTTAGGATCGATTAGGTATTTTTCTCTGTTTAACTTTAACAAAGCTTAATGATTTATGGCAGCTTTCATTTTTTTGGCACTTCTTAACTTAGATATTGCGTCTTAAAATTTGGAAAAAAAGAAAACGGTAAGATGAACACTAAACAAGCTTCCGCGGTCCGAGAATCATGTCTAGAAAATGCCTTCTTAACACTACTTTATTTCTTATCAGACCTGGGCATTTTTTAAATTAAAAGTATTTTAAATACAAATGGAAATACTTTTTTTATTTTATTTTAGTATTTTCGAATTAAAAAAATATAAATCACATGTTTATTTCCGTTTTAATTCTAAAATACTCAAATAAAAAAAAAAAGTATTTCCATTTGTATTTAAAATACTTTTATTTTATATTAATTAAAAGAAAAAATTCTAAAATACTAAAATTAAAAAAAAATATTTTTATTGTATTTTAAATAATAAAAATAAAATAAATCTTAAGTAGGTTGTATGAAGTTAAACAATTTTTACGAAAATATACCTATTTTTACCAATAAAGTTATAATCGGTCATTATTTTTCCGAGAGGTCGAAGTTCGTTCGAAATCGGAGAGGATTCAGGCAAAAAATGAAATTTAAACGATTAATGAAATTACTTAGCTCACGCCTTCTTTCTTAAAACTTAAAAATTTGAGTTTATAAAAATATTATTCCTCCTGCGGTTCTTTAAGAATGCAAAACGTGCACGCTAACATTGAATGATGAGCAAGTGATAAATAAATATGGCAGACAGAAAAATAAAATTGGAATGTGAAATTTCAAAACAGTGGTAAACGAATTCCAAAGGAATTAATAAGCGCGGTGACGAATGGAAAACTTCTTGGGGATGTAAGGGCTGAGAAATAGGCGGGAGGATTGCGTCAGGGCTAATTTGCCGAAATTCCTATTGGAGGGAGGTCATTGGGTGGTGTATGAGTAGCGAATAGTCTAATAGGTTGCCCAATTAGTTTAAATAGGTTCCAAATCAGATTGGATCTGTAGAAAAAGAAATAAGAAAAAAGAAACAGCAACAGCAAAGACAACAAAAAAAATTAAATAAAAACTGTCGATTTATTAAACAATTGCAATATTAAAAAATCTGGTGCGATGCGCGCAACACACAACTTTCACTTACCAACTTACTTAGATTAGAAATTGACATGTTTTTTTAATTGTCATTTCTAAAAATAATATAAAAAAGATGACTTGATTTTGATTAAAAATGATTAATTTAATCAAAATCATTAAAGCCGTTTTTGAGATATACGCAAAAAATGTAAAAAAAAGGAAAAATGTTATGAAATAAAGAGCCTCCTGCGTTTGACCAATTTTGATGAAATTTTAACAAACTGTCACATCGTGAGCATATACATACACCAAATATCCAGTCTGGTCAAATCATTACAGTCGTTGAGTAAATAAAAAAAACACGTGAATATAAGAAAAAGTTTATTAAATAAAGTGCCCCCTCCGTTTCACCAATTTTGATGAAATTTTGACTGTCATATCGCGGGCACATACACACATCAAATATCAAGTTTAATCAAAATCGTTAAAGCCGTTTTTGAGAAAATCGAAAAAAACGTAAAAATTAGACTAAATTCTTTAAATAAAGTACCCCCTCCGTTTGGCCAATTTTAATGAAATTTTGCTGTCACATCGCGGGCATATTCATACACTAATAGGTAAGTGAAAATAAAAAAATACTTATTTATTAATCGATTGCAATGCACTGTCTAATAGGTTTTAGAAGTATTTTCTTTTTAATTTTTTTTATTTAAAATACAAAACACTTTTTTTATTTTAATTTTATCGAAAATTATTTTAAATTATTTGAGGTTAAAATGCAGTTTATTAAAATTTATTTTAAATACTTGCTATTTAAAATAAAGTATTTTAAAAAAAAAATTAAAATACTTTTTTCCCAGGTGTGTTTCTTATTCACTAGAGTCGTGGTGCAATTTCTTGGTGAGGATCGAATATTCTTCTCATAGCCTAATGATTTTCATTATTTGTCCAGGTCTAGAGTAACTAACATAATGTTCAGATAACATTATTATTACTATATCTGATTTTTTCTTTATTGGCAATATTTAAATATAAATGTTTTAGTATTATTAAGATTTAAGAAAGATAGACGGTAATAATTATTAAGATGTACTATATGTGTTGCAGGCGGGATGCGGTGAGATGGGGGTGAGATGAGCGCGAGGTGGAGCTATGGGGCCGCCTGCCTGCTGCTGGTCGGCTGGGCGGCTGGTTCCTGCCCGGCGGACACCTCCTCCTGCCCCTGCTACCTCTTCGACGACGGCATCTTCCTCGAGTGCCCCGACTCCACGGTCCCGCTCGTCCGGCGGGTCCTCTCCTCCTTCACCGAGCCCATCCAGTCCTTCTCCCTCTACGGCCTCGACAAGGAGGTGACTCAGCTTGGGGGGGACATATTCCCCCCCGGCATCCAGATCAGGCACCTGCAGATATCGCACTCCAACCTCCGAGCACTGTCGCAAGATTCACTTCAACACCTTTCCTCTTATCTCGAGGCTTTAAGTATAGTTTCAGGAAAATTGGAAGCGGTGCCACAGAAAGCTCTCACAGATCTCAAGACTCTCCGCTTATTGGATCTGGAAGCCAATGAGATCAGCCGCCTACCCAGCTACAGTTTTTATGGACTCAGCTTGGCGACTATCAACCTCAAAGGGAATGCTATTAAAGAGATGTCGGAATATGCATTCGCCGGTCTCGAAAATACATTGACCGAAATCGACCTCTCAGAAAACAAAATCGACATCTTCCCTATGACATCCTTGAGGAGGTTAGAGAACCTGAAGAATCTACGCCTCTCATGGAATGAAATATCTTCCATCGTTGACGACGGCTATTCTAAACTACAGCGACTCCACGCCCTGGATTTGAGTTCCAACAACTTCGAATCCCTTACAGAAGACGCATTCCGTCCTATCCAAAATGTAAAATCGCTGTCTCTGTATTACAATTCGATTGAAGGAGTTCACAGAAGAGCATTTGCTTCTTTAGTTGTGATGGAAAGTATAGACATCAGCCATAATAAAATTGTATTTTTAGATGCTGAAACATTTGTCTCTAACAAAAACCTGAGGACCATCGACCTCAGTCATAATCATATACATTATATTAATGGAGTTTTCGAAAATCTTCCGGAACTGAGGGAACTGTTTTTGTCTGAAAATAACATTTTAGAAGTACCTTACGATGGCTTCACGAATTCGGTTCTGTTGAACGTCATTCATCTTCAACAAAATGCAATCAGAAGAATAGATGAAGATGCGTTCTTCACGCAGACTAGTTTGAATCAATTATATCTCAGTGATAACTTTATAGAAATTATACCTAAATTCTTGCTCAATAATACGAAGAGTTTGACTCACCTAAGTTTGGATGGTAATTTGATTTGTGATTTAGAGAAAGGCACCTTCAGGAGAATTTCTGAGCTTAAAGAACTAAGACTGCAAAACAATAGGATGAAGAGGATCGAGCGAGGAATTTTCGAGCCTTTATCGAACCTCATAGAGCTCCACCTACAGAACAACCTCATAGCCACCATTGACCCTGGATCTTTCCACAGCCTCCAGAATCTACAGCATATAGATCTACAGGGAAACCTTCTCAATAAGCTTGGAGACGTATTTAGGCATGACTCCAGTTTAGTGACGATACTACTCGAGTCGAATAGTCTTGTGTCGCTGCATAACGACTCTTTACGAGGCCAATCGAGTGTCAGGTTTATGTGGCTAGGTCATAACAAACTAACCAAGCTAGATCGGACGTTGTTTAGTGACTTGCTCTTGATCGAGAGGGTGTATCTTACTAATAATAGTATTTCTGAAATTGAAGAAGGAACATTTGAACCTATGCAAGCTTTGGTATTCCTCGACTTAAGTTTCAATAGATTGAAATACATCGCGGTGAAAATATTTGCAGATTTACACAATTTACAAGAATTAAATCTGTCATCGAACGGAATCAGACATATCGAACCCAAAGCATTCAATAATTTGAAGAAACTGAAGATTTTGGATTTAGCCGACAATGAAATCCTTGTTCTTCACGATGCAATATTTCAGGAAAACCTTCAAGTACAAAAGCTGAATTTGAGAAACAGCTCAGTTGCGAAAATAGATAAAGGAGCGTTTGAAGGGCTTACTCATTTGACAGAATTGAACCTTGAATGTAATAAATTGGATGCTGAATCTCTGATCCATCTCAACATTGCTGGGTTGAGAGTTTTCAATGTGGCGTGTAACAATCTATCAAACATTAATGAAAAAACCTTGAAGGGCCTTCCTTCCTTGCAGGAGCTCTCGTTAGACAACAACGCCATTGTCCGTCTTCCACCGAGAACTTTTCATAACAACAAGGAGTTACTGAAGCTGTCACTATCTGGGAATAGAATCAATTACTTTGATTCCGAATTGTTTTCTCAACAGAGGCATTTGGTTGAACTCCGACTAGAAGACAATTCATTCCATAATATTCCATATTTAGCAATAAACAATATTTCCACCTTGGAAATTCTTATTCTTTCACGAAATTCAATAGGTTCTTTGGATATATCTCAGCTTTCAAGACTGTACAAATTAAGGGAACTTCTTTTGAACAGCAATATATTGACATCCCTTACAGGTTTTGCGTCCGTGAACTTCACTCACTTATCGACTGTAGATTTGAGTAGAAATTCACTTTCTGCTCTCCCTGCCAACTTCTTCCTTGGCGCTGAAGTGCTGAAGAGATTGGACTTGTCGGAGAATCGACTCCGGCAGGTGCCTACGACCGCACTGTCCGGTACCAACATGCCCTGCCTGGTGTGGCTCAACTTGAGCGGGAATCCACTCTCCCAGCTGCAGGAGCAGGCCAAGACCTACCCTTCCCTCCAGGAGCTCCATATCAGTGGGACCAACCTCACCTACCTCACATCGATGGATTTCGAGCCCTTTCCTCACCTTCTACATCTTTACCTTGGAAGGAACCGCGTATCACGAGTGTCTCCTGGTGCTTTCCGAACCCTGAAGGGCCTGCTCTCATTAGACCTCGGGATTAACGAGCTCGAAATCCTTCCTCAAGAAAGGCTTCACGGATTGACCTTTTTACGCCACCTCAACCTAACTCACAACAGGTTGAAGGATTTGGAAGAGTTCCCGATTACTCTTAAAGCATTGCAAGTGATCGATCTTTCATTCAACCAGATATCTTCCATTACTATGGGTACCTTCCGGCATCTGGAGAACCTCGGGGAGCTCTATCTCTATGGAAATTGGATAACGGATATCGCGGGCGACTCCTTTAGGCCTCTGAAGAAACTGAAGTTATTAGACATATCAAGAAACTACTTAGAAACTCTGCCACTTAATGCTTTTCGGCCCTTGGAAACGCAAATCAGAAGTCTCAAAACGGAAGGTTAGTAGAAAAACATATTCAATTAATTATTATTTTTTTTAAAATAATTACTTTAATTTAGTATATAAAATCCTTATTATTTCGACTTTATGATGTCTGTTAAGGTGTGTATTCTGAATGGAAATACATTTAAACAACCAAACGAAGTAGATTAGAGTGAATCCTCTTGACATTTGTTATAAAAGTAAAGGAGCCCCTTGAAGAAACTGCAACATAATGCTTCATCATAAAAGCTCCACTTCTCTTAAACTAGGATCATCTTCGTATTTCATGATGTTTTCATTCCGTCATTATCTCCCCCCTCTCTTTTCTCTTTTGTAGCAGTTGGCTTAATTCAAGTTTTTTTTTTTTTTACTAACTTGTTTTATAGGACTTGAGTTTATTTCAGAAATGGCATCAACTAAATTTTTTTGAATACGGTTACTTGGCCAGATTTCTATACAAAAGTTAAAGAGAGGGTTAGCAAAGATTAAATGGATGCTTTTGAGTTAGTTCTTTCTCTAACCTATTTCGATCAAAAAGAGAGTGCATACCCATGTGTTAGTGTCACCTACATTCTCGAATGATCATTTTTTAAATTACTTGAACATATAAAATTAAATTACACTGATAGAGAAGTGAATGTAGCCTCTTTATACTTTTAATGTTACATTTTCAATCCAAAATTATTTTTCTTTTTGACACAGTGTATTTTTTAATTATTATATTTCCCTTTTAGATTTCTATCTATGCTGTGGCGCATTAAGCAAATGTGATCTCTCTTTCTTTTTTTTGTTCTCTTCGAGTTGCTATTCCTGTAACAGATCTCTGGGCCTTATCGTTTCGGCCTACGTGGAGGCTGACCAGGTGACAGGGAGGAGAATAGATAATGGATGAGTGGTGAATAGTTGAATAGTGAAATGCTTAGTATTTGTGTCGTAAGTGTCGCAGATGGTATGTTCATGTCGTTGTGTAGGGTTAGATTTCAAACAAACCAGTGGACACTAGTGAGTTATATAACTATAGTGAAGACTCGTATTTAATTTGAGATTTTTCTATCTAAAAATATTAGCTGGCATACTTTCTGTTTAAAATATTCTAAACTGACTAGACTTCTTGAAAGCTTTCTAAATTGATAATGGGCGGGGAAAAGGAACTTAATGTTCTTTGCTTGTAATGTTAGCTTAATGGAAATGGCTTTTGAATAATAACTGAATATAAAGGTGCTTCAAGTTGCTTCGTTCGCGGCTTATACTTTATCTTTGTGGGTAATAGAATTCTTAAAACTTACCCGAAATAAATTAGGATTATTTCTAGTAAGATTTTAAAGGTTTTACAATTCTTCATTTTTTTAGTCTCTACGAGAAAATCATGTCAATAGTAACAGCTTACAGTTACTAATAATGAAAAAATTCGATTAATTGATGGAAGATCAGTATATATATAATTGTTTTTTTACCGTCCAAAGAAATTTTTGAGCTCCAATTCATATTTAAAATATTGAAGTTGTGTACTAGAGTAAACTTAATTTGTGTGATATTTCACGTTACAGTTGACACATGATTCACATTAGACCGCCACCTTAAAATGAACTATCGCTTTTCTATTCTTTTCATTTTTTTTTTCCTCTATGCCAGAACTGAGGCAGAAACGTAATAAAAAAAACCCTGAATTAGAAAACCTTAAACATTTTTAATCAGAAATATTACAACACCTTGGTATGTAATAAAAAAAAATTTAGAAGAATTTACCAACACATAAAGACACTTTGCTAACATTTTCATACTAACTTATATGGACAGTTAGAGGTACGAATACAGTTGACATAATCATGAATTTGAGACGACTAAAAAGAGATTGGTGATATTAAGCGAATGTGGAATAACTGAATGAGAATAAGAAAAAACTATGGCTAATCGCCATCCTTCACAATGTTATTATTAGGATTAGCTGATTAGCCAGAAGATTTGCTGACTTGTACGTTTAGTTGACACATGCAGATTAATAAATGCATTTAAAAAATATATGTTAGGGCAAGTTAGGTTTTAATAATAAAAACCTTTCGCTTTCCTGATGATAAAAGTATGGCCTGGCGCTTAATGCTCCTAGTTTTGTTGATTAATTTAAAGAATAAAAGAAATGGTATTTTTCATGAGGTTCACTTTTGGAATTTATAAAAAGTTTAGCATAATTAACTATAAGAAAAAAAAAATGAATGAAAGGAAATAATGAAAATTTTCTGATATTTTCGAGCTTAAACAATATTTTTTTAAATACAAATGAAACTATAATACACATATATTATGCACAAAATATGCTTTATTCAAATGGCCATTGGCTTAGAATTAAGATGAAAATTTTAAATTGAACGAAGATTTAAGAATTATTAGATTTAAGGATTTCAAATTATAAATGAACGGTTGATAGTTATATACACACTTAATAACTATGATTGGTTGGTAATATGATCACCAATTAAATTTAAAGTTTGAAGTTATAGTCCAATTTCAATAGAAACAAAATATAAATGTAAATATTAAACAAAATTTTAGTTCGGAAACTGTTAAAAAGGAATTTGGCAATTATGTCATTTCCAACTGACAATGAATCATATCGTCAATCAAGAATTCCTCATAGATCAGTCTTTTAATCTGCATAACATGGTAACACTGCACAAATGAACATCCTGTGTGAACGAGAATGTTATGCTGCAAATGTTTTTAAAGAATGGTGAAGAGTGAGAGAGTGATGTTTACTCGACTGGCGAGAATGAACAACTGACTAGATGAAGCGTTTTTTGTTTTTCTCAGAGCTTTGGCTCCAAGCGTCTTTGACCAATCACAAACGCCCACGCACATAACAATAAATGGATATTAACTGTATAATTAATATCGATTGATAGGACTTATATAATTTTAATTAACTGGATACATTACCGAGAACAAAATAATAAAATGATGAAATAACAATTGTTTTAGAAATGATAACTAAATATTAAACTAAACGATTCTATAAAATGACAAATGGGTTCCCTGAGCACAATATGCTTTTTTTTCGAATTAAATTAATTGAAATTCACTTAAACACAAAAAGGATATGTGATCAATGAATTAATATGTTAAATAAAATATGCTTAAAGCGAAACTACATATTTGTAAATCTCCAATAATATATCAACGTGTTGAATAAGGTCCAATAAGGTCTTGACGTGTTCTTTTCAGATGCCTCTAAGGAGTTTCAGGAACATACAGGACATAATGAAAAGGTGTTATATTTAATTTGGACTGAATCAATCGCATGTAGCTGAAGATTAAGGAATGAGTTGCGTTTTTCTCTGATTTCAGTGTAATTTATATCTCACGTCAGATTGGAATCAGAATTAAAAAAACCTACCAGAATATAGTCACGATAGTATTAATAGCTCCGTTCGCGTAACGCGCTACCTACGATATTCTTTAATGTAGGGGATGATCGTGTTAACACTGGTAGTAGGCTGCCTTTGAGTTACAGTTAGTACCTGTTGTACCAACTGCCCTAATTGTGATCAAAGACTATTTTCCTTCGTCGCTGATTGTAGGTACACAGTAAAATGCAGTAGAATGCATTTTAAACTTCACATGTTGTACATGAGCAGTAGCCCCCTTCTTACTAATACGGGATATGATGACTAGAACTTTTTTGTACGTAATTTATATTTTTATTCCATTTTTAATTCTATAGTTCCTTTCTTCATATACAATTCATCGTTTTTGTGAAGATAATGAATCATGTTTCATAGTTAAATGTCCAGACTGAATTTAATACTGTTAAAATAAAGAGTTTATTCCAACTAAATTATAAACAAGTAATTAAATAATATTTTCCTGGGCCTATGAGTATGTTTAAATAATAATTTAACGTCTACTGTATGTCAAAGCAGGGACTCAGGAGATCCCATCTCCCAAAGGAAAGCTGTTATTAAAAGCCATCAAGACCGAGTGAGATAGATATGAGATCGGGAACATTATTTAAGAGTGATTTAATTTTATTCAAAATAAGGAGTTAAGATTGTGGATTGGATGCGCTAGGAATCAGATGGTTTGATGGAGCCCCAAAAATCAACGAGGTACCAACTGATAGGTCTTATGTCTGTCATATAAATGAGTAATTGTAGTAGTAAAATAAAAGTAGTATCGTTTAAATTAATAATATTCTTCATACTTGAACATTGACAAAGTAAATAAAAATAAAAATTATTCAATGTTTAATAAATCATCGAAACGCACATTCTTTGACGTAATTAATTTAGTAGAGAAAAAGTTTGTTCATCATCAAAGAATACCTCATATTATTAGTTATCAATATACCACTTAGTCAAGAACATATTTTTTCCTGTTAAACAATTTTTTTTGTTCATTTCCAACTAACCCCTCTTCATACTCTATTGATTCGGAAACATATTGCAAACATTCCAAAACATTCAATGTTTTATGAAAACCGAGAAGTCCAGGATTGTATTCGTTTATTTTTTTATTTCATTTTTATTTGCGATGGAAGCCCATCAATTCAGTTCGTGGAAGAAAAATATTGTAAACGATCATTTCGTTTCCAATGAGTTTTTCCTTGAAACATCTGAACATTCAAAACTCTTGTCAAAATATTATTTTTTTAATAAATAAAAGAGCTTTTAATAATAATCTTTTATCAACTCGAAAAGTTTTGATATTACAATTCGTCACTCATCTGAGAACCAATTATGTAGCTAAGATAATTAACTATTTGCAATTTTAATTAAGGCAGAATAAGCTATAATGGTTATATAGCTTGATATGAACCATTGACATACATTCAAAACAACGTGCGTACATTTTTCGACTCAAGAAAGTTGTTTTACATTTTCTTTCAAAGAAGTCAGACAAGTTAACACTAATTGTTTATTAAGTTCGAAAAATGCAAAATAATCATAAAAACAGGATACAAATAAAAATAAATATATAACCATTCTCGCCCAACTTAGGGCCTTTAATGAACTTAGCGACTTAGACATCTGTAAGATAAAAATTTTTTTAAATCCTTGAATTGGATTCTTCTGGTAGATTCCAGTAAAATGTGGAGGAAATGAGGAGGAAAGTAAAGTAGATTCAAAGGAACGAAATAAGAAAAAAGGAAATAAATTCAAAAATAATCGTTGAAGTATTGTGGGGTAATCACTCAAAATTTTATTATAAATAACTCAATTTTATAAAATAGAAAAGTGGTGCATGTTACAAGTTTTTTTTTTTTCGAGGGCTGATTTCATAATATTACAAATTTCTTTGAGATCGCCAATAGATATTTCCTTAATAAATAAATGAATTTTATTCAGTAACTTTTTAACAAACATACGTAAAAATGAGTGAGGTGAGTTATCTTCTGATTCCAAAGTAAAAAGGGTACAGTTAAATTTAAACATAAAGCTATGGGTTCATTAACAATTATCCATAATTGGTGAAAAGGTATTGAAAGGCTTCAATAAGTCATTTTATCCATAATTCCAAACCTTGCTTTATCTAGGGTGGCATAAATATTCCGAACGTTTGTACTATAGAAAAGCCTTTAAAACAGAAAAGACCGGTGTGCCTCCATTCGATTCATTTGCTTGTAGAACTTATAGGTCAATATATCGTAGTATTTTTGGATCTAGCATAGATAGCTAACAGACTTTTGAGCAAAGCAGTGAGGACGTTGGAGGGATAGCTTTTAGATATTATTGTATATTGGTAACTAGTGTTATCAATATACAATAATGTAAAACAAACCAATATACAAGAATTTAACTTCAAGAAATATTTTTCTTCATACCCAAAAGGGAGGGGTTCGATATATACACCAAAGGAACGGAAAAGGGAGAAGAGATATTTTTTGGTGGAGCATAAAAGGAATCCGTTAAGAAACCCTTCTATTGTTCCTCAAGGGATGAGTCGTGTTTTCAGAAGGCTCTTGGATTCCCACTACTAAGGTATAAGTGATATTTTTGCCTTTTGTTTTGTAAGAAACGTCAATATCATATTATCAATTTACTTATTAAATCTTTGATTAAATGAAAATAATTATTACTTTTGTCGGTTTAATTAAAAGTCTAATAAATTCTATATCTGTATCGCTACCAATTGAACTGACCGCAGGATAATTTTTGAAAAAAAATTATCCTACTTTCACAAGTCGCGATATCTAAATTTGAGACCTATCTGCCATAAACTCGTAATGTCCGTTACCAATTACAGCAGAGCATCGATTATCCGAAGTTTTATTACGAAAACTGGTTCTGAAAATGAATATTCAGTAAATTAAACAGTTCTTATTAAACAAATCGACACATATCTATAGTACGTCTAAGGTCAATGAAACACATATACACTTATTGTTGTATTTATAATGTTAAAACTGATGCCATAAACAATGAAGTATCTTTCATCTTATTTCATGTTAACCGCGAGTCCCGCAGATGTTCAGAAAAAAGAACTTTACTCCTTTATCCGTCAGAGATCGAATGACCGATCAAATGAACTTTTTTGTTGGAAATCATGTGTAGAATCACACTTTATAGTTTCTCGATTAAACCCTGAATCGCCCTGTATATATATATGTATCTGTAAGTTATTAATTAAATATAAAAGTGTTTTAATGTACTCAAGTATGAGCAGTATGATGAAAAGTATTGTTCATAAAACGTACCAAAAGTGTGTTTTCGGTGCTTCTTCTAATTTCCGTGCTCGGCTACGCCTCGCGTGTTAAACGCACCGAAAACAACCACTTTTGTTACTAGTGATGAAAATAACTATTGGATTTTTATTCCTATTATCCTGTTATTTAAATTTTTAAAGTAGTTTATTTTAATAAGTTTAAGAATACATTGAAAATTTTTGAACCTGTCTTCGGAAAGAACCAAAGACGAAATCGTACCAGCTTTGAATTTGTTAGTCCTATCATACTCAAAGCGAACAGAAAGGCATCACGTTGAACAGAATTAATCAACAACATTATCTTGGAAATTACTGACAACCGCCTCATGCGTGCCAATTAGAGATGTAATCACCGCTCGGTAAATTGAGAAAGCAGATGAAAGGAAAACATTGTTATGCTCCTCGTAAATCCTCACTGCTCGCACTGTGTTCCCATTCAGAATTTGAAAGCAGTTTGAGTTTAGTTTGGAAAACCAATCAGTTTTTACCTCAAACTTTCGCTGATTTGGAATTACAGGCAAGGATTCATTTTTAAATTCGATGTTCTTATAGATTACTGAACATCCAACAATTACTAGAACCTCATACCATTCCAGTTAATTTAGCCTTTCCCTTTGACGTAGACCCCCCCCCCCCTCCCCCCGGATGAAACAAAAATTTTAAACTATTTCTAGCCATGTTTTCCAAATATTTTAAAATGAAATTGAACTTATAAGTGTTATTGTGTTATAAGTGTCATTCCTAAGAATACTCAAACTTACATACCTACCGCCTCTGTTTAGGGGTTGTGACGTAAGTTAATATAATACTATAACACCAATATAAGTTTAAATAATTTGATTGATGAAAAATGTCAATAAAACAAATAGATCTCAAATTAGTAACTGAGTTGTGGGTGGTTTGGTCTGTTTTTAGCCGTTTAGTGATGACCCGATTTTTTCAGAAAACAAAGACTTGGAATTAAAAATATAGTAAGCGAAGCCTATTTCAGGGCTTGATGCTTTAGGCGATTAGGTCTCTCACCCAGCTTCTATTTAACCGCCATCCAACATGCACGTCAGCATGTCAATCCCGGAAATTATTCTATTTTTATTTCTGTGCTAGTTAACATTGAAGGGTGAATAAAGCGTAAAAGACATAACTTTACCTACTGAATTAGAAAAACTAACAAATACGATCTCTTTATTTACGTTTTCGTGTTAAAAGTAAGATTTAAGTTTCCTTTTTACAATAGTATTTATGAATTGTAAACTTCAGACAGGTTCTAAACAGTACTGATATTATAATTATGACGATTTCCTTGCTTAAAATTAACTATATTTCGTTTTCGTTGGGTCATAAAAAAATCTGGTGCGATGCGCACTACACACAACTTTCACTTACAAACTTACTTAGATTGGAAATTGAAGTGTTTTGTTAAATTCCATTTCTCAAAGCCACCCATTTTTCCACATTAATTTACTTATTTTTGTTTCTATTTGCTCTCTAGAGTGCACTAATTTTTTTTATTATTAAATAAAAGTTTTTACTTGCGATAATTCGGCAATGAAAGCATAACACTCCAAGTCGTCTGATTTTATAATTCTCTATGTAGATGTTGAAAACTTCATTTAGTTACTATAAAACAAAAAATTTCCATCAAATGAACAGAACGGCTTTAATTATAAACAATGGTCTGTCATTCAAGGCGTACTGCGCATGTGTGGGCTCATGAGTTGAGGGAATATTTTTCTTTTTTTCTCCTGTTTATGTTTTCTTAATTTTTTTCATAATTCATATTTAGACATTTCTTATTTTTAGGCGTAACGAGAGACAGTTAAGTAAACTTGAAAAATAAGTAATAAGTAGAATTAAAAACAAAAAAGGCGCCTTCCCCATTTAAGCCCCCTCAGAACATTTTAATAATGATACGGCTTACCTGACATAAAAGAAGACTTGATTTTCATTAAGCATGACGAATTTGATCAAAATCATATTTGAGAAAATCGAAAAAAAACGTAAACATTGGAAAAAAGTTATGAAATAAAGTGCCCCCTCCGTTTGATCAATTTTATGAAATTTTTGCTATCATGTCGCGAGCCTATACCTAAATTAAATACCCAGTTTTATCAAAATCGTTAGAGCCGTTTTTGAGAAAAACGAAAAAAAAAACCCTGAGAAGTTATTAAATAAAGTACCCCATCCGTTTAACGAATTTTTATTTGTTTTATATTTTAAGTCATTTGCGCCTGCTCTGAAGCGCATCTTGCAAATTTGTGGATAGTGCGAAATTTATCTTCGATTTGCTTGATCATGATGAAATTTTTGCTGCCACATCGCGGGTATATACAAACACCAAATACCCAATATCATTTTCGTACGGTTTATAGCTTTTGAGCTAGTCTGTTCACACACAGACCATTTCGCGGGACTTAGGACTCAGGGGACCCCAAAGCTTCTATTTCCCTTGAAAACCGGAAGTCGAAATTTTTAACGATCGCAATACTTTCCCTTGCTATGTACTTCATATATAACTAAGTAAAAGTAAAACAAAAATTAATAAAATGTCGCCTTGCGTTACTGTTCTCGGGATATGTTGACTATATTTTATCTTGAATGGAACTCTCCTGATTTCCGATTCCTCGCTAATCGGTCGTTCACATTAGGCGACGAAATGAGACGTTGAGGTGCGAGGGGCGGCTAAGTCCAATTAAACAGAAGAGGCTAAGCCGGGACAAACACCGCCGACGGATAACCAAATAGCGCAGGGGCTTGAAGCTGTGTGCTTTACAAACAAGGAGGGGCCACTATTGAGAAAGTAATGGGCTCCCACTCGCTTGCGCCGCTGCTTGCCCTCCTGTTCGAATTATAGCACACCCTGCTTCGCGATTGTTTGCCCTCCTAATGGCCTCCCCACCTCCAAGCCACCTTCCTCTGTGTCTCCGCCGCCTTCCTTCAATATATTTATTCCCTTAATCTCATACAGTCTATGCTTTTATCCTGAAATAGGTTTCAGGATGAGAGCGTTGTGGAATCCTGATAGAAAATTGATTGAGTCATTACATTATACAAAAGCGATTTTGCAAGATACCAGAATTGTATAGTTATATTTGGTATGACATTAAGTTTGGGTTCTTGCGATGTAGACTATCTTATATATCGAAAAGAACAAATAAAAAAGTTTTTTTTACAAGCAATGTATTCGTGAATATATGATGTTCTTCCTTATTATTTCAATCGTCAACTTTTATTTAGCTGTTACTGTATACAAAGTAAAAGAAAGAAGGGAGAATGAAGAAAAAGATTAATAACCAAACAACGAGTGAAATGAAACAATAAACGAAAATAACCTCTTAATGACTAGAAACGAAATAAAGTAATACTTAAACCCATTTAACCTTAATCTATGTAAACAATAACGCATGCATGCTAACGGGCCCAATTGATCAATATGATATAAAAGAGAAACAAAAAAATACACATCAATTATAGTAATAAGAATTAACAGGGTGCTGAATGATTATAAAAGAAATGATAATAGCAATTGCTTTTACAAACAACTTTAAAGTGACCGACGAACTACATTATACATGTATATTTTCGGCGAACTCACACTCATGTGCATACGGCGAACATAACACTGGCATTTCTATAATTTTACTATGCTAAATCTTGAACTAATAGTTTTTAACGGGTAATGCTTGGAAATATATCCACCTGGAAGCGTGAAAATATAGGTTTGATTGTACTCACAGTACTGCGGCGAACAATACCATACTGTCCTTACAATACCATACTGTCCTGTCATGAGGTTAGTACCTACTGCACCACAATCGGGGAAGATATGTTGATTGGAAGACAATTATCACTCTTCCCAGTAGGATTCTGATGAGTGCCGATAATAAATTATCATGTGCACTGCACGAGGAGAGTGAGTGAGCCGGGCTGGCCATTAGTCCGCTGTCTTCACTGCCTTCTCGAGTACCTATGTTCTGCTCACCTAGTCTAAATCAATATTGGAAAGGTGCCAGCTATTGGCGGGAAGTTCAGTTGGTTTCATTTGATTTGAAATATATATTGAGACTGAACAACTTTGTTCCAGCTAAAGGAGCGATTTCATCAAACCTTACAGAGAAAGTGATACATACGAATCCAGGAAATGAAATAAAATACGAGTCAAGTCAGTAATGAACGATTCTAGAGTGAGGGAGGAAAAACATCAAACATACAAAAACATCTTGGGGCCCGGTGTGGCAATGCGGTAAAGCGCCGTACTCCCATGCCGGAGCTGCGGGTTCGAGTCCCGCCCTGGGTGGTGCTTTTCTTTCGTAAAAGTACCATGGTTGTTAGTATGGGCAGTAGTTCAGTGGAAGCCTTGAAGTCCCAAAAAAAAAATCAAAATCTCCGTTATATTGTCTAAAAAGTGGACTAAATTCTACAGCTCCACCAATGTGTGATGACCACACAATCAAGATTGGTTATGTGAACTCAAGGCTTCTTAAAATCTGAGCTAGTTCCAAAAGCCCGATGAGAAATTATTCAAGGTTACAGCTTATTGCATTCTTGTATCAATAATTTCTAATCGAGCTTGGGGAAGTATTTCAGATTTTGAGGTCTCTTGAGAGCACATAACGAAGATTCACAATATATCGGTGTCTAAATGGACAATCTACCCCAAAAAGGAAAAAACAAAACAGTTATATTATATTAAGATAGAATTTTTGATTATAAATCATTTCACAATAATTTACGATTGTGATTTAACAAGTTTTATCAATGTGAAATTAAGTTATTTTTAATTTAAGTATTCTCATTTCATTAATGGTGTGAAAGGAATAAATGGAAATATATTTTTGAAGTAAATTAGTACAGATCTTATAATTACTACGATAACATTTTTTGTGTATATATGTAATGAATTTTTCGATACTTTGACAAGATGATTGATCACCCTTTCCTCCCCCTCCCCTGTTCGATTCATTCCTATTGATTGAATCCTGTGAAAGTAATGAAGTTATTCAGTTTCAAGTTAGTTTAATTAGAATGCTGAGTGCACCTTGTCTAATTATTCAGTCACATGGGGGGGGTAGGAGGGGGGGGGGGGTAAGCATGACAGGTAAATGCTATGTCACCCATAGCACCGCCGCTCTAATTATTTCCTCTGTACTTCCTCAATATTGTTTATGTTTGCATCATTTTAGTGGGATGAGCTCTTAAAATATAGGAATAGTTTATTTTAAGGAAAATAACATGATTGTAATTTCAATTATTAAGCCTGAATTAGACTTATCTTGTTATTTAAAAGCAGACATCACGATTCTTGAATCCTGAAGAGTTTAGCATTACATGAGTTACTCATGAGTATTAACTATCATGATTTAATAAATATAAAAAGAATTTGCTGTCTTTTTAATTTTTATATATTTTGTGTGAATAGTTGCTGAAGAATCAATGTCCATATACCTATTTCATACCCTTTAATTTTAAATGATTATTGGATTTTTATTTTTACTTTCACTTACCTATATATGAAATATATAGTAAGTGGAAGTATTGCGATCGTGAAAAATTTCGACTTCCGGTTTTCAACGGAAATACACGTTTTGGGGTCCCCTGAGTCCAAATAACCAAGTCCCGCGAAATGGTCTGTGTGTGTGTGTGTGTGTCTGTGTGTGTGTGTGTGTGTGTGTGTGTGTGTGAACAGACTAGCTCAAAAACTATAAACCGTGCGAACCTGAAATTGGGTATTTAGTGTATGTATATGCCCGCGATGTGACAGCAAAAATTTCATCAAAATTGTTCAAAGGGAGGGGGTACTTTATTTAATAACTTTTGAAGATTTTTTCGATTTTCTCAAAAACGGCTCTAACGATTTTGATTAAACTGAGTATTTGATGCATTAATATGCCCGAGATATGACTGTAAAAATTTCATCAAAATTGATCAACCGGAGGGGGGACTTTACTGAATAAATTTTGGATCATTTTTACGTGTTTTTTTTTATTTCCTCAAAAACGGTTTTAACGATTTTGATCAAACTGGGTATTTGATGTATGTATATGCCAAAGATGTGACACCCAACATTTCATCAAAGTTGGTCAAACGGAGGGGGGACTTTACTGAATAAATTTTGTATCATTTTCACGAGTTTTATTTATTTACTCAAAAACGGTTTTAACGATTTTGATCAAACTGGGTATTTGATGTATGTATAAGCCAAAGATGTGACACCCAACATTTCTTCAAAATTGGTCAAACGGAGGGGGCACTTTATTTAATATTTTTTTTTCCAATTTTTACCTTTTTTTCGATGATCTCAATGATTTTTATAAAATTCGTCGAGTTTAATGAAAATTAAATCTTATTTAATATCAGGTAAGGTTTATCATTATTAAAATGTTCTGAGGGGGCTTAAATGGGGTAGGGGCTTTTTTTGTTTCCTACAAATTACCTTTGTTTTTGTTTATATGGAGAAATTAACTGTCTCTCGTTACGCCTAAAAATGAGAAATGGCTAAATATGAGCTATGATAAAAATAAAGAAAACATATAGAGGAGAAAAAAAGAAAAATATTCAGTCAACTCATAAAAATCGTTGAGCCCATGCATGCGGAGTACGCCTTTAATGACAGACTATTGTTCATGATTAAAACCGTTCTGTTCATTTGAGAAGTGGCAATTAACAAAACGGATTAATTTCTAATCTAAGTAAGTTGGTAAGTGAAAGTTGTGTGTTGCGAGCACGCACCAGATTTTTTCATTTTATTACTTTCACTTACCTATATATGAAATATATAGTAAGTGGAAGTATTGCGATCGTGAAAAATTTCGACTTCCGGTTTTCAACGGAAATACACATTTTGGGGTCCCCTGAGTCCAATTAACCAAGTCCCGCAGAATGGTCAGTGTGTGTGTGTGTGTGTGTGTGTGTGAACAGACTAGCTCAAAAACTATAAACCGTGCGAACCTGAAATTGGGTATTTAGTGTATGTATATGCCCGCGATGTGACAGCAAAAATTTCATCAAAATTTCTCAAAGGGAGGGGGTACTTTATTTAATAACTTTTTAGGTTTTTTCGATTTTCTCAAAAACGGCTCTAACGATTTTGATTAAACTGAGTATTAGATCTATTTATATGCCCGAGATATGACTGTAAAAAATTCCTCAAAATTGATCATCCGGAGGGGGGACTACTTAATAAATTTTGTATCATTTTCACGTGTTTTTTTTTTGTTTACTCAAAAACGGTTTCAACGATTTTGATCAAACTGGGTATTTGATCTATTTATATGCCAGAGATATGACTTTATAAATTGCATCAAAATTGATTAACCGGAGGGGGGACTTTACTTAATAAATTTTGTACCATTTTCACCTGTTTTTTTTTATTTACTCAAAAACGGTTTTAATGATTTTGATCAAACTGGGTATTTGATGTATGTTTATGCCAAAGATGCGATAGCCAATATTACATCGAAATTGGGCAAACGGAGCAGGCACTTTATTTCTTAATTTTTTCCCAATTTTTACCTTTTTTTCGATGATCTCAAAAACTGCTTTAACGATTTTTATCAAATTCGTCATGTTTAATGAAAATTAGGTGTTCTTTAATATCAAGTAAGCTTTATCATTATTAAAATGTTCTGAGGGGGCTTTTTGGGGGGGGGGTTGGGGCCTTTATTTTTTTGTTTGTTTCCTATTAAGAACCTTTGTTTTTGTTTATATTGAGAAATTAACTGTCTCTCGCTACGCCTAAAAATAAGAAATGGCTAAATATGAGATATGATAAAAATAAAGAAAACATAAAGGAGAAAAAAAGAAAAATATTCAGAAAACTCATAAAACTCGTTGAGCCCACGCATGCGGAGTACGTCTTTAATGACAGACCATTGTTCATAATAAAAGCCGTTCTGTTCATTTGAGAAGTGGCAATTAACAAAACGCATTAATTTCTAATCTAAGTATGTTGGTAAGTGAAAGTTGTGTGTTGCGCGCACGCACCAGATTTTTTTTATTTACTATTTGTATTTTACGAAATCGTACATTTTATTGGAACATTTCTATCAACGCTAAAATGAATAAACAAATTCATTTGTTTCCATGTAACAAGTAGGTAACTAAATCAAGTTTTCATATCAACTAAACAGAGTAATACCATACAATTACACGCCATGTTGTATTATGTTTTCATTGTCACATTGCCAAAGATAAAAATAAAAACTATTATATTATTTCTTTAATGAGTAAATGCGTAAAAAAGCACGCAATGCTAAAAAAATTTAAAATTGTTTTTAAATAAATGGTAGGTGAAATATAACCGTTAATAATTATATTTTATTTTAAAACTTTAATTCCATAACAGATTTCTGAATGAAATATGAGGTGGTTTTTGCTAGAACAATCATATCAATAATCTTTGTCGGTTTCTGTAAAGGCATTACAGACTAAAATTTGAAGTTCCAATTTTCTACGAACCGTAAATACACTTTCTATTGATTATTCATTTATTGTATGATTCATACTGTAACAATAATGTGAGTTTTGATAATTTTTATTTTCTAAAAATTAGAATTTTAAAAGTGAATCAAACAATAAAAGCTCATATTAATTGCAACGTTAGAAAAAGTAACTACTAGTGACACAGATGTAACCTTATCCTTCGGTGTTCAGAGCAAGACTAAGCCCCCTACTCCACATCTTCTTGTGTTTAGTACCGAACATCCAAGAAGGGCATAGAACATTCTCGTGACATCCAGTTACCAGTAACAGTGAGGTGGCCCAGGAAAGAAGTGTAATCTGACATAATTATTTATTTACTGACGAGATTTTAATGAATTGATATATTATATGGTTATAATGTATGTATATGTACACCTGAAGATGAGACATTAAGCCTCGACACGTTGTGAAGTTTTAATGTATTGAAAAAAAATATATATATCATAATGGAAGATGGGATTTTTTCACTGTTTTATAAAATTGTTATTATAAAGTAAAGTCATATTATATAATAATATAATCATATTTGTTTTAGGTTACATTTTAATCTTGTTCTTCTAATGTTCTGTTTATAAACAATAGCATCTCTTAAGAGGAAGCCTTGGAAAGGAAAGCGACCATCGCTGTGCTAGCACAATAGTTTCGGTCTATTTATGACGGAGTAAGGATAGTGTGACTGGGATTGGCCCTAGATAGAGTCTAAAAGAGGCAGAGAGGGATAGAGTGAGAGGAGGTGTGTATGTGAGACTGTGTGAAAGAGAGAGAGAGAGAGAGAGAGAGAGAGAGAGAGAGAGAGAGAGAGAGAGAGAGAGAGAGAGAGAGAGAGAGAGAGAGCGAGTGAGACGGACTCGATGTCGGCAACTGTCAGAGTACACTATTGACGGTACGCAGTGCCACTAACCGATTTGTCAGCCGCAGCCAATACCACTCTCTTATATATATCTCCCTCTCTCTTCCTCTCTTCTGTAATATTTTCCTTCACTCTCCTCCCACCCCCCTCCCCTTCAACCCCTTCACAGCTTTTATTCTTGTTATACCGTCTTTTCATAGTTTTCCACCTCCACTCCTTCCTACATGGAAGGCATATCGGTGTTTATATATCAACCTTAGCTCTATATTTTCCGAATTTTCCGATAGAGGCAGATTAACCTACCTTATTTTTTCCTTTCTTATCATTGTTCAAATTATACTTATTGTTGGGGCAAGGGGCGTTTCGCGTTTGAAATGCAATCCCTCCCCAGTGAGAATTTTGTCTGCCCCCTCCAAAGGGGCCAAGACGAAATAAGGGGACTGTATAGAGAAGATGAGCGAGGTGGGTGTTGCTCTAAGGAAAAAAAAAAATATTAATAATATAAATTAATAAATATAAAAACATTGCATACAAAGAGGAAATAAAATAAAATCAATGTAGTTTATAGGTTTTGTTTAGTAATAAATAAAAGGCCTTTCCATAAGTATTCAAAGATATCTTTATAAAATAAAAAAAAATAAAATAAAATAAATTGATAACATTTAAACTTGTTTAACATATAACCCCACAAAACATATAAATTCAAACTCCTCAAAAAAAAGAAAAAACTCCTTTATAAAAAATTATAAATTGAACCCAACGCTTTGTACACAAACAATAAAATAAAATAGTTGTCCGCTAGAGCTAGATTTTGAAAAAAGATAGGTTCTTCATGGTGTATTCTCATAAATAAAATGGTGTGTAAGGAGGATCCTACCTTATATCGAAGTATTCTCAGTAAATCCACCGTTGTGTTGTGTACACATCGTCCTCGTATAAATATTCTAGATCTATGATATCCTGGATCTTAATTATTTAAGATAAGATGAGGTGGGTGAGGGCACGATTGGTAAGTTGGTGAGAAATAATATAGATGTGGTGTGCCCCGTGCAACTGGCATAGTAAGACTGAAGCCCGTCTTATCGTCTTGTTTGTGGTCCTTAATTCCACTAGAGACCATCATATACCATATATATGTTACTACTTTCTTAATCATTTTTTAAATAAACTCGCTATTTACGATTATATATAATTGTAATTTATTAACCAATAAATTAATGGAAATCACATAAGAGAAAAAGAGAGATAAAATAGAAATTAACTTGGGCTTTAACGCTCATAGGGGTCACCTGTGGTGTAGGGGTTAGCGTAGAAACCTACAATACTAAAGGTCGCGAGTTCACGTCCCGAGGTGCTCCTAGAATTTTTTAATGGGAGTAAACAATCCTTGTCTATGCCGTCCCTCGGATAGAACGTAAAATGGAGGTCCCGAGCCTGTATGATGTCAGATACTTGTTAAAGATCCCTATCCTAATTATACCTGGATAGGCAAAATTTAGGACTCCCAATGTAGCATCGTCCGATTAGCCTTAGTGGCATAAAGTGACGTTAAAACAAACAAACAAACAAACGCTTACTCATTTGTTTTTATTTTCTAAATCATAGAAATGAACTTCCGACATCTAGAAAAAAAAGGACTTTTTCTCATTTGAGTGTACTGTCACTTTATCATCGCTCCAACGGTATGGTAGCATTTATCGTGATTTGATTATACGGGTCGAAGAATATCTTGGGGCACACCAGGCTTTGGTGAAGGATTAACTTAAAGGGAGAGATAATTATAGCGATTGAGTTTGACCCCAACCAAATAATTTCCATGCAGTATATTAGGCCTCAAAGTATTATGATAATTTAGCACCTACAATGATTAAGCAATCGACTAAAGAAAACATTATTTCATAATTATATTATATATGTGAGTATAGATAACCGGGTTTTCTTTGTTTTTTTTAATATGATTGATTTTTAAAATAGTCCACATTTTAAAAGGTATGAGAATGGTATTGGGCTACCATAACTCTTGTGGTAGAATGAATGACTCTTATGGTGGAAGCCGAAAAAGAAAGGCAAGATAAAAAAAACAAAACAAAAAAACGTTTTAAAATGATACTTAACAAAGGACTGTATTTGGAAGACTATTTTTTCGGAACCACCCAATTTAAAAGCTAAACGAAAACCTACACATGCCTACTTAAATCAAAATGGATGATCAAAAAATCTCTTCAAATCAGACACTTTTTGGCCATCAGCTTACAGACTAATTTTTGTCGGTTTTATATTTTATAGTCTATATAGTTTTATATCCCCTTAAGAACCGCTTCAAGCATCATGTTATATTATATTCTTAAGTAAATCCTCTCCCCATAAGAGGTACAATTAACTCAAAACCTTTCCTCATACACTTAACAGGAATCTTAATACACTTCAAATCTCTTTAAGTATGCATCTTTCTCAGAGACCTTAATTAGGAAATTAAAACACAAGTCGGGATTAGATTTTTTACAGCTCTTTCCTAGTAAAGTTCCCTTAATTACTATTCCCATGCTTTGGTAATATTCGACGTTTTTTCCGGAAAGTCATTAGTGTTCTTTAATTCATCTGGAGTCAACTCTTTAGACTGATGAGGAAATAACAAATATTAATCTTTACTAAGCTTTTACGTCAGAAGTTGTTCATATTAAATTATGAGCCGTGTTGATGACATCGTTTATCCAAAGCATCTGTCGTTTCACCTTGTTTCTTTTAAAAGTATAATGTTTCTATGATATTTTAATGAAAACTCATTATTTATTAATATTTTATTCGTCAAATTTACATTTACAAGGATATGTATAAGGATTTTAAAGGCCGCTATATTTCGTAAATATGTTCACATCAACTAATTTCCGACCATACTAGCTGAAATTCTTCTAGAACTTAAATACATCTTGATCACAAGGTGACTCCTAGGGATGGAAGACTGCACCAGCCCAGCCACTTATGGACGAGGGGGACCAGTGATGCCTAAAAGCCAACAGGACTAAAGGAAAGGAAGACCGTAGATCAAATTGTTTTTTATGTTTCTATAGCAGCAATGGGATGATATGCAGACATGCCTTAGATCCAACTGCTGCAAAAGCCTCTATTGCCACAAGAAGCAGTGTGGGGTGAATAGAAATAAAATAAAAATACATCTTGGTCTATATTCAACTACTATATGAAATATAATCTCATGTTAACAATAAATACGAAACGTTTCGCTCTTCAACATTCCACTTCTACCTCCATTATTCGGAAGGCATAACAAAAACTAAAAATTTCTAGAAATCTGGTGTACAACATACCTAATACCATACGACATATTTGTTTGATCTGTTAAAATGGATGAAACGCTGGTTCTAATTCACATATTGTTATTTTATTGTATATACATACATACGCTTGTAAGAATGGCTACTTTATATTAACTAAATTTCTTTTCTTTTTTCCCTGTTCCTCAGACAACCCCTTGCATTGCGGGTGCGACCAGCAGGAGCTGTGGGAGTGGCTGAGGGACCACCAGAAGGTCGGTGTGGGTGGCCTCCGGTGCGAGCAGCCTCCAGAGCTGAGAGGCCTCCTCTTTCTGGAGCTGGAGCCGCCTCGCTTCTGTTCCGTCCCGCTCGTCATCAAGCTCGCCATCCAGGATATCCAGCCATATTCCGTCGTCGTCTCCTGGCAGGCCCGCAACCACACCGGGCTCCATGGCTACCGCGTGGCCTACCACTCCCTGGGGGTCATCGACAGTCAATTGGTTAGTAGCTCACCCAAATAATTTTCAACTGAAATTTATTTAATGTATAGGTATGAATTCAGTTATAAAAATGATTCCAAAAAGGTCCATCGGAGGTCAACCTTCTCTTGACCCATCTCTTATGTTGTTGGTACTGTTGTGGGCTTAGGGTTCGGTAAAATAAAACAATTAGCACTAGAAATGTAATTTATTATTCCAATACTTACAATGTTAATGACTACCTTATTATTAGATACAGAATAGGATATGTATGTAGACTCTAATCACTTACAACAAACCGCACGGGTTAAAACTAGAGTCTTTACTTCGACATACACCTTTATCACGATAGCTTATCACAATAAGGCTTATCACTGATGACAATAGAACTTATTATTGAATACTTCGAAGTGCACTCGACGGGTGTTACCAAACAACTCCGCTAAGGCTTGTTAAAGCCGGTATTTATAAGGTAGATTCAGAAGAAGAAATCTACGTTCACGTAGAACAATGTCTTTGATCTTAGCCGGACGCCAGTCCCGTTCCAAACAATGGACGGATTGTTCTGAATAGGCGCTTTGTCTACCCCCGCTGGCCGCAACAGTATGATCAAACAACATAAGAAACACACTGGGAGATCATTTCTATTTAACGTTCTTTCTGATATCATTTAGATTATTTCCAAATCATAAGTAGATATGTAGCTACTTCAATACTTTCAAATGATAGCTTGGGCAGCTCAGTATCTAAACCTTTGAATCAGGGGTTCCCAATTTTTTTCGGATTCCAGCCTTCTTTACATAACAGAATTTTTCCGCGGCGCCCCATGTCAAATTTCAGAATAAGTAGTTACTTGTAATTTTAATAGCTTCGAGACTTTCATGAACATTGAAATATCTATAACATCTTATGCTAACAATTTTATTTTATAAATTATTAAAACTTCTGTCGTTCATTTTTCGACTAATTTGAAGAGAAAAATTATACGGGAATAATTTCTTCTTTTTTTTTTTTTTATATTTTAAAATACATTTCTGACGTTGATAAAAAGAGAGAGTAACAAGTGCCTTGATATTTTTAAATTTTCTTTTAATATAATAACATTAATTTTTTGGATATTTTAATTGACTAATTTTATATATATACTAATTGATCTGAATTATAATACAATATTCAAATTGGAACACATCTCATTTATCAGTTGACTATTACAATTTCAAGACCTTTGAAAAGATTAGGGTGGAGTCTTGGTAGGCAACATAAAATATTCTTATGAATCGATGAAGAGAAGTCAAAAAGGAATTTAATATGAAACCGGAGCTCATAATAAAAAAAATTATTGAGAAACGAATACCGCTTAAAAAGGTTCCAACTGCGACCAGGTATATAATATGCCATGAATTCTTTAACCGAATTTTTCGTTACGGTTCCCTGCTCAATAGCCACACCCTTCGCCGAAAGTTTTATATCGGAAAAAGTTCATATTTGTTCGCCCAACGAGTTGATAATTGTTAATTAATGTGTGAAATTGTGGAAGGCATATTTAACTTTGTTCCTGTTTTAATAGCTTTGGCGCTAGCGTAATTCCCGATTGAGTTCACTTTGTAATATCCTATTAAATGCTTATAAACATTTGTGGAAGTATCATAGTTTCCCAAATTAATATTTAATTTTATTAATTATAAATATTTAAGTATAATGTGAATTTTAGAAGTGCTTAAAGGATCACTATTAATTTACAGTTATTGTTTTAAGGTATATGGTTATTTAAAATTCTATTCCGATCATTATTATATATTCTTTTTATTTTTAGGCTAAAAATCCCAAAATATTAAATATAGATATATATGCTATTATGTTGATGTTGAATGTGAACCCCACTCCTCCTATACTCCTATATCTCATCAGAAACACAAATCCCTGCTTTTTACAAACACATGGAAACGAAAAAAAGACGAATACTCGTATGTTAGTATTAATAAATAAAAAAATATATATAAAGATTGTTTATTTTGTTAAAAATCATTAATCTGGTAACTACTTTAAGTGTCCGGAAATATGAGCTGAAATTATATGCATACCCAAAATGTAACCTATAAGTATGTAAATAAATTATATTTTAAAAAATTATGACTTTACATAATTTCTATTAATTGAATTGAAATAATTATGCCTTCCTTAAATCTGCTAACCCGCTACATAGTTCGGTTAGGCAGAATGGTATTGAAAGAAATGAAGGCGCTATCAAGCCGTAACCCTACAACTAGATTCCTTACTGGTTTAGTGCATTTAATCTCAGTACATCTGTTTACCTCTGTATATATAATTCAAAATATTTAAGCACTACAATTGTTTTCTGCCTTATTTCGGGGACTTATAAATCCATTGAAAAAAAATATATTTAATCATTTAACTAAAAACTACAACACTTATTTTGGAAAGTTCAATAAGTATTTTTTCAGACTTTCTATATATACATTTCACTTTACTTATACGTACCCTCCTAGATTTAAATATTTTTTTGGCATCTTTATGATTAAAATATCTGTTAATTTGTTATTTTCTAACTTTTTAACATCGAAATTGGAGTACCTTACCCCTCTCTTATTATTATCAGAACAAGACGTGCGACTCGTATGTGTGACAATGAAAGAATACCATTCCTTAAAAACTAGAAAAATAATAAATTAACACACGCTTTATAAAAATCAAACGACATACTGACGTACTCGTAGGAAAAGACTAAAAGAGGATGTAATTGGAGAAAACAAATTATATAGATTCGATAGGAGTAAGAAAAAAAAATCTGAAAAATGTGTAATGTACTTCGAAACGTCGATGAAAAGGGAGTAAAAATAAAATTACATGAAGGCTAAAAAATATTTTTAACTCACAAAGTACAAGGCAAAATTTTATTGACTTGAGAAAAAAAAATGCTATGCAATTTTGATATATCAGACAGAACACTCAATACATACACATACTTACTGAAACCCATTTGGACATACGCCTCACAAATTTATGGATCAGCAAAAAAGACACTTACAAAAACTACAAACCTTCCAATCCAACATTTTACGACTAGTAACGAACGCACATTTGTACGTTAGTAACAGAACGCAACATACCGACTTACAACTACCAACTATCGACGAACAAATAAGGACTCTCTAATCTGGCTTCCATAAGAAATTACACGGACATAACAATAGACTGATTAATGACATGGCCACGACTGAGATGCCTTATATGAGGCGACTGAAAATGAGTTGGTTGAGAGACTTCCTCTCCTGAAACATGATGTTGATGTACTGCTGGGCACTGAGTTCCCTCATGCCTAAAGTGTCAACACAGCACTGGATCTCACATTTGCTGATTGTCGCTTAGCTGCGACAGGTGCAAATTAAAGTATGAAGAGAAAAAAAAAATTATCATAAAATAATCAATTTATTTGATTTGTTTTTATCAATGATAACATTGGGGATGCAGGGAAATATTATCGATGTCATTAATAAGTTTTGCTCTAAATATCCCCTTCTACATAACTAAATATATTGATATTATAAGATTATTGATACTCAACGGCTGTAGCTTCAGGTCCAAGGCAAGCTGCTGGAACGGACGGCCAGATCAGTCAAACTGGAGCGGCTCTCACCTGCCACCAGGTACCTGGTTTGTGTGCTCGGCCTGGGCCAATGGCACGAGCCCACCAACAGCAGTGACCTCGCTTCACTATCCCACCTCACCGAAACCCAGACCTCCAAATGCACTGAGGTAAATGTATATGAGGGCTACAATTACAAAACCAGCAAAGTCCATATTTGGAAATTTTTTACAGCATCCCTCTATCTACTGATAAACTAAAAGAATAATTATGATAAATAGGAATAAAACAAAAAAACATAAAATTGGACTTTGATGGTTTTATAATACTGATTTTCATAAAGTAATTATTACAGTCAAAATATTTTCAATTGGTATGTATATAATTTTAAGTAAAATTTATGTTTGTATTTTTTTATCTAATTCTTTACTTTAATTCTTACTTTAGGTATAATTATTAATTCTTACTTTAGGTATAATTATAATGGGGATCTTTAACGAGTACCTGACATCGTACAGGCTCGTACACTAAACCCCTGGTGCCTTAGTTATACACTACGCCTAGTTATACACCTACTTAGTTATACAAGAGTCATTCTTGCAGCTTTTAGAGAATTCAATGGATTTGAAGAAGTGTACACTGACGCCTCCAAAAATGAAAATAATGTTGGCTGCGCGGTCCACACTCTCCAAAATCGACGCTTGTATAACTTACCTGGAACATGCTGTATCTTCACCGGAGAGGCTACAGCAATTGTAAAAGCCCTTCATTGGATAGCGGAATCAGGAACGAACAAATCGGAGATCATAACGGACTCCCTAAGCATCTTAGCGGCGATCAGCAATCGGAACCCAAGGAGCTCCCTTATTCGAGAGATCATCAATATGTGGTGGGAGCTTGAGGTGATGGTAAAACATATAATATTCATCAGGACGCAAATATAGCTAGAATAGAAGTAACCGAGAATTTAGTAACAAGTATCAAGTAACAAAAGAGGACTGGTTACACCAAATAAAAAAAATTCAGAACAAAATTTGGGAGTTGTGGTGGAAGAGCGAGCACTCCCAATTATCTGAAATAAAACTGGAGTGCAAAAAGAGGAATACAAGCTCGAGCATCTCGAGAAGAGAAGAAGTCGTATTCTGTCGCATCAGAATTGGCCACTGCGAGTTCACACACGGATACCTTCTCCGAGGACTCGATGCACCCACATGCCAAGAATGCAATAATGTACCCCAAACGGTGAAACACCTTTTACTCCACTGTTCAAAATACAAAGAACTCAGGAAGAAGCTTCATATGGAAACAACATTAAATGAGCTGTTAAAAGATGAGGAAGACAAAATAGATACAGTGAAACCTCTAAATAGGGGACAGCCATGATGACTCAATTATTGTCCGTTAATGAGAGATGTCCTTAAAGTAGAGGTTTATTAAATTTTGTTTATGTAAACGGATTCATAAAACAGTAAGTACCTACATATTCGTGTATGTAGATGTAATAGTGGTACATTGGTTCAAATTAAAATACATACAATGCATTTATTGAAAAATGGTTTAATTGCAAACAACAACTGAATTTACATACTGCAAAAACTTACAAAAGAAATTTCACACACAAAAGTTGATAGATTTGATTTGAAGATTATTACAATGTAGTTTTACCATAAAAAAATTAGGTCTCAATAAAACAATTACATAATAAGAGAGCAAATTGAAGAAATGTCTAAGTACCAGTGGGTTTAAAAAAACTTGCCAAAGTTAATTGCCTTACATTTTTTTGATGATTAGACTCTAAAAGGATCTGTGCACTTGGCCGGCCACTTTTTTCGTACTCATCAATAATTTTTTTTTTCTTTTAATGAAAACCTTTTACGTGTTGGAGACATGTTTTTAGTTCAAAGATTTTCAATAAACTGGTTCCAAATGAAAATAAATGTTCACCCTACGTAATGTTCCATAGAAAAGAAGGAAGGACAGGAAGTGACTCTGTTTACTCAGTATTAGATGAATTGGACTAAAGACTCAAGCATTCTCGGAAAATGTTTGAAACAAATTTTACACTGTCCTTTAACTAGAGGTATTAAAACCCATTTTCAGGCAATTTTCTCTGTCCGTGTCCTCTATCTAGAGTGTCACTTAAAAAGAGGTTTCAAAAGCATTGTTTCCGTGTATCCAGCGCCAGTGCAATTGAAAGTTGTCCCATAAACAGAGGTGTCCTTTAAAGGGAGTGGTCCTTAACGAGAGGTTTCACTGTATTCTGTTTAAATACCTAAAAGAAATTTCATACTACAGCAGAATATAACTGAACGCATCGCCAATGACCCTTTTGGGTAGAGGTGAAGATCAAGGAAAAAAAATCATTACAATTCCTTACTTGGTTCTGAAATTTTACTATATAATAAATATTACATTTTCAGGGTGTACGTTTTTGCGAATAGGTTGCGTCGAGTTGCCGGTAAGTAACGTCCGAAACGGTGCCAAATGCAAAGGGTTAATTTTAAATTTAAGGGTGGAAAGTGGAGTTTGATCTTAACCACGAATTGTAAACTTATATCTTAATACGTTTACAACTTTTCAACATATATCGATTATCCTTTACTGTCATTTACTATCAACTATTGTATTATTTTCGAACAGAATTATTTATGATGAATCGTGCCTTGACAACATTAATTAGCTGTTTTTAGTGTAGGGAATATGTTTTTATGTGGCTATAACAATGTGTTTGCTGCTAGGTGCGGACCCTGGAGAGCAGCGGAGGAGCGGCAGAGCCGAGCAGCAGGGGAAGCGGGGCTGCGAGCTTCCTCACGAGGCGGCTCGGCCTCTTCGTGGGCTCGGCCATGGGCTTCGTGGTCTTCATCGTCCTCGTCTCGGTGCTGTCCTACCTGAAGCTGAAGAAGCAGCGGGAGGTGGCCAAGCGGGAGATCCCCATGTCCCAGGACTACCTCTCCTACCGGCACTTCTCCCTCCAGAGCGCCGACCCCTTCGCCCACGCAAACACTTGCCTCAACGCCTGATCTCAGGCCAAGGTGTCAGAATGGTTAACGAGTCAAAAAGGATAATTTGAGTGCTCCATTTCAACATTGATGTGTATAAGTACTGTTTAATTTTTTTTTTATTAAACCAAAATAAGTGGTTTTTATTTTTTTATTTATATTTGAAACCAGTTGCTTATCATTTTTGGACTGTAATGCCCTGCTAAGGAGAAAAACAGTAACTTAAAAATTGTGAGATGATGATATCCTACGATTCGTTGTGAAATTTTTCATTCTATTCCTAATGGATCACTGGTGTCCGGTTGCGTATCGAATGGAAAATTAATATAAGATAGGTTAAATGATGGTCAGGATTTTCAGTTTACAATGATTTTATTATGGTAAGCCAACGTTTCGATCCAACTTGTGGACCTTCATCAAATACCTTTGAAGTCGGCAAACTAACCCCCTACCACAACCTCTCACCTTATTTTTACCTTTAGTCTTAGTATCCACCTGGACTCAGTAGGTAAATATCAGATTCTATTTTATCTTGTTAACCATCCTCTTATTTTAATATTCATGTATACACCATCTTTTATATTATTATCAGTTCTGTAATGTATCCATTTATTGTCACCCTCTAGCATAGATACTCATATATTTGTTTTCTTTTAGCCCTGATGAAGATCCACAAGTTGGATCGAAACGTTGGCTTACCATAATAAAATCATTGTAAACTGAAAATCCTGACCATCATTTAACCTATCGTAATTGAAGAACAGTTGACCATCTCTCATCTCTACTAGTGAAAATATAATATAAATTTTTCTTGGCTTGACAGTGTAATAATCTTTAAAATAAATTGTCCACAAATGAACAGATTCTCCACATTTATGATCGTTTGAACCAAGGACCTTGATTTAGGTTTACTTCCTCTATTAACTAATTTTACTGAAAACCATTTTGGGTACAGTTGCTCCAAAAATTTTTTTAACAAGAGTCAGTTTTAAAAACATAAAGTCATCTTATATGTGACGTATTTTTTATAAAAATAAGTTTAGGTGGCATTTTTATTAAATCCCTTTATTTTTTATAATTCCGTTGTACGTGCGACTATTCTACACTCTGTCGATTTATCTACATGTAGAATATATGTCTTGTAGAACATATTGGAAACTACTAATACCTTGAAGTTACTAGTAACTGGCGAAAAGGCTTATTTCACTAGCCATGGAATGTTAAATTATAAATTATTATATTTTTTTTAAATATGAATAAAACTTAGAACACTAAGATTTACACTAATTTAGCAAAATCAAATTTTGAAAAATAAAAAATTCCGACTAGAGAAAGACCAACTTGTATCTGTGTCAATCGAATACTTAACTTTTATCACTTTAAAATTAACCTTAACATTAGTTAAGGGTATAATTGTGGTCTCAAGACCGACCAGTTAATCTAGCCATGACAACCACGGCTAATCGAAAAATTTTGCTGACAAATGTTTAACAATTCGAAGTTAGGAAAATTGAAGTTAACAACAATTGAACTTTATTATTTATACTTTGAAATTTTATCGTTTATCTTGTCTTAAGAACGGATGATGCCATTCTTTCTATCTGGGCTTATGACTAGTTAAAGGGGGAAATATTGGAATAATCAGTTGGAAGTTCATCAGGAAATAATATCCAACTCTTCAGATCCTTATATTTTATTGCTTATAAAATAATAAAGCTAAACAATTCATTGATGGATATACCTATGATACTTGTGTAATTTTCAATAAAAAATAGCCATGAAGAATTCCGAACATAAGCCTTTAATACAAATATTTTATTCCCTCTTTTAATTTGAATAAGAAAAAAAAGATTTCACGGAATATTTGAAAATCATTAGAACGTTGTTTGCCAGAGAGTTAGGGCCTACATTTACCCTCGTGGTATTTTTTCTTTTTTAAATAATAAGGTTTGCCAGAACATGCTTTTGTTCTTTAGCCTACACTTAATTTTCTTTTATCATTCTATGATTTTTTTTTTTTTTTTTGTATTCATCCATTCATAACCATCTAGAAAATATAACAGTTATAAAATAACTTATTAATCTTGTATTGTAATAATATTTTCTGGGATAGTTGTATTAATCCACTTATAACGGCTTTAGTATTTGAAATATTCCGCTCAGTACTTCTATTGCTTGCTCTTACAGGCCAGAGACATTTACGAATTAATCCTTACAACGCCTTGAAAAATCTCTTGATTTAAAGAATTTCCTCTCAGGCATTTAACTCCCAAAGGACGTTTCTACAATTCTTAACTCTTTTGGAAATTCTTCAGCGTAATTCCAAGCACTTTATCATTTTATAACATTCCTTCTAAAACCATTCTTTCGCAACTCTGTCATAAAATAAAGGAAAAAGTTATGCTAATTCTTCAGACATTTTCATGACGGATGGAAACATTTTGGAATTCTGATATGTAATGTCATAAATAAATGTATCAATCGTAATTATAAAATCAAAATATAACATCGTGATGTTTCACATTGAATAGCTAAGAAAAGTTCTTTTTTTTTGTTAAGTTATTTTTATATCAAATAAAAATAAATAAATATCCTTGTTTCATAGAAGCCATAATTCAATTATTTAAGATGGGTTCTGCGTTAGTAACTGTTCCCTCCTCGCCCCCCCTCCACTGGTACGCCACTGACGTTTAGACAAAATGTTTCCATTTCCCATTCCATAACCGTGACCACCAATCACTTCGCAACTCTAAGATTGTTCCTTCTTCCTTTATCGGTCGAGGGACCTCATTGTCAAACTTGGCATCAAGAAACACTATTGAACAGCCATTTGATCAGCACTTAGTTTAATGAATGAGCTGCGCCTTACAACATTTGTCAATAATTTTGTCATATTTTTGCTGCGAATATCGGGCTTAGATCTTCAAAAACGTAATATAATTACAGTATAGTAAGCATAATACCATAAAAGCATCTTATACTTTATTGAAAATTATTTTGTTTGAGGCTTCGATTCAAACGTATCGCAACATTTACATGGAAGCTAATTATTTCATTCTCTATTACTAGTTTTATCTATTTCATTCTCTATGATTAGTCAGCAATTATCTAAATAAGAATTCCTCTGCAATATTCCTCCAAACTGCCGAATCGACACTTACGTATACATTATAGAACATTAGTTTAAGTTCAATATAAATTAAGTCTCAATTCACTCGTAACAGCCTTGACCGACTATTTTAAATCGTAATATTAAAATTGTTTTGAGATGTTTAGGTAGCAAGCTGGAGACGTCGCGCTCGAGAAAAGGCTTGTAACAAATTAAACAATGTTTATTAATAACGAGTATTGCTATGTTAATGATTTATTGAAAAAGAAACATAACTTTACACTGTGTTCGTTAAAAACGATTCTTATAATCGTGAAAAACGGAACTGGATAATTATTTTTTGTTCACTTTTTTCGAAAATAACAATGACACCTTGGGAATAAAATAAACTACAATATTTATACATAGGGAGATGATGTATCATGAACACATTTTATCATTCTAACAAATAAAAAATACTAGATCATTACTGATACAACGTATAACGACTAAATTTATTTAGCGTCCGAGATAAAGTGAGATTACGACAGTCCCAAGCTTGACGGGTGAAATTAATTAATCGGTGACAATCATTTTGAGACGAACCATTAATGGCCGGGTGTACAATTCCCTGTTTAAACATGGAATCAGGTAAACGTCGTTTAAACAAGATTCCGTGTTTAACCAAAGGACTTCATTTATCTGTTGTACAATACGTTATCAGTCCCGTTCGTTAGCACGAGCTGTCGTTTCTTTGTCATTTTAAACGTCGATTTTTTTTTTTTTTAAGTATAAATCAAACAACACTAACAAAAAATAAGAAGAACTTAAGAAGTAAGAAAAAATAATAATAATAATAAAGCACTTTAAGCAACAGGCAATTGGTCAAATGAAGTTGTAAACAGAAATAAGTTATAAGTTAACCTGTGTTCAAGCGGGCATTCCTGGCTGTTTAACTTTAAACACTGTTTGCCGTTATCACTAAATTTGATCAACCCATTCCACATTGTACACCATGCATAACAATATCCTGTGTTTTATCTGTTTAAGTTAGCAATCCCCTTTAAATAACTATTCCACACCCGGTCAAAAGAATTTAAAATATTCCAAACTATTGAGCACTAAAATAAAATAAAGAATGGTTAAGATGTTCATTCTGAAATAAATCACATAAGGTACGAGTATTGGAAGGCTTTTCAACCCAAGTCGCAGCATTTAGATTCAATGATTCTCTCGAAGTTAGAACATCCACATCGGCTCATTAAAATACAAACCAAAAATCCAAATGTATTCCATTATGATCCATGATGGAGTCAAGCAAATGACATCATGATCCAGATTTTTATATGGAAATAGGAACTGCTAATTACGAATATGAGGTTATATTTATTAGAAAAAATACTTTCAGTGAACTCTGGCAGACGGCTATTGCCATTGCCGTGTATACTTCATTTTTTAATCCTTTTGCAAATTTTGTATATAGCTAACAATAAAGTATTATTATTATTATTACATTATTAGAAGAAAGAAGCTCCTCGGCCGTTTTATTTATATCGTTGTTTGTCGTTTCCTGTATTTTTCGAGTCCTATGCCACCGAAGCATCAACATTCACGTACAATATCACTCCATTTGCCGCCATCTGGGGGAGTCCCCCTCTTAGCAAAAGTTCGAGAACAAGAAGAAAGTTCCATACAGGAGAAAATTCATATCGAGACTGTCTGACTTTTAAACTGACGCCGAGCAGAGATAAGAATAAAAATGTCTTCGGGGCGTGGAGGGAGGGGGCGGGGAGGAATAAGCAGTCGACTCGGCAAAGCGGTGCAATGCTTAGCGACGTCATAAATCGGGACTTAAACTTGGGAAAAAGGGGAAATGAGCTAAGTTGTGTAATTGAGCCCTGGCTTGAAGAAGATCATCAATAACTGGGGCCGCCTTCTTCTATAACTACTTTATCCCCGTGAGGGACTCGCATTAATCTTCTTAGGGGCCAATCTTCGCTGTCCCTCACCAGCGTCGTTAGCTCTTCTTATTCCACATTTATAGCTTCTTTGTCTTGATCCATTTTTTTCCCGTCCATGCGTGGCATCAAGGATGCAAGCCCTGGCATACAGACAGCATTATATTAGTGTTCAGATAAGTCGACATAACTGGAACCACAAGTGTGTCAGAACTCCTAATCTTAAACAGCCTAGCATTGATGGATATAGCTCATGTTGATCCTGATAAGAACCTGCAACGATGTTATTTTTTTTTTTATTGATGATATTTTGAAATATTTTCAATTAGTAAAAACTTTTAGCACACGCTTAGCTTAAGAGATTTTAATTGTTATTCATGATGGTGGACGATAGTTGACCGTAGATATAACGAACAGTGATTGGTTGGTGGTGCGGTCAAAATCCGACGTTTCGACCCAAATTTTAGTTCATCATCAGGGCTAGATGACCTAAAATTTGTAAAAAAAATTTGTAAATCCCACATATTGTGCTACTTATTTTATCCCCAACCATTTCCTATTCATTAATTATTATTCATTCGAAGAGGATAAAAATAATAGAAAGTATAATTAATAAACAATATTTAATGTTTTTACTTCCCGAGAGAATAATAGCAGTTTTTCATACTGGATCTATCTTTACCAATAAATTTCAAAAAGTGACTTTTTTTTCTTCTTCTTCTTAATCGATTCATTTTCTACCTTAATTCAATCTAAGGGATCCTTCTTATAGAGCCCGATCCAGGCATTTATGTCCTGCACTAGCCCTCTTCACTAGAAAGCTATGCCTCTTCTAGTCCAGCACTCTCCGATTGAAAGCCCCCTTGAACGCGTTTTCCCATGTCTTTCTGCGTCTTCCTCTTGGCCTTATCCCTCCACTTTTATCTAAAGAATAATTTGTGCCATTCTTTCCTGCTGCAGTCTCTTGACATGGCAAAACCAGCGCAACCTATTTTCTTCAGTTATAGTATCGACTGGTTTATCTTCCAAATTGCTTCTTGTGGTAGTATTGCTGATTTTGTCTATCCTAGTTTTTCATACTCTATTCTCCTCAGAAACCTACTATTGCTTAAGGTTGGCTTGTATTCTTACCGGTTAAAGTCCAGAATTCACTTTCATAGGTCAATATGGTCAATTTTTTATCATTGAAATCTTTGAAGACATTAAAAATTCTATTTGATTTGAAGCTATTAATCTGTATTAGTAGATGAAAAAATTGCAAGATCTCCAGTGTTTGGCCTCAAGAATTTGAACAGAAATCCTTTTAAAGTCTTTTTCAGCTGTATTACGTTGTAGTTTCCAACAGTAGTCAGCCAACATTTTATTGTATTTGCCTCTATACCTGTTGGTGAAAACGTGTTCATCTGAAACTGTTCCCAAGTTGGGAGGGATGGAATCCAAATGCAAAAAAAAATTAGCTCTTTTTTTGCCCAAAAATGTTTCACACACGGCTCGAAATACTCTTTTTTCAGTTTTATTTCATTTTCTTGTGAATTCCCGGTCCTTAAATGTAACGCGGATTTGTGTCATAAAGAATACCGGTAGCCTAACACTTGAGCTAAAAAGAAATGCTCAAAATTTCGAATAATACCTTATTGTTTGATCCAAAACACAAAGTTAACATTAAATGGTGCCCGGTAGAGTTTCTGCCTTTGAATTCGTCTTTATTTTGGTGTTATCATTACAAAAGAGCTTCATCAGGCCTAAGTTACAAATATATTTGAATCTCCTGCACTTACTTCACCTAGGATTATCTTTTTTTTTATTTTTCTTATCCGCTTCATGAATATCCATGGAATAGGTGAGTTTCATTCGTTTTAAGCATTATCTTATAACATATTTATTGTTGAATACATTGCAACAGATCGATGTTACTTAAAGTAACGAAAATGGGCAAGACAATACTATAGATCAAGGGCTAAGCTCTTGCCGGGAAAGTATCCCGAAGACCTGTTAACTGGCGGTGCGGCCATTGTCAGGGTCATTCACTACTCACTAACAGCCTGGTCTCACCATCCCATAACTCTCGTCTCTGCGTTACTGTTCTGTTAGCCCCCCCCCCCCCTCTCAACTGTCCGCCCTTATCTCCTCTACTCGACTGTTGTGAAAAAGTAGTGCCGTATAGTGTGCAGGTGTGATAAAAAGAAATTTACGATGATCGTTTTGGCTCTTGCTTCATGTTTTTTTTTTTTTTTACAAACGTTTTCCGGATTCAATGTTATTCCGTTATGTCGTTCGTATACCATTCAAATTTTCATTCCTTTTAAGTTTAAATATACACGGACACTTTATATTTTTATTTTGATTTTCACAAGTCAATTGTGAGGTATGTATTTGGTTTTATTGTCGCTTGTATAAAGTACGTCAGAGTAATATTCATTGTAATAATTTCTTCGAGATTACTAGGGCAGAAGATAGGACTTAGGAGGATTTTTGTGGAGGCTTCGTTTTCCTTACCTCAATTTTAAGCTCTTGGATTTTGTGCATTTTAGCAATTAGGAATAATACACAACATCAAGAAACTGTTCCGCGTTAGATAACTTGAGTAAAACGAAAAATTAAGAGCTATGAAAAAGTCATTTTTATTTTATAGACTATGTTTACGATCTTATTAAAAAAGTGTTTTATTAAGTTTGATTGGTAAATATAGTTTACTAATTTATGGAGGTACTTTCACCCATTTTTTGTGTTGAACTAAATTATTATACAGATTGAAATAAAAAAACAAAGTAACTTGAATTATGGGAGAGAAATAAGTTTTTTTTATAATTTTGAGATTTTCCGATTCCAGCAAATAACTTTGACGCTAATCTCAAGCGTCAGAGTTATTTGCGCTTATAGTTGTTACCTATTGCGCCAGAGTTATTACCTGTCACATGAATTTTTTTTTCTTTAATTGTGTACAAAAAATTATCGAGTTTGAGTGTGAGTTTTATTTTATTATTTTTATACTTAAAATAATGTGAGATATTTTTTAATTACATTGAATCCCGAAAAACAATATAGTAATTTTTAAAAAACAGCTTTAGAAAAGGTGATTAAAAAAACAACACCATAACAACAAACATCATGGAAAACTAAAAAAACTAAACTTAAAAAAAAATAATAATTTATTGACACTCTAAAAGTAACTAAAATAAAAATGATGGAATCGGATTACTCAGGAAATAAGGGCAATTATTATTTTATTGCAATAAATAAAAATTCGAATACGAAAAGAACTGCTCGCCAAGTCTGAAAGTGAATTAAGCAACTGGTTACGTTCTTAATTCTATTTGTATCCATTTTCCATTAATCAATGAAAGATGTTTTTCAGCATATTTCATAGTCATAATAGTAATTATATCACGTGTTTGTGATATAATTATTAAATCGAATGATTTAATTTATGTATACTTATATCATATTTATTTATTTAATACTTTTATGTCTTTTAAAGCATTACATATAAATGTAAATTTACCTGTATATAATTTAAATTAAGTAATATTTTTTACATTTTTGAATGCATATTTAACATTACGAGTGAGAAAAAAAGACACTATGAAATTGGTTTTTCTCTAAATCAGTGAAAATGCTGTAAGTCATACTAACATTTAAATTTATGCTCAATTATATTAAAACAAACGAACAATGTGAGAAACCTATTTAAGTCCCTAATAAGGTGGATATTTTTTAAGTGTTGCCCAAATATATATAAATGTTCTATAGTGTATCAATATATAATACCAGTAATAAGTATAATTTATGTATTCTGTTGGCATGGTCCCATGGATTGTTGTTACTGTTGTGGTTTAGTGCGTTTCCCCTTTTGGTTAAGTAACATTTTTTTTTTTTTAATATTTAATACTTACTTTAATTTAATGTTCCTGTAAATAAAAAATATAATTATAATTAAAGGGAAAGGCATTAACCCTCGATGTTTTTTTTTTTTTTTTGAGGATTAATTTTTTTTAAATAATAAAATCAAACTAATGTAGAAATAATAATTGTTAATAGTTTAAACTGTACCTAATTTGTCAGGTTCAAAAGAAGGCCTGAATTAATAGGTGTTAGTCCTTGTTTTATCACTAGGCTAGAAAACTTAGAGGTTGACAAATAAAATATCAATGTATGTAATAAAAAAAAAAAAAAAATGAGAAAGAGGAAATCGATTATCTTTTATCGTTTGTTTTGTATATGTATTAAAACACGTCACGGTGTAACATGCTGCTAAAATTCATTAAGTATGATGACTACAAGTGTTTGTTGAAACCAAAGATATAATTTGAGAATCTGTTTATTATTAAATCGATATATTTATTATTATAGTATTTAAAAATATTTATGGTGAGTATGTTACACCAAAAATATATATTGTTACTAATATTAAACTGTTTCTAATAAGGCAGATTGTAATATAGGTTATAAGGCGTTGATAAAGAAAGAAAATATACCTTATTACGTTAAGGGCTTTCATCTTATTTTACCCTAATTCTCGTTTTCTTAGAAAATAAAATTTATCTATGCCTACATAGTTTTTTAAATCTATTCATATTCGAATATTATATCTATCACAAATGAATTTCTTCATTAATATGTACCAGGTGCAAAATTGGAAGGAACATGAAGGTGATCTATGAACATCTGGCTAGTATAGACTACTAGTGTTGTATAGTAGTGCACAATAGTAGAAAGTAAAATTTTGAAAAATGCAAAAAGTAAAATTTAAAAAAAAATTATTATAGTAGCATAAAGTGGCTAAAGATGTGCTCAATTTTAACGCGGTAAAACAATCGGTTCAGTGTAGTATACATCAAAGAATATGTTATATGTTTTATATGAGGCGTTTGGTTTCAAAACCGGCTACATCCCCGTTTTCAACATTTTTTCTAGACTGATCAAAAGAGGATCAATCGGAACCGCTTTTGAAAAGAAATGGAATCTTTTAGTATTGATTTTCGAAGGATGTAGACGTTTTTGAAACAACCGCGTCTAAGACAATTTTTTTACATGAAAAAATTTTAAAAAACGTAAAAAATAATGTTTGGAAAAAATGGATGTAACCAGTTTTTAAACCGAACGCCTCATATGAAAGAATATGGTCATGTTGGATATTAATAAAAAACTGCGTAGGTTGTTGAATAATATGGCACCTGTTTCAGATTTATTGTTCAATAATTTTTCAGGTACATCCAAAAAAATTCTTAAATGAATGCATCACTCACAACAATTATCAAAACCCAAAATCAACGAAGATGCAACGAGATGATTTTGATAATTTTTTATTTTGGTAACATTTAAATATTTTTTCATTTATATTGGAAACAATGTCATAAACATGTGTTTTTGTTTTTCACACAAAGAATAGTGTGTTATTATTGGGAAGATTAAGTTAATGATGAATATGGTCAATAAGATGAATATTTGTATACACCGAATCACAAATAAAATGATTTGTCTGGCGATAAACAATATTTTTAAAAATCAGAGAAAAATAAAGGAGAATGAAAAATTTCTATTTTCCACTGAAAAATTCAACAAGAGCACTTCTTACTCACTATTTATTATGATAGAAGCAAATTCGTACAAAGTAGAAAAAAGAAAAACAAAATTATTAGATAATGAGGAGACAGTTTCCTTTGTTAATAAAGTCGTTTTTCGACTAACCATGGAATTTTGATCTTATGGAGGAATGTTTTACTAAAAAAACGGCTGAGGTGGGGTAATCATTTATGGGAGAATAGGGAGAATACAATCGAAGTTCAGGAGAAATAATTTTCATAAAAATGATAGGTTTTTTATTGTTTGGAGTGAGCATCGAAATCTTTTTCTTCCAAGATCAAACGATCGTTCTTGCAGTTCGAATAAAAATAACGAATTGTTACCAATTCTGTTCTCATCTTGTTATTGGACGAGTTCATCTGACTGGAGGAGGCAAGATATCTTCGCTTTCTTTGTCATAGTATCGCTTGTCGGTAGCAGAAAATCCGATAAAGCTTGGGCCATGTGATGCGTAATGAAATGATAACAAATGCCAGAGAATAACAGAATATATTCTGTCTTATAAAACTTATTATATTTCTGATATTGGTTTAAGTTTTTTATTTTATTTTTCTTTTCGAGTTATTAATCATTAGGAACTTATCGACATGAAAATATTTCCAGTGTTGTTCATTATTTATTTTATATTTGGATTATTTTATTACATGTTTATCAGATTATTTTACATTAGTTTACATTAAAAAACAAAAAAATAAGTCCATCCGGCTGGTCCGTTGACTTCTTTTTTGTAAGAAGTTATTGCTATATCGACTTTATTGCTCATAATTAAATAAAAATTCCAAATTTCAATTGAAAGGTTAAGACCACACGGAAATATATTCTTCGCTATTAGTTTCAACTAATCAATAAATCGAAAAATAAAAAATAAACTTAATAGCATAAAGATCGACATATCTCCAAAATGAACTAAGTGCCTAACTCCATAATTTGAGAAAAATGAAGTTAAAGTTTAAATTTTGGTACAATGGCTTAAATTACAATTTGTTTACTTCCTATAATTTTGTACCTCAACATATTTATTTTATGTTCCCATTTATAATATTCAAATAAAAAGTAGTGGAATTAAAATAAATAACCATAACAAGAAAGTATTTTTAACTTAGTCCAGTAATAGTTTTCCTTAATTTTATCACGACATAAAAGAGATTGTATCTAATCATTTAAATTTAAATAAAACAATTACTAATCGTTTTATTTAACTATTTATGAAATTATAATTCATAAATATAAATATAAATATATATATCTAGTATTCAAAAAAATTATTACAATTTAGCATTAATTACCATTATAAAATGCATTTGATGTAAACCCCAGTGTGGGTAAAATATAAAAATTCAAGTAAAAATAGACAGAGACTCGTTTATAATAGCGAATATAATTGAATCTGTTTTCATTGATGGGAATCATTGCACAAAATAAAACTTTCGGAAAACTTTGCTTACTACATTTCACTTGAAGAGAAGGCAGCAAAGTTGCCCTTTCAACAGATATGGATTTTTTTATCCCCTGTTTAACAATCAATAGAACCAAAAAAGAATTGGAAATTTCCAAACTATCTTATCCTTCCCTTTCGACGAAAACCGATTTAATATTGGCACGTGCTCTTTCGAGCACTTAAGGTTAAGACTTTGAAGAGAGTATTCAACGACACGTCCAACAAAACCAGGATTTTTAGAAAAACAGGCAATCCCCGTCCAGATTATTCAAGTGAATACGCTTTAACGGTTACCTCTCGAACTTGTATTGAACGACGAATTTAAACCTTTGAATCCAGGTATCATTATGTGTTAGCATGCTTAAGAAATCTGAGATATTTTCTTGGGATGTGTGTAACGGATCATGATTATATCAAAGGTATTTCCTCCCAGCTCCGATTTTTCGTTTAGATGTCATAAAAGAATATATGTCAATTTATTAAGTCACGAGTATATTAATCTTGTCTGCTTCCGTATGCAAGTATAATGTGAATGTTAATATTTTGAAGGTCTTACTGACTAAGAAAGATGAAATTTCAATGCTTAACTATCATAAAACCATAGTGAAACAAGCGCCAAATAAATTTATTCAATTTTCAAACAATTTAATTATAAGATTAAAAATTCGTCCATGGCCATGGACTAGAGTTGGACCCAGGTTCTCTGCATCTTCGTTGCAGCACTCTTACCTAGCTGATCACTTCCGGATTTACTAAACCCTTCGAATAATTTTTAACAAACCATGGGTCATCTGAAATCCATAATATATAAATACGAAGCTACATAAACATTTCTACTTTTTAAATTTCGACACACAAAATTTCACTCTTCAACTCATACTCACCCTAATTCACTTGGGGTCTCGTCACTTTCCTACTTCCTGTTACAAAGTTATGCTGACTGAAAAGAAAGTGGTCGAGAAAAAAAAAAACGTTTCCACTTAGGTAACTTAAAATAGAAGGTATCAACACATATGGCGGGAGAGCAATTCAAATACAGCTCAGGAAACTACACTCCGGGACAAATAAAAGTGTACACCCTGTTGTGCTTATGCCCATTATTCCTGTATTATTATTTACAACTGGTGCTTTTTGTTTCAAAAGGAATAAATAATTAGTGAAATATGGATATGTTACAATAAACTCTTTATTAGAAATTTTGATATACAATTAAAACCATTTAATAAAATTGGACAAATAAAAGTGTACACTTTAATTTTTATAAAAAATGTGTGAGAAGTACCTAATCTTTAATGAAATCTTAATAGTATCTAACATCACCTTTTTTTTCATGGGAAGACACGGATTTTTTAAAAGATCTTGATTTTTGCGAGTGACGACTTCTGTTGCTTTTTTGATACCCCTCCAGTGATCATCATCAGTATTAAACGCACCTTTGGTGTATAATTGATTCGAGAGACATTTCCATAAGCTCTCGATTGTATTCAGATCTGGGAAGCGAGAGGGCCAGCCCACCAATGTGATCCTCATTTCATGAAGGGTTGCCTTCGATTTGTGACATGGAACATTATCTTGCAAGAAATGAAAATTTCCGCCTGGAAATATCTGTGTTGTCCATGGGTACATCCTTTCTTTGATCTAAGTTAAATATTGCTCACTATTCACTCTTCCGGTAAGCCTTTCAATGCGGAAATCACCAGAGGCGCTTATCGCTCCCCAAACCATAGCACCCCCTCCTTGATTTTGACGTTTTATTCTGTTGTAAATAGTTTTTTGGCCTTCTTCTATGTTCTATGTATGTATTCATTATTAGGCCCATCTTTAGAAAATCTTTTTCGTCCGAAAAAATTGTGTTTTCCCAAATTCCCAAAACCCATCAAAAGCCACTTGCGAGCCTGGACTACACGACACACGCGGTGCATTTTGGTTAGGGGATTCTTTTTTTTAATTTTTGTCTTGTTGATATTCATTTCACAAAGTTTTATCGGGATAACTTTCGTAGATATATTAAAATTTAAATTAAACCTAATTTTTCGTGCCGACGATAATTCAACTTCCCTTGCCAAACGACGAATTTCCTTTTTATCCTCGTTGCAGCGTGTTGTCCTATCTTTTCTTTTGTTACGCAGTTCTTCTTGACGCGATTGTAATCAGTTTTGAACATTTTAGCAGCTTTGGTGTGAGAAAGAGAATATTTTCGATCAACTTCCATATAGCTAAGGCCACGACCAACATCTTTCTTAAACCGGATTATTAAATCCATAGAATACATTTATATATTACTGAAAAGCAATATTCAATGAGTGGATATGATTAGAACCGACATACACAATGATAAGCTAACTGTACACTTTAATTTGTCTCAATCTCGCTTCTTTATACTGTGAGAATTCTCTTGATGAATGCAATATACCTACCAATGGTGTTTCCTTAATAAATTTGTTTTTATTTTCTGCCATAGTATAGTATTTGAAAATAATTATTACCATGAATTAAATAAATAATCGAGTTTCAACTGTACACTTTTATTTGTCCCGGAGTGTAGGATGTGAAAAACCAGCCTTTTATTTTTATTTATTATTAGATTTTCTCCACTTTAATTTTTACTTTCACTTATTTTATTTTTTTTATTGGACCTCCCCTTCCTCGCCTTTTAGGCTATACGGGGTTACCCGGGCCAGTGGAGAGGGTAGGGGATTAATGCCGAGTATTATTAAATTTCCCCTGGCTCCGGATTTTGAACTTGCTATCTTCGAGTTCCCAATCATACGTTGCCATGGCAACGCGTATTTTCTATCGCGTTAGCCCACAAAGCTGGCCTGTTATTTTTTAAAAGAACAGGTAAACCTGATGGGTTATGCCTTTAGTTTTAACCGCTTAGGTTTTTTTTCAATTACCACCATCCCTATTCGCAACTCTAAGAAAACACTCAAATAGCAAATGTGGTGTATCGCTGTTGCAAATTTAAAAATATAACTATATGAAAAAAAATAATCGAAAATATATTTATCAATTGAATCTTCCCAGCACTTTAAGACAGAATCATTAGCGAGAAGATATTTTTCTATTTGAGACAAATTTGTACCCTATTGCCGATGTAAATAATCTCAAAGTAACTTTGACCCAGTTTAACCCCCCCCCTACTTACCCCTCCATTTCCCTCGCTTTGCCATATGCTAGTGCACCTCATTTAAAAAATGACTTGTTTGCCAAACCCTTTTTCATGTTGGAGCCATATTTCCGCCACCGACCGAGCTTCTGGTGTTTGACCCAGTTAGCTAACTTTGTTGGGGCTGTTTAATTAATAGTGCTCCCAATTGGCCTCTGAGCCTTTATGGAATTCATTTTGTTACTCCCACGATCCCCGGGAGATAGCCAGAATACATATGTCGAGCTTTACAGAAAACCTTCCGGTTCAAAATCATGCGAAAACATTCAGTAGTGGAATTAATATCCTTACCGATATATGTATTTTAAATAATCTCAGTATTCCATGTAACTTATAAATTTGTCGAAGAAAATTATTATTATATTCAAATAATAATTGCAACCTATAGTAAACAATAGTACAAGAATTAAAATTGTTTTAATGTACATTTAGCCTATATGATACAAATACGGGTAGGCTCCCCATTCAAAGCGGACAATTATCATAGATGAGACGTGGACTTGCAAAACAAAATAAATCCATTTTACTTTTTTTAAACTTATGTTTTGGGCCGCGGCGTGGCCGAGGGGATAGCCTCTCCGACTCCCACGCTGGCGGTGCGGGTTCGAATCCCGCCCAAGCCCGCTCGATTCTGTTCGGGGACGGCCTCACTGAACAGACTCAGCGGCTTGCCATGGATTAGAAGAGGTTGGTTACCCGTAGAACCCGTCCCGATTAGCCCTCGGGGCATAAAGCGGACTTTAAAAAAAAAAAAAAGTTATGTTTTTTTATAAAATCTTATTATAATAAAGAATTAATAAATATTTGATTAAAAGTTAACACACTCAGCAAAACACAATGCTAGCTATAATAAGACTGAAAGACGTTTGAAATTTAGTATTTAATATAGTATTTTTACTTGTATTGTAAACTTTTCCACATATATTTTTATATTTAATCGTTTCCAAGTTAATCTTAACCGATTCCAAGTCAATCGTAACAATTTTCAGGTAAAAAAAAAAAAAAAATAAAAATAAAAAGGTATGATTGAAATGATTTCTAGACTTTTGCAACAGTTGGAACAAACTGTTCTAGTACATGTAGTGACTGTTCGAGGATAATCTATGCTTGTCTGGAACATTCTAATTCACACTAATATGGAGCGATGGATAAGAGAGTTACTCTTGCTCTAAAGCTCGACTCATCTGGTTATTTTTGTGTTACTGTATCGTTACAAGTGGGTACTTTTTGTAACCTTGTTAATTATTTTAGTTCTTAGTGTTGTTTTATTAAAAAACAAAATTTTTTTAAACCCACATAAGTGTTACAATTTTTTTTTTTTAAGATAAGAAATTTTTATTCTGGGACATTTAGTCCCCTAAGAATAACAAACATGAACAAAATTAATAGCCATTTGTCTGGTTAGTTGGAAAAAATATAATAAAAACAATAAAAAGAAATAAAGAATTAAAATATAAGGTAGACACAAAAAAGAAAAGCAATACAATAAAGATAACAAAGACAGAATATTGAAAGAAAAAATGTAAGATAAACATTTGGATGTAGAGTACAAAACTTTGGTCAGCTTTTGAGCTTAAAAGATATAATAAAAATCAAATAGATATATCCTTAATACTGTTTTCACTATTTACATATTTACATAGCCATCGGAGATTGGAGAATTAGGAGGTGATGAAATAGTAGGGTTTTGAAGGATGTGAGGGATGAAGTTGTTCGGATAGAGACAGGTAATGAATTCCAGAAGGTGGCAGCGCGGATGATAAAGGATTTTGTAAAGGAGGCAGATCGGTAAAAAGGGGTATACAGGCTAGAGGTTTGGGATCTAGTATTTAGAGAATGTATAGAGGAGCAGGGTTTGAACAAACTGAGGATATAAGGAGGTTTCTTGGTTCTGAAGGTTTGGAAAAGGTATACACCTAGGAAATATTGCCGTCGAAAAACTGCGTAGAGCCACTTCAATTCTGCAATCCAACTGGAGACATGGGAGCGCCTGGGGACACCGAAGATGAATCTAATGAAACAATTCATTAGTCTCCTTTACCTCATTTCATGCATGCCAGACAGTCCCCCGTATACAAGGCAGCCATAGTCAAAATGGGGAAATATAAGAGAGGAAAGTAGTTGACGGGTTTTTGGGGACAAGCAATAGCGTGGTCTAAGGAACTGTTTGAGGATAGCTATGGATTTTCTGTTGATTTCGGAAATATGATTACTCCACGACAAGTGCTGGTCAAAGACCACCCCCAAGGTTTCTGACATGGGGTTGGAGCTGAATGGTTTGATTATTAAGATGGAGTAAGGGGTAGTAAGGAAGGGAATTAAGAAGATGCCTGTGTTTATATTTTAAAATAATCATCTTGAAATGACCAGTCAAGCATCTTGTCTAAACTAAGGTGCTGAAAGTTGGAAGTATAATGTTTTGGTCTGCAATATTTAAAAAAAAAAAAAAAAAAAAACTTGATAAGAAGCTATTCTGAGTGTATATATGTTCTAAATGTTTCATTAAGATGTCGATATTATATATGGTATTAAAAGTCAATACCATTAACGACTGTTTTCTACTCTTTTCGGCCATTCCCATTATTTCCTATCACAAATTGCCAACACGGCCTGATTATTTCTCTGAGAACCACATCTTTCGGAATTCCATTAAAAGCCACCTCTATTGGTTGTGCTTTTGGTTTCGCCACCATGTGGCCAGTCAAGCTATCTTATTTTATCCAATGCTTTCCGTTAGACTTAGTTTGATTGGAATATTCTATTAATTTTTTTTTTCAAATTTATAATCATATCGTGTTTGCCGAATAAATCAAACTTATTTTTTCTATTAAATCAGGAGTTTCTATTGAATGCAGAAAAATAAAGAATAAAACTTCGTTAAAAATATTTTCTATGTGACCGGTGTAAAGATGTCAAATTTTTTTAGGCATCTAGAGGTAGTTGGTAACAGTAACTTTGTTCTAGTTTGTCTCACTGATAATAGTGCCAGATAATGTATACAGAATTGTTCCATATTTTAAAATTAGTTTCTAATATACCTACAGTAAATCTTACGTGGGGTAAGCAATTTTTATTCAAAGAAAAATAACAATTTTCAACGCCACAATAAATTATGAGAACAGAAAAATAACTATATGACTTGATCTTCTCTTGAACAAGACTAACTCTCCCGTCCATCGCTCCTAATATATAGTCGCAAGGAGAACAATCTCGAACCTTCTGGGTAAGCCTAGATGGTACTCGAACATCGCAGTCACAAACATGTGCTATAACAGATCATTCCAACTGTTTTTATGGAAATTCTAGATAGAGCACAGCACATAAAACATGTTTACTTATGATATTCGTTATAGGTGACTTAGCTAAGTTTACAATACCAGATTATTTTTTAATTATTAGTTTTTTTCTGTCTTTTATACAGTTCTTTTTTTTCTTTTTTTTCAATGTAATGAATCCCCCACCAGCGGTAGGTTTAACTACTGCAGTTAGTACAGTTGGAGAGGCTAGTAGCCTTTGGAGCTACTCCTTGAAATAGTAAGGCAGTTAGTTCAAGTTAAAATGGAATTAAATTAGCAACTAGAATAGGCCTAGGGGGTCCCCTGCCCACAGAGACACCGAGAAGGAACTTAATTTCCAATTCTGTTTAGTCCGAGCAAGTAGGGGGAGGGCAAGTAACTCCTCGCAGCTACCGACCTCGGCTTATCCCCTCTTCTCTACTTCTTATCATTTCTTCGCAAAAAAAAAAATAATATTAACAAAAAAAAATAGAATAAAAAATATATATATATTATAACCCTAATCCCCTCCCTTAAAATTCAACTGCAATTATAATAAATTCCTCTGTCACCACAGTTTTGGACTCAAATAAAGATATTGTACTTGGAAAAATCTTCAATTGTTTCTTTTACCGTCTCATCCAAACCGGCTTATATTTTGAGTAAAAAAACGCAACAAAGTCTTGAAAAAAACAAAATATAATAAATTAAAAAAAATTACAATAATAAAAAAAATCAGAACTGGAGGTTAATAGAGTGGTTTGTTTTAATAGGGTTAAATTAAGAAAACTTGTAAAGCAAATAAGGGTCCTTTCAGTGGAAATGAAATTAGAAAAAAGAGGGTTAAGGCAATCGTCACACACACATTTAATATACACCCAGTTTCAATATGTTATACATAACTTTTCCTCCTCCCTTTTGACGCCTTGATAAATTTTTTTCTTAAGTCATGAAAACAACACGAAAATCCATCTGGCCCACCCTGATTGAATTAATTTTCATCACTAAAGATGACTTTCTTCCCCTCCTCAGTCCATGACATCATATTACGACATTATATTACGAGTAAAAGCAATCCGGGCTAATTTGTGACGGGTATTTAAATCTATCTTTCTTTCCAATTGTTTTCTAACTATTGTTTTTGGCTTTTTTAATAACCTTTGGACATTCCTTAGTATTGTTTGAACTCCAGCTTCCTCAGCAATTGCTCTTGCTGTTTTCCAGGAGTTAGATGCGATTCGGAGAATATTCCGTTCCTCTCGTAATGTCAAAGCAGGGGTCCACCCAGTTGAACGGTGGGGTCCATATGTCTCCCCGTGCCAAATAAACTTCGCGACCAATGAAAAACTCCACTTGCTTCGGCGGGCTATTTCCCTGGAACTTATCCTATCCTTTTGGAGTGAACAAATCAAACGGCGCTCTTCTTCGGAGAAGCACTTATTTTTTTCCCACAACTCACGTTGTGGAAATCAGTTAGACACTGCAGTGAAATAGAAATGGTATTTTAACAATTTCAAGTCTAGAAGATAAAGAAAATAGTAAAAACAAGTGTGTCTATCATTTTGACGCTTATGAAATGCCAATATTTAGTGATATTGGATTTAAATAATCATCAAGGACTGGGAAGATTATCCCCATTTCAATATCATAATATATACTTTAAACTGTACTTAAAAAAAAAACAGTTATATGGTATGAATTAACGATGACAATAATGGTTAAATTAATATAAGTTAATAATTATAAGTAATCGACTTTTTTGGATTTATAAATTTCCGGTTTTCTTCAAATTTGTTTTGCTTTCTTTATCCTTAGTTTTCTGAGTTCTAGCTCTTCGTGCGTAGGAACCCTTAGTACGTTATAGTTGATTGGAGTCTGTTTTCCATTTGATCTTATTTGTCAAAGTTTGTATCTTACTTTTTTCTACGTAGATTTTTGAGATGGTCTTCAGGAATGGTAGTTTTCAAAGCTGTCATAGTACCTGCAAAAATCTTCTTCTGTGTACTTTCATTCCTTCCATAACAACGTATGAAATTTTCAGTACCGTCTATACATAATATTCATGGCAGTATTTATTCGTTAGAATAAAGTCAATTTTATGTTTTTTATCATCAAAAGGAATTTCAAAATATTATTATTATTATTCTGTCGCTACGGTCCTGCAAGAACCCGGGCTTCCAACACCACAGCCGACCAATCTCTGCGATCCTGTGCTACTCTTCTCCAGTTCGGTACACCCAGCAGTTTCAGGTCCTCCTTGACATCATCCAGCCATCTGATTCGAGGGGGCCCTCTGCTTCGTTTACCGTCCGGTTTCTCATGGAGTATTCTTCTTTCCAAAAATTCGGCATTCTTTCCGGCTCCGGCATTCTTTCCACACGTCCCAGCCATCTCAGTCTGGCTTTCTGTATTACTGCCACCATGTCCGGTTCTCCATATAGCTCCATCAACTCCTCATTCTTTCTTCTTCTCCATTTTCGGACACTCCGCCCCAGATTCTTCTTAATATTTTTCTTTCCCATGCATTGATCATAATTTCTGATTTTTTGGTCAGGGGCCATGTCTCGCACCCATAAAAAACTACCGGTCTTACTATGGTTTTGTACAGTTGAATTTTTATTCTTTTAGAGAATGATTTTACCTGGAACACTCTTTGTAGTGAGGAGTAACACCTATTTCCAGCTGCTATTCTTGCTTGTATTTCACTCTCTATTTTATTGTCAACTGTGACCACACTTTCCAGGTACTTGAATTTCAAAATATACTTGTGTAAAAATCAAGGAAGGATTTTAGATCAGAAAAAAGAAATACCTTCAAGGAAGATAATTCTTCACATCAAGAGGACGAAAGGATCTTGAAAAACGATCCATGTTGTCACTAGTTAAACCTAAAGTTTTCCTTCTATGTAGAGTTATTGTCGCAGGATTGAAAACATTTTTCAAAATGAGTTAGTGGTGAGCGTATTAGATAATTTAACTGATACAAAAAATAGTATCTGTAATCGACTCAGTAGACCTAAGTGGTGATGATATGGGTGTGTGGTATGTGATCTATGAAATTTATGAACATTATTAAGAAACGAAAAGGATAGCTTTCTCTGTTGAGAGATCCAAGTTCAATACAATATCAAGAATATTTCTCCTAAAAATAACTGTATTTAAGATTTCTTAGTACTTCAGTAAATGCGGAAACCGCCTACTCATATCCGCCATTTGTGTGTGTAACCTGACACTAAGTATAATGATAATGAGCCAGTTCGTAGTGCGTGTTCGTCTTGTTAAAAATATTGTTTGTTTCTATTGTAAAATAAATAAGGAAATTTTCATTACAAAAACAAAACTTTATCCCCTCCCCCCTCTCCCCAAGGACCTGTTATTGTATCTCCAATCTCCTCTGAAAAGGCCCCGTCGGGGACCTGTTTACCCCTTTTGAGCGAGCTGCAGTCAAAAGCTGGGATCTAATAAAAGTAACAAAGCCCCTTTTAACTGAAAAGGATGCGATGAAGATTCGCTAAAATCGTAACACGGCCATTTCCGTAAGGTTTCCTTGATGGGATTATTTCATTTTTTTTTTTTTTTTTTTTTTTTAATAAAATTTCAATGAAGAAAGTTCTTTCCAAATCGTGATCATCATTTTATTCATCATTAAGAATTTTATTCATTTTATTCATTTTATTCATCATTTTATTGATCATCATTAAGAAATATACGAGTACACTACAATGAAGGCCCTTTTAAGCTTTCTTCATCATCGTTTTGATTCTTTTCATTCGCGATGATTGAATGAAAATAATATGTTTAATTTTAACAAGTATATTTCTTTTAACTTCTACGCTTAATAAACAATAAACTTACTTATATTCAGTTTTATTTAAATCCATAAAATACTATTTATTTATTAAATCACTTTGCGCGTTGACAAGAAGATGGTTAAAAATAAAAAAACTCTTTTTGTATGATAATCACATGTGGTTTCAACTGCTTTCTCAACACCGACTAGTGGAAATAGACTTTTTTTGTTAGTTTATTCCCTCACACAGTAACCCCATATTCCCATACCAGTACGTTGTTACAAATCTATTTCTTTCATACTTTTTTACATAAAGATGATACAATCGCATTTACAATTTTAATCCTTACCTTACGACATCGTGTATAGATTTTTTTACTTGAATATGATACAACCAATAAATAGAAATAATACTTGGGTATGGAAATAATACCCCACAAAAGATGGGATAGAAAGCAAAGAAGAAAAATTGATTTATAGTTCAAAACAATAATTCTCGGTTTTATAAACACCTAAAAGATACAATATTTAAAAATAATGTCAGTATAATAATATGAATTATAATTGAAATATAATAAAAATCAAAAGTGTGAGAAAGTCTAAAGTATTACATGAATGGTGAGAGTTGATATCTGAGTTTTTCAATTTGTATCTTTTATTTTTGTTGTATTCTTTTTTTATTTTTTGGCGTCTTATTGGTTCATTAAACTCTTTTGGGGGTTGGATTAATTTTTTAGGTTAATTAAGGAGAAGTTCAGTGATTCACTTTTATCTTTGTCGAATAATTTGTGTCCACCTGCATCAGAATAGATTTAATAATTTCTTGTAGATGACAGTTCTTTAGGATATCGCTCGTTTGGAAGAAGACTTCCACAATCCAGAAAACCTGAAAATTTACAGGAGAAGCACAAATGTTGTGATCATTATTGCTATATAACTTTACGGAAGTCTACCTTGACTCCTCTCCAGGGTTGGTATTAGTGTTTGACCTGACATTTAAAGTAAATGATTAGGTTTCGACAAATTGAAGGGGTCGCGGCAAAATAGTGCCAAGCAACATTTTTAACAAAAATAAATTGCAGCTGCAGTCTGCTCTATATTACGTAGGACTATATGTCTATGATGGATATTCCACTTAAATATGGCTATATAGAGCCTCTACAGTCATATATAGGTGGCATTTCCATCATAGACATATAGTCCTACGTACGTAATATACATGCTACGTAATATACAGCAGATTGCAGCAACAGTTTATTTTTGTTAAAAATGTTGCTAGGCACTATTTTGCCCCGACCCCTTCAATTTTAATGATACAATTATTTTAATAAATGGAAAATTTGATATAAATTGCTTTTGGCGGATGGAATTATATTGAATTACTGAATTACAAAATTTAAATGTGCTGTTGTTGTTTTTTCATGACGTGGAAAAAACATTCTTCTTCTCTCGGCCCTCCACTCCACTTCTCAGCTCACTGAGCTCTGATCTTTATTCTATGATCTTCATCTTACAATACTGGAGTTACGAATATGTCCGATTTCAACACCATCTTAATGCAGACACCAAAGGTGACTGTCTAGTGAATTCACAATTTATATTTTCTCTACAATGGATGTGGAACTTGAGCGATCTCATGCAACGCGAAAACTTGGTTTTGAAAATCTGAAATATTTCTCCGAGAAAGATAATGTGATGCAAAAATGAAAATTTGCAGTCTTCTTCCAAAAGAGCGATCACAAGTGTCCGTATTTCAAATAATGTCTTGTTTGTCCTTGTTCCGTCAGTGATTGTGTTAGTTTGATAGTGTGTAATGTTTGCTTTTCAGTTTTATCTTGTATTAAATAAAAAGGTTTATCTTGTAATAAATAAAAATAAAAATTTAACTAACGATACTTAAGTAAATAAGACTCCTCTTCCTACACGGATAAGCAGGATTGAGTGGGACCAGTGAACGTTGCGTGATGTGTCTGTTACAGTAAGGAGTCTGTTATAGTACTATTGTGCTATGTCTTGTAATTGCGCTCTGGAACTTTGAACATCTCGTTTCGATTGCTACGGCATGTAGACAGAAGTTGCAGTTATGATGAAAGGGTACTAATGAAGAACTTTAAAGACAATATTTTAGTGTGCCTCCATGAAGTTCTCCGCCATAAACATAAAATTACTTGATTATATTTTTTATGTATTAAAAATATCTAGTTAATAAGTATTTCAAAAATGGTAATACATGGCGTACTTCCTTCCGTTAAGGGCTGTTGTGGAGTTGAGGAAAAAATTAACTCATCGATAATTAATGCTACCTCATTCTAGCAATTTATTGTTTTTTAAAATTATCAAAGTAGTTGACTACTTCTCTGCTTCTTGCTTCGGAGTTGGAGGGTCCGCTTGAGCCTTCTTTGCTGACTCTTCCGCATCAAAGAGTTCGTTGTCTTGTTCCATGTCCGGCACCTCTTTATCCAGTTTACCACAGGCCATCAGCTTCAGCTTGGAAATCAGTTTTCCTGGGTTCAAGTGCTGAAATAATAATAAATATTAAGTTTGAAAAAAAAAAAAAAAACTGTACTACCGCAACTTATGAAGGGTCGTGGGTTCACTAAGGAAGTACTGTTTCTTGGTCAGCGTTCATGCAAGAAGGTGATTTTGTGTCACGCTCAACCGCCAGGTTTCTCAATTTTTCAATTTAGAGTACCCACTTTATAGAAGCTGGTTTTGCCCCAGAAGGGTTGTCCCCAATTCTTTCTTTATTGTTCAGGAATTTTCCATTGCATTTAAAAGAAAATTGGGATATAGAAACTTTTATGTTTGGTTCATGAATAAAAGTATTCGGTAGTCAGCTACTATAAGGGATAAAAAAATAAATGTCTAGGTTATTCCATGTCAATTCAACACAGGCTTGTGCCCTACCATCTCAGATTTCCTTGAAATTTGGTATATTTATACGAATTGTATCTACTAGAACAATTGTGAAATATTACAGAGATATGTCTACCCGTTTTTGAATTATTGGTCTCTAAAGCCCACAAAAATAGGTCCAGAAACAGGAAAAATCATGATTAAAAATAGCTGTAGATGTTTTCCGGATTTGAGTAGGACTATGAGATTGGTGTCGTTTAACAGCGCATTCCGTGCCATTTCATATGATATACAAAAATTTATAGGTTGGTACTAAAGAAATTTTCTTAAAAACTAGTTTAAAATGTTAATTTCAATTTTCTCGAAAAGAGCATCTTTTAAAAATTTTATATTTTTAAAAAAATAGGTAGTATTATATCTATTCAGAAAAAAAATATAAAAGTGGGCTGAAAATTTCTTCATTACTAGAAAAATAGAAAACTAGTGATAAAATTTTCAATCATTTCATGATTGAAAAGAGCTGTAGATGTTTTCCAAATTTCACTAGGACTATGAGATTGGTGTCGTTTAACAGCGCATTCCATGCCATATCATATGATATACAAAAATGTATAGGTTGGTAAAGAAATTTTCTTAACACCAAGTTTAAAATTTTAATTTTTTTTTTAAATTTTATATATTTTTTTAAAAAATAGGTCATACTCCCTATACCTATACATTATTGTGTATCATAGAATGCGCTGTTAAACGACACCAATCTCATAGTCCTAGTCAAATTCGGAAAACATCTACAGCTATTCTGAATCATGATTTTTCCTGTTTCTGGACCTATTTTTGATGACTTTAGAGACCAATAATTCAAAAAGGGGTAGACATATTTCAGTAATATTTCACAATTGTTCTAGTAGATACAAGTAGTACCAATATACCAAATTTCAAGGAAATCTGAGATGGTGAAGTTCAAAATGATAAATTTTTGTATTGATTTGACGTGGAATGGCCCTTTACGCGTTTCATTGGAAATATCATTCGGAGAATTGTTCACTCATTATTACAACACGATGTTTTCAAATCAAAAGGTGTAAAAATTTAAAAGGCGAAAAACAAATAACGACAACACGAAATCATTCCAATGTTACATAATAGTTAAACAATGACTAGATAGTAACTGTATCACTTCACCTAATCGAGGCTAGACTGACTCACTCGTGGCTTACTACCTTACATTTAGTGGGCAATCGAACATTCTCGGACTTTTTATATGACCCTCTCAATTCTTACCATATCATATCATATGTTCGAGATGTTCATATAATATGATATTGTTCCGTTCGGAACGAAATCATCACACACACTGGCGCTATCTCCGGGGTCAAATAGAACTGATGTGGTCCATGGATGAACTTTTAATTTATTTCCAAATGGATTCAAGAAATAATCTCCTCATGTCCAAGTAGAAGACTGGAGCTGGCCAGGGGGGACGGGAGCGGGGCGGCGAGGACGACAAGGCAAAGAGAAGACCACGTGAGGTACCTCAATTCCATCGATAAAAAAAATAAATGGGCTCATTAAATTCTATTTAGATTCAAGTAGTACGAACCAAGAATTGTAAATTTATTTTAAATACAGAATATTATTATTATTTTTTATTTATACCAAAGTAGAAGCTATACTTATTTCTATTAAAATGAACCACTAAATCATTTCCTAACCCAAACAGATATGATATGTTAGTAATTTTAACGTTTTTAGAAGAATCTATGTTTTTGCAAAATAACAGCAATGAAAAAAAAATTTTTGGGGGTTTCCCGTTAAAGTATCAATGAAATATAAGACATTTTAATTGTTCACAATAATTACCTAGGTTTAGAGCCCTAGCTATTTAATGCTCGTAAAACCGGATTATCAAATCTTTATTCCCATGTCGGAAAGACTTTATAAGGGATTCTGGGACCAATCCAGAAAAGAATTTAAAAATTACACGACGAGATGCGATCTTTTCTTCTTTGTTTAGACCTTCATACCTTCATGTTTTAACACACCATATAATTTTGTAATATATACTCTTGTAAAGCACTTGTAAGCAGATATAAATATATATATATACTCTTTCTGGCAAATATGACCATCAGCCTTTTTTATAAGAAGTGAATTTTAGTCTTTTTTTGACATTTTAAGTTGTTTTATTTATATGATTGGTGTTTGATCCCGGATCAAAGATTGACTGAAGGTATTGAGGTTGTAAAATAAGTAGTGAAATAGGAATAAAATTTCAACACCTGATAAACGCTCAAAGAAAAACATTTATTAAAATAAACATAAATTTGATCTGAATAAAGAACAATAGCAATAAAAGATAACACCATTAATATTATTATGAACAATCAATTAAGTAAGAAGTTTAAACAAACAAAGTGAAAACAAAGAACGCTTTTATGTTTATCTTACAAGGATTAAAGTTATAAAATTATAAGAAGCTTCTATTAATGAATTACCATATATACAATTTAGAAAGAGCTCTGTGAAATGATAAATTATAGACCTTAAAATTATTTTAAGTAAAACTGAAGAAAGAACACAATGAATAGTAGAATTATACTAAAGAAAATTTCTTTGAACTAAAACCATGGTTAGTGCTTTTCTTAGTAGCGGCGAACTGGTCATTAATGATTGGACTGATTAATGACTGTCTTAATAAGCAATATCTCGGCGAACTTCGTCTCAGGTAAGTGATACGTTGTATCCGGTGAACTAAAACAATAATTTCTTTACTCACTGTGATTGGCGATACTGGTCTTACTCAATAAGAGGAGCTGGAACTTCAGCATACAACTCTCGAACACTAATTACTGGCATCAATGAGGAGTTGTGGCTCGCATGGTTTTACCGCAAGGTGCGTCTTCACTGGTAGTCAGAAGGAGAGATGCGTTCCCATCGGCTGGCAAGCGAAGAGTGCCTCATGGAGGCTCCGGTCGGTAGTGGGGAGGAAAGCGCGGAAGTAATGCACAGCCTCCCGGGCCTGAAGGTTACCCTATACATGATATGGTATGCGGGAAGGCATTGGATAAGCGGGAGGTTTCAATATTTGAATTTAAACTTTGAGACTGAACATCCCCCCCCCATGGCGCGGAGCGGCATTATTGAGTGGGTAGGGGGCATAGGCGATTAACTGGACGTTTAAGTATGCCTGTAGGAGTTAAGATGCTCGCTACTCGGGCAACATTGTCAGTTCCCGGAAACAGTTCGATAACGCGGGCGAGAGGCCAGTTGAGAGGGGGTTGATTATCCGTTTTAACCAAGACGAGAGAACCCGGAGCTAATTCAGGAGAGGAGTCCGTCCAGCGGGAACGCTGTTGAAGAGTGTGCAGATACTCTACCGTCCACCGTTTCCAGAATGATTGGTGAAGTTTATCGACTAGTTTCCATCTTGTCAACCGATTAACCGGGGTGTCGGAAACATCGCGACTAGGTGGCGCGTTAAGAGGTCGGTGAATGAGAAAATGGCCAGGGGTTAAGGCTTCTAAGTCTTGAGGATCTGGAGAGAGAGCGCACAAGGGGTGACTATTGAGAACGGCCTCTATTTGAGTCAAGAGAGTAGAAAATTCCTCGAAAGACAGAATCTGGGAACCCATAACAGTACGGAGATGTCGCTTGGTGGATTTGACTGCAGCCTCCCAAAGACCTCCGAAATGGGGAGCACTAGGCGGAACTAACAAAATTAGTTCCGTTGTCACTATAGATATCAGAGGGAACGCCGCGGCGACTGCAGAACCGCGCGAAAGCGGCAAGAAATGCGGGGATGGAGAGTTCCGAGGCGAGTTCTAGATGCACAGCTTTGGTGGAAAAGCAGACAAAGGCGCAGATATAGGCTTTGGTGACGCGGCATCCCCGAATGCGGGCAGAAGAAACCGAGAAGGGACCGGCGTAATCGACTCCTACTTTAAGAAAAGCATACGTAGATGAAACACGGTCTTTAGGGAGCGAACCCATGGTGGGAATGAGTGGTTGGGGGTTGACTTGAAAACATCGGTTACACTTTGCTAGGCGATGGCGAACAACGTTCTTTCCGTCTAAAATCCAAAATCTCTGGCGAATGAATGAATGAGTAGCAGATGGACCGGCGTGTAGGTTGGTAAGATGAGCATTATCGATTATTAAGTGAGTGAGGGGGTGATCCTTAGGAGGTAATGCCGGGTGTTTAACATCAAACGGGCGAGGAGCAAGATGAAGACGACCGCCCACGCGCAGAAGGCCGTGGGAATCGATGAACAATTGTAAAGTGCGTTTAATGCGCAACTTGGAGGCGGGTTCTGACGCGGCCTTATATTCATCTGCTAACGCGACTTGTTGGACTCCGCGGACTAGGGTATCAAGTGCCATGTTTAGTTCAACGGCGGAAAGAAACCCGGTGTATCGGCGATCAGGATTCTTACAATTGTGGGCGAAGCGGAGGCACCAGGCGGTGATTCTCTCGAGTTGAGTCAGGGAGGAATATCGACTTTCCAAGTCGAGGGAGGTTAGGGCGATACAAGTGATGATCTCTTTGGAGATTCGACGCTCCTTGTTAACGGCGTCAGGCGTGGAATCTATGTGCGATTTGGGCCATTGGCTTGGCGGTTGTGATAACCAAGAGGGACCTGTCCACCACAGTGGATGACGGGTGAATTCATTGGGGAATAGCCCACGAGAGGCGCAATCGGCGGGATTTTCCTTACCGTCAATGTGACGCCATTGAGAAGGAGGGATAACTTCCTGTATTTCAGTGACGCGATTGGCCACGAAAGTTTTCCATCGGTGCGGTTCGCCGCGAATCCAGGTGAGGGCTACCGCGGAATCCGAGAAGGCAACAATATCTTCAAACGGTTGAGGGAACATACTGAGAATCTTAGTGGCTAATTTTGCTAAGAGATGAGCTCCGCATAATTCTAACCTAGGAAGAGATACCTTTTTGAGGGGAGCTACTCGGGATTTAGCTATGAGTAGATGAACCGCGATTTCACCGGCGGATGAGGTAGAGTGGAGATAAATAGTGGCAGCGTATCCTAATTCTGAAGCGTCGCAGAAGGCGACCAATCGTTGACTGCTGCGGGATTCCTGATAAAAGGGAAAACGGCGAGGGATGGATATCTTTGATACAGATTCAAGTTCGTTTTGAAAATCGTCCCAGTCGCGGGTAACATCGGCGGGGGCAGGTTCATCCCAATCGGAGTGTCCAATCCACAGGCGTTGGATCAACAGCTTGGCGGTGAATGTAACAGGAACTAACCATCCAGGCGGGTCATAAATGCGAGCCAGTTTAGATAATATCAACCGCTTGGTAGCCGGTAATTTATTGGAACAGAACCGGTATGAGAAGGCATCGGTATCGGCAGACCTTATTAACTCTAGAATTTTAATGGTGGGCTCATCAGTCGTGTCAAAATCAAAGGCCATTGTTGGCCATTGACAGCCACGAATAGCGTGAAGTCCGATACGACAATGGTCGGCGGGCAAATTGGCGAGGATATCGGGATGATTGGCGGCCCATTTTCTTAGTTCAAATCCCCCGGCGTGCAAAAGAGCTATTAAATTATCCCTTAACTGAATGGTTTCGGCGAGTGAGGAGGCTCCGGTGATTATATCGTCCACATAGGTGTCATCGCGTAGAACCGGGGCGGCAATAGGGAAACGGTCCCCTTCATCTTGAGCTAATTGGTGAAGTGTCCGAATGGCTAGGTATGGAGAAGAACTAAACCCGTAAGTGACCGTGCGGAGGCGGTAAGAGCGCACGGGCTCTTCGGGTGAAAAACGCCATATGATTCTTTGAAGGTCTTGGTGTTCCGGGGGGACTAAAATTTGGCGATAAATTTGCCTGATGTCCGCGGTGAATATATATCGGTGAGTACGTGAGCGGGTGATAAGGGTAACAATGTCTGTTTGTAGCTTGGGCCCGGTGTAAGAAATATCATTGAGGGATTTTCCATTAGACGATTGTGAGGAAGCGTTGAATACTACCCTGATTTTAGACGGAGGGTCATCAGGTCGGTGAACAGGATGATGAGGAAGATAATAGGTGGCACCGCGGGCGTCATCAGGATCCGGAACTAAGGACATATGGCCGAGGTCAAGATACTCGCGCATAAAGGCGACATAGGCCTCCCGGAGAATGGGTTCGCGTTGAAGGCGGGCTTCGAGTCGGTGAAATTGTTTGAGAGCTCGGTAATAAGATTCTCCTATATCAACAGATTTTAGTGGTAGAGGAATGATGTAGCGACCCTCAGGGTTCCGGGAGACGGATCTTAGAAATAGATCCTCACACAACTGTTCTTCAGCAGAGAACTTGGGGGAAATGGCGGACACTTCTTCGAGATCCCAGAATTTTTTCAGATCCTTGTTAAGTTGGAGGTTGGTGAGCGCGTTAAAGGCTATTAGGGCTTCTGGAGGACTGGGAACTACAGGAGAGGGATCTTTGGCAATAGAAGTAATCAGGCTATCAGCCTTGGGTGCGGGCGGAGGATGATGAAAACGGCGGCGAGGCGGCGGACGATAGGTCTTTCCTTCGTTGTCGATCACGTCTTTCGACCATGTAATACGGCGTTGGTTGGCTGGGGGGCGACAGTTCCCCATGATACACCAGCCAAATACGGTTTCAAGGGCGATGGGTCCGCCCTGTGATACGGGAGCGATCCCCAGAATGATGAGGGGAAGGACGTCTATTCCTAACAGGAGGTCAATCTCCGCTGGTTGACACAAGGAAGGGTCGGCGAGTGGTAACTGGGTAATATGCGGCCAAGGAGACAAATCTACATGGGAAGTAGGAAGAGTGTCGGTTATTTTCTTAATTACAAAGAGCCGTACCCTAAGTGACGAGGAGTTCGGGACTTCTAGAGAGGCGGTAGTATACCCTGGGCAAGAAATGTTTGAAGGGCCCCCAAGAACATTAACTCCGACGGGCGATGGTGTGACAGGCAGCCCTAGGCGAGAGGCGGAATAGGACGTCGAACCGCAATCTGCGCAGTTGGAAGGAGAACAGGCGAAAAATTCCCAAAGGAACCTAATAACGTTAACGGCGGAAAAGATTTGGGGCTTACATCAGGAGACGGCGAGCGGCACTGGCGAATAGGACGGCGGCTGGGAGACGGCGAAGAAGCATGGTGGTCAAATGGCTCGTCACTCCTACTCGATGAGCGGTGGGCAGGGTTAGCAATGGTTATCGGCGAGCGTTGATTATCTGGGCGAGTAGGAGCGAGAGCGGGAGTGTCGACGGCTGTAGGTAGTCAATTCTCGTGATCGGCGGCCCCTAATGTGGGTGATCGGCGAGCAGGTGAGGTTCCATGCGGTGGAGAGGGCCCTCGCGAAGATTCATTGTGATAGGGGCGAAAGGACCCCCCCGGATGGTGATAAGAAACGGGGGCATCGAACGGCGAAGGCGGTGAATTTTCATAGGACCTTCGGGCATGGTCATGAGAGTGAGGCGAACGTCTTTGTGAGCCCCGTTGAGGAGATGGCGGTGCCGCGTGGATCACCGGTAGAGGCGGCGAGGACCGAGGTCCTTGCGAACGGACCGCGGGGCGTTGAGCCGAATAGCGGCGCGGCTGAGAAGCTCGGACGGTGGGAGAAGCTGGCCGGGGTGAACTAGGCGGAGAGCGCGGACCCGCCTCTGGGCGCGAGGATTCCGAAAACCCTCTATGTAATAAGGTATGATGAAATTCCTGACAGTTATGACAGCGCTGACTAGACTGACATTGATTTTGTGAATGGGCCCCCAAACAGTTATAACATAACCCTGATCGGCGAATAAATTGTAATCGGTCCCGGCCGGAGAGTTCCTTGAATTCACGACAGTGATAGATATTATGGGCCTCTCGACAGTAAGGACATTTAAGACTGGAGGCGAAGGCACGCGCTACGCGATTGAAAGGGCGAGATGGTTGGCGGATTGGCGAAGCTTCCCGTTTCCTAGGGGGAGGCGATCCGGAAACGGAAGTGGACGCTATTTGGAGACGGTTGATGTAACCCAACAAATCGGTGAGGGTAGGAAAGTCTTCGGGGTGGTGAAATTTGAATTCCTTCTGCGTGACCGGATCTAGACTGCGGAACGCCATGAAATATAATAAATAATCGCTTAGATTCGGAATAGCCATTGATTTTAATTGTTGCCCCAATTCAGAATAGATCTTTAAATATTTCTCAAGAGCTTCGGGAGATGGGCGCGAAATCGGCGGGAAATTCAACATATCCGTCAGGATACGGGCGGCGAGAGTCGATGCGTTATCGTAACGCTTGGTCAATGCGTCCCAGGCAATAGCATAATTTGAATCTAAATTGTCCAAATGACCTATGACGGACAGCGCCTCGCCCGATAGACAACTCTTTAAATAAGTAAGCTTCATCCCATCACTTAAACTATCATTATGGTGAACGATAGGGAGGTAAGTAGTTTTAAAAATTTGGAATTGAGAAATATCCCCGTTGAAAGTGGGCAAATTGAGTAAGGGAAGTCGCATTTCCGTGAACCGGTGAGCTGAGGGAGGAACTGGTGACGCGGATGCCGATCGGTCAGGCAATCTAGACTCTAGTTCTATGATATCTAATTGCGCTTGTATGAATTGTTCCTCCACATCTTCGGGAACCCCTCGATTTAAATTGAAACATTCCTCGATAAGGGAGTTGAAAGATGCTCGCATCTCTTCTATTAATTGATTCAATTTTTTAATAAAAACCTTTGATACTTGGAAATCCCGGCGATCCAATGCCTCTTGACATTTTTCCGAAAAGGTGAAAAATTGTTCTAATGATTTTACCAGAATTGCCTTATGGGCACTCACCCCTTAATTATTTGATTTACGGCGGTTTCCCATGATTACAATTACAATATACAAAAGAAAACGGGGTGCTGTGAAGAAAATTACAATGTTAGAAAAATAACAGTTAATAACAAAAAAAAAAAAGAACAAGAGATTATCAATATCTTAATGCTAAGAACTCAATAAACAACAATGAATCACTAAGGAAATAGGACTAATGCTATGACTCAGAGTAAACCGAAAAGAGTAACTGTCAACAATATGGCTACACAAGCTTCAAAGAAATATGAGCAAGTTTATCAGTCGTTGAATGCAATATTTGTTTTATATGTATTTATTAGTTCCCGGGTTTCGGCACCAAAATGTTTGATCCCGGATCAAAGATTGACTGAAGGTATAGAGGTTATAAAATAAGTAGTGAAATAGGAATAAAATTTCAACACCTGATAAACGCTCAAAGAAAAACATTTATTAAAATAAACATAAATTTGATCTGAATAAAGAACAATAGCAATAAAAGATAACACCATTAATATTATTATGAACAATCAATTAAGTAAGAAGTTTAAACAAACAAAGTGAAAACAAAGAACGCTTTTATGTTTATCTTACAAGGATTAAAGTTATAAAATTATAAGAAGCTTCTATTAATGAATTACCATATATACAATTTAGAAAGAGCTCTGTGAAATGATAAATTATAGACCTTAAAATTATTTTAAGTAAAACTGAAGAAAGAACACAATGAATAGTAGAATTATACTAAAGAAAATTTCTTTGAACTAAAACCATGGTTAGTGCTTTTCTTAGTAGCGGCGAACTGGTCATTAATGATTGGACTGATTAATGACTGTCTTAATAAGCAATATCTCGGCGAACTTCGTCTCAGGTAAGTGATACGTTGTATCCGGTGAACTAAAACAATAATGTCTTTACTCACTGTGATTGGCGATACTGGTCTTACTCAATAAGAGGAGCTGAAACTTCAGCATACAACTCTCGAACACTAATTACTGGCATCAATGAGGAGTTGTGGCTCGCATGGTTTTACCGCAAGGTGCGTCTTCACTGGTAGTCAGAAGGAGAGATGCGTTCCCATCGGCTGGCAAGCGAAGAGTGCCTCATGGAGGCTCCGGTCGGTAGTGGGGAGGAAAGCGCGGAAGTAATGCACAGCCTCCCGGGCCTGAAGGTTACCCTATACATGATATGGTATGCGGGAAGGCATTGGATAAGCGGGAGGTTTCAATATTTGAATTTAAACTTTGAGACTGAACAATTGGTTTTAAATGACTGAAGGTTAACAAACCATGTTTTCAAATGATGATTCCGGATTATTTCTCATTAGATTTCTTAGGATCGATTTCAACTATCACGTTCAAGAGAAATGAATCGCTTCCAAATATTTTTCGCCGACATATAATAAATAAATAAAATATCTATACTATTATGATTATTTCCACCGCCCTTAATGAAAGCTCCCGGTATTATAGTTAGTATTTAGTATCTTTTAACGATACCTTGAGAGAGTCCTAAGACAAAATCTTTCGGGTTTTTCTCGAGAGAAAAAAAAAAAGTAAGCGAAAACTCAATCTGACTGATCATCCTTTGTGGACTGATACACGAGGGAGTTATCATGAGTATATATACATATACATGTACATTTGTAATTTATAACAATACCTTAGGGCAAGCTGTAGTACAGTTGAAGATTGAGTGACACCTATAGAGATTCCACATCGATTTCAGCTTATCCAATCGTTCGCAGTGACATTCGTCCCTCGAATCAATAATCCATCGGTAGGCCTTGGAAAAAAAATAAGGAATAGAAATAAATCTGATTTATCAGAGATATAATGTGTATATATCATTAAGGTATTATGTATATAATCTAATGTATATGTACTTACATGAAGTAGTGCCGCTGGGCCGAGAAACCTATCGTCTTGGTTGCCATGCCACCAATAGGCTGGGCATGAGGTAGAGCAGCAGGCGCACAAAACACATTCATACATCCCCTCCTGTAAAAGAACAACATTTCTTTGTTTGAAAAAAAACAAATAAATAAAATAAAAAAAAATAAAAAAAAAAAAACCAACAAAAAGATATAAATACTCTTCCGAACATTGTAGGATGGATAGATAGATGACTGAATAGATTAGATTCATTAGAGACCAATAGAGATAGATACAATAGATCAATAGACAATAGATTTCATTTTAAGATTAAGAATGACGAATTTTCATCATTTATAGCGAACATTATTACACCGTCAATGTTTCGTTGTTTTTTGTTTGCTTATTTAACGTCACTTAATGACATGACGCAAAAGCTTGGGACCTCCATTTTACACCCCATCAGTATAGCTAACGATGTTTTACTCCCTTTAAAAAATCCTAGGACCACCTGGCTGGATGTGAAACCCCGATCTTTGTATTATATGCCGTAATGCTAACCACTAATCCACAGGTGCTCCCATACTTCATTGGACTTATATGTTAAAAATTCCAACGGACTGCATGAATGTATTTTACTAACTGGAACTTCAATATAAAGCTTTGCTCCTAATTAAGGTGAAAATTACAAAAAATAAAACTAAGAATCTTCTAATTGAATTTCATAATGCTTTGTTTCACCTCCCCCCCCCCCCTCCCCTAAAAACGTGATCATTTGCGGTAAACGAGGGAGGGGGGAGTGGAAGGGCTTGCTTTGTTCCTCAGAAATATGACTGACTTACGACTTTGGCCCTGTCCCTGATACTCTGCTTCAACGGCCTGGTTCCATTCTCAAAGTCCTTCTCGTCTTTCCTCTGGAGCCACGGTTGGATATCATTGTATTGCCTGTAGAAGTTAGACAGATCCGTGACTAGGTCTTTGATGACGTAGAGGTGGGGCAGAGGGTAGAGTACTAAGTCACCAGGAGGCGCTGACCTGTCGGGAAAAGGAGCTTATTAAGGACTTATTTTCCTCTTACTTTATATCTTATCAGTGATTTTGGCATGATGCATTTCAAATCACTTACAATAATGCTTAAATTAAATACTTAGAATGTATCTTCCCAACATATTCAAAGTGTAAGCTATATCAGGAAACATTTTTGTTTATATAAAAATAATATATTATTACAATAATATCGATTCCTATTTACAACATATCGTCGAAAAACATGATTTTTCAATCTAAAATTCAATTGCAATAAATGAACCCTTTTCATCGAGGAAAAAATTCTACGTTTCCTCTCCGGTAGCACTTATGTATGCCATTTTCAAAATGGTTTTTATTCAAAGAAAAGAGTGTGGTAAGTGAATGCGCGCGCTGCACCAGATTTTTTAAATTATAACCCTGTTTGTTTTTTATTTTTGGATTAAAATATGTGATTATTGATTGCTTGGTAAGTGTGAAAATATGTTACCTCAAATTCAGTGTACATTTCTTCATTGATTTATCCATTGCTTAAAGCTAGATAATGAATTATTTTGTATAAAACGTATTGGATCGGTAAGATCACATACCTACCACATTATATTATTTTAATCTCTAATTTCATATTTTTACGCCTCTTATAAAAAATTTCATATTTATAAAATGTATGTTTCGTTATAAAAAAAAAAAATGGAATAAACGACATCAAATAATGGAACAGCATATTTACCTGATGCAAGCCAAACCATTTGTTCCGTTGATATTCATAGCACACGATCCACAAATTCCCTCTCTGCATGACCTTCTATATGTCAAAGTCGGGTCTATTTCGTTCTTTATGTAATTTAATATGTCCAGACAAACGTGACCTGATCTATAGTTTAAAGGAAAAAAAATATTAACATATAAGGATGGTTAGGGATGGTACGGGTAGTGAACTTAGGTAAATAAAATAATGAGAGTTAAAAGTGGTCTATGTGCTTCAAAATGACTTTTGCGGATTTAAACATACAAATGGAAACCGAATGTAACTTCGTTGGAGGATTACTCATGGAATGTTTCATCAACATTACCAAGAAACTGAATTGTCAGTAGATAAGTATTTCACGAGTTGCGAGATTTAATATACTAAAATCAAAATGGTTTTTATGAAGATCATTATCACAATTATTTGAAGCAAATGTTACAGCAGATAAGTTATCATATTGCACAAATTATTACCCTATTATAACTAAGCGTCAAATCAATTAAACTATATTTGCATTCCTAATTTGAAATACTTCTTGAACTATTAATTTAGTTAGTGTTCCGATTTTGAGGAAGTCGTGACTTCTAGGTTTCCTGTAAATTTAGAGATACACATTTGAAGCTTTCGCTGTGTATATTAGGTCGTTATAAATCGAAATAGTGAATTAATACTAATCAAAGAAATCAATGTTATTGTAAAAGTAGAATAATGTGAAAAATCATCATTAAACCCAATCAGATTTTTTCGGTTTTGATAAATATGTTATACTAATATACTTATATATTAGTATATTAGTATAACATATATATACCACACTTATATCTTACTCTTTTGTGTCAATTTCGTATTGCTGGATGTAAGGAGGGTCGCATTCTTCAGGATCATATCTGCAGGTTTATAAAAAATAATTTATTATTGGCATAAATATAAATAAATAATATTGTATTAATACAAAAATATTTGATAATACCGAAATATTGAGACGCATTTATTGCTTTCAGGTTGAGGTATTTTTGCACCACCTTTTGAGTCTTTCTTCTTCATTAGCTTGTCTAATATAGCTGGCATTTTTATGCCTCGAACCGGCTATTATTGAAAAAAAAAAAATCATTCAGTAAATCTACAATGTAATATATATAATACATTATAAATATAGTAGTAATAGCTAACCCAGCGTAAATATAGTAAAAGTGAACAGCCTTCTAACTCAACGAATAAATATCCAAATAATTTTCCTTTGAGTAATGTGTCAAACAAGGTGATAGCCTAAGCCCAATTCTCTTTTTAACCTTCAATGATGAAATAGTCAAGTGTTGATGAAGTATTTTATGTATATGAAGTACTCTATGTGTTTATGAAGCGATAGATCAAATAAGATCTAAGTAATCAAATAGAGCTTACTGTAGTAAGCAAAAGAGAAACCAAGAAGAACAAAACTAAATTAATTTATTAAGCATAGAATAGAATATTTTCTCTTTATTTGGGAAAAAATAGGAGTATATCCACCTGCATTCCCTATATTTCCAAAAGCCTTTATATTTTAAGTCGTAAGACTTTTAGAGGAGCGATATCATTTGTTCTCAAATGTGATAATGATAACATTATGGATGATTACCTGACGTAATCAGATACCAACAAGGTCGTGTAAGCGGGTTCACCACTTCTAGCATATTTTTACATTTTTGTTGAAATTAGTATTTTAGTTTATTTATTATCATAATATATTTATAATATAAGTACATAAAAAAATATAGATAATTTATTATTTTTAATATTTAATATACTGTCATTTTATTTTAACCACATTTGGCAAACCCATAACCTCCATGCGGGTGGCAGGTTGTCTTTTAATTGCAGTTGGTTGTCTCGTGTTTTGTTTAAATATATTTTGTGCTCTATTTATTGATTTACGGCTTATCTTCTTTTCTTCCGGCTTTTCGATTTGGTTTTCTATAATTTAAGAGTTCCTTACTTAGTGTTTTTCATCCTGGAATAACCCCAAAACACTAAACACACTTTTTAGTCGGTATCGTGTCAGTTTAAAAAGAATATTTACGAAAGGCAAACGTATAAAAAGAAACTAGTACGAAAGGGGTCGAAGATCAATGCAGAAAATAACAAATTGGTGTGATTGGAAAAATATGACTACACATGTAATGGGATTATCTTAAAATTTAGTGATTTAGAATCCGATCCATTCTTAGACGAAGTGACCAAGATATTTCAAATAAAGTCGGTAAAACACAACGAAAACATTATTTCATCTTTTTTCCCGGGTGAAAGCTCCTTTCCACAGGAAAACTGTGTAACCGAAGAGAGGGAGTAGAAATCAGCAATTAAATTCAAAAAGTAAGTGAAAATATTTTCCATCTATTAAGTTCCTGTAATCTATTCGTTCCGTTTTTCTTCGGAAGTATTGAAAACTTTTGTAATACAAAGTATTTTCAGCGGGTTAAAAGTCAAGATTAAACAATTACTTCTTTACTAAAATACCAAAAACATTTGTAATGTTTATACTTTTATAATCAATTGATATTTTGTCCAAAAAAATAAAACTCTTATTTTGGAAGTGAAGGAACTGTTCATATTCAGAGAAAAATCAATGCTTAATGTTTGCATTTTGAGTAAAAAAAAATATGTCGAAATTTTTACAGGTACAATATCGGATTGCCTCAAAGCCAGAGTCTTCTCACAATTAGCACAATATTTGATTCATTTTAAAAGGACTTAGATTGGCTTTCACAACTAGTACATGCTGAATGTTACTGTGCAAGAATCTTAAGCTGAACGTTCGGAAGCTGATTCCGAAAACCCATAATAACCATATGTAAATCTGTATTACAGCCTCTTTTATTAGAAATAGATAAGCATAAAAAAAAAGAGATGGATACTTCGATGCTAAAATAGCATTCGATGAATCTACTTCAGGTTTATTTTTAACCATTCAGCAGAAAAAGATGCATAGCACCCATGAAGCCCTCGACCAATAATTCAACACATTACAATCCTTATAAAATTTGAAATCATTAATAATATCTGTATATTGCTATTCTCATTATTCTGTAAGTAATATTCGAAGGTCATTTCGGCTGCACACCGGAATTTGAATTTCATTGACCTGCTTTTAACACTATCTATTATTAAATAAACGTTTCACTTTTGATAGTAAGTAATGAATACCTTAATCGAACAATATCGGTAATTGTGTATCGGAGTCACGACTGCGGTTCGCCGTGGTGTTTACACTTATTCAATACATTGTATAGCGTTATCAATGAGTGTTCACACACTGATAATGCTTAACTCCGTGTTTATATTGATAAAACATTTAAAAAAACAAAACAGTTTGATTAAAAATTAATTGTAAAATGGGGAAAATTTCTTAGTTCTATTCAAAACATTTATAAATAACTCCACTTAAATTTGCATAAACATGAATCTAATACATATTTATGGTTTTTACCAAAGTCGATGGACATAACTTGCCCATATCCACACACTTTCAAGAATGGAACTATTCTAAAGTAATAATAATATTTAGCACTATCTTCTTTCGAACAGGGTAATTAAAACATCATTATCATATAGATGCTTATTCAAAAAAAAATAGGCTACACCTTTTCCTACACCGCACAGTGGTCCAACCTGGAAAAAAACCTCATAAATGAAAGTAGCCCAAACTTAATTTTTTCTTGGTTTTCGAATACTTAGATACTTATAGAACAATGGAAGGAATATATTTTCTTAAATAGTTCAAAATTAAAATGTGGGTGTACCAATAAAATCGAACTTTTTAATGATTGAAAAAATCGTACTTTTCTACCAGCATAAAAAAAAATTTCTACTGTGTATAAGATTAACAATAAAATATTCCCCAATACATCAGGAGTGTGTCATCTATATGTGACACTGTTTTGGACTAAACATGTTTGAACAATATCAATAGTTAGAGAAGAAATTAATTTTCGAAATCGTTGCTGAAATAAGTATGATTTTTTGACTTTGTTGGTTTATATAAAGTTTGCGTTACGGTCGCAATGGCTTACTATGTAACTGTAGGTAGTAGAGGAACTGTTGTAAAATTTTCAGCGCCAACTTCGGCCAACTTTGGGATTTATAAGGATTTAAACCTTTCGCTAGGGTTCGAGTGGCGAGGGCGGATGACCTTGGGGAGGAAAAATCCTCCTATAGGTCTCTAAAGGAGGGGGACTGGCTTAGAATTAAAATAAAATAGATCACACTTTATTTTCAATTTAATTCTAAAATACTAAAATTAAAAAAAATAATTTTAATTTTAATTCTAAAATACTAAAAAAAATTGTTTTATTTTGTATTTTAAATAATCAAATAAACTACAACTACAAGTAGGTTGTTTGATGCTGCACAGTTTGCTTATAGTGTATGGTGATCCTTTGCACTAGAGCTCACACCCATGAAAATTCAGGCGGTACATTTATTTTAGGTTATTTATTTATTGATGCTGTTATTGTTTCAAGTTTTTTGAAAATCCTTCATTGACCGCGCAAATTACAGGGATAAATAAAGAATGAATTACGAGATTATATACAGTACTAGATGTGATTCGCTCTCTGTACCCGATTGATACTGCAGCATGTTGCAAGTATACAGCGGAAACGGCTGTGATGGCAGTGACTCGGTAGTACCGAGTCAGTACCCCTTGTACTATCTCCCATCGACCGTCCACAAAATTCTTTTCCATGTAGCAGACATGATTGAGCACGCAGCTCTTTGTATCGGTTCTCTGTCAGAAAAGGCTCATGGAGAGTAGGAACAAATATAATAAGCAGTAAAGGGAACATCATTCCAGGAAGATATCTCGAGTGGCAACAAATGAAGATGTTTTCTACCAATTATTTGTAACAAGCGACCCATATATTATGGATTTAAGAACAGTATACAAGTATAAAAAGAAAAAAGAGCTAACCGAGGAAGCATAAAATTTATTTAAAGAATATTAAATAATTATATCCTATTTGTATTATTGTACATAAAATGTTAAATAAAAAAATTAATCTATAATATAATATTCAAATTTTTATTGTCCACGTCAAATTTTAAGTTGATCTGATGCTCTGATTTCGTTGATATCGATTTCATTAGATTCGGCACCTTTAAAAAACATATATGACTATACCAAACACGAATTTTTGATATTGTTGACTTTTTTACCTCAAATTTGGACTTGATCTGGTTGTCCAATTGCACGGATTTTGATTTCATTAGATTCGGCACCTCAAAAAATCAATACACGGGTGGTTCCAGGCCGCTAACAAAGTAATTATAATAGATATTAGGTTTTTTCCCATTTTCAGCTTTTTTGGACCACTGTGCACCATACCATAATTTCTTCGTAAAATGTTTGTAAAAACACTGGGTAGGAGAGTTTCGATCCTGATGGGCTTGCACTGAAAGAAGGAATGGTAAGAGATTGCTTCGGAGCAGCAGATTGTTGAAAATGGAAGCTGGCGAAAAAAAATAACTCGTCAACTACTTTTAGAATGACGGAAGTAAGAGAAAAATCTTCAAGAAACTTATCAGCACAACCCTAAGACTCCAGTGTCACTTCGCACTATTCAATGTAGACAAGACTACATGATCACATCCTAGATAGAATTCTGAAAGAGCCAAAAAATTGGACACGAAGAGGAACGTATGCTATAAGTAACTCCTCAACAGTGAAAGAGAAAATCGGTAGTAGCATCTCATATGAAAGAGTATCAAGTAATAAGGTAACCAAGTAGTGAGGTATGCTAAAGCGGTTTAAGCTTAATGTAGATAACCTTGAAGTCATGTTATCTTCCTAGTTTTAAATTAACTATCTTATCACAATTCTTATCTTATCGTAAACACACATCAGCTGTTTGGTGCACAATCTACGAAGCAACTTCGTTCCTACTTCAGTCAATGAAATAAAATTGTAAATAAATAAGAAATGTACTTTATTTTTAACCGATATATACCGACTCATTTTAGGTTTAACTTTAATCTGATAAATATAAATTGTATTATTAACAAAAACCATTTTCATTTTAAAAACTATATCGCGAGAAAATGAAGGAGCCAACCTAGGATAAAACTAAATAATAAATAATAAAACTACGCCTACCATATTCGTCCATGATCGATAGTTGCTCCTCAGTTTCCGTAACATACCTCAATAAACTATTATATCCCTATCGAAAAATTATCAAAAACATATGGCCCTATGCATATGGAAATAAAATGGCTTCAATTTGATTCACCATAACTGAGGTATCACGAAATAAAAGTCATTTTTTTGAATAATAGTGCTTGATTGTTCATTCCCCTTTTCATAGCATCTAGGAGATTGGTAGGAGGAGGAGATGGTAATGTAAAATGTATGTTGGTGAGTGCTTGTAAGGAATGAGGTAAAAATAAAAATGTGGAATTGAAGATTTTTAAAAAGGTAAAGTTGCCCATAGAAAACCACTCCAAGTTGCCAATAAACTGAAAAAGTAATATTCAGGAGGCGAATTTATCATGAAATTGGTTGGTCATGACCCCTTGTCTCATAACCACGTGCCTGAAAGCACCTTTTTTTAATGATATTATTACCATGTATTAAAAATTACTGCGAGCTAAACTAGCAAAAGTGTTATTTTAAGGGTATAGTAACTACCTAATTGCATTAAAAAATTAAAAGCCAAAATATTTGAGCAGGTGTCATAACCCCTGTGGTCTCCCCCAGGATCCCATTGGTAATATTTACACTAATCTTTGAAACCAATATTAATCTCCTGGTTTGCATTTTTTATATTTAAAAAAATAATGCTTTCTCAATCTGTAAGCTTTAATCGAATAAAATATATTTTAAAAAAATTAAACGCTTATTTATTCATTGGCCTGAAATGAGCATTCTCAAGAAAAACTATTGAGAAAGTGAAACCTGGATGAAATACGGATTAAGAGAGTAAAATAGACATTTCTTGATATAATAACATTCTTCAGTCTCTCTTTATAACTGCAGATAAAAAAACTGGTACTTGTTTAAATCCGCTAGCCTCGTCTCGTTATCCATTTTGAGCAAGCGTTGCGAGCAGAAATCGAAAGCTGACATTTGATCAAGCTAATCCAAAAAGGTTAGAACAGACCTTAATCAAAATAACGATTTGGAAATTTTCGAAATAAATAATGGAATAATTCTAACGAGGATACTGGGTGGAAATAGACTAAAGCGAATCCCCATCGCCTCCTTTTAAGTTAAAAAGGGCCTTGATTACCTTTTTTAGATCTCAGCTTTCTACTCAGCTCGCTCAAAAGGGATAACAAAACCAATATGTCTTTTCAACTGAAAAATCGCTCTAATTTCTATTTCATTATAAACGCAACAAACTTATAAAATCAATTAATAAAAGGAGCAGCAAAATTAAAACACACTATAATCAAGCCATAGACGTACATTACTGTTAACGAAGGTAGGTTGCACAAGGTAACCGGAGTTCGAAGGTAAGTTGCAGGCAAATAGGAGACGGTGCCTGACTATTTACAAGTACCAGAGATTTAATTATTATGCTGATAACAGTTATTAAGCTGTTTATCATTTTTGAGCTCTTAAACTAAATTTTATATGACATACACATACGTCTTATAATTTTGTAAGATATTAAAATTTTATGTTTCGATTTTATATTTACGGCTTTATACCTCTTTGTTTTCAAACAAAATAATTTTTAGATACCAAAATGTAATCGCAATTCAAGTTGTGTTTTTTTAACTCAAACATTCATTATTGTTCATAATGGCCTCGAATATATCGTTAGACTCTTTCCCGAACTTCAAATAATGGTGAGTAGGTAATATTTACATAATGTAATATATTCATTCGTAAAGAACAAGATCTGACTTATTGATATAACTAAATAGTATAGTTCCCAGCAATAATCTTGCGAGAAAAAAAATTGATTAATTAATTTATAAACAAATTTAGAACTAATAATACCACGCTACAATATCAGTGTTCAGATGATAACCAACAGTGCATTTTGTCGATTATTATTTCAAATTAATAATGAAGACGGTTCGAGAAAACGGTATTACAACATAGTGCAATACAAGGACTTTCAATACGTTAAATCTGGATGGGAATTCGCTACAGCAAAGATATGATTGACTGATGTCATTTTTCCCCTCGGAGTGATGACATTTGTACCAATTAATTGTAATATTTACAGCTTGTGAATCTCATAAATGCCTTATTTAAAAAGTTACGTTAACCATTTAAAATAGGAATGAAACAAAACAAAATTGAATGAAGAAATTAACTTTGATGAATTAGCTTTGTGCTTGCTTTGTTATTAAGGTTAGGATTTTAATAAGAGATTTCATCTAGTGCTTATTGCTATTTCAATTTTCTTAGTTGAAATCAATTCATTATTCAATAATGCTTTGACGTGCTTTGGTATGTTTAAGTTAAAAGTTACCTAAGGTATTTCAAATGTAATCTATTATTATTTAACAGACCCACTCTAACCTAAATAAATTGTTTGTTAATTCACAACTATAGGATAATCATTACAACCAGTGAATATGATGATTACATGAAAAGACTAAAAATAAAAAATAAAAAAAATAAATAAAAAAAATAAAAAATAAAAAGGAGGGCTTGTCAAAGAGTGCACTGAAGAACTGCACGTATCTTTCGGGTTTTGGTAATTTAACGTCACTTTATGCTGTTACGGCTATTCGGTCCCCACATTAATTAAAAGGTGTAATATTTCGATTACTTATACTAAAAATTTTGGTCCGCACACAACTTTCTCTTACTGACCTCCTTGGAGTAGAAACCGACGTGTCTCTAATTCCTGTACTACTTGGTACCGCATGGGGTATACCCGCAACAAGTCATTTAAGTTGAGGTTGGGACCTAATTTAAACAGTTCCATTACCTTCTATGGTGGAAATAATTATAGAATGTATAGGCATAGATATTTCTAAAGTAAATATATGTACGATCTGCATGGAAAAAGCTAGTCAAAATTTTATATTCCTTGGGATGATGAAGCAAACTTTGTTTGGTATGAAAGCAATTTATTTCAACACTTATTTATCAACATTCATCTAACCAGATTAAATTTCTACCAACAATAACCATTCATTTAAATATTTATTGTTCAGATTACAACTCAATTTAAGAATACCAAACTCAATAAGAAATGAAGCTACACTGACTGATATGGAACAAAAGGACCTCCCAGTTTTCGACCCTCTTCACTATACGCAACAAGTAATGGATTCTACCAATGAGGAGTTAATTAGCACAACAAAAGTATTTTTTCCTCATTAGTAAATTTTTAATTTTATAATCTAAAATACTATAAATATATATATTTTGTAATATAAATATCCCTATTGGTATTATTACAATGCACAGTATCTATCGAATTCTTATAAATAGCAAACTCTGTCCAATCATTTTCTGTATAAAGGAAAGTGCCCCATTAAGGGATGGTTGCCTAACATGGTATGGCCTGAATTACACCTACCGAGTACTGGGCCTAGTAGCAGGCGAGTGATTCAGTCGAGACAGTGGATAGAAGGATGTTCTATTCTCTCGGCCGAGTGAATACCCCCACCACCGTCCCACTCTACTCGGCACACCACTCGGTCGGTGTGATCAGTCAAAGTGAAGTAAACAAACAGTAAACCTAGTAGATAGTAGACATATTCCCCGTCTACATCTTTTTTGATTTATTAAGTTCAAAATGGCTAAATGGAGCTCTGAAACAACAATTAAATTTATACAAGACTGATTCTTACCTAAAGTGACTATAGTTTTGAACTAGTAAAAAGATTTTTAATTTTTGACAAGGGTAGTCAGCCTATTTTATTTGAATAATTGTGGTCACTGGTATTCTTCTTGAAAATGGCTTAGTGCCGAAACGTTGAACCGACTATTGTAAAAATAGTGTGAGGTTAATAAAGGATCAACATTTAAAAAAACTTGACTACTATCTGCTTAGCTTCAAGACTAATATGGAATTATTATACAAGAATATAAATCACACGAATGCCTCTGGAATTTCAAATCGGCAATCTACAAAAACAAACAAATTCGTAATACTGCTTATATCAAGTTAGCAGGGGCGATGGATTTACCTGACTTTGGTGCATCAGAGGTAAAAAATTAAAAACTTGAGGTCAACATACAACCAAGAAAAGACAAAAATTCAAGATTCTAAAAAATCTGGTAGTGTCAGTCTTTTGAATTTTAGGAGTCATGATTTCAAGTAAAAAATCAAAATGATCTCATAAATGATCTATACTTTTTGAGATCTTCAGTTTCAAATTCTTTTAACAGAGTTGCAGTTCCTCCTCTAATATCTCTTCATAATAGCCATTGTCTTGTCCATAATCGTTTTCTATTTTTGCTAATTTTATCTTCGATTTCCTCTATTATGGCAGGTATGATCAAGTTGCAACATTTCTTAAAACTTTCTTGATTTGTATTATTTGCGTCCTACGCGGAACCATGTTCCAAGAACGTATAACCACAATGGCACTGACTTGCCCGCTGTCTCCTCCCTGTGTAATCACCCCAATCCTCAATATTTTGCTCGGCCGAGTGACAGAGCGAGCCGCTTGGCCCAGCTACTTGGTAGGTGTTATTCATGCTTAAATGTGGTTTATGGATATATTTTGTACAGCAATCTCGCTTTTATTCTGCAAAATTGAAGATTAAGGACGCATTGGCTATATATTCTCATCCTGTTGGATTATTTTCAGTGAATTGTTTTTTTAGTGTTCAAAAGCTTTTTTCGTGATTATTTCGACCTGATATTTCAGGCCTCAAGTTAAGTCAAATTTCCTTAATCCTTTATTTATCTTTAATACTACAACCAAAATTACAATATATGCTAACTGATTTTTTTTTTATGTTATATACTGAAGCACTTAAACACTGACCTCTAAAAAAAAAGAAGCCACACCCCTTAATATGGGATACCCATTACTTCCTATTATGGGATATCTCATATTTAGGCACCTTTTTATCACTGAAATGAAAACAGTTATAAATACATTAAAATTATTGTAATGAAATATAATTTTAAACACTGAGTTTTTAAAAACCTGTATTTTTTGTGATAAGAATTTAGGAAATGAAGAAACTAAAGTTCAATATTCCTACTGTGGAGTGTCCTGTCATGAGAGCTGTATAGAAAGCTCCTCATCATCCACAAATTTGTGCAAAAATCTGTCAAATAAAGTCTCATCACTTATAATATTTTAATATTATTTAAAAATTATATAAAAAAAAAATTTGATTATTTTGTGTAACATAATAAACGTGTATTTATTTTTGTGAATATCTTCTGTATAATAAACAAATTTTCCTTTATATAAATCATTTCATATCATAGTCCCAAATACAGAATATGTATCCCACCATATTAGGACACCCCTTATCCCATACTAAGAGCCTATGTTAAAAAGGTACAAATTTTATTTATCTAACATTAACCATGATTACAAATTTCAAAAAAGGAGATATGGGATTTTTTCCAGTTTTATTGTGGTCTACTACTACTGCTTAATGTAAAACAACATTTTTCGAATCGCCTAAAAAATTTAGAGCGAACCAATTAAATATTAAAAAAAAAATATCCCACAATAGGGCACTTTCCCCTACTAGTTTATTAATTGAAAACTGTTGCGATCGTTATTTAAAGAAAAGCGCATGTAAGTTTCTTTTACCGCAGTATAGTTGTTGTATATTGTACTCGAATTAAACAAAACTATATAAACAGAAAACTAGAATTTTCCTTAGATTATACCAAGTGAAAAGAGATTGTATGGATTGATAAAAAAAATAATTTCTCTCGTAGAAAATAATTCTATAATGTTTATTTCCGAAGCGATATTGTATCATTATACAGTATGATCACTATGCACATTTAAAAAATCCTTTGCGTGCGCGCAACACACAACTTTCAGTTACCAACTTACTTAGATTAGAAATTGATGTGTGTTAATTGCCATTTCTCAAAGTCTCATTTTTCCATATTCATTTCTTATTTTTGTTTTTATTTGCTCTATAAAAAACACTAATTTTTTTTATTAATAAATAAAAGTTTTTACTTGTGATAATTCGGCAATTCAAGCATAATACTCCAAGTACTCTGATTTTATAATTCTCTATGTAGTTGTTGAAAAATTCATTTAGTTACCTCGAAACAAATAATTTCCATTAAATGAACAGAACGGCTTTAATTATGAACAATGTTCTGTCATTAAAGACGTACACCGCATGTGTGGGCTCAACGTGTTTTATGACGGAATGATTTTCTTTTTTTCTCCTCTATATTTTTACTTGATTTTTTCATATTTCATATTTAGCCATTTTTTATTTTTCGGCGTAACGAGAGACAGTATATTTCTCCATATAAACAAAAATAAAGGTACTTTATAGAAAAACAAAAAAGGTCCCTTCCCCGTTTAAGCCCCCTCAGAACATTTTAATAATGATAAAGCTTACCTGATATTAAAGAACACCTAATTTCCATTAAACATGACGAATTTGATCAAAATCATTAATGCCGTTTTTGAGATAATCGAAAAAAAGGTAAAAATTGGAAAACAAGTAATGAAATAAAGTGTCCCCTCCGTTTGACCAATTTTGATGAAATGTTGGCTAACATATCTTTGACATCTACATACATTAAATACCCAGTATATACACATATACATATATCAAATAACCAAACTCTTACTCACTAAGGTGAAAGTTACAATCAAGTAGAAAATCAAGTAGAAAATATTTAACTATTTATAACTTTTAACTTTTATATATATAAATTTATATAAACTTTTCGTGATATTATTTGAGTCTTCTTATTTTGATTAACATTGTCACCATGTTATATTCTTATTCGGTAACTCATAGTTTTAATTTAGCCTATTGCAGGAATTTCCGAATTCATCTCATTTTTAGTATTCAATAACAATAAATAATGATATTTTTCTTAATGACAGGACTATCTGTATTGGCACCACATCAACAGAATCTCAGATTATCTGGCAAGATCGTCCATCAGCTCTCTTGCCGAAGCTAAGGCACTGATGACCCTCAAGGATGATCACGGCCGTTATCCGATCCATATAGCTGTACAGAACAACGACGTGAACGCCCTCAAGTCCTTCTTGAGCTTAGGGAATCCCATCAATCAGACAGACGGAACTGGTAAGACGCCAATATTTTACGCAGTGGCAGCTGGTAATCAAGACATGATTAAGATATTGCTGGAGCACGGAGCAGAGACCAATGTAAACGATGACGAAGGAGACTGCCTGGTCCACGTGGCGGCGGCCTCTGGCTTTACGGAGGTCCTTGCCGAAATCCTGCAGAGCACTGGGATTGCTGTCGATGCGAGGGACAATTACAAGTGGACACCGCTGCACAAGAGCGCCTGGCACGGCAGCAAGGAGGCGGCCAAGCTGCTCATCGACAAAGGGGCGGATGTGGACGCGCTCACCGACACCAACATGACCCCCCTCATCGTGGCCATCGGAAGGAGGAACCTCCAAGTCGCCGCTCTGCTCCTCCAGAAGGGAGCCGATCCCAACATCCGCCCCAACAATGGCTGGACCGCGCTACACAGGTCAGCCATCCTATATCTATACTATCCCATACGCATCTGTCTATTTATCTTTTTTTTGTATAGTTCTTCCTAACAATTTCCGAAGGTTAAATTTACTTAAGAGGCACTACAAATCTAGACTAGCAATGTACTTCCATCTTTAGTCATCTATTCTTACAGCTAAGAAGAATGTCTAACTATACAATTATGAGATATGGGCCAACTTCAAGGTCGAACTTAACTGAAAAAATTCATTTTTGTTCCCATCTTATTCCTCTTTAATGTCTTCTCTTTATGTCCTCTTTATGTATATCGGGGTTAATTTCATTATATTTATGCGGTTTAGTTTATTATTTGTCGGATTAACTCTATTATAATAATACCTTCCTCGATAATATTACCTAAAAGCAGAAGTAAAAATGAAACCTATTTATAAAATCTGCTGAGAACTAGTGGGGGAATGGGTGTTCCAAAATATATGCTTTTGATCTCAGTAAATGCAGAATTTGATTCCCTACAACCTTTGATAAAAAAAACATTTTATTTGTTAATTCTTTGGGTTACATTGCCCCCTTCCACCACCTTAACATACACCTCAGAGAATGAAAACCTAGGACAGCCATATTCGGCTACAAACGAATCCATCAAAACATAAACAAACCTCATTTTAAAACTTATTTCTTTGCTAACCACAATCAAGAAATTTCAGTGTCTCAAGCGGCTCGTCTTATGTAAGATAACATGTTTTTTCGTCCTGATTTTCTAATATCCATGAGCTAAAGCTAGATGATTTTTAGGCTAGGCGCAAATTGAGACACTCGCGACGCAGAGCAGAGCAGTTTTTTTCAATAAGTGAGGTACATATGTATATAGGAACCTGCGCTGCCCTGCTCTGCATCCAAATGTGCGCAGTTCCTGTCTAATACACTTTCCACAAAAACTGCTTTGCTGTGCGTCGCGAGTGTCTCAATGTGCGCCTAGCTTTCTCTAATCAGAGATACTATAAACGGTAGGATTGATCTATCTAACTTTAACCCTTTGCACCCGAACGGCGCATCTCAGGCGCCATCCTATTCATTACTGCAACTCGAATGGCGCCCGAGTGGCGCCATTGCTATTAATGAAAATATTGTACCTTAAATTGTGTACGCATTGTAAATTTTTTTACTAGGTTTTAGATTAGTCCGGTATATATCAGATGGTGGGTGGGCACTTAGATCCTTCAGGGCAGAAAATAAATTTTGAAATTAATATAAAATTATAATAAAAAAAATATAAAATTAAAAAAATAAATTTTGAAATTAATATAAAATTATAAAAATAAAAAAATACTTAACCATTGAAAATTATGTAAAACCATAAAAAATAAAATAAAATTAAATTAATTTTTTTTTTTTTGTAACTATGTGTTCTTGAAGGTTCACAAATATATATAACCCTAATCACAATACAATAATCCTTACTTGGTTCTAAAATTTTACTGTATAATATTACATTTTCAGGGTGTGCGTTTTCGCGAATAAGTTGCGTCGGGTTGTCGATAGGTAACGTCCGAAATGGTGCCGAGTGCAAAGGGTTAAAGATATGAACATTAAAAAATAAAATTTAAACTTTTAACAACTTAACTTTAAACATTAAAAGTTAGCTTATGGATCTCAGAAAATTAGGTTAGGAAATTAAGAAAATATGTCATTGGTGTTTGGTCAAAAGGGGTTGTCATGAAATGTGAAGCTTAAACAACGATTTACCAAGCTATTGAAAATCATTATGAATTCTTTCTGATTGTATTTCCTTATTCCAGAATAATAAAAGAAACTATATTCTTTCAACAGAGACTGTAATAAATTATAATAACGAATAAATTATAGTCAATTATGAATTTCAAGAAGACGAGACAAAAACAATTTTTTATGACTTAAGCCCTTTTGCCAAAACATGAATGATATGTTATCATACATGACATAAATATGGCACTTGAGATTCCAAAAGCTACTAATCGTGGTTAATAAATAAAGATTTTTTTTTTAAATTTGGGCTATCTTAAAATACCTTTTACTAAATATCTATACTAAAAATAGTGCTGTCTACCTACGGCATAACAATAAAACCTTTTGTAACAATTACGTTCTAATTGCCTAAAAAATTTAGTACTATTTTCCTGGACTATTCATATTTCGGAAAATAATTGATATTTATCGCTGTTCCGTTTAGATCCCTCTATGTAAGCTTCCTAGGCACCTATCCTAATTGGATTTAATAGTGAGAGTTTCATCCAATCCACCTAAATCAAAACAATGTCTTCATTTGTTCCTTTTATTTTTAATTCAGTATTTTTCACTATACTTCAGAATTGGTCTGATTAGCATTTGATATCTACAATACCACGCATCAAATGCGTTTTGATACCAAATCAGGTACAAAATACATTCCTTTTTTTTCCTTCAAAGCAATGCGCCCAAACACAAATATTCACTTTTGGATACCTAGCTTTCATATCCTTCATGAGCTTCTTCATTGGATGGGACCTTTTTATATTTCTCATCATTTTTTTGTTGTATTTTAATGAATACATTTCAGCAATAGAAAAAAAAAAAAAAAAAAATATATATATATATATATATATATATATACATACACATGTATATAACCTTTACCCTGAAACGAGGTAGTAATATTTGTACACAACATCCTGCAGGGCAGCAGCAGCCGGGGACGCCGAAGGAACGAAGTTGCTGCTCTACCATGGCGCCGATATGTATACGGAAGACAACATGGGAAGGACTCCGATGCATCTCGCCATTGAGAGGAACAGCGTTGCCGCCATTCAGGTTTTAACCAAGAATGGTTACCAGCTAAGTAAACAGGACTACACGGATCATGACGGCAAAATTCAATTATCATAGTTCGAAAAATAAATGCAACATAATTCGAAAAATAAATGCATTTTCTGTATAAATAAAAGAAAATCCCACTTAAATATTCATTATATTAAAACTTGTCTGAATCATTTTTTAAAAATTAAGAATCCAAAATACAATTTATTGTAGGTATTCAGTGTATCACTACAATATGCTTTATAACGTTTTCAGTGTTCGAAATATTACTGCATGAATCCTTTAAGGATAGTAGTAGTAATCAGTAGTAATTAGTAATTCACAGCAGTCATTTTAACTACTGAGTCATTCCATGTCAATTCAACACAGGCTAGAGCCTCACCATCTCAGATTTTCTTGAAATTTGGTGCATGTGTACTATTTGTATCTACTAGAACAATTGTGAAATATTACTGAGATATGTCTACCCGTTTTTTAATTATTGGTCTCTAAAAATCTCAAAAATAGCTCCAGAAACAGAAAAAATCATGATTAAAAATAGCTGTAGATGTTTTCCAAATTTGACCAGGGCTATGAGATTGGTGTCGTTTAACAGCGCATTCTATGTCATTTCATATGATTTACAGCAATGTATAGGTTGGCAGTAGAAAATTTTTCTTAAAACCAAGTTTAAAAATATAATTTCAATTTTCTAAAAAAGGGCATCTTTTAAAATTTTTATTATTTATTATTTTTTATTTAATAAAAATAATAAATTTCCTAAAAAATTTAAGACTAGTTAGTTATAAAAGTCCATAAATCTAGCATTTAATTATTGAAAATAGCTGTAGATGTTTTCTAAATTTTACTAGGACTATGACATTGGTGTCTTAGGTATGATTTAGGTTATGATTTAAGAGGTATAGGCAGTATGATTTATATATGATATATATAATTTTTTTTTTAATGCCCTTTTTGAGAAAATTGGAATTAAAATTTTAAACTTGGTTTTAAGAAAACTTCTTAAGTACCAACCAATACATTGTTGTTTTTCATATGAAATGGTATGGAATGCTCTGACGTCTAGGGTCAGGTGGGGTAATTGGGAATCAGGGGTAAATGGGAACAAGGGCCACTAGCGCTGAGGTGGGGGTCTGGAGAGCTAAAGAGCTATGAAACTAGTAAGTTAATATCTTTTTGAAGCGGTAGAATGAGTTCCCGCGTTTTCCAGTCATCAGCTTCCTGTTCATCGGTGACCTTATAAAAAGTGTATTTTTTTTTTTTGGAAAATGGATTTTCCATCCTACAGTTAAGAGCACATATTGACTATAGATCTCCCAATGAAAGTGTCTTTTAAGTTAATAATTGTAGCTTAGTATGTCAATTAATAGTATTTATGGTGCTTTTGTCTTAGTTATTTTTTTACTAACCACTACATTGATGTTCCCAATTACCCCTGGGATTTTTACTTCAGGGGTAATTGGGAACTAAATTTCAGACTTTTTTTCACATCCCTACAATAATAAGAACTTTGTTTTTTCTAAAATAATGAAGTGTCCTGATAAATTGACTGTTCCACTGAACAAAAGGATGCCAAGTACATGCAATAGGAAGATGTCTTCACCCTCTTACACGACCCAAGATGTGACCCATGCTATCAACGATACTCCCAACGGCAACTTGATGTATCTCGCAGCTGCTGAAAAGTTCCGAGTTTCGAAAACGGTTCTTTTCATCATAAGCAAAGGTAGGAAGACTGATATTAGTAGATTGGGGGCGGGGAGACTTATTTACTTGCCTAAAAAGGCGGAAGAAACCCTTCAACAGTGGTTGATAGCAAGGGCACAAAAGGGCGATCCTTGCGACAAAACAGAACTTGTCCAGCAATACCTACCTTTTCTAGAAGCATCACCAAAAACACATCAGACTTAACCACATCTGAAAGCCCCCCCCCCCCAACAAGCAGGGACACGGATCAAACACAACACATAGGGAAGTTTTGGCTTCAGAATAGGTGTTGAAAAGATTCAAAGAAGAGGAAAAGTTTTCCGTCAACATGGAGCTATTAAAAGCTGTTTTGCCGACCCCATCATGTATCAAATTAGGTAGAAAAGAACTATAAAATTTCAAGGGTCATGTCGGTGTGATGGAAATATAAAATTTAGGTATCACAATGTTGGGTTGAGGCAAGATGTGGTCACCACTTTGTGGTTGGGCAATTATTATTATTATTATTTTTAATGATAATAATAATAATTAATGATTATACATCAATTAGTGGAATAACTAAATTTTAATTCATTTCTAAAAACTATGTATGTTAATTTAATATAATTTGATTTTTCTTTGTTTTATACATTTATGACGTTTTTTTTATTATACCCATGTAATATTCAGCTGTAATTGTTGCTTCCTATAATTTTCCCAGTTCATATTTCATTTTCCCGTTTTCGTAGTAGTCGAATTGGTATGGTAACATCTCTATGAATAGGTGAGTTGGGATAATTGAGAACATAATTTGGGGTAATTGTGAACAAATAGCTAAAAATTTCTATGTAGGTTAGATATATAACAGGGTACGGAAATAATTCTAAATGAGGGTTTGGATTCATTTAATAGCCACTGTTTAAAAAGTAGCCGTTCTCAATTACCCCCTACCTTGTGGGGTAATTGGGAATTTTTAGGGTAATTGTGAACGCCTCAAATAAGGCCATTAGAAAAACGGATTTCTATGTGAGACGTGTAGGAAAGTTTAATAACATGTTTATAAACAAGTTAAGGCATAAACATTTGGGTTTGAATGCTTTGCATGATCCAAGTGGTAATAAGAAGGTACAAAAATTTGAAACCAACAAATTTCGTTCCCAATTACCCCACCTGACCCTAATTATGATAAATTTGCATACATGAGTTTACATCGAGGGGAGAAGAATTATGGGTGGAATGAAGGAGACTCCTATACATTTTTTTTTCTTTTTTCATTTAGCGATCCCCATGTTCCAGGCCTAATGATCTAAGCTTACCACTGAAAAGTCGAGTTTTAGGCTGTTTATCGAATTGGTTTTCTGTCTGAAAAAAATTGTTTCTCCTGTATTCGGATATAAATCTCTTTCATACGTTTATAGATATTTCCTATCCCATCCAATAATGAGAGATAATTAATTACTCCAATAAAAGAAAATTAAAGATTCATTGGAGGAAAAAAAACTCCAATCGGCATTCAAGCCCTCTTCGACGATGTAAAAACCTCTCTAATATTAAAGAATATTATTAGAATATTAGAACATCCTTGTTACAAAGAACACTTCCTGTTATTTGCAATAATATCACAATCATAAACATCCCTTGAAGATGATTTCTTTATTTTACATAGATAGAATTATTATCAGTCCAATATTTTTGTATGTGTTTTTTTAAATGTGACTAACTTTCAGTTTTTCATTTATTCTTTCTTTTTTCTTTTTGATTTTGTCGTATATCTTGTTGATATTTATCATGTATCTATTTAAATAGGTTTTTTAATAAGTGTGGACTATGTCTCACAGATCACAATCGAAATTTCCCTTAAATGTCCTTAATATTGTAAAAAAAAATGCGGGTTCGAACAACTTTTATTTACGTATAAATTACAAAAATATCAAAGAAACAAAGAACTCAAAATAATACAGTTAAATTTAACAGCGACTAGAAGTAACTGTTTCACTTCTCTGGTCGAGGTTAGACTGAGTCACTATGCAGTTGCTCCCTTCTATTTAGTCGGCAAACACTCAATCTGTCTGGGTCATTCCAAACATGGGTCTACGTGGTATTTCAAACATCCTAACCGTTTCAGCCGATTTTAGAACACAAAATTATTGAAACCAACATGTGTTTTAGTTTATTTATTCCATTATAATATTATTAAAAATAAATCTGATCACTTTGAAGTTCTGAATAATTATAAAATACATACAGAGTAATATAAGACATTTTGAGGGGAGCTAGAATAAATTTTCAATAGCTGAGTGAAGGGAAGACAGGCTGCGTAAAGGCTGATTGGTGGAAGTTGACGGTAAACAGGGACCCTCCACAAACGACTAACTCCTCTCCAACTTCCCCTAGCCCTCCTCCTTTACTCGTTATGTTTTAAACTTTACTTATTCCACTTCATTGTCTTCTTGGAGGAGTTTTCCTCCCTCCGCGAAGATGATTTCATAAAATTTCCCTTATATAAACACTCCAAATAGCGGAAAGACCGTATTTATTATAAATTAAAACGATTAGAAAATTGTCTGGTGTCGAGAGTTTTAGATGGCTTTCTAAATGCATTACAACATAGCCTTATAGTAACTTTTACTTTGAATAAACCTACTAAGGTCTCAATGACTTGTTTAATGAATTTTAATATTTTATTCTTAAACAATCTTTTTCATTTTTCAGCTTTATTTTTCTACAGTAACCTCTTAAGAGTAAAAACAACCGCTTAAATGTAGGTAATTAATGCATTGCATGTTAATGAACCGTTCTATTATGTTAATGCAAAAGTTTTTACTTTAAAAACAAATAACTTATTTTTTTTTTTTATTTTACCCCAAGTCCACACAGTGAGTAAACGGATATGAGAAAGAAGTTAAAATTAAAGAATAACGACAGTACATTATCGCAAGCATTGAAGAAAAGTGATCACGCTGGTCTGGCCATGCTAAAAGAATGACTATAGAAAGTTTACAAGAAAGAATTATGGAACTGGAAGTAGAAAGAAGAAAGTAAGCCCCCCTCACAGTACAATGGAAAGACGAAGTTATAAATAAAATGTAGTGAAACAAGGCATCGAAGAAGATTAAAAGAATATAAGAGTGAAAGCATTGCCTAGCTTTATTCCATTATTTTTTCAAGCTTGCTAAATGTACGTTTTTTTTTCTCGCCAAACTGAGAGTAACCTAACCTCCCATTTAGTTTCGAGTTTTCAAAGTTCATGTTATTTTAAGGAAACGAGTTATGTCATTGCTCAATCTCTTTCCCTCATAAAGGGTTATTTTTAACGATGGTATGTTGTATTCATGATTTATTAACATTATAGTACAACCTGTACCTACCCAAGGTGTTCATTTTTATCTTATTGTTAGTGAAAGAAATAGATCAACTGTAATTGAGATTAGATACATCCAAAGTTATTCATTTTAATGTTTCTGAAATGTCATTCTTTATCCTGAAACTGCTTCCAATCTTAAAGAGCACTAATGTGCAGTTACCACCGAACAGTTTAACTGCGAAATGGAGCTTCCTTCTGGAGAATTTTAAAAATAAACAGGATGTATCGATTGCATTGCAAGTCCTCTGTTGGATACTATTGGTGTAGAAAAAAAAAAATCTGAGATAGTATGGAAATTATTTGTGCATCTTTAAATTATTTCTTCCCACCTATTCCTGGTGCTTCTTTAAATTATTTCTTTCCACCTATTCCTCGTTGCAACCTGTTAAGCAATTCCATTTTTGAATTGTGAGGTGGCAACACGGGATTTGGGTTTCGCAATATGCTTTGCTTAGCAATAAAGTTTACGAGTTCAACTCCCCAATGCCAATGGCATTTAACTTTGCTATTACTATTCCTTGGCGCTCTTCATTGGCCCGAAAAAGAAATCCGTAGCTGAGCCGAAAAAAATGTAAGGAAGAACTTTCCTTAGATTTCTATTTTTAATAATGCATTATGTATAAGCTTAAACATTAGGTTTTTTAAAACCGTAACAGTCTAACTGATATAAGATGATATTACGAATTCTTCTCATTAGATAATAACCGGGGAGGCTGAGAGTGTGAGATGCCAACAAATATGATAAATAAATAATTTATTTTTAATTGAAAAATAAAATAACTTTATTTCTTAGATTTCCCTACAAATAAACAAGGACTGATGCATTTGATAAATTTCGGACGCGCTTTGAACTATTAGCCTTATTATGCATATAGCCCATAGAGCATTGTCCACGCTAGTTAGTAGTCACATTAACGCGAATATTGCAATGTCATTTGCATATTGCAGCATTGCACTGCCCCTTGGTTTGTTTTGGACATTATCATGCCACCCGACTGGTTTTAATCCTGCAGTCATATTGACTGTCTTCACTGCATTGTTCTGAACATGACATTTTCAATATCAGTATTGAAATTTAAAACGTTTTTTCGGAATTTTAAAAAATTCGTTTCCCATAAAAATACGAATATAAAAAATATTTATTAAATTTTTAATAACCTCACACTAGTCTGAAAATTCTTATAGTCTTAGGAGTACCTATTAAAGTAAAAAAAAATACACACCTATGTATATAAGACTTAATAATTGTAAGATTGTATATATTGATATGAAGGTTCTACCAATGTGGAGTGGTGCTACTTTCCAAAGTAGATTTTATTGATAATGAAAATAATATTAAATAAAGCACTCAGCACTGATCTCTTGACACACACCATATCAGGTTTAGGTACCTACGTGGAAATGCGATAATAGTCCAATAAACACCGCCATAGAATCAATTACGGGTCATAAACCTGGACGAAAGGGTCGAAGGAAACCCGGCTCATACTTTGAATATGTAAGAGGAAAGGGAATTAGTTGGAATTGATCAAACTGAAGAGAGAGTGAAGAGAGTTAGTTATCTTCAACTGAGTTACTATTAAAATAAATATTTTTGGAAAGATACGCATTTGGTGAGAAGGCAAGGGAGGACTCTTCTTGAATATATCCAGTAGAAGTGGGGTCACGTGACTATTTCAAAAAACCCATCATAACTCGAAACCCAAGTTGTAAAAAAAATGTTAAACCATAATTATGACTCGACAAGCATCATGACGTTATAGTTGTTTACATACTCAGTTGTATTATTTTATTATATTAATACAAATGATTTTTAAAAATTATTATTCTTTGATTAAGACGAGAAGAGTGTTATAATTTAATTACTATGTGATCATTATTAATCTTAAAGTTTCATTAATAATGAGAAATATATTTCGGACTTCCAATCAATTGTGTGGTAATCGTTGTTTGCTCGTGGGAAGACATAACATGATGATTAACTGTTGTAAACTGAAACTGAAACATGCCAATAGTTGTAAACTTGGAATGTTCCTGAGTTGGAACTATCGAACTTTGGGTTGAACTGAATACTTACGTGCTTACTTGTCGAGCTATAATATTTAAAAGTGTTTTCTTTGAGGCTCACTCTAAAATACCTTGTAAAACCTTTAAAAAGATTTTGTGTGTTGTTTTTTTTTTTTATTAATTCCGTACAAAAATTTACGATCCAGTCAAAAAAATAGAATATGTTCTCAAATGTTTTTGAATTACAACTTAATATATGCCGGAGGAAGAGGAAATAGGAGCAGAAAAATTCATTGTAGGATATTTACCATGATTTAATGCGGCAAAATTTTGTTGATAAATATTATATTTTAATTGAAATATTTTCAATTCTACCCTGGAAGACCTAACCAGCTCAATTGATCTTCGCCCCCTGTCGTTACCACCTCCCTTAAGTCTTCCACGACGTCTTACTCCATCTGGTTTTCTATAATACATTCTTCTGACTGTCCTCTTTTCACCAATCCGGATTACGTGCCACAGTATGTACAGCTCTTATTTTCGGAGTCGAAACGAAACGTTACTCTACTTCCAGCAGATTTCAAGTATAAAAAGTACTTATTAGACCTCTAGGAGGACTAACTTTCAACATGAGCCCATTAGTAAAAACTCTTAAATAAACCATAAATTCTATCCCGACGACTTTTGGGGCCAAGAGACAAATTAATAGAAGACATGGGTGTGTTATGTATAACTATAATAATCATTTTTCGAAGCCTTACATAAAAATAGTTTTTAAATCATTAACTTAAATTTACTAAAAATGAAAAAAAATATCACCAGGACCCCTTGTCTTCCAAAACCCACATTTACAGTAGGGTGTCCCTTATTTTTCAAAGTTTTAAATTTCTAACGCAGAGGTCTTAGTTTTGTTCATTTGCCTCTAAAACACTCGAAAATAAATTTTTACCTTATTTCGAGTACGATAACCCGTGCCGACTTGCATCGAATCATGTTGATACATGTTGCGCGGCAGAAGCCTATTTACGGCATTTGTTATTTGTTCTCAATTATTCTCGCCATTAACACTTATTGTTTTAAATTTAAAAGATGGCAGTGGAATTAAGGAACAATAAAAAATGTGCTTTCTTAGTTGGTGACGTATATTTTTAAATAACAGGCGCAAAGATACCGTCTAATCGTCAAGTTCTTGCAGTACTTTTTTTTAACATTCCCGAAGTTAAATTGACTGTTAGTGAAATCGCTAATTTCGTCATTCGGGAGTGTATTGTATTTTGGGAATAAAATAGAACCCCTTCGAGAGCTATACCTAACTGTAAAAAAACTTGTGGATCTTCCCCATGCTTAAAGAGAGTTGCAAAAAATTCTAATTAAATACAAGATATTTACAAGTGCCGTGAGGAGGACATTAAGAACAATTTAGATAATTTATTTGATATAGCACACGCTTACATTCTACAGTAACGATTATTTATAAGATATCTTTAGATAATACATGATTAGTATGTATCTGCGTTATGAATGCAGTATGTTAAGAATAAATATTTCAGAAACCGTTACCAATAAATAATATAATAAATATATTCCATAGATTAACAAGTGCACCTAAGTCATTTCTGCACATCTACCCGATATAGAAAAAGCGAATTGCCCAATAGTCAGGAACAAAGAAGTAATAATGGAATTCTAAGGCACCTATTGAGAAAAAACATTCAGACAAAAAAAAAGAAATATGGTTAACTAATATGGTGGGATATGGTGAGGCGAGGAGTTGATATACGACGGCAGTGGTAGAGTGGTTGGGATGCCTCAATCGTGGAGCTCCCAGCGATAAGTGACCCGACCTGCTAAGCGGCTACCAAGACATCATCAATACACGTCTCTTCCCCAGCTCATCATTTACCATCTCTGTCATTCCCAGCCGTCTGAATAAAGATTACCCTCGCGAATAAAATGGATCCGGGGTTTCCATTAGAGGCTAATTCCCATCCATGTCTTCAATATTTACCAAGTCAGATCTCCGTGCAAAAACGGAGAATTCAAGTGTTACCGAAAAATAAAAGCTCCACAAACAGCGACAGCATTCCTCCATCTCTTAAGGGAAATTACTTGTTGTTTCTCTATTTATTTAACCTCACCATATGCTACTACCGGACGATGTTAAAGTCCTAAATTTGCCTTTCCAGGTATAATTAGGATAGGGATCTTTAACGACTCCCTGACTCTCTGAAGGACTGCATGAAAAAAAATTTACCCCCTTTAAAAATTCTAAGCTCATCTGCCGCACTATGAACCCACGGCATTGGGTTTAGTAGTTTCCATAAGTAACCACTAAACCACAGTTAATGTCTGTATATAAACAGGCAATTTCTATTTGATTACAAATATGATGTGCACATATACATTAATTATTATTATAAATTAAAGCTGAATTAAATCAAAACATTTTAATTGAAATGATGCCAATTCTTTATTAAGTGTATGTTACAATTAAATTTCTATTTAAATATTCTTTACAAATAGTTCAAATTGAATTTTTTTCCTATTTTTGCGGCGACTAGGAGAATACAGCGAAAATCTATGAGAAAAGCCGCAAAGATAGTTTGTGTAAGAGGCCGGCAATTTAGGAAAAAGCCCCTTCAACACTCTAAATAATTGTAAAACAGTGGAATCCACAAGGAATTTGTTATCTGTGCACGGCCCTATCTCATAGAGCCCTTAAAACCCACCCTTGCGTCGTCGTCCCTTTTTTTTTTTTTTAACTTTTAACCTAATTGTCAGTTTTGCATTTCCCTCGGCGAAGTTTGTTAAGTCAACAACTTTACGTGTGGATCTCCATCTCGAATGAACTAATTTATGCTAATATATTGTAGTGGGATAAACAGTTGGATGTACATGAAAACTAAGCCCATGGACGTTAAAGAATAGAAGCATGTAAAATTATTGTTATAATATAACAATAATTTTACAAAATATTATTTTGTTGCTATAATTTATCCAACGTTACTTCCTTGAGTCAACTTGTCTATTGAATATGAGATGCCATGATTTGAAGATTATCGAAATATACAAGGAAAAACATCCCTCTAAGGGAACGACCGAACAGAGATACTAACGAGATCAACAGAGGAACTCTCAAGGCTCAAAGGAAGATAAACGAGCATATTAATTATTCGAATAATAATAATAAATTGTCTTATTACCTTGAAGACAGACGAACGTAAGTTCAAATATCATGATTTTCATATTATTAAATCATTAAATTGAGAATTTGATTCTATATTACATATGAACATGAATTCCGCAGAAGAGTCCCATTCTGTATTTTCTAAGGATTTAAAGCAAAAAAATCTGGTGCGATGCGCGCAACACATACCTTTCACTTACCAACTTACTTTGATTAGAAATTGACGTGTTTTGTTAAATGTCATTTCTCGAAGTCACATATTTTTCCACATTCGATTCTTATTTTGATTTTTATTTGCTCTCTAAATTTAAATTACACTATTTTTTTTTTATTATTATTAAATAAAATTTCTTACTTGCGATAATTCGGCAATGCAAACATAATACTCCAAGTCCTATGATTTTATAATTCTGTATGTAATTGTTGAAAATTTCATTTAGTTACTATGAAACAAATCATTTCCATTAAATGAACGGCTTTAATTATAAACAATGTTCTGTCATTAAAGGCGTACTTCGCATGCGTGAGCTCAACATGTTTTATGGGTTGACGGAATATTTTTCTTTTTTTCTCCTTTATATGTTTACTTGATTTTTTTTTTCATATTTCATATTTAGCCATTGTTAATTTTTAGGCGAAACGAGAAACAGATAATTTCTCCATATAAACAAAAACAAAGGTACTTTATAGGAAAACAAAAAAGGTCCCTTCCTCATTTATGCCCCCTTAGAACATTTTAATAATGATAAAGCTTACCTGATATTAAAGAATATTTGATTCTCATTAAACATGACGAGTTTAATCAAAATCGCTAAAGCTATTTTTGAGAAAAAAACATAAAAATGGGAAAAAAAGTTATAAAATAAAGCGCCCCCTCCTTTTACCAATTTTGATGAAAATTTTGCTGTCACATCGCGGGCTTATACTTATACCAAATACTCAATTTCAGGTTGGTATGGTTTATAGTTTTTTAGCTAGTCTGTTCACAGACACACTGACCATTTTGCGGGACCTTGTTATTTGGACTCAGGGGACCCCTAAACGTGTATTTCCGTTAAAAACCGGAAGTTGAAATTTTTCACGATCGCAATAATTTTCCTTATTATATATTTTATATATAGGTAAGTGAAAGTAAAATAAAAAACATTTTATAAAAAAAAAAATTAAACCGACTTCGAAAACTAGGAAACATTAAAAATAAATGCACTAAAAAGTATGAAATAATTACCTTCTGATTTTTATGAACACACGGCAAAATCGAAAATGGTATAAAAAGCGGAAAATGCAAAAAAAAAACAAAAAATTGTTTTGATTTGTACGATTACACCCTAACTCTTTATAAAAAAAAATTAAGTTGAAATATTAAATACCATGTTTAATACCTCACAATCTTTTAGGAGGCGGCGCAAAATAGAAAATCGATAGATTTTTCATAAAATTTAGAGTTAAAAATTTTAAATTTTTCGCCACCTCCGAAAAGATTGTGATGTATTAAACATGGTATTTAATATTTCAACTTAATACTTTTTATTAAGAGTTAGTGTGTAATCGTACAAATCAAAACAATTTTTTGGGTTTTTTTGCATTTTCCCGCTTTTTATACCATTTTCGATTTTGCCGTGTATTCATAAAAATCAGAAGGTAATTATTTCATACTTTTTAGTGCATTTATTTTTAATGTTTCCTAGTTTTCGAAGTCGGTTTAATTTTTTTTTTATAAAATGTTTTTTATTTCATACTTTTTAGTGGCGGGAGATAATTTATAGAGAACAATAAGTTAATTTCTAAAAAAAAATCGAATTTTAAGTGCATTTTTGTACTGGTTTCTGGTTTTCGTAATCGTTTTCTTTCTTTGGTTTTTCCAGCCGATTCATCGAACATTAAAACATTATTAAGCATTGCTTAAAATCAACCTATCAATGTTAGAATATAAAAATGAGGAAAGTACATGAGCAGTTTGTTAGTTATTAAGGTGTTTTAATTGTTTGTTGGAGCATACCTTATGTTATATATGCCATATGTTTTTCCAATAAGTAAATATTTTAAGCGATAATTAAATAATTATTTTCATGTTTTTTCCCGATAACTTATTAAATAAATTAAGAACCCAAAAAAGAATTTAATGGGACCACATTGGGAAAATACTCTACAAGATGCAAAAGGTTTCGTTCCAATTGGTCCACCCATCTCGGATTAATCGGTGGGCATACATAGAAGAAAAAAAAAAAAAAAAAAAAAAAAAAAAAAAAAAAAAAAAAGAAGGCACATACGTATCGAATTGAGTAACCTCCTCTTTCGAAGTCGGTTAAAAAAAAAGGAGCCCAGTTCTAAAGAGTTAATTTATCTATTATCTAAAGATTTAATAATCTAAAGAGTTATAAAGCCTTTATTCTAAAGGAAATGCATAAACTAATAAACAGTTAGTCATATACAACATTAATAATGTCAATACATTTTTGGGAGGTCGTTCGAGTGTTACCTCAGCAACAAAACATAGATGTAATTTTTCACTTCATTTGTCTATCTTTTGAAAAGTTTGTACCTTGGTCTAGTTTTGAAGAACAATTTTTATCAAGTAACGTTCGTAAGAACTAAATCATATCGAGTCCATCACCGCCTAATTTCTGTAACTTTGTCTCTCAGATTGAAACTGATGGTTTACAGAAGCATCCTGCATCCTTCTCTAATATACGGAGCTCCCCTCATCACACATCTCTCCGATGGCATCCTGAAATACCTGCAGCTGTTCCAGAACAGCATAATAAAGAAAATCACGCTATCGACCTGAATGAAGAAAATGAAAGCTGAACATTTGCATGACATTCCAGCTTGAAGATACTTTAGATTCCATCAAGAAAAGGCAAATCGAATTCCTAATCCTTTTCTCAATGAAACCGCCTAACTCTATGCACTGTTATTTATTAAGATATTATATATTAAGTTAATATATATTTTATTTTTTTATACCACCAATCCTTGTTAGCGAAGTGTGACTAGGAATTCTTTTTCATCCAGCCACTTTCCATATATATTGTAACGTGAAACAAAATCGCGTTTTTTATCAAACGATCTATGCCTTTCTAGGATGTTCCATTCTGGACTAAATTTAAGAAACGATGGACTAAGTACTTAGTCTTGCGTCGAACATTGAACCATATACCTAGTTACTTTTGGGTCACTGTTTGTCATTCGTAGTTACTGCATTGTAACGTTGTTACTAATTTGTGTTGAAAATGTTTGACATTTTTGTTTTATAATCATACGTGAATAAAATTATTTTAAACCCCTATTGGTGTTGAAATATAAAAAAGAACTAGCATTCCCCGTCGCGGCTTCGCCCGCGAGCCTTTAAAATCAATTCTGTATGTCATTATCTTGGTATTGATATAATATGATATGTTAACTGATGTTGGGGAGATTTAGTAGAATCGGAGCTTCCGGTAGGTGGAATGTTGGAGGGGGAAGCTGCCGGCTCGGTAGAAGAGAGGGAGACTCGCGATGGAGAGAGTTCACTAAAACCGCCGAAACAAAAAGTTGCTTACTCGTCGTGAACGCTTCATTTTTCGGCTTTAAAACGTGGTTTTCGAAGCGCCTAAGGGGCTTTCGAGTTAAACTCGTCGTATCAAGTTCTTTAAAATGAGTCCAAAGTAGATATTTTTTCTCGAAGTGCGAAAATAGATTTCCGTTAGAGTTAAACGACAATTTCGCCATTTAAACCCCTTAGGTGTTACATTTTTGAAATTCCTTTCTTAGCGGTTACCTAAAATCTGAATTCTGAACTTCAAGTTTCTATCATAAGTAGTTTTGCTCTGCGTTGATTCTATCAGTCAGGACAAAGCCTCTTATACTCGTATATATGGAGAAGAGATCGAAATAAACACGTACCATCCCCAATCATGGGAATCACAGTGTGCATAATTTGATTACCACTAATATTTAAATAATCAGTACCCATATTTTATGTGAATGTCTATTTTAATAATATTGTAACGTTAAATCGATATTCAAATAAAAAACATATGGTTTAAAAACTCAAAAATAGATTTCCTTAGTCGTTACCTACATCGCGTTTAAAATCTAAATTCCGAACTTCAAGTTTCTATCATTAGTAGTTTTTGCTCTGAGTTGATTCTGTCAGTCAGGACAAAGCCTCTTATATATATATATATATATATATATATATATATAATCTATAATATATATAGAGATAAACAAAACTGATTAACTAAATAAAAAATATTAAATTAATAACAACGATCACATGAATGCTTAAAATGTTCAGTTTACAATACTATGAGTATAATTCTATGCTTAGAACTGACAACTAGATTCTGATAATACGTGAAACTAAATTACCATTAAATGTCACTTTATAAGCGAAATCTGGTTTAATTGCTTGTCTTGCGAAATCCGAAATTAATTTCAAACGGAAACATTGAAAATTAAAAAGAAAAAATAACGACGAAGGGTAGGATAAGTGTAATTTTGCCATTTGGCGGGAGCTGGTAGGAGCAGCTGATTTATGGCGGGAGCTTGCTTTAATTACCACCGCCCACAGGAATCACACAATCCTCATCCTCCACCTCTACCCGCTATCATTTAATTCCCAACATCAAAACAACCACTACCAAAGAGCTTGGGGTTTTCAGGTACCAATAATTATTGTGTTGAAAATTATATTCCTTTTCATCTTTTGCTCTTAAATTATAACTAAAATTCTAAATAAAAATTCAAAAGTGCTCTAATGAAAACGGCCGGAATAAAGTAATCTATCGTCATCAGGAAATAAAACAAAATCCAATATTTAGATAATGTCATGATTAGGGTTTTTTTTTTTATTGTAGACATATTTTTATAGTATAGCACCATTGTGGATTTAAATAATTTTACTGATGTAAATTTGTAATATAAAAATGTCAAGTAATTTAAACTGAAATTAATAACAACGCTACAAAAAAAAATAGCTTGGAGTGATAGAACAGTGTCTCGAATCCTCCGCTGCTCAGACAATGCAAGACAGACAATCTATCTAGGCGATCGCTACATATTTATAATCCGATATTATAAATATCGCCCACGTAAAAAGGCGTAGACAATCCCAACAGGTCATCACGTACTGTTATATGAATTTTACCGTTTCAGACAATTCTGGAAATTTTACCATGTAACAGAAATAATCAGCTCTTTTTGCTTCACGTCGCAATATTTTTCTGCTACTTACATTCAAAATGACATATCCTGCCGAATGTTGAATTCGAAATACTTTACAGCTAATTTTAGGTGCAATGTAGAGCTTGATTTGAACATTGTTTCGATTTTTTCCATGTGTATTTTCCAAACGCAAAAATGAATTATTTTTGTGAAATGAGCTTCATAAACATGGTAGGTAAGGAAAAAAATCTGGTGCGATGCGCGCAACACACAACTTTCACTTACCAACTTACTTTGATTAGAAATTGACGTGTTTTGTTAAATGCCATTTTTCAAAGTCACACAATTTTACGCATTCGTTTAATTATTTTTGTTTGTATTTGCTATTTAAAGTACACTAATGTTTTTATTATTAAATAAAAAAGTAAAAAGTTTTTACTTGTGATAATTCGGCAATGCAAGCAAAATACTGCAAGTCATCTGTCTGATTTTATAATTCTCTATGTAGTTGTTAAAAACATCATTTACCATGAAACAAATAATTTACATTAAATGAATAGAACATCTTTAATTATAAAGCATTGGTCTGTCATTAAAGGCGTATTGCGCATGCGTGAGCTCAACGTATTTTATGAGTAGACGGAATATTTTTCTTTTTTTCTCCTCTATATGTTTACTTCATTTTTTCATATTTCATATTTAGCCATTTCTTATTTTTAGGCGAAACGAGAGATAATTTCTCCATATAAACTAAAACAAAGTAACTTTATAGGAAAACAATGAAGGTCCCTTCCTCATTTATGCCCCTTCAGAACATTGAAATAATGATAAAGCTTACCTGATATTAAAGAATGCTCGATTCTCATTTAATCAAAATCGCTAAAGCTATTTTTGAGAAAATCGAAAAAACGTAAAAATGAGAAAAAAAAAGTGCCCCCTCCACTTAACCAATTTTTATGAAACTTTTGCTGTCACGTAACGGGCATATACATACACCAAATACCCAATTTCAGGTACGTACGGCTTATAGTTTTTGATCTAGTCTGTTAACACACATACACACACACACACACCCATACACACAGACCATTTCGTGGGACTTTGTTATTTGGACATGAATACAACCACCATCTGTTCATAGATTTCAAGGCAGCTTACGACAGTATGTATTAACATGGAGGAGATCTTTAAAGCACTAGAAGAATTTCTGATCCCACCTAAGCTGAGGGAGGTCAGATGTTCAGTTCGAGTAAACGGTGAGCTGTCAGAGGAATTCAAGTCATCGAAGGGACTGAGGCAATGATGCTCTTGCTTGTTTACTATACTACTATTACTATACTACTACATTGCTCTCGAAAAGGCTGTAAGAGACTCAAAAATCCAAGTTGGAGGGACAATCTTCAACCACTCGGTGCAGTTGCTGGCTTACGCGGATGATGTAGACATTATTGGGCGCTCCCACACAGCTGTCTTAGAAGCATTTATAGCACTAATGGGCCCAGCTGGGCGATTAGGATTTGAGGTAAACCAGTCCAAAACAAAATATATGGTGACTGATGAGGTTCCTGCACTTGGAGAAACGGTGAAGTTTGGAGTCTTCCTGTTTGAGAAAGTTTCCCAGTTCACGTACCTCGGATCTGTAGTTTCTCAAAATAATGAGGTTGCTGTGGAAATAAGGAAGCAAATCATCTCAGCAAATAGATGCTACTTTGGGCTTAGAAAACAGCTTAGAAGACTATTCTATCTAGAGCAACCAAAGTACACCCATGCAAAAATATTGTCCGCCCAGTACTGCTCTATGGCTCAGAGTCCTGGACAATCTCCAAGGCCCAAGAGAATGAATTACGAGTATTCGAAAGAAAAATACTGCGGAGAATTTTCGGTGGTATACTTAGGGAATACACCTGGAGGAGAACGACGAACCAGGAAGTTTATGATCTGTTTAAGGAGCCTGATATAGTACAGAACATCAAACTTGGACGTCTTAGATGGCCATGTGGCCCGTATGCTAGAATCAAAGGTGTCAAAGAAAATGCTGAGTGAGCCCTTATACGGAAAAAAGAGAAAAGGACAACCTCGGTTGAGGTGGAAAGATGCTGTGGCCAATGACGCAAGGAATATTCTGGGCGTTCGGAACTGGATCACATCCGCACAAAATCGCGATGAATGGCGGAAGCTGTTGGTGGAGGCCAAGACCCGTAATCGGGTTGTAGTGCCGCGATAAGTAAGTAAGTAAGGTTATTTGGACTCAGGGGACCCCAAAACGTGTAATTCCGTTGAAAACCAGAAGTCGAAATTTTTCACGATCGTAATACTTTCCCTCACTCTATATTTCATATATAGGTAAGTGAAAGTAATAGGATAAAAATATAAATTAAACACCTGAACACTACTCTTTCAATTTCATTGAAGTGAGGCATAGACCTAACAAAACACCAAGAAAGATAACTGAGTGTATTGAAGAGAAAGATTCTGAATGTATGGCCCAACCTAAAAAGGACGACCATTAAAACAGACCTACTTAAGGAACCAGACTTGGTTTCTTGTATCAAAAACGGAACAATAAGATGGTAACATTGCATTAATCCAAAAAGACTCCCAAAGCAGATGTTTACGGAAGGAATCCGAATGGAGTCAGTCGCATGGAGGGCATGAAGAAGACCAGTTGAGGGCACGTCTAATTGGAGAATTGTTGAGGAGCCCGAGGTTCTCCATAGCACCGGAGAAGTTTCGCCATTTTATATGGATTCGCTAGGTGATACAGTAAATCAAGAACTTATAAAATAAAAAATAAAATAAAGCATTATATAAATAAATAAAGTTATTCATGAAGAAAAGTATACGTGATTTCTTTCATCTAAAAATAAATTAAAATTAATATACGAGTTTTCTTAACAATCATTTATAATTATGAAATATCAAATCATAGAATGATTCTGTCATTGTAACGGTTGAGAAATAACCTTTTCGGAACGTTTCGAAGCTGATCCAAGGACTTATATTCGAACTTGCTCGGGAAGGAAAGGATCGAGCGGTCCATGGCCTTCATCAAGTCCAGTAGCCTAGGGTGGATGAACATGGTGTGTCGGCCCATCTGTGGCAGCAATCCAGGCTCTGTCTTGAAGAATTAGGGTCATTAAATAATTCTTATTATTTATTTTCAAATAGATAAACAAAAAATATTCTGTGAAGGTAACAAGGCTATAGAGATAACAAGGCATGAGAATAATAGCTATGATATTCTTAAGGCAACAGGTAACTTACCTTTTGAAGAAAACAAGTACGCAATTGCCGCTATGATATTCTTTAAACGGTGTTGTGTAAAAAAAAAAAAAAATCTACGAATTTTCGAAAATACTTATAAGCAAATTCAGGCGTTAGGTGAGAAATCTAACAACCCTACGAATTGGATCAAGAGGAAGAAGAATAGATATTCCGGACCCCGTCGAAGAAAAAAAATTACTTGTACACTGGCCTGACGTAAAATGTGCACCTTTGTCATCTTTAAAGCCGATATAATACTCATTAATTTTTGATGATAATTTTAGTAGAGCTTTGGAAGTGAGGCTCCTGGGCGTAGCATATTTTGGAGCCATTTAGTGTGTACCGATCTCAATTAAAAATTACCTATTTCAGGGTTATTTATCTCTTAAGAGTTAGCGCGATTTGGGGAAGGTGGCTACCATTTAATGGATAAGTAGTATGCTACTTTTTTATGATAGTTTTCAATAAGATTGGAAAATGAGGTGAGCTTTGAAGGTACAGTTGATGTGAATTTTACCACCAGATCTCCAGAACCCAACACGTAATTGCGGTTTTTTCTAATTGAGTATCTGCTTTGATAAAATCAAAGTGTTATAACTTATCTCCGTCTCTGACTATTCGTTTTAATAGATGTTGGTTAGGTAATGTTTGCAGGTTGTTTTTAACAGTCTTCTATTAACAGTATTTTTCCATTTTAAATTGTTCCTTGAAAACAAATAAAACACTCAATAGTAAATAAAACACTGCAACAGTAAATAAAATACTCAAGTAGTCTTTAAAGCTTAGAAGTATTTGTGATAGTGGCAAGTCTGCAATTGTTCGAAGTTAAAGAATACGATTTACCGAAAGTAAGAAGTAAGAACTCTTTTTCGGGTTATTCATACTTCGTATGCAACAATATAGCAAAACAGAAACATTAAAAAAATAATCTAAAATAATAATCTCGCAAATTCTTTTACCTTAGATTTTCCATAAGACATTGAATGTTGTGGAAATCTTCTATACGGATCTATAAAAGGCATTATTTTCCTATGAAAAGATAGTCCTATTGGACAGGACATAACAAAGCTCTTAGTATTCACTCTATGAGTAGACTTTGGTTTTTGTATTATTTGGGAGGGTTTGGGTATCGATGTCTGAGACTTATAAACATACTGTCTATCAAACAATTCATTATTCAACAAATCTGATTGTCCATCGGATTCTAAATAAAATGGATCAACTGCATCATCGGGAATAAAAGGATTGACAAAAGGCTTGATAGTCTCCATCTCTTCCCAGGGAATATAATGAATGGTGGAATCATCAAAAATCAACGTTTTCCAAGATGGGGAGGTTTTGACCGGCTTGTCCGGAAAAGAGACGTCGGTCTGTTTATGTTGCCTCTTTTCTTTGGGTTCAGGTGTTTTGCTTTTCATTTTATGTTTAGTTGATGTTCCACTGGCGCTTCCCACCTTCCAGCCGAGGAACTGAGACGAGAATTTGTCATCACTCTCTTTGTTTCCTTCGTTGTGAAAAAACCACTCTATCTCATCATCTTCTAATGTTTCACCACTTAGTAACATCAAAATTGTCACAAATCTGAAAATAGAACATAATTGATAAGATGGATGGATTTTCTACGATTAAATAATATTTTAAAGTTAAATATTTCTAAGATTAGATATAAGCAAATTTAAAACTTAAATAATAAATCCGCTAATTAACTGCATTTTCTTTTTACTTAAAACTATAATAATTAGAGTTAAATCATTCATCAGATGTCTCTCTTTTTTTTAATAAAAGTCGTTACCAGGTTATTTGGTGGGTCTTTTCTAATCCCGATCTATTTTTATAAAAGTGGATATACTCCTGAACAAGTCAATTCTCAACCATTCTATCTACATGTACAACTTTGACAAATTTACCACAGAAATAAGTGCAATTCAAAATTTAAAACCCGAGATAGAAGAGGACCCATTCAAAATTTTAAAAATGTAAACATAATATCTCATAAATAACGGCAGTATATTTAGTATCACACGATATTTAGCACTACATTCGAGCTAGAACGAAATATAAATTAAAAATTGCGCCTTCTTGTAATAAGGAAAAGTGCCTATTCATTTAAAATAAATTAAACATTTCTTTTTAATCTCATAACACTATCTGGATTTTAAGGAAACAAATCAAAATTAGAAACTGAAAACGACGAGGTGTGAAAGGACATAGGTACCTGATAATCATATATAGCTGACGAATGGCGTACAACCAGTCACTGGTCGCAGTAATTCATCGTATATTAATTCCTGGAGATTGCTCATTGATGGATGAGTTTGATTCGTCCGTGAGAAGTGATTTACAGTTTCATCATTGGCGAATAATATCAATCCGTATCCTCATCTACATAGGATTAACTCTACATACATCATCTAGACAACCTAAATACTTAAAGGTTAATATGAACATATGTTCATGGTTATGTATTACATGGTTATATTTTTGGAAAATATAGAGCAAGGTTCAATATTAAAGAATTATCTACATAACCAGAATTTAAGTACAAAACTATCTTTCTTTTTCTCCTATTGGTTTACACTCTAGGTATCTTTCTTTAAAATGTTTGTTTTTCACATCATTACCATCTAGATTATTATAAGTAATGTTTTTCCTACACGGCTCAGCTCCGGATTAGAGGTTTAAGCAGATTGTCTTTACTTGTGTGTAAACAGGACACCATTACCAATCTCAATACCCAGACCTGTTTCCAGGGTTTCAGTACCTGGAAAAAAATACCCAATAATCTACAAACGTTCCGTTTTACATAGTAACAAAATATTTTGCTTGTATGAAAAATACCTTGATTGTGAGAATTAAAAAACAACTCATACGTTCTCATTATGACCACATTTAAGAACTCTAACTCGGCTTACCAAGAAACTCATAATAATAGTGAATGAATATTCTAAAATATCATTATTGAAATAAAATATCAATTATTCATTGAATGAATAATTAAAACGTTTTTGCTCCTCTTGAAACGTGTTTGCTCCTCTATAAATCGATAATGTACTTGGCGCATATATGTATTCGATATTCAAATACCAGAAGGGCATTCATCATGTTAGATTCCTGTTTCGATCTCTCTTGTGACATAAAAAATTCAAAAAAGCAAAATCTATATTGGTCTCTAACCCATCTCCAATACTTCGGAAATAAGTACCGTTTCTCTTCCATTAGTCAGGTAAATGTAGCCCTAGTTCTACCATTCTAATACAATGTCTAACAAATAATGAGCGTAGAGTTCATCCATTTGACATGCTCATCATATCTGTATTGTGACTATGTCAAGGGGGAATCATTGATAGGAAGGGGGATAAAGGATAGAGATAATTTTGAAAAAATATGGTTTGAGAGGACGGCTGTAAAACAATCCACCTCTGAGCAAAACTTCTTCTGAAACCTACACAGCTTCATGAGAAACAATCCCAAATGACGCGTTGCGTAGCATTTATATGTATCGGTTTCAGAATTTCAACAGAATTTCAACTTTATATACATAGATTATAGCTGTATATCCCTGTTTCACACGGGGAATTTCATTTTTCTAAAGAAACGGTCGATTTCGTAAAAAAAAACATTGTAAAGAGAGATAATTGTGATTTTAGTTACAATAAAGAATATCAGCTGAAGATCGGCTAAAGTTATACAATTTTAATATTGACAGGTGTTCGCACCTGGTCTGAAAGAACCACTGAGCGAAATTTGGAGATTAAAGAATATCAGCTGAAGTTATGCAATTTTAATATGGACAGGTGTTCACACCTGGTCTGTAAGAACCACTGAGCGAAATTTAGAGAATAAAGAATATCAGCTGAAGATCGGCTGAAGTTATGCAATTTTAATATGGACAGGTGTTCGCACCTGGTATCAACGAACCACTGAGCCAAATTTGGAGAATTTAGGACAAACGGTATGGATTTCTATAAAGAACAAATGAACAAACAAACAGAATTTCAACTTTATTTATATAGATATATATATACATACGGGTGGAATAGAACAAGAAACTAATTCCATTCTCGGAACGTTACGGAATGGGACGAGATTTCTTTATTTTATACCATTTACAATTAGGGCAACTCTATTTCCCAGGTAGACAAAATAAGGAGACATTCTTTCAAACCTAAACTTTATACTAAGAAAGGTGACTCCTCACATTGACGCATTCTTGTTTCGACGTAAAGATCGTTCTAAGTACATCTTCCTTTCCAAGCATGGGTTCCTGAATATGCCATTCTAAAATTATTCCTTTCTGTAATCGATGTTGGTGAAAGATTATTTCATTTTTTTTTTTTTTTTTTATAACTTATTTTCGTAAAAGTGATCAATATCAGATATTGTTATTCCAACCCAGTGTGTCACTTATCTGCTTGTGTAGAAGTGATAGTATTATGATGCTTTATGATTATGATCTTCTTTTCGAGGCATGGGTTCCTGAATATGCCATTCTCAAATTATTCCTTTCTGTAATCGATGTTGGTGAAAGACTATTTCATTTTTTTTTTTTTTTATAATTTATTTTCTTAAAAGTGATCAATATCAGATATTGTTATTCGAACCCAGTGTGTCACTTATCTGCTTGTGTAGAAGTGATAGTATTATGATGCTTTATGATTATATTTTTAGTGTTAGTGTGGCTAGGAAGGCTCTTGCTGGGGATTCGACCTAATGATCAGGAAAGGCGGCCAGTCTATTCCTTAGCTAAATATTCATGAATTGATTCATTAGTTTTAAGTAAATGACATACCCTTTATCCCATCTTATCAATAATATTTAACAGAAGAATATATCAGCGACTGTTTAAATAACAATTCCAAATGATAACCATTCGACTGTGATACCAAACCTGAACTAATTTTCACCTCAAGTGGTTACATTACCTAAATTAGGAAAATCATAAAAAAAATAAAAAAATAAAAAAAAATAAATAAATATATAAATAAAAAATCATAGGATGTTCTGAAAATTATTTCCAGAAAAAATCAGGCAGCAATTAAGACGGGCTATCATGTGGTTTTGATATATTTCGATATTACAGGTGGAAACATTTTTCCTCGAAATAAATAATTATGATTTTCAAATGCATGCATTTCATAACGATAATGATTCGCTCGTCATTCGTAATTTATGTCGGCAAAGCAAAAATCAGATCAAGGGCGGATCTAGGGGGAGGGATGACAGGGGTCATAACTCCCATCCCCCCCCTCAAATATTTTGTCCATTCCTGATATGCAATTAGAAAGTTACTAAGCCCTAAACATAAAATTTTAGGTTGTTTAGAATGCAGTCATTCTTAATAAAAGGTAATAATCTCATTAAAAGACGTGATTATGAAACAATGGGGCCATGACCCCCCCAAATTTCGTGCTGGCTCCGTCCCAGAATCAGTGATAAAACTATTTATTGGGGCATGCAAAAAATTTATACAAAAGAATAAAAGTAATCTATAGTCGCAAAAATAAAAATAAGCATTAGAGGAGATTTCGGCGCAAACTGAAGTCCATATAAATGTAGGCAACATAAGAGTTTAAAAGGTTGTTTACAATGCATCGCAATTTTTTAAATAGAAATTCCTAATTCTTCTTGACTAGTTTTATTAAAAATTAAGGTAATAATTTCGTCTCTATTAATAGATCTTTTGAAAGTCTGAGATACTGTTCCCTTTCTCACTTTATGTTTATAACCTTCTTATTGGAGTTTAGCTCAATTCTCTTCCATACCTCTATGGCGTTCTAGGCAGTATTGTTTGATAACAGTTGATAGGGTTTAGTGCAATTATTAATTCATAGTTACAGTATCAAAATTAATTAAAAATCATAATGAATAGGTTGTTCGGAAAGAAAAAACCAACTGAACCTCCACCAAATTTGAATGACATCATTACTGGAGTAAGTGCTTTGTTGTATAATTCTATTTCAGTAAATCTTGGATGATTCACTAGGTGTACAGCGTTTAACTTTTTACTGTCTCAGTTACTTACAGATCAAATGAAAGTCTTTAAACGTTTTGGATTTTATTTTCATTCTAATGACTAACTTGTAATTTCAATAATGAATTTTTGAGTGTAGAAGATTTAATCTTCCTCTTTCTTTTTAATGTTTAGACTAAACCTGTAGACAATTTATCAGTTTCGTAGTTTCTAAAATATAGTTTAAAGCTAGGCATTGTTTTTAAATGTGTTCAATAATTGCACTCTAGGTTACTTTACCAATACTAGGCATCGAAATGCCTGCCAGATTGTTTCTAATCATCCTAAATTCCCTCTATTAAGTTTATGTTATAATTATGTTATCAGTGATTATTATGCTATTGCTTATTTTAACGCATTAGGTTGACTCAAAGGCTGATTCAATTGAAACCAAAATAGCTAAACTTGATGCTGAATTAAGGAAGTATAAGGATCAAATGGCTAAGATGCGAGAGGGTCCTGCTAAAAACTCAGTTAAACAAAAAGCTATGAGGGTTTTGAAACAGCGGAAAATGTAAGTTTTGTTATCACAATTATTTCCTGATCCAATTTAAAAATATCTCCATAATATTCTTATGATTCTCATTATTTTTTTTACAATAATGTATAGCTTTTTGAAAACTGAAGTATATCTACTGTTCAACTTATACGACAATGTATACCTACCTGAACTTTAATATTGACTTCTGAGGACTATTCTCTGATAGAACCATGCACGTTTTTTCATCATTGAACAAAGTTACGGCATTATATTTAGAGCCTTGACCTTTCAGTAGTAACTACTTCAAAAAGCCTTTTGCTGATATGTTATTCTTACGTTATGAGGTGTAGTTTATTTTTTCTAATAATTATCTTTTAAATAAGTATTTGATATGTTAAACTGAGATATTTTCAAATATATTTATTTAGAGCCTGTTAAAAGAGAACGGATATAAGAAATAAATGATATTGAAACAAATACACAATTCTCACTCTCAGTTATAGTTGTATGGGACTCTTAAGGACATCAATGGAAGTTTTATGCCAACCAACAGAAAAAATATACAATATAATTCTGTGGGACTAAAAACAATTTAGATTTTCCGTGATTTCCTCGTGTTTTTTTTCTTGTTTGGGGATTCACTGACTTACTACATTATAAAATGATTTTGAGTTATGCTTTGAGCAGAGGTTTATAAATACTGCAAACTGTTTTTAATGGTATCCCTCTTTTCTCATCGAGTTAACATTTAAAACTTAAAAATGTCTTATAACCTAACCTAGGTAATGAAATAGCTCCATTTTTGAAATGAAACTACTGAAAAATCTTTATTGCCAATACTTATCATCCATTGTATATATAAAAGTATTAACGCAGTTAGAAAATTGCTCTTTATTTTTTAAATGCATAAATTTACTAATTTATTTAATGATAGGTATGAGCAACAAGCTGGTAATCTAAGGCAGCAGGCATTTAATATGGAGCAGGCTAATTTTGCAGTACAGACGATGAAAGATACTCAATCTACTGTCGTAGCCATGAAAGAGGGAGTCAAGTCAATGAATAAAGAATTTAAGAAGATTAATATTGATGAAATTGAAGTAAGTAAACAGCGGTTTTTTTTTTTTTTTTTTTTTTTTGTTATGTATGTATTGATATATTTACTAAACTATTTATTTATTAGTTAACTGAATATTGTTAGAGGTTAAAAAATTTTCTGTCGTCAGTAACAACTATGTCCACTCGTGTTTTATTTTTTGGATCCCAATCATTTTCACAATTAATCATATTTTCATCAAAACTTTAGAGATTATGTTTTAGTGTCCCATATCAATTTCATAAAGTTCTGTGGAATAGTATTAAACATAAAATCCACTTGTTTTTCTGAAACGGCTTGTTCTTTTATTTCTCTTATTTCTATTATTCTCTCTCTCTTATTTTTATTTTGGGAAGAAAGTTGGTAATCAGAAGAAGCGTAGGTAAAGCTCTCTATATCTTGACTGTATAATATTAAGCTGTCTTATACAGCTTTATATTTGCTAATGCTGTTCTCGTAAACTAAAATATATATTGCTAATTAATCTTTGGAAAAATATTAAACTTCTACACAGTTCCGTATCATTAATTCCTCCTTGTTTATTGTGAGCTCACAAAAAATAAATATAGAGAAATGATTGAGGGAAGGATACATTCTTTAACATATTATTTTAGTATGGTTCGATTATTTTATGTAAATATTTTTGAACCTTTGCAAAGTTTTGAAAGTTACTCCTCATCACTGAAAGATAGTTACAACCTATATGGTATAGGTATAGGTAATTGTAACCTGTTTATCCGAAGCCAACAATTTAAAGCTATTTTCGTTTTTAGGTCAAATCGAAGTATAAAGAGGTTGATTTCTCACGAGTATTACTACGGATAGATCATAGGGGGTGTTACTTATTAACTTTTTACTGATTAATTTAACTTCAAGGATTTTTAAATTATTTTCGTGCCCTGGTGTTGTAATAGTATAATAGCAGTTTAGGTTAATTCCTCATAAATGTTATTATGGATAAGTGATGGGAGGAGTCATTACCACCATTTTTTTTTTGTTTATCCGATTTCAATAAAATTTTAAGCACTTGTTGTTCATAGGTCAAATAAAAATTAAAAATGCTAATTTCTAATACATAATATCAAGGATAGGTAATGGAGGACAGCAGAGTTAAAAGAGACTACTTATTATCCAATTCTGATTTAATTTGAAACACTTTTCCTTCATGTGTCAAACTGTAATTATTATCATTAGAATAATAAGAAGGACACCACCACGACTTTGATGTTTCACATCTGCTGAGCCTTTGATTGCCAACTTTTTTTTATTCTAAATATTTTTCAAAAAACATTTCTGTAACCCAAATACAGCCCATGAAGCAATTACTTTGAATCACTTAACAAGGTTATCATGTCATTATCGGGAAGAAAATCAATTATTGTCGATCCTTCCGAATTATTGTCTGAATAACTAATAATCTTTATATGTCTTAGGATCTGCAAGATGAAATGGCAGACATGTTAGAATTGACTGATGAAGTTCAGGAAGCACTAGGACGAAGTTATGGTAATTTATTATATATACATGTTTAAATCATGGTGTCACCTAAAAGGAAAAAGGGCATAAGAACATAATGAGTTATAAAAGTCTCACAGTTTTTTTTTTTTTTTTTCCTATATGATTCAATAACCCTAAATTAACCATTTCTATCAAAAAGTGAAATTAGATTATTTTGATGTTTACAGCCTTTTCCCTATTAAGTGATGATGTAATATAGCCTTCTATTGATTTGGTTGAAATAAGTAAAAAAAGCATACATGGACATTACCATATGTATTGAGTATTCACTATGAGTAGGTATTGTGTATTACTATTGATCAGTTATACTGTTTTTGTTTTTTTTCCTTTCTTTTTAATTTATTTCTTTTAAAATTTGAGTCATTTTTAGATATATTATTTATATAAATGATGAATCTTGTTTGGAGGAAGACTACCAAAATCCAAAAAACCCTACTTTTAGAGGAGAAGCATCTGTTGTGATTGATTCTATTTGCAGTTTCTCAGCTCTAAGGGAGATTGCCTTGACTACTATCTAGGGTCTCACAATTTTTTAAAAGAAATTTAATGTAATTTGAAGTCTTTTAAGCAATAACAGAAATTTTCGTAATGGAGCACTCTTCTTTCCTAACGAGGGATATGATCTATGTATATTATTTCTCATCAGCTTATTATTTTTAGGGAGAGGTAACATCCTCACCTTGGATTTATCAAATCTAATTATTTATCTAGAAAGATTTTTATTTTATGATCAGTGGTAAATACGTCTTGGCAAACATATGAAGTGCTAACGTTTTTGGTTAGAAAAAGTTGTTTGTTGTGTGTGATTCAATATTAGTAAAGTGTTCTGTTGTATATCATTATTAAAATTGTCATCGACCTGGAATTTGTATATGGACTTACTTTTGGATCCACTATCTGGTTTTGTTGCCTAGCGTATTTAAATAAAAATTGTTTTTTTTTTTTTTTTTTTGTTTCTTTTGTGCTATTTGTTTATTTCTTGTTTATCTTTTTGTTCATCTTCAATAAAACTCTAAATTTGAATGGGAATGTGAAAGTAACTGTATGTCTGTATATTTCATGTTAATGTTACATATACTATATATTTCATGTTACATATACCTATCTTCCTAGTGAATAAGTGGTTGAAGTCAAATTTAACCCAAAATGGGTATAAGTTGCTAAAATAAATCACGGAGGATTTTTCTTCTAATAGTAGTGAATCAGTGCATAAGTCAGGCGTTCATATTAATGTGGTTATCTTAATATGTGTTAAAAATGTTGTGATCGGACAGTGAACAAGTGGTCAACTCTGATATCTTATTACATTTATAATATCTATTCAGTTGGTTAATGGATGTAATCAATAGTCACTATTTTGCTGTTTATGACAAAATTCCAAGGCTTAATGATGGAAAATTCATTTATTATCAAAACTGTTCAAACTTTAAAAATCTTTCCATAAAAAGTAAAGACATTTGACTTAACACATTGTAGTCGGGACACATAAAATTATGTTTTTCGCACACTGTGCATAGAGGGCACATAGTAATACGTTTGTGAAAAACGTCTATGCACAGTTGGCGAAAAACATAGTTTTACGAGTCCCGACGACAATGTGTTAACCATTTATTCACTAAAATGACAGATATAGCTTATATTATTTATTTAATTTTTTCAATTTGATTTTATTTAAAATATTTAGGAAAAAAAAATTATGGTTATATGTGGTTTTTTTTTCTATCGCAAAGGTATGCCAGATGTTGACGAAGATGAGCTGGCTGCTGAATTAGAAGCCCTAGGGGATGAAATCGCTGCTGATACAGATACATCGTACCTTGATGAAGCTGTTATTCCTCCTACCCCTGATAAAGAACCACAACAGCCACAGCCTCAGAAAAATAAGGTACAGTGTTAATTTTAAAATGTTGATTGTTACATTTTTCTTATATTGTCTTCGACAAACCAAGGACATTTGAATGGTCTGTTAGGCAATTTTTATGCCTCGTAGTCTGTTAGTGTCCTTAATTAGGTTAGATTTGCATATATTTATTTATATTTGCATATATTATTTCATGAATGATGTATTAAGTCTTTTCCTTTAAACATCATTCAATGCTCAAAGGATTCTTATCCTTTTATACATAATATACATGTTGTAGCTAGAATATTTCTCTATGTTTTGCACATTCAACTCATTTTGATAGTTTGATTATATTTTAAAGCAGTTTGTTTTATTAAACTCTTTAAGACCCCAATAATTATTGACACTCTATTATCACTGATAGTAGATTTGGACTTAATGTTTTAAACTCTCTTACCATCTCAGAGGCTCTAAGTCCTGCATTTCAAGTTTTACTAACTTTTATTTCTTTATCAGATCTAGCGTAAAACAAGAGGTGTCTAAATTGTTCTAATAAAATAAAAATTCAAAACCTTGTTTTAGCTCTGAAGTAGTTTGAAACAATTTGTTCAAGTAATGTGGGATGAGTCATAATAAATTATTATTCAGGCTGGAGAACAGAATTCTCCTTTGCTCAGTTTTAATTGATACCTTTTTTTTTACTTTCACTTACCTATATATGAAATATATAGTAAGTGGAAGTATTGCGATCGTGAAAATTTTCGACTTCCGGTTTTCAACGGAAATACACGTTTTGGGGTCCCCTGAGTCAAAATCACCAAGTCCCGCGAAATGGTCTGTGTGTGTGTCTGTGTGTCTGTGTGTCTGTGTGTGAACAGACTAGCTCAAAAACTATAAACCGTGCGAACCTGAAATTGGGTATTTAAAGTATGTATAAGCCCGCGATGTGACAGCGAAAATTTCATCAAATTTGCTCAAAGGGAGGGGGTACTTTATTTAATAACTTTTTAAGTTTTTTTCGATTTTCTCAAAAACGGCTCTAACGATTTTGATTAAACTGAGTATTTGATCTATTTATATGCCTGAAATATGACTGTAAAAATTTTATCAAAATTGATCAACCGGAGGGGGGACTTTACTTAATAAATTTTGTATCATTTTCACATGTTTTTTTTATTTACGCAAAAACGGTTTTAACGATTTTGATCAAACTTGGTATTTGATGTATTTATATGCCAAAGATGTGATAACCAATATTTCATCACAATTGATCAACCGGAGGGGGGACTTTACTTAATAAATTTTGTATCATTTTCACGTGTTTTTTTTATTTACTCAAAAACGGTTTTAATGATTTTGATCAAACTTGGTATTTGATGTATTTATATGCCCGAGATATGACTGTAAAAATTTCATCAAAATTGATCTACGGGAGGGGGGACTTTACTTAATAAATTTTGTATCATTTTCACGGGGTTTTTTTATTTACTCAAAAATGACTTTAACGATTAACTAAAATAAGATATGAATGTAGAAAAATGTGTGACTTTGGGAAATGATATTTAGCAAAACACGTCAATTTCTAATCTAAGTAAGTTGGTAAGTGAAAGTTGTGTGTTGCGCGCACGCACCAGATTTTTTAATTATTATTTTTCTTATAGTCAATTCTTCCATAGTTAATATTTTGTGTCATACTAGAAATAAATTCGGTACATTTTTGCTAACTTTTTTTGGTACCGCTATCTGGCCATGTGTGGCATACAAGGGGTTACTCTACAGGTGTAACCAACCTATTCTAACCATGACGGATAGGTCGAGATTTATTTTGTGGGGCCTCCATGAAATAAAAGTGAACCCTCCCAGGGCAGATCCGAACTGCCACCGCTCCGCTATCCTACCCATTTTTGCATTTTAGCTAACTGTCTATTCTGATTGTACTAAACCCTATTCCAATTATATTCTTTATTAGTTCCTTTTACATATGTGTTATTTATATTTAATCTTGCCTCTGCTGAAATAATCCAGTTAAGTGCCAAATGAAAGGATCGTTAATACTTACTATAGTCAAATATGAGATGTAAAAATTAAAACTTTAGCCCTTCTAAATTCTTTACCAAAAAATTTTAAATTTATCATAAAGTTCTATTTTGAATCCTGTTGGTTTTTAGATTAGCTGAAACGTTTTTATCTTTATCAGTGAATTTTGATTTGACTGTATTAAAAAAAATAGAATATAATAAATTCAACACATTATAGCTATTGAGCCCTATTGAGCCACAGCAACCCGTGGCCGGGACTGCTCTTATATATATTGTAATGTTAAACAAAACATATGGTTTAAAAGTCCCTGCGAACTAACAGTTGGAGCAAACAGCACATGTTTCTGACTGTGATGTTCCATCCACACCATTCCACAAGGTTCTAGACCATCTCCTTACGACTATATATAAGGAGCGATTGACAGGACAGTCTTAGTCTTGATTGTGAAGATCAAGCCATATGATTTTTTGTGTTACAAATTGATAATTTTTGTACCCTGTTCTAATATTTGTGTTATAATTCATGTGGCATTGACAATTGTTATTTTTCTTTGAATAAATTTTTTTTCACCCACAGAAGTATAACAATATAATTAGTACTTCATCTCTTTTATTTCTTTATATGTATTTTTACCTAATAAAAGGTTGTATTTTTTTAATAATGGTTGTTATACGTTAATTTTTTTTAGGATGGTGTTGCAGTGGATGAGTTCGGCTTACCACAAATACCAGCATAACCATAAATCACTTCATGGCTGGAAGTATTATAAAGTTGATATTCTACTGTCAGTGAAAGAATTTTTTTTTTTTTTTTTTACTTGAAATGTTTAACTTTCATTTTTATAATATCACAAGTGCTTGTGAGCAAGGAACAGTCTGCCCATTGCCTTTAATGATACAAAGTGAAAATTTTATTGTTTTTTTCAATTTCATTTTTAGGTTAGTTTATTATCTAATGAAGGTGGTAGAATGTATAGATTATAAGAAATAATTATTATACAAATGATGTCCATAAGCTATTTTAAATCAAGCCTATTGAATGGTGTACAAATAATTATTTGAAATCACAAATAATTACTGAATTCACTGAAAATTAGAAAATATGTGTTATGCTTTTATATAAATTAAATCTGTATTTATGTAATATTTTTTAATTGTTTTTCATTCAAAATGAAAAATACATGTTTTTACATAATTATATTAAATGTTACCAAAATTCTTATTTTTAATTTGTATACCTTATATTAGGTTGCTTATTAAAATATTTATAGCTAATCAATAATTTATTAAAACTTTGAATCCCAAGAAAAGCGACAAAATATTTAACAAAATTTATTTAATTACATTATAAAAACAGGTTTTGATTTTTCTATCCAAATTAAAGCCATATGTGAACACCAGTTCAAATACCTCTAGTTGGACAAAGGATGGTTCCACCTCTGAAATAATTCCCCGTATTCTCGACTTGGCAAGCTAGGGGTAAAGAGAAAAATTAATTTGAGAAGACAGGAAATTTTTTATTTTGGGCTTTTCAAGAAGCCACCATGCTTGCACTGCTCAGTGGTTGAAGAAGATGGTATTAAGAAGAAGAATGAATGAATGAGGAAATTGGAATTGTTCCCAAAGAAGATATATTTTTTTTTTTTTTTTTTTATCAGTGATATAAATATGCAATGATTTAGCCATGATTATTGACTCACTGGAATGGATTAGCAAGGTACTCGGAAAAAAAGGACGCAAGGTAATCCTGAGCAAAACCAAATACATGCCTCTCTCTAGGGAAGCAAATAAATTTCAACTCCAACTGAATGGGCAGAAAGTGGAAGCTTTTAAACACCTAAGGACTGTCTTTGGATTTGATGGTAAAATTAAACAAAACATAAATGCTGCTGGAACCTTAGCGGCCTGCAGGGACTAACATAAAAGCCAAATATTGGAGGGAGAGAGAAAGGATTGTGTATAAGAGAGTTTATGCCCCTCTTCTGCAATACGAAAATGAGTCTTAGACAGTCACTATGAAGGTCCAAAAAAAACAAAACAAAGTAGAGTTGAGGCCCAAGAAATGAGATTCCTGAGAAATATTGTCAGAAAAACTAGCAGGGTCAGAGGAAGAAATACCACAATTCCCTTGTCTCTTGACACTGAGACAATGTAGAGGAAACAAATCAGCTAAGATGATTCGGGCATATCCTTAGAATGGACCCTACAAGATAATGCAGGTAGGAAGCAAAGCTAGAATTGTTGGAACTAGACAAAGAGTTAGGCGACGATCAACTTGGGCCAAAGATGTCAAAGCCAACCTGAAAGAGCAAGGGCTTGCTTGGGATCAGGTCAGAGTTGAAGCCTCTACATCTCCAAGAAGAAGAGAAACGGACTAGGTAAGAATAATACTTTAAAAAAAAACACTGCTCAGTGGTAGAAGAGGATGCTTTTAAGAAGAAGGAGAATGATTGTATTTTAAATGTGAATTTTTGATTATTAATGAGGATATGAGTTGTACCCATAGGAGATATTTCATCATTGATAAAAGCAAAAATAAAAATAAAATAACTTTCTCACTTATTTATTTTGATGGGTGCCCAGGGATATAAAAAAAAGGGTGAGCCCCATCTCCCGATGGATGTAAACATTAATAATTGAAAATTTTGACAAAAGAGCATAAGACCATAACAATTTTTATTATATATGATTTCATATATTTTTCATCATTTTATTATTTGTCGGAGGTAAAATCAGAAACTACTCAACCGATTTTGATGAAATTTGGCTCATTGTGTGTAGTTTTGTCTAACTTAAAAGATAGGATAGTTTTTAATCTTGATTATTGACCCCAATGTTTCTTTTATTGAATATTATTGCTAATACAGTAGGTTGCTTCGTGTTTCGATTTATTGACATGGCATCATGTGTCGATTTCATAACCATTTTGTTGTTTGTCGGGGTAAAATCAGAAACTACTCAACCGATCTTTATAAAATTTTGCTCATTGTCTGTAGTTTTGTCCAACTTAAAAGATAGGATAGTTTTTTCATCTCGATTATTAGTTTCAATATTTCTTTTATTGCAAATTAAATGCTTATTATACTACAGTTGAGTGTGATTGATTATTTGTAAGTTCTATGAATTTCCAACAGATGACGGTGTAAGTTTATTTACTGGCACAACACTTCATTTTCTTTCGATATTTAGGGTGGGTAAGCATAAATTTATTTTTTCCAGCTTGGAAAATCAGAGTTTTTCCCAAGGCGTGTCGTGTCGCCTTTTCACGTGTGGAGAAAAGATCGAATCTATTTGTTTAAGCTAAAGACAGGTTAAACGAAATCATTGTGCTCCTATTAGCACTACAGTAAATAGAAATTGTGAATTCTAATTATAAAAAAAATTACATTATTGTTGTAAAAAGTTATAACTTAATGTTATCTATCTCATTCATAAAATTAAATTTTTATGTTTTGATGTTCGAGTTTGTTCGCTTTTCATAACCTGTTTCAGGTAGAAACTCAACAAGTAGATGATATCTCATATCATCGTGTAATATATTCTGAATTTAGTTAATCTGTATTAGGACAAAAGATTAATTCGGTACATTTTAGCTAACTGTCTATTGTGTTTTTGCTAAATCCTATTTTTATATATTCTTTATTAGTTCCTTTTACATGTGTGTTACTTATATTTAATCTCGCCTCTGCTGAAATAATCCAATAAGTGCTAAATAAATGGATCATTAATACTTACTATAGTCAAATATGAGCTGTAAAAATAAAAACTTTAACCCTTCTAAATTCTTTACCAAACAATTACAAATTTGGCATGAAATTCTATTTTAAATCCCATTGGTTTTTGGATTAGCTGAAAAGTTATCTTTACCAGTTAATTTTGATTTGACTGTATTAAAAATGGTATGATGTAATTAATTCAACCCATTATAGCTATTGAGCCACATGAACCCATGGCCGGGACTGCTCCTATATAGACAATGCACTATACATATATATATAGACTATATAGACTATATATATATATATATAGACTATACAGACGATGCAATATACAATTGGGGATGAGGATAAATTTTTTCTGATTAACATATTTCTAAAATTATGTTAATTTGACCATATATTGTCGTATTAAAAAATAGCAGTTTGCTGAAAATAGATTAGTTAAACATTAACTATTCTATTAGGCAAGGATAATCCTTAATTTTTTTAATGGATATCTCTGGCATCTATCTATAACATTAATAAAGGTGTTCTTTATTTTAATTTAATAATGTTATTTTATTTTTCTCACAATTCTTAGTGGCCTATTTTGATTTTGGCTTGTTTAATTTATGTTTGTCATTGAAGTCATTGAATGATTATCAAAACCAAAACTTAAGAAGGCAAGAAATGATCTTATGCCATATAACTTATCAAAGATTTCATCTTCACCTTCTTTATTAATTTCAAAAAAAAGTCTGCTACTTCTTAATACAATTTAGTGCATTATTTTTCATGACTGGTAGTCTGACTGTTCTGAATTTTCTTAATCTGGATAGTCAAAATTTTCATTTTAGTCTGGGGTTTCAGATTTTTCAAGAATTTCTTCATCATTCAGCTCTCGCGCTGTTATAATTTCGTCATTCATATGGACATACTGCTCAAATGTTGGAAGCTTCTCATTGCTATCTCCTATCACCTTTTCACAATCCTGTGGCTGAACAGGATAACCCTTCCCGTTTTCTTAGATATGTGAATTCCACTTGTAGAGGTGAATAAAAGCATCGTCCCACTCACAGAGGTAACTTCCACAAAAATTGTTTCCTCTCATACAGGAGAAAACATTCCAGTTAAAGAGTTTATTTCAGGGGAAAATGATGGTACAATAAGTTTTGTACCACCTGTAGAGGTATTCCACTTAACCAGGTTCAACTGTATTATTTTTTTTCTCCCATAGTGTGATAACACGGGGCCTAGTTCATTGGTCAGGCATTGATTTGCTGTTCTCAAGGTCCTCAGTTCGAATCTAGCTTGGCAGGGTATCTTCAATATTCTGCCATAGTTCGTCTTGTGGGCCGAGAGACCCTCCTGCGTAAAACTCAGCCTCTATAAAGTGGATACCCTTAATTGAAAAAAATAGGGGAAAAACCTGGGGTCTTTCGGGTCTTTTTCGTTTAATGCACAATTCGGTTATTTAAAAAAGTAACTGTTATTAAAAAAAGTAACACATGATTAATATAAAGTAACTATAATTGTTAACACAAATGATATGGTTTATTCTAATTTCCAAAATGAAGCAATATCTTCCAATATAACCTCAAAAAGGTCTTTCCCCATATTCCTTTGTCTCCAGATAAATTCGCAGAGATATGAATCCAACATTGTTCTTCTAGTTCCAGCTTCTATTTTATTTCTTCTTTTGGCCGCAGCCCATAACGATTCTATCGACTGTGTGTGCGCCCCAGTTGAAGGATCAACGAAATTTTCAGAATGGTTGACTGTATAATGCTTAAAATCATACCCTTCTATTCTTTCTATAGTGGAATAAGCTTTCCATAAATCTGATATTATAATACTTCCTGGAAGAATACATTCTTTAATGCACGCTATTAAAGTATCTTTGTTCCTGTTGGGCACTGAATATATGAAAGATTGGTTCGTCTCCCTGCAAATACCACCAAAAACCCATTGGTTGGGATATATTCGTCCAACATTATGTTTCCTTCTTGTAAAACAGGACTCGTCAATTTCGACGGTCATACCATTTCCTCCTATTGTGAAAGGTTTTTTAAGTAGCGAATCAGCACAAACCTCCCTCAAATAATTTTTCCAATTTGTTACTGTTTCTGCAGACATACTCAATTTGTCTTTACAAAATAACGTTGTTGTATATTTCTTGGTTCATGAGTAAATAAAAAGAATTGCATTATTCAGAGGATATTTTGAACCGTTGAACCACGTACTTTCCCAGAGTCCTACTTCCAAAAGACAACTTGCATTGTGACACCGCCATCTGTACCGGTCATCTCTCTTGCGCAACTTCATAGAATGTCCATTCCAGCATAGTTTTTCTTTATGGATGAGGCCTTTTTCTTGTAAGAATGCAATGGTTCAGTCCAAATCTTTAAAATCTTCGTATAACCTGAACATAGCCATTATGAGGTTTTAAACGAAACTAAGAAATGTAGTCATATGTTCTACTGATATGGAGGTTGTAATTATATCACGTGTTACTTTTTTTAATAACAGTTACTTTTTTTAATAACCGAATTGTGCATTAAACGAAAAAGACCCAACCTGGTGGTTGAGCATAATCATGGTCAAATCACCTCCATGCCCGACCGCTGACCAAGAAACAGTACAAAACCCAAGTTAAAAGACCCTTCATGGGTTGTAGTGGTACAGGTTATCACAGTATGTATATATGTGTGCGTGTATATGTATATATATATATATATATATATATATATATAATGTATGTGTGTGTGTGTGTGTTTGTATTTTTTTAAGTGTGATCATTCTCAAGCAATTGCTATCACATTTAAGCAAATACTGACTCCTTTCCTTGAGTGCATTAGCTCTTTCTTTTTGATTTGTAACATTAGTTTGGATTTCAGGGGGAAGGGTTATCAAACCATCAAGCGCTGCCTCCTCAGAGTTCTCTGACACCCCCATCCATGGTTGATACCTAGGAAAGGTGACTCTAGGATGTGCCTTTGATTGTCCATCTGTAGTGTGGAGCGAATGCAGAGTGCTTTAATCAGTATACGTGTGAGCATCGGAGTACTTCTCCCTGAATTTTTTTTTTTTTTAAGGGAAAAGTTTTTTTGGATGTTTAAATGTTTAGATTTTAGGATTTTTAAAAACCCTTAAGTATTAGTTTTGATTGACATCACTAGTATACATTTTTGTACTTAAATTTGCTGGAGAATTTTTTGCCTAGCCACTAATCCATGAATTGAATGTTTTTGATCAATATTATAATCTTTGAATTTAAGAATTACTAGGGATCCTGATGTACAAAAGACATGCCAATGCTTCTCTAAGAACTTTGTTTAAGGAGACCTCACTGGAAAGGTCTGTCTTAATTTTGATGTTACGTTTGATATCATTCCTCATCATTTTACTAACTTAATAAACCTTGGATAGCATCCCGAGTTTTTGAAGAGCAGGTTTAAGGTGAATATTATCCATAATAGGTGCAATTTTTTCACTGTTGATTTGGTTTAGGGCATTGATATGTTGGGATTTTTTTTTAATTTATAAACTCATATATTGAAAAATATTTATATTTGGAAAACTAGTGGAAGTCACATTCCTTAAGAGAGCGTCGATCTTTGAAGAGAAGTTGATATGTTTGATTTCAATATTAATTTATAGTTAAGAGTATTTTGAGGTTCTAAAAAAGTACATTAACTGTTTTTGTCCCTAAATAAAGAAACATGCCTTTTTCTGCCTTTTATTTTGTTTAATATATGCAAGTTAGATATGCAAAAAAAAAATTGTTTTCTTTATTGAATTTTAATTTTTCAATTGAATTCTTTATTTATTCTTTCCTAGTGAACTCATTTTAAATAATGTTCGATATTATATAAAAATATATTTATTTTGTGCAAATTAAAACATTGTTTTTTGTATATTGTTGGTTTACATTATTTAACAAGGATACTGCGCACGGTCACTGTATTTAATATTTTGTTGTGGAATATCTCCTTTATGGAAATTGATGGACTCTATAAGTACTGCTATATCATCTATCGTATCTTCTAGAATTTGTCTCCATTGAATTTTGGCAAACAACAGAAAATGTTTCCGTACCCATGGAGCTGGTTTCTCTCTTAGTGGAATGTAATCAGCTGGATCTCCCCCTGTATAAACATCATACTCTTGGTCTTCACTTTTAGGTGTTGGTTCTTGATCCTGAAATTTGATTTTTGATATTAAAACTAAAAATTTATTTGATATTAAAACTAAAAATTAGTTTGATATTAACTAAAAATTTAATCAACTAACAATTAATTTATATAATGATAACCATTAATTTATTAAAACTAAAAATTAATTTACTTGAAAGTTTTGAAGCAAAGCAAAATATATTACTATACCTTTGATGCTTGTTTTTGTGATTCAGGTGATTTTTGTTGCTTTTGTTCATCTTTTCCTGATTTGCTTGGTGGTTTTGATTCCTTCTTTTTTTGTGGCTCTGTTCTGCTTCTTTTGCTTCCCCTATTAGGAGCCATGGTTATAAGATGTTTTATTTTGTCTGTTATGTTATCTACATAATTTATTTCTTGTTCCTCATCCATTAAATCTTCTTCTTCCACTGGCCCTTCATCCTCATCTTCCTCTTCCTCTTCTTCCTCTTCCTCTTCCTCCTCCTCCTCCTCTTCTTTATGTTCTTCCTCTACACCTTCTTCATTAAGATAATCAATTTCACCCTCTTCTTCAAGCAATAAATTATTTTTTTCCTCCTCTTCATTTAATAAAAAAGTTAATGAAATTTCTTCTTCTGACATTTCTTCCTCATAGTATTCTTCTTCTTCTCCTTCTTCAGGAAAGTAAACATTTTTTTCATCCTCGATGAAATGCTCTTCTCCTGCTTCTTCTTCAGCTTCACCCTCTTCTTCTAAAAGGTCAGCCGCTAGTTCTTCTCTTGAACTGGGATCTTTTACAAATCTGATACCAAATCCAAGGTCGAGATTAATAGTTTTTGTTTTATTAAGAGCATCATCACCAAATTCTTTGATCATTTCACGTTCGATTTTTGCTAATATCGCTTCATCTTCTTCAGTGTCGCTGGCTTCGCCCTCTTCGTTGTCATCTGAGTCCCAATTTTTTGGTCTTTCTTCAAAGCTTCCTTCATATTCTTCTTCTGGGCCAGGTGGCTAAAAATAATATTTGTCTTTATTTTGAATATGAATATAAATGAATTTATAAAGTAATGGTGAAAATATCTTTATTAATTGTGAACATAAAATAACAAATACTGGATTTTGAATTAACTCAAGTTCTAAAATTACTTAAATTACTAGTTTTCAAGGAAATTAATTTTTATTTCGAATAATAATAATTACTGCATTAGGTGGTTCCAATCCCCATGATTTGTAATTTAGACATTTCTCCATTTCAGCAATTGCCGTGCACAACAGCAAATAAGTCATATGATATTTGAACATCTCCCAATCAGAATCTAGCATATCCATGATCACTGGTTTCTTCTGAAGTTTTCTCAAGAGTTTGGAGTAATATTTAAAAACCTAAAACCATTTGGGAATAGTTTACGAAATATTTGAATTAACTAAAAATTACTTATTGAATTTAAAAAAATATTTATTAAAAAGTATTTAGCTAAATTATATGTTTTACTATAACTGAGAAAAAAAATTAGTATCATATAGCTATTAGTCTTTTTTATTTATTTTTAATATTTTCATGTTATGTTAAAGAATATGTCTATTTTTAACATGCTATGGGTAGAGTTATCTGCTTTGCAAAGGGTATAGTAAAAGTAACAGTTTACCTATCCAGTCTTTTTGATATTATTTTTTACCTTTATTTATTATTGGAATCTAGTATCTATCATGCCACTGTTAAACTAATTTTCATGCTCTAACACGATCATTGATGCAAGTAATGTGTAACTCTGTAACTTTAAGGTGTAATTCTAATTATTTTTTAAAGTTGAATCAAGTTATTTACTTTTTTTTTTTTTTTAAGAATAATTCTTACTATGAATCAGGCAGTTAACGTTACTTACAAGGCATCAAGTTCAAAACTTTACTTCCTCATCTAAAGATCCACACAAATAGGTTTTGAGGGCCTTGTTCTTGTCATCTAGTTGCGACAAATATCAATGCTATCACATGAGAAACTATGTTTCAAAACATTTTTATCAAGTAAACATGAGAAGGAGATATGGGCAGAAAACTACCACCTGAAGCTTTCAAGTGAATAATAAAAATTAAATTTCTAGATAATGTGGGGAATGAAATACAATAACACCCATGCGAAGTATGACGTGCTACCTTTCTCCTTGTTCCATCTGAAGCGATTGAACAGAATTCAATAGTTGGAACAATGCCCCACGATAGTATATTAATGATTGATGGTTAAATATGTTTATTAGGCTTGCATTTCAAGCTGAGTTGGAGAAACAATTTTTAAACACAGTGATATATGCCATTAAAAATAAATAATTTAAGGGTTAGGCTTGTATCAAAATCTATCAAATCCATCTATCAAAATGAATGAAAATTGTAGTGATATTTTTATTAATTTATTAAGAAATTTAAAGGGCACCTGTGGTATAGTGGTTAGCATAGCCAAAACAAAAGATCGCATGAAGTGACAAGTGACCCCAGGATTTTTTAAAGGGAATAAAAAATCAATTTTTTTTGTATACACAAAAATTATGAGTTCAGCCTGTAGAAAAATTGATGAGTAAATATAACAAATTCTACAGTTGTTGGATTTAATATGGTTAATTGTAATTACTAAAACTAAAGCATTTCGAGTAAAGAGCATTTAACCATTCTAAAATTGAAAAATGTTATAATAGCAATTATTGTAGTTTGTATTTTTTTATGGTAATTTTTTGTTAATAGTGTTGGAGCTTTAAAATTAGTAAAAAAAAATCCTGACTTATTTAAGTAATGAAATAATAAATTGAATTTAATTTCAATTTCGTAGAAACAGACATACCTAGTTTGTGCCTATATAAAAAAAATTACCAATAATCCAATCTTCTAAAATAACATGATTAAATACATTGTAGAAATTTTAAAAAAAATGATTAATTATATTGTAGTATTTATTATTTAGTCATTACCCTATCTTTAACAGTTTGTGGTTCATCCTTAAATTTTTCTATAAGCTTTTCACATAAATCATCCATTGATAAATTCCATTCTTCTTTAAAATATCTGTCGAATTAAATATGAATATGAAGCTTGTATAAAATAAAGGATTATATAAGTTTAAATCCAGCCTTTTAGTTTTGAACGATCCACGCCTTGCTCCAAAAGTTTAGTATCCCAATAAGATATTGAACCAATGAAAAGAGAGAATTTTTTTTCTAAATCTGTATTATTTTTTCTATTTGTCACAAACCTAGGTTATTAAGGTATTTATAATCTGCTAATATTCCACTCAAAACATTATGCATATATGCTACCACAATAGAGAGTTTAAGAGGTTTTTTTATCTATCATTTTTTTTTTAAATTTGATACATTATTGGAAATCCTAATCCAAGTATTCTTATTAAACCAAGAAAAAATAGTTAAAATAAAAGCAACTATTCCCCTAAAAACCACCTCTTGCTCATTTTTGGAAATACACAATGAAAAAAAAGCTATAAATTAAATAAATTTATATCCACTTCCTTTTTTACAAAAAAAAAATATTAATTTACAAATATCATTAAGTAGTTTTTGAAAAATTAATTGAGCATTACTCAGAATACAATAGTTATTTACCTATAACCCTTCTTTATGTGTTATGTTGTGGTATCACCATTTCCCTTATTTTTTAACAATGTTTAAACATCATGTCCAAAACATGATTGTTTAGTATTGGGGAAAATAAAGGGATGATTGAGAGTATGGGTTTAGAGAGATGTAGTTAAGACAGATGACCTGTAATTTGAACTTGGAGGGAAGCTAAAGTAGCTGATGGGTTTTAATAATGGTTTTTATTTGTTTTCTGATAATTTAAACATCAGTAAAGTACTAGGAAAATCATTTTTGGGATTGAAAAGTGATGGCTTTCAAACAGCCTGCCACCCCCCCCCCTTTGACAAAACCCTGACCTTGCTTGTTATTTTTAGATCAAGCTACCTTAAAAAATGGTGACTGCCTAAAAAGTTCCAAATGGAAAGAAAAAATAACATGATTTATTTTACATTTTAAATAATTGTCTACCACCTCATTATTCAAAATAGCTTGTTCTGTTGAAGGATATTTGATGTTAACAGCAATTTTTCCAAGACCAATGTTATGGAACTCAAAAATGGTTTATCTTTATATTCAAGATTTCACAACCCCCTCCCAGATCTTTGCGTGACACCACTTTTGTTTTCTAATCTATTTATGAAATAAACTTTTTTTTTTATATATATATAATTTATTTATTGAAATTTACTACTGTATATATAATATAATAAGTAAATTTGATATAAGTATATAATTGATATGAAAAGGCGCGTGGATCTCTAGGCCATCTTCTTTTCAGACGCCTCGGAGGATTGTCTGAGATAGAGGAGGAAGCAAGGTTGAAGAGAAGAAGGTTAGGGTGAGCGGGGAGTTTACTGTGGAAGGTCTGGTATCTGGATCGGGCCAAATCGGTTACATATGGAACATTAAGGTCTTCATGGAAAATTTGGGATGAAATAAAGTTGAAACCAAAACTTGTTTCTGGAAGGACTGCGTTCCAGGCAACCAAAAGTGTAATGTTTTGGGTTAAGTAGCCATGTATTTCCATTATTTCTTTTAAAATACAAAAAAGAAATAGTTTTAACCAAAATATGCGAGTGGGGTTCGTGACCCTGGATCATGGACGGATCCAGCCGGTTGTAAAGGGGAGGGAGCTGCAGCCCTTTCCCTGGATCTGTCAATCAGCTTTTTTACCATTATGTTCCTATCCCACAACTAAAATTCTACCTTTTCTGCATATTATTTGTTTTCTGCCTTACTTCCTTACTTTTAGTTAATTCTTTAATCTTTAAATGACAAAATTTTCCAAAGGGGGCTGCGGCACCCATAGACCTCCCCCTGGATCCGCACATGCCCTGTATACTTCCCTGTTCAGGACAGAAATATATCTATAGTAAATGTTCCAAAGATTGTTGCGAATCCCTATCGGATTGCCGATAGTCCGATGATGGCGAAAACTTTTCCTTTGCGAACTATATTTTATTTTAAAAATGACTTTCTTTCCTTATTTACTTAACTGGAACATTTTCATGAAAAATAAAATATATATTACCTCGCATGAAATTTTTTTACTTTTTCGATAACATCCATGTGGTAGTAGAGCAGTGGATTGACGTGCATGAAGAGCTCTTTCTCTGTAAATTTATTAGCATGATCCATGGTATCTAAACTTTCGGAAGGGATTCGATGCAGTGCCGCTTCAGCCGCTTCTCTTGCTTCGGTTTCTTTAACTAATCGTTCTAAATAATTATTGATTTCATTATTTTTATGTAATTCTTTATTCGATGACCTTTAAAGCAAATAAAACAACATTAATTTAATATATTATTATCAATTACGTGTAAATATTTCTTGTATAGTAATTGTTTGCGCGCAAATCTTAAATTATAAAATAGTTTTTACATTTCAGAGAATATTTAAGAAGCAAAATCACCCGAAAAAAGAATAGTCACGGTAAACCACCGGCATCTAACGGGGCCTATGGTATTACATGCCAATACCAACGGGGCCTTATAAGGTTTCATAACTAAGGTAGGTAGGTCAATAAAATATTTCTATGAGAATAGGATTATGGACCATGGGCCACAGTGAAGTCATGCTATACTCAAACCTCAAAAAAAAAAAAAAAAAAAAAAAAAACGAAAATCTAAAGTCTATCCTAAACATTTAATACGCTTTGTTGGTAACCTGAAATTTCGTGAGAGCTCCTTACTCGAGATGAAATATTGAGTCAAATTGACTAAGCAAAACTCATCCCGTTTCATAATAGTAATCGGTATTTATATCACAAGTTGTAGAAGCTAAGAGAAATCAACTCGTTCTTATATATTGGGAGTCCGCAGGATTTCGTCTACGGATTTTCTTCTGGGGGCAGGTAAGTATAATTCTGATGACGAAGGGAGAAAATCGAGGTACTAAGACTATTTAAGACTCACTTAATGTTTCAAATGCAACTTATTGATATTAGAAAATTAAAATGTTTGTTTATATAGTACTTAATGAATGCAGTAAATGAATACAAATTTATTTAATTTGTAGTTTTTGTTTCTCAAAATTTCTAGTGGGGCAGCTGCCCTCCTCCACCCTACGGACGCCCACGATATTGAATAAAAAATCATATCTGTTTCCTTCAACCCCTATTAAATATTCATGATTCAAGATATTCATATATGAAGAGTATTTTTTTTTTAATTTTCAATACATTGTAAGCCACAGAATTTTTTCAATGCAAGCTGTTTTTAACCAACTATCAAAAATCTTGAAAACTACTAACACAGAAACGATGCCTTCCAAGAAAAACGTTATTGGCGGAAGAGTCGGTTTGGTGTCCAAGTGCCAAACTTCTTTGAATATCCCTGGAGTCCTGGAGTGAAACCAAAATGTTTGATAAAATGTCTGCCCAGGAAGCAGTATTCCTTCTGTTTTGTTAAAAAAGAATCTTGTCATCATGTTTTTTGTGATTCTCAGAGGTAAAGTTGGGTTTTTGTAATTATCCTTTTTCCTCCACGTGTAGCTTATAGCTATTTGCCCTCTGTTGGTGAATTTAATATACTTGGCAAGATGATCCGACGTGTAACCCCCTGTAAACTCAATTGTCCAGTTGATACCCTTAATGTGTTTTCCGCTCAATAAAATTTTCCCTATTGACAGTATTGGTACGTCTTCGTCTGGTATTTGGTGGTGTAATATTTGGTAATCTTCTACTATTATACCGGGTACAATGTAGTTTCCACGAACTTCTTTTTCTTTCACTATCGTTTTACCTACTACAATCAAATCGTCAACATTTGGCGCGTACTCAACCTCTCCAATCTCTTTTTCGAGTTCCATTCTTCTCTGCTTGTAATAAGGAGAATCTTGCCATCTTTTTAGAGCAGTTTCTAAACATTTCTGTCCCAAAACTCCTTTCTCTTCTTTGATTAACCTTGGGTGACCAATGTATCCATCTTCTATCAAATGTGATAGCTTCTTATTTTCATGAGTCAACTTCAGTGGAGAGAAATATACTTCAGCAAGCAAATTCTTTGATCCTGGTTTTCTTGGCTCTGTCGTTTTCCAAAACAAAGGACATCCTGTTTTACCGCACCTATTAAATTAAAAAATAATTAATGTAATATACCATATTAATAATAAATATTTCAATAGAACTGTTGTAGTTGGCTACAAATTATTTTTTAATTTGAGAATCGGATTTATATAGAAAAATGCTTAAGATAAATACAATTGAGATATGATTTCAGGAATGAATGGGGATGTATGACTGCCCCTTGATGAAAAACGAAAGGATCACAAAAAGGATAACGAACGAATCTGCTAAGGAAGCTTCTGAAGGGCCAATCGAAACATATTGGGTTTGAACTTTCTACAGATTGGGGTAGAGTTTGAGGTGTGTAGGCTATGACCGTAGGTGCTCCTAGGGGACGAACCTTCGAGTTCTTATTGGCACTCGACTTCAGTCATGGTCTGCTCGGGCTTAGACTGATCCTCATCTCTATTCTATGACGATAGCTTCTAGCTTGTGAAGCCAAGCAGAGGACTTACATACCAATGGTGTAATTCGTTTTGTGCTTATCTCCATTTAATTCAATTTTACACGAAATTAAGAAAACGTGTTGCAAGCAATTCTCGAATATGATTTGATCAGTAACATATTACTTTGGTATCCCAATGTAATAATAATTATTCTACTTATGATTCATCAATATATTTAAACTTTTCACACAATCGGGAAGATTAATTTTTTTTTAAGGATCTACTTCCAGAAAAATAAACTGTTTTGTTAAACACAAATGAATATGTTTATTTTAAAAATATAATAAAAAAAAATACAAATAAATATCTATGTAAATAAAGATGATATTCTGTTTGGTTGTTTGTTCTTTATAGAAATCTATACCGTTTGTCCTAAATTCTCCAAATTTCTCTCAGTGGTTCTTTCATACCAGGTGCGAACACCATTCCATATTAAAATTATAGGGAGGCTAAAATTATAAGGCTGCATAACTTCAGCCAATCTCTGGGTATATTCTTTATTGTTTTGTTTGTTTGTTTGTTTGTTTGTTTATTCTTTATTGTTACGAAAATCGTTATGATCTCGCTTTACATTGTTTTTTACGAAATCGACCATCTGAGTCTAAACAAATCTCATTTTATAGATTTTGAAGTTGACGATCAGTGTATAATCCTGTCACTGGGCTATCTCACGAACCATTGACCATAGGAATGACCCATGTCTGGCTTCAGGTAATGAACCTTTTAGATCAATCGACGCTATTAGTCATTGTTACTGTGATTACTCCTCTAATAATAGAATCGAACAATAATGTGTATGCGTTACTTAAATTTTATCTACCTTGTGCTAGACACGCGTTTGCAGTTTACTTATTTCAGGGATTTTTTTTTTTTTCGAATACCATCAAACTTTGTTCATAGTAAAGTCGGCATCAACGTTTTGCTGAAATGCATTGGTCAATTTCTGTGGAAGAAAGAAACCTAATTTACCCAAATTTTCCTATGGTACTCGTCGTTGCCTTTACCTGCATTCGTACTCTTTAATTAGCTGTGCGTCGTATATGACATCCTTCTGGCGATCTATGTCCCACTTCCGTTCCCTGTTCATGAGAAGGCATGGAGGTTCGGTACCAATCGCCTTCCCGATCCTCTCGCAAACCTTTTTTCGTTCTTCCATCCATTTCTCCCAGTTGGCTAAAGCTTGTTTATCCTTTTCTGTATAAACATCTCTCATTGTACTTAAAAGAATATAAGAAATATCTCTTTGGTTTAAATAGCTGTTTCAGCTGACCTCTCTGCGCAGATAATGGTTCGTAGTAAATATTTAAGTAACTTTAAAAAAGATAGTCAAAAATAGTATAGTTTATTTTTTAAATGAACATGTGGTAATTTCAGAATATTTTCAACAAGACAAAATATACAATGTTAATTTTTATAAAATTAATTTATCTCCTACTAGTTTACCCTTGTGTGAACTTTCACCGAAGATACCTTCCATTTTTCTCCCTTTCATAGGATCATAATTCAGTTCTAATTTATTTATGTAATACATTAACAGACATAGTAATAAAAGTTATATATATTTAATTGTCTAAGCCATGAAGTTCCTTGTCTCAACGTCCCCATAAAATCATGTCTGCAAGCTGTTGCTGTTAGGACGCTGTTAATTTTTTGTCTGTATATAAAATCCAACAAGAATCTTCCCGAGGAGCAAGAGCTCCTAGCACTAATCTTACTGTTTGGTGACTTAAACTGTCACAGCCCTCTCTGGAGGTCTTAAAAATCAGACAGTGAAGGGAAACTGTTGGAACGCCTTTATAGATTCCAATTATTTGACCATCTTAAATGACTCTTCCTAAACTTACATTTTTCCGAGGTCGGTAACATATCCAACATCGATTTATCGTTAACAACTCCTAATATATCGATTATACATGCGGTAGCGACCATTACTCAATTTTAATCGAGTTTCACGGCCATGTTCAGACAGTAACTTCTAATCGACGGCTTGTAAAATATACTGATTAGGGTTATTTTTTAATATAAGCAAATCTTAAAAGCCTCCAATACGAGATGGTGAAACAACCATTTTGCACTGGTGCAGAGAGCTCCTATCGAGTAGGAAACGGATTTCAGTTCCTTGGTGGACCAAGGATTGTTTTGTCTCTATCAAAAATAGGGAAAAAGCACTGCGGAAGTTTAAAAATAAGCTTAATTGAGATAACTTTGAAACATTTATCGCAGCTAGGAAACATTCGCGTTCTGTGATAAATCAATGCAAAAAGTTGTATGGGCAACAGTTTGTTTCGCTAATAAATAACAATGCACCGATCGCTGATGTATGGACATAGTCAGAAAAATATTCGGGACAAAACAACCTACCTGCTTAAATATGCCTAAGAAATCTGATGTATGTAATAATCACAGACCCAAAGGCCCAAGCTAATGTTATGGGAGAGTACTTTAATTTGACCTTTTCGGTTTCAAGAGATAGCTTCCAAACCTCCTGGAGACCAGAACAAATATGGCCAATGTCTGATGAGAGCAAAATATTCAACGTGCCCTTTCCTTAGAAGAATTTAATTTGCACTGAAATCATGTAAAGATCGCTAACCTGGACCCGACAGAATCACTTACAGCATGTTAAAAAACTTGTCTTACGACAGCAAAATATTTCTCTGTAAATTTTAAAATAATGTTTACAGTTCAAGTTTCTTTCTAAACGATTGGCTCAAACGGAAATAATACTCATCCTTAAAGAAGGTGAACCGAAAGAATTTACGCCAAGCTACCGACCTATTATACTCACTAGTTACCTTTGTACACTTTTAGAAAGAATAGTATTTGAAAAAAAAAATTATCCTTATTTATTGCAAAGTGGTTTTCATTGCGGTAGAGGTGCATTAGAAAACATAATACGAGGTATAAAGCTTGAACATTATGCAATAAGAGTCTATTTTCTTCGATTGCGTAGGTACTATTAGAAACTAAAACTTATTGCTAATAGGTTTTTGTTACTCTTTTAATTCCTATGTAACCTTCGGTACATAAAAGGGAATGTATTGGTTGTTGCTATATTGGGAATAATGAAAGTTCTGACGCTGAATAATTACATTTTACTTTTATTTAGAAGAAAAATAAACTTATAATTTAATTTGAAAAATTTACTCCATATCAAAATTATAGATCACCCTTATTTTAAACTTTCAAATCATAAACAAGCGAAACACTAATTTAATTTATAAATATCCACCTGGGTAGAGGAACATTTAGTTTTATACAATTTTATGCCTTTTATCAATTCATGAAAACTAAGAAACATTGAATATTGAAGTTAATTCAACAAGCGTAAGAACGTATCAATACACCTGAAACAAGTGACAAGGTAGATATGCTAATTCTGCTCCATCTAGGAAACTGTCTTTAAAGTGTAAACTGATCAAATAAATTAATAAGGATAGTGATTTTAATTGCCATAAATATAAATATGATAATAGATGATTCATGTCATTGTAACTTATAATAAAGAATTAAAGCAATGTTCTGAGAAATTCGGTATTGGCAAGCCCCTGTCGATATATAACCTCTTTGGCGCAGCAGACAGCTGATCGTTAATAAGTCGCTCAAAAAAAGCAGCATCTACGAACTGTTTTCAAGAACTATTATCAATGGAAGAATCCGACGAGAGCTTTCTCAGATTGTTCTATTCGCTTCATTAAAACGAAGTTTACAGTTCGAAATACTTAGCACACTTAATATCAAAAAGGCAGTGAAGCAACAGCTTTCTGTGAAATGGTTTTAAACCAACTATTTAAGTGCATTATTAACATTCATAGTTTTTCAAACCGTTTGCTCAGTCAATTTCTGTTTGTACTAACCCGATTTACAAGCAAAATTCGGCAATAATAACAGATGACTTGTTAGTGAAAATACGATCCGCTCCCACCACATGTTCCTAAATATAACCGTGATCTTTACTTAATTATATATTTTATTCGGAAAAAAATTGTACCAATTGGCATTTTTTCTAAATTATGAGTTTGCTTATTTATGAAGACCGTTTGGAACACTCACTCGTAGGGAAATGCTAATGGTTTCTTATGAGTTATGCGATCAATAGACAAGAGAACAGGACAAGCAAGTAAACAGACTAAAAAAGGTAATAAGTTGAATATAATATTGTGTGTGAAGATCCTAAGAGCTCGATGCCTTAATTATAACAATCGGAGAATCTTTAAATTTATTGCATTTTGGTAGAATCATTCTCTGATCGACTCATTCACGAGCAACAAAAATGTTTATAATGAATTTAATTAATTTGCCTCAAGTTAAGTTAATATGTTTTAAAGATTGTGATTAAACATTTTGTATGATTTTTAATCGAATAACTTGTATTATAATTTACAAAGGAGGATGGAAGAATCATTTTTCCAACGTATGATTGTGGAAATTCATAACTAGTCATTCTAGTTTTTGCGTTTGAATAGCTCAATAAGTGTAAGATATGTTCATTTTTATAGGGTGTGACATTTTCAAGTCTTATGTTTGTTTTATTTTTTATATCATTCAATTTTATTTATTCACAGAACTGAAAAAGTCTGAAATATCAGAAACTAGCTTTAGTCCTGAGGAGTTAATAAAACTCGGCAAGCAGTATGCAGGACTTGAATCACCTATCGATATATCGTTCCCAATACTCACGGAGGTCGTTCTACGACCGTTGGAATGGGTTAATTTCGAAAAGAGTCCGAAACGGATGAAAATATCCAATAGTGGAACGACAGGTAGTGATCCACTTATTTATTAGTACAGTTAACATGTCAAAAGGTATTCCAACTAGCGTTTATTAAGATATTATACAATGATTCCATTCATTGATGTTTCTAGCCATCCTGAGCGCCAAATGGCATGGACCCCGCCCCTACCTTGCCAAAGGGCCACTTTCAGGGTACTATGTCTTCTCCCAGCTTCATTTCCATTGGGGCAGTAGCATTGAAGAAGGAAGTGAGCATACTATGGCTGGAAAATCGTAAGTTATGTACATCAAACGTTACATTATAACTGTTATACTTGTATCATAGTTACCTCTTTGATTAGCGAACATTGAGTGGCAGGGCAGCCCAGCTCATCCTCTACGTCTCAAAAAATCTTAAAAGATTTGAAATCTAAAAATGCATACGAGTTCTATTTGTTTGCCGGTGATTATGACCTTTAAATGACACCAGAATTATTTAACAAAATACACCCACTTCATATAATTTAAATTTAAGAGTTAGTGATAATTATTTGTTAAAAAAAAATGAACTGGTAAATATATTTGACTCCAGAGTAATTTAACATGGTCTAGGCTTCCACTTGAGGTCCACGTAATGTTCTTCAAAAACTCCTACCTGACTCAAGAAGACGCCATGAAACAAGTAGATGGTACTGTCACAGTCGCTTATTTGTTCACAGTAAGTATAACATATCATAGATTTCTATTAAGTAATAATAAGTAATATGTTTGTTTGCTGCGTAAATTTAGTGAATGTGATTCAAATTTAGTCTAGGAAAGATAAAAAGTTAACATTAAGCCTTCCCCCAATGCATGCCCTCATAAAATGTATAACCTCTTCTAACTTGTATTGGCCTTACAAATGTCAAATTTTTCAAATTTCGTTTGAATTTGATACAGCAATTAATATTATACTAATGACGAAAAGGAAAATTGTACGTTGTATTGTAAGTTTTATTAAAATCGGATGAACCAGTAAAAAGTGAATATCATCCCGCTGATTACCTATCCGCAATAATACTAACAAGTAATTAATTAGCGTATAGGTACTCCTATTTGAACTATGAAAAACTCCTTGGCAGAAAGGACCGAAACTCAATTGCCGAATCAACTGTCTTCCACCTCGGTAATACTTGCCATTCCTCTCCCTAAGAATAACCCGGTTTACTTTATCATGAACAACCATTGTGATATAATCAACGTTATGGCTGGGCGTACATTAAGGTGCAGTAAACGCAGAGCAAGACAATTTTTGTTTGGAGCCGGGGCAGGTAACACCGATGTGGCACTCAAGGATGTATCACAGGTATCTGTCTGACATAATGACGCATTCTCCTAGGTAGGACTCTATTTATTCATCTGCTCTATTATAATTCTTATTATTAAACACGGATTCTATTTGGTCATTACCACTCTTCTATCCGGAGGGAAAAGATTGAATTTTTGTAAATATGGAATAGAGTTCATATTACAGTTGCACAGCTTTATTAGCCTTGATTTTTGGTATAGTATAAGCACAGTTAAATCTAGATACTCCGACACATATGGGATCAGACAACCGCCGAATTATCAATAAATTCCGGATTATCGGAAGTAAAATAAAAAACCTATTTTAATGTAATATTTTTATTATAATATAATATTTATATTAGTAAATTTGTATATATAAAACCAAATACTATGTACATATGGAGAATAGGTTCTTATTAAATGGAAAAATACATACATATGTATTATGAAAAATAATCAATTAATAATCATTAATTCATTTTGCTTTTTTGCCTTAAACATTTTATCGAAAACGCACTTTTGCAACCTTTTGAGCACTAACTATTTTGTGTAGACATTGAAGGCTTTGGATCCGTCTTTGTTGGTTACAGTGCTGTGAATTAAAACATCCTGGTCATCGCAATCTTCATATTCTCCATGGACCAAATTTGGCTTAGGATTTAATCATCAGATAGGGATTGAATACTTTCTTCGTTTGTGCTTCGAAGCCTTTCTTTAATATCCTCATATGATAGGGTAACGCTCAGTTCACATTTGTTGGAAAACTTGTAAAAATTCTGAAGACAATTAGTGGAGCTGAATTATTAGAGTTGAGCTTGTGGAGTTACCTACGTCACATCGTCAATCATATCTTTAAAGTTAAAACAAGGGGTTTATTGGCCAGATCTTTTTCCAAGAACACTGGTGTCAGTTTTCACTTATTCCAACTGTGCGCTAAATTAAAAACGACGTCTTTAATGTTTGTTTTTTCAAAAACTGAATGATCCCATCCACTTGTTTCATTATGTCCGAATGCGGAGATTTTTGTAATTAATTTTTATTTGCTGGATTACATTTTGATCGTTGGGCTGCTTGGGGTTTTTTGGTATCAAGAGGTTTCGTGTTTGGGGGCATATAGGGGACTTGAATTTGATGGTTACGCAAGTTCCTCTTCTTTTGAGTGTCCCCCATAGCGCCGGATTACCTAACGTGCCGGAGTAACCAACCGCCGGATTATCAAGATTGTACTGTATTACAACTCGACATCCTACAACGTCTCAGAGTTAAGATCTAAACGTTCCAACATATTGAGAAAACAAGGCTCCTGCCTTCAACAAACCACAGGACCACAGCACTATGTACTAAGCTTAACGACTATTAAGCTCTGGTGATTATGCTTCGCAATTCTTTTTTCGTACTGCTCTTCTTTGCCTGCCCAGCGCGACTCAATTTTATGTGCGCCTCGACAATATTCCTCTCAATCTCCTTACTTCGTTTTATTACATATTTGGTTTACTTTCATTCACTTTAATTTGTAGCTTTATAGGGTCAATTCCTACAATAGAAAACATTGAAAATTTTATAGTTGCAGAATAACGATAATGAAGATTTCAATCCCATCATTTCTGCCCTCAAAGAAATACAAAGACCTCTTACATCATATCATCTCGAGCTATTGCCGCTTGAAAAGTTCCTTCACATCTTTACGGAAGACTATTTTATGTATTGGGGTAACGTCGTGAATCGAAGCATATTGTGGTTGATATGTCGTAAGCCACTTGGAATCAGCCAACGCCAGGTAGGTACGTCATACTTTAGTTGTTCATTTTTAATCGAGTTTTAATGTCGTTCTAATAATGGTATTAATTTTGCAGCTTTCGCTTTTTCACAGCATGACGGGAATTAACGAGAGAGCCATCACAAAAAACTTCCGTGTTACTAAGGAAATAAATCATCGAACTGTTTACCATGTCAATGCATCAAAATATCGAAGCGATCTTCTCATCGGAACGCACAGAGATTCAAGACTCAGTAGTACTAAAAAAAAATCAGTTGCTCATTCAGTAAGCAAGAGTTTCGTTGGTATAGGAGATGAAAAACTGGAAACCGACGAGCTTGCCAGAGATGGCCCGGAAGAAAAAACAACTCAAAATCTGAATGATCAATCTATTTTTATCAATATATCCGTTCACGCGGATGACCAATTGGAAAACAAATCACCCTCTAAAGTGGGAGAGACAGAAGAAGTAAGTAGTGTGCATAATTCTCCTTCGAATAATGAAGCTATCAATTTGGAAAAGAGAAGGAAGAGTCAAATTAAATTTCAATTAGCTTCAGCATTATTGAATCTCGAGAAAGAGGAAGGCAACGATTACGCTTTTCTAGAAAAATATCTCCAATCAAATTTTGACACGTTTCAGGATCAGTCCTATCGTTCCGGAGGCAACGAGAAGCGAGGGGAAGGGATTCTTCATGCGAGCAACCGTTCTCTCCATATAAAATCGGATTTTGACGCTTCCAAAGTTTCAGAAATAAAAGATAAGAGTAAATCGGATACTAATTGCTTCAAAAATTTTATCAATTCGGATATTGATAGTGATTCAGATCTAGGGGAAAGTAAAAAAGGAGGTTGGTCCTCCTCGATGAACAACATATCTGACAAGGAGGGCAGGGAAGGAGGGGTGGAAGCCATGATTCCACCAACAAGGCCGAAGACGTCTTTGGGCAAGCTGGAGGACCCGAGTCGTTCCAGGCTGGAGGAGGCAGAGGGGAGAGTGCTCACCCTCCGCTCCTCAAGCAAGCTAAACCAAGTGTCGCCTCTTCCCGCTAGGAACAGGTCCACCAACCGGGCCGTCCTCATCAGGAAGACGTCGTCCGAAAAGGATAAGGCAAGAAGCGGAATTATGCGAGAAACTTATGACAAGGTAATTAATCATGTTAATCGGAAGTCATTCATACATCCAGTTTCTTAAGTGTTCAAAAATTAAAACAAAACCCTTTAATTTGAATTACATAAAATTAAAGGATATTCCTTTCAGATAATTATCATATTTCTTTTTTCATGAAAAATCTTACAAACCGAAAAGAGATTTGAGAACATTTAAGTATGACTAGATTCACTATGTTTAGCTTAACTCTAGATTGTTTGTTTGATGTTTAAAAGACCGTGGGACCGCTATGTTCATCAACTTCCTCTATCTGAAGGAAACTGCGTACCCATATTCCGGGTGGCATCAATAGGAGAGGCACTCAGGGCGAAGGGCACCAGCTAAGCAAAGGCCAACCTGTCACTTCAAGGTTGTGTTTATTTTTTTTTTAGGACCCGAATTTTGATTTAAAATCATGTAGAACCACCTCGACAAGTCATGCCAAAGTCTCTCGAGCTTCCATACTCAGTGGGACCGACAGCGCTAATCAAAATTAACGGGGGGGATACATATATTCTGAAAATATTAAATATCTACGTGTAACTTCAGATCGCTCTCTAACATAGATACGTTATATTAAAGATCTAAGTTCTAATTGCTTACAGTGATTAAGTATTTTAAAAACCGTAAGTAATCATAACCGGGGTGCTGATAGAACTAGCATAATTCGGCTATATAAAACACCCATTCTGAGTCTATTAGAGCTGGATCCAACCCTAAATACAGCTCTCGGACAGGACCATTTCGTTTATGCCCCATAGCGAGTCTTCAAATAGAGGCCAGTGTAATCCCTTTGGAAATACAAAGGAATATATTAAAATTGGCTTACTGCATTAAAATAATATCTCAGCTGTACCTCCCTCTAAACGAAACTTACCTTTTTTTTAGCAATAAACCCTGTAAACATAAATAGAAAAGCAAAACGGTCAATACCGGAAAGATGTTAAAACACATAAAATCTCGATCTTGAGCCCTTTTCCTCAATTTTGGAACATCGAAACTTGCAGGCATATCCCTTGTTGTTGTCTATTCCAAATATTCGCAACATAATACAAAATAAACGCCTTGGGTCAAAGCTGGGGATGTTTAGAGTTCTTAAGAGTTCCAACAGAACCAACCCGACTGAGAATATTAGGTTTATTCCGATGGTTCGAAAACAAAGGATGTAGTGGGCGCAGCCACTGTCTTAAAGGAATTATAAACTACTCATCACCACCATTTTGCTCATCAGACTCGTATCACGCGAAATGTTAGCAATCAATTCTGCCATTAAATACAGTTATGAAAAAGGTATACCTACTTATGTTCCGATTCAGAATCTGCCCTTAAGACTTAAAAAACTCCATTTCCTATGAACACACTGGTTACCAATGTTTTAGTACATTTGAAATCATTGGAAAGGGTTGGGATCAAAAACTACTCACATGGAGAATAATTTGTCGCGATTTATCATTCTTATTTGTTTACTTTTAATTTCGTTTCAATGCATAAAAAAAGAAAACCCAAGTCCAAAATTTGAAATTAGAGAGAGCAGCACGAAATACCTTGGGGTATTGTGAAGGGAGCCACTGCCATTTAGTTGGTAGGCTTTCAGCAATTACTCTATTCCATAATTTTATTTTATTTATCGGCTCGACAGGCGCCTGAAGCTGCCCTTGGCCCTCTCAACCGCCCCTTCCCAAACATTTCGGTCAGCAGCATGTCTCATGGATACTCCAACTTTCCTCAAGTCCTCAGCCACGGAGTCCTTCCACCTTCCCTTCGGTTTTCCACGTGGTCTGACTCCATCCGGGGTCCCATAATATAGTTTCCTCGCGGCTCTTCCTTCGTCCATTCTGATAACATGTCCCAGCCATTTTAAGCGCTGAATTCGCACAAAATGAGAGACTCGGAGATCGTCGAAAGGGTCGTAGATCTCTTCGTTCTTCCTTAATCGATATGCGCCGTTCTCTCTAACTGGCCCCATGATACGCCTCAATATTTTCCTTTCAAACCTGTCAATCTTTTCGGCTAGGTTTTTGCTTAGGGTCCAAGTTGCACAGGCATAGGTCAGTATAGGACGGATAATTGTTTTGTATACGATCATTTTAGTACGTACACTAAGTAGCTTACTCCGGAGGAAACTTCTTAGGGCGAAATATGCTTTGTTAGCCCCCATTATACGGTTACGTGTTTCTTCTTGTTCGTCCAGCCGGTCATTAACGATGGAGCCGAGGTGCTTAAAACTGGATACGCATTGAAACGAATATCGTCCCACTACATAATGCCTTGGAGGATTTATAGGTGTTTTCTTCCTGAGCACCATTATTTTTGTTTTTTCCTCATTTATGGATAGTCCCATCCTTTCAGCTTCTCTTTGCAACCCTTCACAGGTCTCCTTGATCGCCTTGAGGGATAATCCAATCAATGCTACATCATCAGCATATCCAAGTACTTGAGTCGCCTTGCTGAAAATGGTGCCCGACTGATTAAGCTCTGCCCGATTCATTATAACTTGGAGGGCGATGTTAAATAGAAGTGGGGAAAGGGGGTCACCCTGTCTAACTCCTGACTTCACTGCAAAAGCTTGGCCCAGCTTACCATTTATTTTCACTCGACTCGCGCTCTCATTCAAAGTACAAGCTACAAGTCGGATTAGCTTCGGTGGAACTCTCATCTCTTCCATTGCCAGGTAGAGCTCTTTCCTAATAATGGAATCATAAGCTGCTTTAAAGTCTATGAAAAGTATCCATATAGACTTGTTGAATTCTTTCATTTTTTCCATTATCTGTCTCAAGGAAAATATCTGGTCAATAGTTGATCGATTCTTCCTGAAACCCCCCTGGTAGTCACCCAAACGAGGCTCCACAAAATCCACAATTCGGTTATATAAAACAACAGAAAAAATTTTATAGGCAGTATTCAGGAGGCTAATTCCTCGATAACTGTTGCAATCTGTGGGAACACCTTTCTTTTTGAGCAAGGGAATAATGACAGACTCTTTCCAGCTCTCCGGGATTTTTTCGCTCTCCCATATATTAACTATCAGATGAGTCAACTCTTCAACCAGTGCTGACCCACCAATCTTCAAAAACTCCGCTGGTATGCCATCTGAACCGGGAGCCTTGTTATTCTTGAAATTGTCCATAATCAGTCTAACCTCTTCTGAATCTGGTGGGCTAACTTCATGGTCATTCTCCGTGTCTCGAAAATCCTTATCAGGATACTCGTCATTGTCGTGGTGGTTTAGCAATTCTTGAAAATGCTCCATCCATCTACCTTGCACATCCTCATCCATGAAGACCATTTTCCCATCAGAACGCTTTATCATTGGGCAATTATTTATAAAACCTGATTTGATTTTCTTTACTTCACCAAAAAACTTTCTTGCCTCATTGTTCCTGCCGTACTCCTCCATCTTACGCCAGTTTTCCTGTAGTGCATATCTTTTCTTTTGCCTCAGGACTTTTTTTGCATTAGATCTGGCTTCCTGGTACTCCTTTCTGTTCTGTCTCGTATCCCTGTTCAGAAGTTTTTTCATCTTTTCGTTCCGCACATTAATCGCTTCTTCACACTCGAGGTCGAACCAGGCGTTTTTAATCTTTCTGTTGCCATCCCTTCTACAATGTTGGCCGGCAGCATCAGATAGAGCTTTTCTAATATGGTTCCACTCCTCATTCACATCTCTTCCTCCAATTACAGCTGGGATATTACCTATACCTCTTTCAACGTCTCTCTGGAAATCATACCTGATTTCCTCTTCTTTTAACTTTTCTCTTGCCCAGGTTATCTGAAGTTTGCTCCTTTCAAACACCCTTAACTTATACGCATGTTTGAGCCTTGCAACTACCAGATAATGATCAGAAGCGATGTCTGGTCCTCTATAAGATCTCACATCATTAACTACATTAAAATGTCTACTAGAGACCAGAACGTGATCGATCTGCGTTGCAGTTCCATTTGGTGAAATCCATGTTTGCTTGTGTTTCTCTTTGTGAGTAAATACAGTACTCATCGCCACTAGTGATCTAGAGGCTGTAAAACTAACCATTCGTTCTCCATTATCATTAGTCTTCAGATGCAAGCTATGTTTGCCAATAGTGGGAGCAAACACTGGTTCTTTACCAACCTGAGCATTAAAATCCCCCAGAACAATTTTCATATCGAAGGAGGGCGTTGCATCTATAGTCCGTTCTAAATCCTCATAGAAAAGGTCCTTTTCCTCCTCATCTTTTTCTTCAGTTGGGGCATGAACATTTATCAAAGTGATATTAAACTTTTCTCCCTGAATCCTTAACTTGCACACCCTTTTGTTTATTGGTTGGAAATCAAGAACTGCTTTCCTCATTCTCTTTGATACTATGAAAGCTGTACCGAACTCATGTCTATTCTGATCTCCACTGTAGAAAATATCAAAATCATTTCCACTTTGCTTTCCAACACCAGTCCAACGTGTTTCCTGAAGAGCAGTTATATCTAAATTTAACTGTTGCAGTTGTTTTTCCAGTTCCGTCCGTGCTCCAGGTCTATAGAGTGATCTTACGTTCCATGTTCCAATTTTATAAACCATATGACGAGTTCCAGGTCGTTTACGTAAATCCGTCCGAAATCCGAGGCTAGGCTGTTGAGAATAATTAACCGTAGTTGTTTTTATAAAAGGTGGGTAGTCAACCCCCCTTTAACCCTCCTGCTTTATCCGAGCTTGGGACCGGCAGTGGTGTCTAGCTAACTAACCCCACTGGCGCAGTTTCTCTATTCTCTATTCTCTATTCTCTATTCTACTCTATTCCATAATATGTTTATAAATTCCTTTCACTCACCTTTTTATATTAAATTATGAAGAAATGAAACGAGGTTAAGGTTAGAGACTGCACTTGTTTTTAGAGTCTTACAATCCGCTATAACGAAAATAATGTGGAAGCATATTTTGATTTCAATACTATTGCACCAATTTCTGGTGCAGTAGTAATAAATTGTGAGTAGCATGAAAAAGACTATTCATCATTGATTATTAATAACTACGTTATTACAGTTAAAGTGCGTCAATATTGAAGCGTGTGAACGGTTTAGATCTGATCTATTCCAACAGTTGATTGGTTCTTCTTTACTCTGCAGCTCGTTTCTAATGATGGTGTAACAAACGGTAATTGAGCTGTGAGGAGCAGTTTAAATCTGTTTAATTATAATTTTCTATCTCTACAATTTTAATTTAATAATAATGGATGATTTTTCAAATTCAGTGTTTTATATTTTTAGCCTCCAGAATCGAAGGTGGACCAAGCCCGGGCTAAAATTCGCTTGTCATTGAAACAGTCGATGTCTAAGTTAGGTAAGTTACGCGGCTCTACAGCTAGGGATCCATCGAAGAACCCAAAACCTGATTCGAAATCATCTAGACCAGCATGGAGGTACTAAAGGATGTCTTTGCGGGTCTCATAGCCAACTTCTCCTGAAAAGGCGATGTTTCTGTTCAGTTTTGTCTAATTGCGGCGTCTTAAACGGTTTTTATTTTTACGAATAAAGTATTGTTTCACCTTGACAGTGTTCCTTTAGTATTGAAAAGGGTTGAGGTGGTGTGTGTGGTTATTAGTATTCATTATATTAAGTGAAGATATTAATTGACTAGCCCCCCAAAAAAAAAAATTATTTTTTTTAGTATTAGGTACCTATATTAGGTAACATAATTATTAGGTACCATAATGCAGAATGATAATCATTGGAAACCCACCAACTACTTATTGTACTAAAACAGTGCATGTATATAAGCAGCATTATCAGAAGCATCGCTGTATTTAGTAAATCATTAAGATGTATTAGTCATTGACAAATGGGTTCGATGTAGAACAAAAATCAATAATCATCATTTTCTAAAAGGTCACCGATGATGACTATTGAATTTTAATAAATATTTGTTGTGTTAATATTATTACGATTTATATAGTTATAATTTTGTTTTTGTTTGCTTTAACGTCACTTTATGCCACTAAGATGCTACAGTGGGAGTCCTAACTTTTGGCTATCCAGGTATAATTATTATTATTAATATATTTAACGAGAACCTGACATATTTACCTCCATTTTACCTATCCAGGGGGACAGCATAGACAAGGATTTTTCACATCCATTAAAAAATCCTAAGACTAGCTCTGGATGCGATTTAGTATTGTAAGTTTCTATGCTAACCACTATACCACAGGTGCCCCCTTATAATTTTGTGCTTAACCCACTCCAGTAACCCTAGGCATGGTCCACAATAAAATCTAGTATATATCGTTACATAGAAGTCCTGCACGTTCCATCATATGATACGGCGTGCATGAATTGTGGCAAAAATTCAATTAAGTCATAATCATGTTAAAGCAAAGTAATATTTAGGATATTTATGACAAGTTATAATTATAATTATAGAAGTAATTATATTTTGAGTAATTTCCACCTGCACTTGAATTGCACCTTGCAAATCTGTTAAAAAATATATTTGACACTTGGATTAGCTGGAATATAATCATGATTTAATGTTTGTTTTTTTTAATTTTGTAACCAATGCAAATCCGACACCGGTATTGCCTGTTAGCGTTTTATGCTGGATGGGGTTTGAAGTGTGCTCGTCGTTGAAACAATGTTTGCTCTGCAACAACAAAACGCTCCTATCTATTTTTTGCCTATTACGCATGACATGTTGAAAGAACAGGTGTGGCTGAACTGAACTAAAAGATTAATGTCTAATCTAAAAATAACTGCCATCAATATAAATCATGAGTAGGAAAACAGAAATCATATTCAGTGTTATCTTGACACATTAAAAAGAAAATAATTTATATAGTACACTTTTTCGACATAAAATCTTACTATATTAAAATCTCGTATGTGATGCCCTTAATTTAAAAATATAGAAAGTTCAAAGTTTGGCTTTGAAATTAAGCTTATTACATTATAAATTTGAAAAAAGTCGTGAAGTATAAAATAAATCTGATGTAGGATTTTTTTTTTAATAAATGCCACTGGGTATTTGCTCTTCCTCATGCCTGACATGCCATTATTGTACAAGGGTTATAGTCTGACAATCCACTGATTGTCTATGTTATTTTAGACAGGTGTGGATAAATAAAATAAATTTAAAAAAAAAATTATAAAAAATATTTCTGATCGTTTTTTATTTCGGACTATGTGTCATGCCTTGTCATGGAAGAACTTGTCAAGAGAAGGACTAATCAAGTGTTTTCGTTTTCATATCAGGTGTTAAAAACATTTTAGTTTTTAAAATATGATGTAATATGTGTTATCTGTAATAGTGAAGTGTATTCAAGACCAAATAGTCTTGAGGTAAATGGAATATTTCCATCTCCTCTTCATTGAAAACTTGAAATAAATGTATTTTTTTTTGTTTAAATTATTTCATTTTATTTTTTTCTAATGGCCAAACCAGCATCCTGAATTATTTATTTTTATTGTTCCGATTTTATCTTTGATTTGGTATTTTTCGGTATATTATTATGCTTTGATTCGCAGTAAACGTCACTATAGTTCAAAAGTAAAATATTGTGTACCTACGTAATATGATTTTACAATAAAAAACCGGAAACGCTTGCTACTGACATAGGATATCGGTATGATGGAGCCATGTACCTATGGCTCATGATTAGCCTATGTTAATTTGCCATGGAATCTTAAGAAGTTCACTAAGTAAGAAGCCATCAAAAGTAAACCAATATCCCCATTTCTACATCTGTTTGGAAAATGATACTAATTACTGATTTTTCTAATATTTGAAATTTTATATTTAAATTCCCATTCTACGTTTCTGTTGGAGGTAAACTTGTTTTATAGTATATGTATTTTTGTATGACCACTAGGCACAGTGAAAATCAAAATCGATCAGAATGGAAATTTTCATTTGCTGTTCATAGCTTTTTAACTTAGTAATGTTATTGCATAATTTCTTTTCTGATTTTTTATGTAATATAAAGGTTCGTTCATAACTCCCATACGTTAATCTATTATTAAAGTGCTAGTATAAAATCCTGTTTTCTCAACTTATGAAGTCTCACGTGATTTTATTTTTCGGCCATTTGATCATCCAGAGAGTTGGTTTATACTAGCCAGTTGCTTGTGCCTTTTATAAGAAAATCCGAGTGTTTCCAATTAGCATGAGTGATTTTAATGCAAAATGAAAGGTTCTCATCCAACCCCTATTAACCATTGGTCCACCACTATGTTGTATATAAGCATGCATATAGAGTGGATATTGCTCAATGGCTTTTCCCGTCAAAACCATAAGTCTCTTGGAGTCTTCCAGACAATACTCTCAAGGTTGGGATAAGAGGATAAAAATATATCTGCTTAATGTTTCCAGAAATTATACTAGGAAAGATTTTTACCGCCCTTTCTCGATTTTATTACAACGTTGCAATCAGGGTTTGAAATCGATAATTATTTTTTCCAAAATATCATCTTATAATTATTATTTCTGATTTTTAATTTAGAAATCATTCTTGATTTATTAATAAAAATTTAAATCGAACTTTGATATTTATTAATTGGATTAAAAATAATGACCACTCACCGAGTGATACAATAATAAATAAATAATAACGATTAAATTGCTATCAAAAAATATTGATCAGAAAATAAAAATCACCTTTTAAAAGCAAATTAATTTATTATAACATGTGGATTCCAAATCTGGTGCTATTTTGCTTCTAACTTCAATAATGACCCAATTATGGCCCCTCAAATCTGGCTTTGAATCAAGATGGCGGATCACGATAAAGAGGTACTAGGATTGTCCCCGGATGACTTCAGACCTTTGGGAAAAATTGTATTAAAATTGGCAAAGTAGTTTTAAATTGGCGTACAGCGGACGTACAAATTTTTTGATTCAATTTTCTGAATCTGCGCATCTTGAAATGTAATGTCAAATGTTTAAGGGTGGGGGGGGGTGTAAAAAAACGTATTCTTCGGAACATTTTTTAAAATTCCATATAAAAATTTTGATCAGATTTGATTTTTATTTTAATTTTAATAATTATCGATTTCAAACCCCGGTTGAAATAACATATTAACGTTTTAACATAACAAATTTGCTAACACATGCATGTTCCTCTGATGGAGGGTGACTTTTTTGTCTTCCCAGGTCTGGGCCTCCTCTTCGCGCTCTTAAGTTAAAGTGGCCTGACTCTCCCCCGGCCTCCAACCATAAATGAAGTCCACTCGGTTTCAGCCGAGGATATTCTTCCTAAGTAATTTCCATTTATCACATAATTTTCTTTGTCAAGCTATCAAACGCAGTCCAGTTCTTGAGCACATCCACACCGTTCTTTAGAACAATATAAATTGAAAATTGGGTCCTATGTCCTGTATGGTCAATTCTGTCTAGATGGACCCCGTATGGAACCCACTTTTTTACTCAGCATGAGGTTGAAAGGAACCCCTCCAGCAAGGCACTGCATTGCTTCATGCGAAGTTGAGTTATATTATGATCTGATGAAAAGAATCAGAGACGTCTTCTGAACTGATGCCAGCCTATTCTTCTGTCTCTGGGTGAGGTTCCGATACCAGAAGGGGGAGGCATACCTTAGCATACTCTCAGCAGTTCCTTTATAAATTATCGGGATTCGGTACCGAAGGTCCTTGAATACGCCACTCTACTAACCGGTTATTCCAAGTCAGACGTAAAATTCAAGCCTACACTTCAAGTTTGCCACCCACATAAACGTATCTCATGTCCATGATCATTAGGAGAGTACTAACAGTCGTTACCATATGCCAAGGCTTTTTGTTGGCAGCGGCTATCCTCATCTTTCTCTCACATCAACTCACAACTAGGCTGGCACATCTTTGTGCTTCTTGAATGCCACCGCAGAAGCTAGATAGCTAGACCCGGGACAGGTAATGATCCCTGACGGTGTCCTTTCTCTATGGAAGCTTCTGCCCCTAATCCACTCCTATCCTGAAGGTAGCTTCTTACAAGAGCGTATAAGTTGCTCATACGCTTGGTCACAATACACACTCGAAGGCGGAGGAAATGTCGAAAAGCATTACGTACTGCCCCGCACTCTCCCCAACAACTCTGCGCACTCTCAGGTGGCAGTTACACAGTTTAGCACAGTTCAGCTTAGCACAGTCGTGTGCTAAGCGAAACTATCTCTATCATAGTAAAACGATTTTCTGTATGTATGGAGAAGTTTATTGAGCCTACCCCGTTTCAATTATTGACGAAGAAGGCTTACTTCTGGAAGACGAGAGACGAAGCGGCAGTACGGACCAATACTAGATTCCTGAAATACTCACTATACTTCGTTTATTTGTGATAGTTAGATGGGATGCACTTATGCCTGGCATCCAGCGTCTGTCAACATCCTTATTATTCATATCAGTGTATACTGGATATAAATAAATAAAGTGAGAAAGCAGTGCTCAGCTGGAGGTTTAAGATAGTATGCTATATAAAATTTTTATAACATTAGGGTTCTTATTTGGGTGTCGGAAAGTCGGAAATAATGTTTTATAACTCAATGGTATTTATTTCGATATTCATTAAATTCCCTTCATTTTATTCAAAGATAAAAGTCGTACAGGGTTCCAGTTCATCAGTTTGTTTATTCAGCAAAAGTTTGGTGATTCATTTCTCATTTTAAAACTGTAAACTGACAGTCCCTAATAGTATTTTACCTGAATTATGAAACATTTCTTATCTGCATTGAGTAAATAACTCTCTGGGCTAATAGTTCCTGCTACAAAGAGTGCTTGTCGTAATTGTATAATGCATATTATTTTTTTACAGTTCAGTCGCTATTCTTCATTCAATGCCGGTAGTACATACCAACTTCATCTTCCCAACGATATATGCTATTTATATTCAATTATTCCCATTTTATTTTCAACCACCATTGCTTTTTTTGGTCACTTAAGAAGTATATTCATAACTTTAATTGATTCATACTTTTTTTTTATAGGGGGAGGCTAAGAATGTGGAATAAAAAATTATTTTGGTGATACTAGATCTAATGATAATTGACCCTTGTCCTCGGGTTAATGCCAAAGCCAATTTTATATAATTTCATCAAGGTTTTATATTACGTTTTCTGCTATTGTTCTAAATCGACTTCTTAGTTTATATATTTATCGAATTGATTTTTTCTTTTACATTGCATACATACTTTAACTTAATTTGTATGTATAAGTATTTATTTGATTGTACTCAGAAAACAAATTAGAACAAGATATAAACAAAAAAAAATTCGAAGTTATTCACATTTTATTCTTAGTAAAGCACATAGGTAGGTATTCTAAAATGTGCTGATAAGGCCAATTTTAAAATCTTTGGAATTATTTAAAATGGCATTAACGTGAACAATCGGACTCTGGCTAGTACATCAAAAAAGTTTTAATTGAACTCAGGTTCTTATGTCCGTAAAGTGGGGGGGGGGGGGGTACGTAGGAGAACAAATTAAATAATGATCCAATAATGGAATAAATCATTAAATTAAAGTAACTACAATCTGTCAGAATATTTCAAAGAATATAAGATATTAGGACTCGAGATGAGCCTTCATCCGTTAATTATCATTTCTTCAAGACATACCTACGGTCTTTTGAAAAACACGGTATATCCAAACATTCAACCCTCATTTTAATTCCCTTTTGGAGCTCCTAGACATATACCTATAACCAAGACATATAATTCAAGATAATAATATTTTTAATTCTTAGTTCTGTTAAGGGATACATATAGGATAAAATAATTTAAGCTCAGAGTGATTGAGATATTGGAACTGTAATGACGTTGATGGGCATTGCAGTTTTACGCCAATAAACTAAAACAAACAAACATCTGAGAGTATTTCTCAGTTCAACATTTCTGTTTCGAATCGACAACTGACTCAAATTTAAGTATTTGGAAGTTTAATTCTAATTTAATACTAGCAGACCCGGCCACGCGTTGCTGTGGCTCAGTAGTTATATCCTAATATTTTTAAACAAATACAGTGATACCAATATTCATTGATAAAGATGAAAACCTTTCAGCTAATCAAAATCCAACGTGATTGGGAATAGATCATTACACCATTTAAAAGTACTTGGTAAAGAATATAGTAAAGTTAAAGTTTTTATGTTTTACATCTCATATTTCAATGTAGTTTGATTAAAAAGGAGCTGATTGTGTTTACGACTCACAGCGCTGCCAACACTATCGCCCTTTTTTGATGGATCGGTATAAACTAACTCGAAATGGCTATATTTTTCCACTAATTTTAAAAAGGATGACTGAAGTAAGTTTTGGTAACCTCAGCCATTGATCTATTGATTATTGGCCTAACAATACTTCAACTTGGTATTGTTAGTTTAACAACGGGTTTAATTTTGCTCAGGGTCATGCCAATCTTGGTTAACGAGTCATATATGTCCATTTGATAGGCGTTTTTCTCAATTTCTTTGAGACCTCGATTTCCCAACCCTTCGGCTAATAAGTGTTCGGTAGGAGGGTGGTGTGTTGAAGCTTTTAATTTAGCAATATATTTGATTGATAATAAATCTCTTCTTAAAGAGGTTTTTACATAATACCATTAAGAATTTTTATATATTCAAGTACTAATTTGTTCAAAATGTTTTGGGTTAACCTGTTTTTTTTTTTTTTTTAACACAAACCAAAGATTTGATGGTTTCCACTCACGTGAGCAGGCGATACCCATTTCCCACGTGAGTTATGCCATTGCCCAAGGGAAAAACACGGATTGAACAAGGATATTGAAGCCTTTTAAATTTTATTGAAAATTCTGACGGTTCCAGGGAAATAGGTGACAACAGGACGATATCTCCTGTAAACCTTCCTGGCAACATTTTTGCTTCAATAACATTTCCTGTGATCCTTTTAATGACCAAACGTGTACCGTTGCAAAATTGAGGTGGATTTAAGTTACGAAGAAGAATGATCGGTGAGCCAATCTTCAACTGGATTGTTTGGATGTATATCCAGGGAATTAAAAAATTCAGATGGGAAATTTACGGCTTCGTTTACATCTAGGACATTGTCAATTGATTTTGGAAGTTTATTTCATCGAAATCAACATTTTTTGCTGCCAAAATAGCACGACTACCCAGCCAATTATAGTCCAAATAATTGTTCAAAATATCAGGAAAGACACTTTATATTTCGTAGACAGTTCATTTTTCGTCTCTACAACAGTTCAGAAATTTTCTGGTAATTTGGTAAATTTTGAATTTCGATGTAGCTCTATTTCACCGTTTCCAATATAGAGCAATTGTTTAGAAAATATATCTGCCGATGGATCATTTTGCATTAGTACGCTCATATTTATAGTGGATAAATCTGAAACTTGCGGTTACCCAAATAACAATTATTCCTGTTCAGTAGAGGTGTAATAATCATTATATGTAAAATTTATAAAATGCCGCGATTTGTAATCCTTTCTTATTCAACAATTATTTAAAGATAAGTAAAAAATTGTATTCTGGTGAAATTAACAACGAAATATCATTCCCAATAATATCCTACTTTAAATTAAAGAAAGGATTAAAATCATCGCTGCCATTTCTTAAATTTTACATGTAAAGATAATTACAACTCTGCTGAATAGGAAGTAACAGCCTCTATTCGATTGGGATTAAATTTTCTCAACTTTAAATTATTGTTGATAAAGGAGGAATTACAAATCTTCACTGACATTTTTTAAATTTTATATTTTAGAGCACGGGATAAAAATAATAAAAAGGTTTGGTAAAATAAAAAAACACTGTATTCAAATTATAATAACAACACGAATAATGAAAATAAAGAAACTTCTGTTAAATAAATAAATCAACTGAAAATATAATATTAAAGTCTTAATTATGCAGTTCTTTAGCAAATCACAAAGTATCCCAAAACACCTAATCAAAACACACTCAGGTAGTTTTTATGACTGGTTACCCGCAGTGTAGCCAGCTCACTAATTTTCACTAATTTTTGGCGACACTGACTCCCCAAGTCAGGTTTCTATTAGGTTACACCTGTGACATTAGGTGCTGTTACAACATTTATTGAGTATTATTTCAAATAATAGCCTAATTTAAATTATTAAAATGTATTTACTTTACTAAAAGTTGATATCAGGGTGGGCCACAGCAAAGCGTTTCAGCGCTTAGCTAGTAATTTAATTTAAATACAAATAAAAAAGGAAAAGAAAGAAAAAGTACCTACACTTTTGAGAATTTATTGTAACCTTTTCTTGATTTATTTATTCTTTAATGAAAATTAACAATAAATACAAAGATTTGTATTACTATTTGTCTGTGGAAAATAATAATATAGGAACAAACTGCACTCACATAACACAATGCAAAATTATAATAATGATAACCTGTATTACAATAGCATGCTTATAAACAAAAACGTTATGAAATCGACATATGACGCCATGTTAATAAATCGAAACAAGACCTACTGTATTTGCAATAATTCGCTATATAAGAAATATTTTGGTCACTAATCAAGTTAAAAACTATCCTATCTCTTAAGTTGGCCAAAACTATATACATTGAGCCAAATTTCATTAAAATCGGTTGAGTAGTTTCTGAGAAATAGAAAGACAAACATCGGGACACGAGATTTTTATATATATAAGGATTTCTATAAATAATTCCTATTTATAATAAAATTAATTCATTGATTCTTATAATAATTCTATTAAATGTTAATATAATATTCATTCTCTGATACTTGTTTATAATAAAAAATAAACCTTGTTTAATTCTTCTTTTTAGAAATTAAATTTCATTGCAAATTAATAAATAAAAATAAAATTCTTAACATTCAAGGTAAATAATTTACATCATTTATATGGCTGATAGAATTATATCCCTGATCAGGACCAGTAAGGCGAAAACCTATATCTAGCTTCTTTGCTTTTCGGATAATTTTGGTTTATGCCTCTCCATATAAGCATATGACTCATCTTTGGACCTTTTTGATTTTTATATATCATTTCTAAAAAAAAAAAAATGTATTATCAGATTATTAATGCTTATTGCGTGAGTGTTGGACAAGAACCTAAATTAACCAACCTACTGCACCTATATTTTATCACTCGACGAGTCCTTTATCTACTATTGATAATTATTGAAAGTTTATAGGTATTACAGGTAACACCGTATCTGTAAAAATGACTCACAATCAGTAAAAATAACCGATTTAATAGAAATTCTAGGTTTACAGCTGTGGAGGGGAGGCCCCGGTGATAAATTGAAGGACGACAGATCATACCGCACAGAGTAACTAACAGAAGAGCAAGAGTCATTTCAGGTTAATAATTTTCTTTAATTTAAATTATATTTTATATTATTATACAATAATAGCTCATTATTGTAAATATTATTTCATGTAAATCATTATGTAAATATTATTATTGTAGATTAAGTTTCCCATTCTTGTTAATATTGCATTTTACCGAATCCAATTACTGGGCAATCATTTCAAAGATTTTGTAATATTATCATTATTATTAATTTTTTATGTTAGGTTTTAATAAATTTAAATGCTTTGTAGAATTAAATTTTAAAATATATAATTGTTTTCTTAAATTACTAAAATTAAAATTTGTATTTTTTAAACGTCCAATTAATTTATCTTAATAAATAAAAAAAATTCAATTAAATATATATATTTATTATTTGTTTTATTTTAAGCTCCGTTTAATTCGAGTAAATTTAGTGTGAATTTTGTAAAATAATCGTTTTGTAGTTAGGATATTTGTTTTTAAAATCCTTTGGTCTTAATTCTTCAAGACCTTCAGACGGCACGTAATTCCTTTTTATAATCAATAATAAAAACTTATCTTTGATAGATTCTATTTTAAGCTTTATTTTAATATGAATTAATGGTATTATTTATTTTATGTATTAATATTTACTAAATATTTAATAACAAGTATACTTATTTCTGTTCCTTGAATCCCCTTAAAAATGTGAAATCCCCTAAAGAAAAAAATTTTTCTTGAGCAAACTTATTAATTAAAGACTAGTCTAATGGTATTATTTTCTAAAATTTACTTTTCTTAGTCTTATATTCTTTTTTGATGACTTTAAGCTAAATAAAGTTATTAAATATTCGAATCAATTTCACAAACTCTATACATTTTCTCTGAACTAATGTAAAACAAAATGTGTGGAAGTGGCCTGATTTTTAGAGAGGTGTGTCCTTGGTGCTTGTTACATTGTCGTCGTTTGTTAAGGTGTTAAGAATAATGAATTACGTAAAGATGTCAAACAATACAGGAAACTGCAGCCATTACTTTAAAAACGAACGATTTTTTTTTTTAACAGCGTCATCTTCCCATTACGCCAATGTGTATCAATCCATAAATAAAGTGTCTAGAAAAAAAATATTTGTCCTTTTTGAGGGTTTCAGAAAATTCAACAATTGAGCTAATGATAAATTTTCAAACAAAATGCCAACGATTTATTAAAAAACAAAGCCAAAAATAGCAATAGTTAATAGTAAAAATTAATAAACGATTAAATCATGAATTTGCCTTAAAATATCCTTGCCTTATAATCGCAATTTTGGGGAACATTTTCTTCTATTTTTTACTCTTGCTTTTTGTACATATTTTTATAAAAGATATTTGCTGAGAAAATAATAAAATTTTCAACCACATTTAATTCTAAGAGATTATCTTTTTAAGCTGTACTATGTATTATTTTATTTTTATAATATAACTATTTTATCATATGTTATGCCTTTATTAATTATGATATTTTTCACTCATTTAAAACTAGAATCCTTGTGTATTGGACTTATCTTAAATGAAAAATAAATAAAAAATGTCCAGTGAAATTGCCTGACTGCCACAATACGAAAATGTTCGGTTTTGCGTTTTTTATTGTTGTTTTTTTTTACTTAAACGACTATAAATCACATTATCATTGAGAAAAATTCCAGATTTTTAAATCCAATTTTTAAAGCTAGACAGGATTTTAGGCAGTCTTCCATAGAGCTGAGAGATAGCAATAATGAACTTAACATAATGTGCTTCTCCGATCAAATTTTAGTTTTTCGGATTGTGACAGCCTTCTCTCAAACATGTTACGTAGAGAGACCTAACCCTCTTTTCAATTTTATTTTATTCGCCCCTGATAAATGAGTATTCAATCGAATGTTATTCGACCGTGATTTTGAATTTTTTTTTCATGATTCATTTATTGAATGACTAATTTAGCCCATCAGTCGTAATATTTAATGACTAACAGTCAAATGAATAGTAGCACATGTGAATCATAGTTATTGATAAGCCACGTTTAATGATTATAGTATCATGACAAACATTCGATTGAGAATAAAACTAAGAAATGAAGCACTTTTATAGATATTTGCTCGACATGCTTTTTATAAAAAAACCATTAGTCTTAAAATATGTCACTCGAGTCAAACTTATTCATAGTCCTGTCACCGTTTTGCTTATCTCAGAATTTCCTTTTTTTTTTTAATACAATATCTTCAGGGTCCTGTTACTATATATATACCTATGTAGATATTTATATAGAAGTTAGTAACCAGTTCGATAATGATTTATTCGGGATTATTTACAAATATTTATAGCCGATCAATAAGACTACTATTTATTTACTTGTTGTGTACTTATCAGTTGTTTACAATAGTATCGGCAGATTAATTAACCATGCAGAAATAACTTTAAGTTATTTCAAATCTTTTTGGTCCTAATAATTATTTGACTTAAATTTATGTACTTTTTCCAGAATGTCTTACAACCTAGGTTGGGTTCCACCATCCCACATCATCGGGTCCCACCATTGGGTCGATTCAGCCGGAGGGATGATACCACCAGAGGCGGTGAAGGGTGGCCAAGACGAAGACGGGGGTGTAATGTACGTAGGGAGGGCCTACCACGAGGGTGACCTCCTCCCTGCCAAGATATGCCCCAACCACGGATGTGCCTTCGTCTCCTACAACGGTCAAGAGCACTCAAAGCCTGAGTACCAGGTCAGTGAGGAGAAGATAACTTGAATAGCATAAATATCATAACAGTAGGTTGGTCCAGTTTCCATCCAGCTCTTAATGTGAAGTACAGGTTTTATTGATTGGAATTATCTTTTCTTGATATTATTAAATTAATCGTACTGCTAGTAAATAGCATTGCTCCTATTGAAAAAGTTATTAATATTCAAAAGAAAATGTTAGAAAACACGAATACATTAAGAATGGCTTTGAGGACACAAAAGGACAACTGATTCGGTTTACTTTTTTGTGCTATTGTGTATCTATTTGTTTTGTTTGTTTGTTTTAACCTCACTTAATGTCACTAAGGCTAATTAGACGATGCTTCAGCGGAAGTCCTAAATTTTGCCTATCCAAGTATAATTAGGATAGGGATCTTTAACGAGTACCTTTCATCGTACAGGCTCGGGTCCTCCATTTTACGTCCTATCCGAGGGACGGCATAGACAAGGATTTTTTTAGTCCCATTAAAAAATCCTAGGGCCACCTCGGCCTACCTTTAGTATTGTAGGTTTCTATGCTAACCACTACACCACAGGTGACCGACCCCCTTTGTATCTATTTGCATTTACTAATATGACTTTTGAAGTGTCCGTATTTACATAACCCCTAAAATTCTAAAATACACAAAAATTTTCAGATAAAGAAATTTAAAAAAATTAGTATCAGAAATTTCGTATCGTAATATTTTCAGTAGGTAGAGACCAGTAGGTTATGACCACTATCAATAATAATCTTAGTGACCTAAAATCTCTACTAAATCACATCAAGATTCAGCAAGCAATTCATCCAACTTAATCTCGCCAAACTCCTTTGATTCTTGTCTTTTAGTACATCGAAGTTTGTTTGTTTGTTTTAACTTCACTTTATGCCACTAAGGCTAATCGGACGATGCTACAGTGGGAGTCCTAAATTTTGCCTATCTAGTTTTAATTAGGATAGGGATCTTTAACGAGTACCTGACATCGTACAGGCTCAAGACCTCCATTTTACGTCCTATCCGTGGGAGTTAGTTCATCGAAGTTTGCTCTTCGTTCTATAAAATATTTTGCAAATACTTTTCAATATTCACATTGTAAGCAATAGCTTCATTTATAGTTTATTTATCTACTGAGTGAGTTTATCGGCTTAATATCTTGTTGCATGTGAGCAGAGACTAATTAGCAAGTCACTTGCAAGCAACAATATATTAAATACAGGATTAATTGATAAATTCTATTACTGGAATGCCTAAGAATTCATTTAATATTTACATAAAAAAGGGTTGGTGATGAAAATGGACACATTTTTCCGAAACGTCCACCGCAATGTAAAAATATAAATATATATATTCTGAGACTGCAACATGATGCAATCAATTTAATAATATCAAGTTAATGAAGCAGTCTATCAAGATGTTCTTATCTTTTCTTTTAAAACGTTTTTTAAAGGATGAACTTAATTTTGTTTTGGAAATATTAATATAATATAATTACATATATTATATTTTATTAATAAATTAAAATATCTGTAACTCCCCAAAAGCCGATAAACTCACTCAGTAGATATAAAACTATAAATGAAACTATTGCTTACAACGTGAATATTGAAAAAGATCCTCAAAATGTTTTATAGAACGAAGAGCAAACTTCGATGGACTAAAATACAAGAATCAAAGGATTTTTGCGAGATTAAGATGAATTGCTTTATCTTGATGTGATTTAGTAGAGATTTTAGGTACACTAAGATTATTATTGATAGGCGGCCTAACCTACTAATCTCTACCTACTGAAAAAGTCTTGTGATACCATATTTCTGATACTAATTTATTTTCGATTTCTTTATCTGAAAATTTTTGAATATTTTAGATTTTTAGGGGTTATGTAAATGCGGACTCTTCGAAAGTCATGTTAGTAAATGCAAATAGATACACAATAGCACAAAAACGTAAAACCGAATCAGTTGTGCTTTTGTGTCCTCAAAGCAATTCTTAATGTATTCGTGTCCTCAAACATTTTCCTTTGAATATTAATAACTTTTTCAATGGGAGCAATGCTATTTACTCGGAAACTCTTGACGGTACATGACAAACAGGTCTTATCTATGAGGTAGTATGTAACATTTAATAATCACATTTATTAGCTTTTAAAATAACGATGAGTAATTAGTTACACAATATTATTTAATTAAGATAAAAAAAAAAAAACTATTCTCTTAGGATTCTTGTATGTTTGTGTTGGTGATAAAAATCAATATATGTATCCATGTTTGTATTCTTCTTCTGTCAAGCGAAAAATCAGTATCATCATTTCTAATTTTTTTTTTGTTTTCACCTTAAAGCGTTACATATTCTTTTAGATTTATAATAAAATTGTTTTTAACATATATTAATCTTTTATCACAACTTTTCGCTAAGCGTGAAAACTGACATTCTAGGATCGCTATTTAATTATAAATCAGGTCTGGGTATTTTATTAGCCAGTAATATTTATTTTTTGATCATAGCTAATTTGTTTTTTTTAAATTTTTGTTCTACTAAATGATATCTTCTTCCTTACTGTATTATTATATAAATATTCTTACAGCAAATAAAACACTATTCATTAGAATCAAAAAATAAATAGCAATAATTAATAATTAAAAAATAAAAATTCCTAACAAAATATTAAAGCTAAGCAACAATTAAATAGTCATATTAATAAGAAAATATCGAAATTAATGTTATAAAATAATTAATTCTGAATAAAAGTTTTACCATCTAATTTAACTAGATTATTAATTATTTATATAAGTGAATAAACGTAATGAATAAATAATCATTGTCGAGAAAAAATAAATATTATATTATACAAAGAAAATCATTAAGAATTAAAACCATTACAACTATGCTATTGCAGACTAAGGAAGGCAGTTATTCCGGTGTTGTAAGTGGTTCATTATAACTTTCAATGAGGATGAAAATAGATATCGCGGGATCGAATCCACACTTTTCTTCTTTCTATTTTTTTCAAGTTTTTATTTAATGATATTTAGGCTATACCTTTATTCAAGTCAATATAGGGCTTAAATATGAACGATTGATCTTAGTTTAAAGGCTGAATCTTAAAAGTTTTTTATAGGAAAGTTGGCACTAAAATTTTATTGATGAGCCGGGAATATGAGATAAATAATTTTAAACCTAACTATGTCATTAAAGATCATAATTCCTCATCCTTGATTTTTTTTTAAATAATCAGGTAATCATAAATTCATTTCAAACGTTATAAATGATAAAGTAATTTTTGAATGTACAACACTCGTAAAGGCTTTAGACCTAAGAACATTCGACTTTATAGGTATTCGGAAGGGTTACCTCATATTTAACCTTTTTTCTCTACCCTTGCCTGGACTTATCTGGCATCAACACGTTTTATTGTTGAATTATACCTAAAGTATCATAATCAGGGTGGGAAGGTCGAGATTCATTCCATGGGTCAGCAACAAAATCCATTTCAACCCGCCCAGGCCTGATTCGAAGCCTCAAGAATCCTAAAGCAGACGAAACTATTTCTTACCCTCTTACCGTCATTGCAGCCTCATCCCACACCTAGCCAATACATTATATAGTCTGGGAGTTTCTTGTTTGGTTTCTTTTTACTCACTTTTATTTTATCTTTTATTTTTACATGGTTCGACGTTAACTCGTTACAAAACAGCCTCAAGCGGTAATCAGCGTAGTGTTTTATTTTCGTGATTTTTATCAAGCCGATCCTTTATTATTTGATATACTCTTTCATTTTACTTTATAATCGCAAAATATGTCACTTGTTTTTTATCCATTTCGAACCATCCAACATCTAACCATTTCTTAAAGTATCACTGACGCTCCCTCTCCTACACTAATATACGTTTTGAACCGTAATTTCGAAATGCAAATTTATTTATTTATTTATTTATTTACATTTTAGCCTCTACCCGTAAGGGTCATTGGCTTTAATTTTTCCTGTTTATATTTTATTATAATAATTTGTTTCTTTTAAGAATTTGAATAACTTAAGGGCCGAAGACTCTTCACCTCCCAGTATTTCTTTAACAGTTTTCGGCAGCTTTACCTTTTTCCGTGCATCATTATGTTGTACACAATCTAGTAACAAGTGTTTTGTACTCTGAGTTGTGTTGTTGCACATTTGGCAGGTGGGTGCTTCAAGACCTTTGAGTAGGTATGTATGTGTGAATGCGCAGTGCCCTATCCGCATTCTGCACAATACTACTTCTTCTCTTCTCGATCTTCTATTGGTTGTGACCCATTTGCTGCAATCTTGTTTTATTTCCGCTAGTTTCGATGGTTTATTCATCCAATTTTCTTCCTAATTTTTTTTTCATACTTTTTTTTTAACTGGTGGATCCAATCCTCGTGGGTGATACTGTTTATTTGGATTATGTTGGGTTTTTCTCCTTTTCTTGCCTTTCTTGCCTTTCTTGCCAAACTTGCTGCTTGGTCTGCTCTCTCGTTCCCTGTTATTCCGGAGTGAGATGGAACCCAGACCAGTATTATGATTTTTTGACTATTTCTAAGTTCCGCCCAACGTATTTACAATTTCCGTTATTATTGAGTTAGTGGGGGCTAGGTTGTTGATAGCTGACAGTACGCTCCTTGAATCTGTTGCAACCACCCAGTTTGACTTTCTCGACTCTTTGATCCAATGAAGAGCCTTCATGACAGCTACTGCTTCTCCAGTGAATGTAGAGCTCTCTCCTGGTAACTTGAATAAAAGCTGTTCTTTCGAAGTGTACACAGCACAGCCCACGCTGTCCTGCAGTTTGGAAGCGTCTGTGAATATGGCCTCAAAGTTATTGTATTTTTCTAGTAAGGCTAAAAAATATTTTTGTATTTGCATATATAAGTGCAAATTTAATATCTTCTAGTAAAAACAAGTTTTCAATCCATACATTAAACATATATCTGATTAAGTATACACAAGAAGAATTAAACGGTGCCTTGCTGAGCATACTCGTTTTATGTTAATCATTAACTAGTATGGTTTTAATATTCATAGGTCCTCTGCAGTTCCCATATCGCATGGAAACCGACTGAGTACGACAACATCCCAGCTCAAGCTATCCAAGTCGGCAGAACCGCATCAGGAGAGCCTCTTTACGTAGGGAGGACAATCGTCAACGGATACATGACACCAGGAAAGGTAATTGTTATATAATTATCATTTTTACTAAAAATAAGAAATCATGTCCGATCGAGGTTTAGAGGCTAAGCAGGTACCGCCTTACCCTTACTCACTCCACCACCTTCAAATAAGGTTATCCTGCCTTATCTTAGATCTAACCAGTTTAAGTTAGTTTAGACCAATTTACTTAAGTTAAACCCGACTTAAAATTTAAAAACATAAAATTTATAAAACATGAACCTTCTCCCAAAAAAACCAAATAGCTTCGCAAACTGTTTTGTGAAAAGGATTAATTTTCATTCGGTTCTCTTCAGTCTTAATTTGAATTAAATTGCAAGCAAGAACAACCACCTACTTTGTTCGTGAAGGAATTACAAGGCTCTTTCTGCCCAACGTAGAAGCCATAGTGTATTTTTTTTTTCGATCAGTGTAATCTGATATTATATAGGTTTACACTGCGTCGAACCACGTCCGCAAACAGCACTGTCTCAGGCACTGTTGGACTAACCTGACCGGTTATCATTTACTGATTGTAGAATGTAAACTTTTTTACCAGTTTTCATTAAAGCAAACCTAATATTTTTTTTTAATCCAAATTCTTTGAACCGAAAAATGTTACGTTTTTTTTTTCTTTCTAATATCTTAGTGTACTCCAAAAAATAATAATAATAAAGCAAATAAATATATTTAAAAAGTTATAAGATAAATTTTTATTTTGCAGGTTCATCCTAGTCACAGGTGCCTCTACGTACCTTTTGCTGGAGAAGAAAGATCCTTCGGACAGTACGAAGTCCTCATCCTGTATTAGTTACTAATAACCAACCACCTGTAATTAGCTATATTTTTTCAGATAAATCCTAAATATATTTTAAATACAGTTTCCCAATCATCATTTTCTTCTTACCCTTTTACCTCTTATTTCATAAAAAATTAACTTGTATTTTAGATGAATGAAGATAGATTTTAGAAAAGTTGTTGTCTAACAATTTTACGATCTTTTTTTTCTGTAGTTTCTTGACGCCCCGTTCGAATAGTAACCCTTCGTATGTCAAATTTACATTTTAAAATAAATGTTTATATAGGAATATTCTCTATGTTTATATAGGAATATTCTATAAAGTATAAGAACAAGACAGGAATACTCAAAAAGGGGTGGCATGGCGAAAGTGCATCAAAAATATAGTTCCTTGAATTTTATTCTTAAAGTACCAACGGAATAAATCTCGACTTTCCCACCATGGTTAGAATAGGTACCTAGGTTACACTTGTACTCTGTAACTCTCTTTGGGCCAAATATAACCAGGAAGGGACACCAAGAAAAAAAGGGGAAAAAAAATAAAATTGTAGTATTTTAATTATTTTAAAATATCAATAACTTACTAACTTTAGATTCCAATGTTTGGAATAAATGTTGAATAGGCCTCATTTTCCTTAGAATAGGCGTAAAAACCTTAGTTGATTTGCCCTTTAATCCAGATATAAATAAATCTACAAACGAAAGTCATAAAATAAAGTTCAATTCATTCAATAAAATGGCATTTTTTCGATTTAATTTTATGATAATTCGATTTTATGATATTTTCATAACCGAATGAATGGCCTTAGCTTCCAACTCTCAACAACCCTTTTAAAAGTTTTTTTATTCATTTTTTTAATGAGAGAAATGTTCATGCTTCTATGCTTCTAATCATTAGTTAGAGAACATGCGAAGTACACTGTTCCAATTATTGTTTATTTATTTAACGTCTCTTTATACTGCTAAGACTAATCGGAAGATGCTACAGCGGGAGTCCTAATTTTTTCCTAACCAGGTATAACTGGAATAGGGAATCTTTAACGAGTATCAGACATCGCACAGAACCGAGAACTCCATCCAACATCCTGTCCGAAGTGCATCATAACCAAAGATTTTTTACTTCCTATAAAAAATCTTAAGGTCACCACCTGTCTGTTTGCGACCCGCGACCTCTGGAAATGTAGGTAAGCTGTTATCCTAGCCACTACACCGCAGGTGTTAATGTTTAATCTATTAAAATGTTCGGAAGCTGCCAAGGACATGAGATGGATATTAATAATAAATTAACGTGGAAAAAGGAGCCAAAATCAGTATAGAATTAAATTAGGTTTGTTGAAAAGTAAATAAAGTAGTCGATGATGAATGCCATTTGCATTCCTTTGTCATTAGTACACTAGGCTGAACAACAATGTTCGTTAATTAGATTTTTTTTAAGATTTACCTGTGGGATATTCCAAAGTATCAAACAGAAAAAAAGAAGTAAAAAGAGGCATTCAAGTGCCAATTGTGTGGACTATAATAGATGGTCGACAGATCCTGCTAGTCAATATCTATTGTTTCTACTTTATTTTTTTTTTTCAATACTGTACAGCGCTATTGAAGAAAGCTCTTTCTATTCAGGAGTAGCAAATGTTAATGTTTTTAAATAGCATAATAATCAAAAATATTTTTATAAAAATTACGCCAATCGGCAATAATCGTGGTGCAAGTCCAAAGTTCAGATTTTTTTTATTTATTAATCAATATATATTATAAAGCAAAGTGTACAATGTGCGTGCCGAAAAGGCTCAAAAACGACTCAACGCAAGAGAGTTATGTCAGCGTGTTGCTATAAAACCCATAACGGAGAAGAAGGTTTCTGTTTTTCTCTTAAGGTTGTAAAATTGAAGAGAAAAGGACTTGAATTTTAAGACTCTCGCACCATTTAATTAGCCTCTCTGAGATTGAGATACGAGGTTATGAATGAAAAATGTAGTTCGAGCTCCAGGCTACCAGGAAGCGCTAGGGTGCGTTTCACTCAATGTTTATTGTTCATTCATTCCGTTCAGTTTGTAAAGGTTAAATATGTTTTCAGCTGTTCTTTTTAAATTACTTTTAAAATTGTTTCACCATTTCTTTCTAAATAAAATAATGATTTTACATATCTGCAGTCAATTAGAAAACCGACTGGATACCTTACAAAATTAATTTTCTCATAAGAAGGTTAATTGATTTACACATTATATTTAATCAATATATAACATCTACTTAAGTAAATTTAATGCAATATGACTGAACATTTTTTAGTAGTACAGTGAGCGAAATAAACAGACATAAAGCAAAAAAGAAGAGCTAAATTGACTGATTATAAATAGAAAATAACAAGTTTGAAGTGTTCTTATTGTATGCAATTATGAAAAATGGTTTTATTACTATGTATGATGAGCATTCCAGTTGATACATCTGTACATACATATGTAATTCATTTTAGCTTTATCAATGACTAGCTTCAATTTTTCCATGAAGGATTCTTCTGACGACATCAATATAATCTAAAAATCCGATTTCTTTTTGAGCATAAGGCAAGAGCCTCATTAAGTGGACGCGAGAAATGATTTTATGTACATTAGAGAGCAATGACATTTGGTGGTGCTGGTAATTGGTACATTATAGAACATAGAACATAGTTTATCAGGAATATTTTGTCGATGGAATTAAGAATATTTTTTGACGTTTAAATATTTCGAAGCATCGAGATACAGCTATTCAAATACGATCATTAAGAAAAAGTTGATATTTATTTTCGCACCTCATAAAACGCAAATCTAAAAATTCATAAGAAACTTAGCAGGGGCTTACGGTTACTCAAACTACACTAAGTATGTCCAAGGGTCATAATCTATAATGCATGAATTAGCGTAGTACTCATTATTAACCCATCTGAAATCATTCCCCGCATCCATTTAAAGCAGCTCTTGCCTTGTACCCAAGAGAAAATTAGGAGATTACGAGCGTCTTAATGAAAGGAAAATCCAAAATTGAGCTAATATTCACATTGAGAGTGGCATTTGAAAATATTTTGGATAAGGAGGTCCAATGTTCAGGTTGGGGTTACGATCTTCAACAGGAGTGCAATGATCCACAGATTTTTAAATTATATTGATTTAATAATTATATGAAATCGGGAGATAACAGGAGAGAAATTTTCCTTTGAGTGAAAGAGTTATCCACAATTGACCGAATCTAGAGTTATATTCAGCTTGTGATTAGCCTTGGAAGCAGAATTATGCTAGATATTAATTTTTTGGTTATACTAAATCGCCGAATAGCAAGAATTGTGTCTCTTGTCGAAATGGTCAACATTTGAATTTATCAAAAGAAAGATTTACATTTTCATGATTAAAATATGTATTTATAGATAATGAGGAGCCAAATAATGAACTATGTGTTACAGTCACAATTTTGTCGTACTCTAAGAAAATGGGAAAAACCGTGACGAATCATTAACATTGATAAAAGTGATTCAGAAACCTTATCTCCTTTCATTGATGACTAAACGTCGTCCGCCTTGGCGTCGAAAATTCCTAGCTATTGATAAATCAATTTTAGGCAAGAATCAATTTTAAATTTAACATAGCGTCAGCAAATTTTCGAGTAAGATTAAATTCTTAAACCTTAGCTTAAAACCCTATGTATTGCTGTATATTCGTTGTTTAAGGATTTCAATGGAAATACACGTTGTGGTGTCCCCTGAGTCTAAATAGCCAACTTACGCGAAATGGTCTGTCTGAACCGGCTACCTCAGATACGATTCGTCGTACGAAGCTGAAATCAGGTATTTGAGGTAGATATATGGAAGTCATTTTAGGCGAATTATAATGCCCTATCACTTCAAAAACAATAGAATATTCTGTGTGATAAAACCTTTAAAAGTTCGAATATATCATGGCAGCAGCAACTTCTCACGAATGAAGTTTTGTTGTGAAACTCGGTTTATCCGAACTGGCCGGAACATATGTTAAAATAAAAAAAAGAATGTAGAAAAGAATGATGCTTAAAGAATTTCTTCCCTTTCCTACATATATCTTATAATCTTATAATATCTTAGTGAACTTGAAAAAACAATTTTTAACAAATCCTTGCCTACGCCGATGACCTGCATATCAATGGATGTAATTTATCGAGCATTAAACCGCTTTCCCGGACCTTCGAAGAGCAGTTGCAAAAATTGGATTGTTGGTTAACGAGTCCAAAACGAAGTACATGGTCTGCAATCCTAAAAGATCTACAGGAGAATGCCTGGGAGGGAAAGTTATAAGAAGAGACTTAATAAGAAATTCGAAAGCGTGCAGGAATTTATTTACCTAGGAAAACAAGGAAAGCTAGACTCGACCAACGACATGAAACCATAGATCATAGCAGCCTAAATCCGGCAGCTGAGGGGCAAAAAAGAGCCTGATTTGAAGAAAATTTTTGATTTTATAGGCTGAAAGCACTCATTTCATAGGCAACAAATGTGAACGTCTGCCACATCAGGTCGGTTGCCATCAAATTTTATAGGCCAACAAAATCGACATTTTTCAATTTTTCGCTAATAACTCGAAAACGATTTATCGTAGAAGAAATTACGTTCTTTCTAAAATAGAAGGGAATTAAATTTCGCTTCGACTGAGGTCCTCACAGTTGAAATCGGTTATGTCTTTTCGCTAAAACCGACTGTCAATTTAGCCACTTTAGCGGAAAAATTAATTACGCTCATCTTTCAAAACCTGCAATTTAAAAGGGTTACTCCAAATAAAAAATGTTACCAATAATAGTTGTAGGATATCAAATTCTGTTTAAAAAGAGCTCATTAATTTTTAAAATTAGCCCACTCCTGTGGAGACAAAGTAATTAAAACATGAACGTATTTAGCGCCTTGTGGTCTAAAATCGGTGAAATTTTTTCAGTTTCTCGCATATAATTCGGCAAATACAAATCACCAAGTATTACTTTCTTCTTACTATAAGAGGCTAAAGTATTGCAAATAGAATGATATTTTTTAAGTTTAAATCGGTTTATTGGTTTAGCCGGGTTCGGCACATCAAACATCTGTAATTTTTACGATTTGGTGTAAACCGTGTTCCAACACCTCTAACACAAAAACACCTAGTTTAAATGAAAAATGTTTTAAATAAAAGTTGCTGAGCATCACATTTAGCAGAAAATAAGCTGCGTATACACAAACTTAGCTAAATCCTGGGGGAAATACAAATAAAAACGTGAAATTATTCGTAGTTCTTACTTTCTGCTAAGACTTCGGTTTTTGAAGTATTAACCATTTTCAACTAATTAAACAACCATCTTCCATCTGCTAAAATAAAAGATAAATTTTGCCAAGTGCCTACCTTTGTAATTAGTTATTTTTATGAATATTTTATCAAATTCCCTGATACTTCAAAAACCGAAGTCTTAGCAGGAAGTTACCAATATGAATACTTTCACATTTTTATTTATATTTCTACTCAGGGGTTAGCTAATGTTGTGTGTAAGGAGCTTGTTTCATGCTAAATTTGAAGCTTGGCAACTTTTATATATATAACATTTTTCATTTAAACTAGGTGTTTTTGCGTTGGAGGCGTTGGAACACGGTTTCCACCAAATCGTAAACATTAAAGATTTTTGATGTACCGAACTCGGCTAAACCAATTAACCGATTTAAACTTCAAATATATCATTCTATTTGAAATAGTTTAGCCTCTTATAGTAAGAAGAAAGTAATATTTTGTGATTTGTATTTGCCGAATTAGATGCGAGAAACTAAAAAAAAATCCAAAAATTTCACGGATTTTTGGAATTTGATATCCTACAACTATTATGGGTAACATTTTTTATTTGGAGTAACCCTCTTTAAATTGCAGACTTTGGAAGATTAGCGTAATTCATTTTTCAGCTAAAGTAGCTAAATTGACAATAGGTTTTAGCGAAAAGACTGAACCGATTTCAACTGTGAGGACCTCAGTCGACGCGAAATTTAATTCCCTTTTATTTTAGAAAGAACACAATTTCTTCTCCGATAAATCGTTTTCGGGTGTTTTGCGAAAAAATGTAGATTTTTTTAGATTATAAAATTTGATGGCAACCGATCTGAGGTGGCAGACGTTCACACTTGTTGTATATGAAATGAGTACTTTCAGCCTACATGATCAAAATTTTTCTTGAAATCAGGCACCTTTTTGACCCTCAGCTCCCGGACTAATAGGTGCTACTTCGGGGTTCAGAAACACCTATAAAGCAAGTTCCTCTCCAGGGCCACTAACTTACAAATATACAAAACACTAATCAGGCTAGTTCTCACATATTCATCCGAGTGTTGGACCATAACGAAGGCCATAGAATCATCTCTATATGAGATTTGAAAGGAAAATACTGAGAAGGATTATGGGGCCTGTCTGTAGCAGCGGCGATGGAGATTAAGAAAAAATGCCGAGATTCTGAGTTTTTATAATGGTTCTGATGTAGTTACCTTAATAAAGGCTGGAGATGGGTTAGGATCTTTGCTCGACTAAGCAATAATGAGGTCCCAAAAATGCTCTTGAAGGAAAAATATCTTTGGTCAAAGTAAGGTCGGTAGACCTCGCCTCGCTGGGTAAATTTTGTGGCGGTAGATGCCCAAAAAATGCTTGGATTAAAAAATTGGAGAGCAGCTGCACAAAACAGAGAAGACTGGCGGCTCCGGAGTTGTAGTGCCGTCGAAGAAGAAGATTCGTTTTTTGTTATAGGAGTTGCCAATTTAGAAATTATTATTCGTGATTTTCTCCTCCATATGAACCAAACTCTCCATTTGAACGTTCTAATCACATTATCCTGATATTCAAATATTTCTACTTCATAAAATCTGATTAAAAAGAAAAAAATATTTTGTAAACAATAGTGCTGAAAAAAAAAGGCAATTGAATCGATTTTAAGCGTTGATGCTTTTATAAATGCTAAAGTATGGAACCCAAAACTACTAATGAAACAATTATTCACGAATAATTTATTTTTTGAAGAGAAAAGATTTGGCTCCGCCGGGAGTCGAACCCGGGTCTCCCGCTTTATGCGCGGATTAATATAAAATTATTCACGAAGTTTTTATGGATATTCAAATAGGAAGAAGGAGTGGGGAAGAAGGAAAACCCGATAACATCGGCAGTTTTGCAATACAACACTCACAATGAGCTGGAACCGGGCAGGTTAGAAATTCATATTATTACTTCTATCTAAATTATCAATACTTTTCCTCGAATATCTTATCAACCTAATCTATAAAACACCTTCGATCCAAACATAGTATCACATAACCATTGAACGTCTCGACACCATGATACCTGCATCTCCTGCGCAAGGTAAATAGTTTTGTATTTACAAAAAAAATTAAATTTCAGTTTTTTTTTTTCAAATGTTCGTCATGCAAAGCGAGGTTTCATTATCATACTTTAACTTAAAATTGATTTTTTTACAAGAAATTTTCCTTAGTCCCTACTAAATAATTTCATCCTCTTTTTTTCTGTTGCTCCGTTTATTTATTAAAATTGTTGCGTACATATACTATTATTTTATTTATCTTTTGAAGTTTTATGTTATTGACACTAGTTTATTGATGAAACTAGACAAATAGAAAAATATATTAGATACCTACCTATATCCATTTGACACATTTCAGAAGTTTATCGAAAAAAAAAATTAATCGGTTTTAAACTTTTAGACTATATTTATCACCGAGGCTCACCAAATTTTTCTATTAAGGCTTTTTTTTATTCGCTGTATTTATACGAAAACTAAGCTTCTGAAATGTGTCAAATGATCTTCACTAAAATTTTATAATCGAATCAATCAATGTATAGATCTTATATATTTTCTACTGGTAGAAAACTGTTGTTCACATAGAATCTATTTTTATTAATAAAGTAGTGTCATATGGTCAGACAAATATCTCTTTGCTGTCGATAGCATAAAATTTCAAAAGATAAATAAAATAAATTTATATATACGCAACAACATTTTTAAACAAACGAACAACAGAAATAAATAGGATAAAATTATTTACTAGGAACTAAGGAAAATCTATTTTTAAAAATTCAATGTTACCTTAAATTATAATAATGAAACCTTGTTTTGCATGACGAACAGTCGAAAAAAACTGGAATTTAAAGAACAGTATGCGTTATTGTTATAACGTTCAGGTGACAAGTTTTCAAAAAAATCTGAGAAATATTTGCGAAAGATCACATGAGTGTGCATGTAAGCATCTTTTCTACATTCAATCATAAAAGTAGGTACGTACTATTCATTTGTTAACAATAGTGATGTATTTTATAATAACAATAAGAAAAAGAACTAGATCTGAAAAATGGTTTGGGGTGATATTACAATTTTGTAAAAAATAATAAAATAAAAATTAAATTTATTGTTTGTATATACTATCATCAATTCCCATTATATGTATATATATATATATATATATATATATATATATATATATATACACATATATATAATATATATATATATAGCTAGTAAATTTGAATATCTATTTTATATATATTGTAATAAATTCAAGTAATAATTATTTTTAAAATGTGTGTGTGTTCGAGTACAGAAAATTACAACGCATTTAGGTATATTTCAAAATAATTATCTAAAATCTTAATTAAAGTTTGTTAATATTCCATATATACATGATATTTTAAAATACAATAGATCATCATGTGATTAACAGATAATATTTGCATTGGTTAAGTAAACACGTTTAGGTTGGTCTGAAACACATATAATTAGAATCTCAGGAGTAAAAAGTCCTTTTGGTATAATTAGTATGTCAGAAAGTAATATTATTTTATTTCTGTTGTCGTGAACGAAATCACCACATTACCCATATCATTATAGCGATAAAAGCTTCCGCATAGAAAGATGGTACTACACTTCATCTTCATATATTAGTTTTTATCGTTGACAAATGTGATGTGAATATATATTTATTATATTTAATACCTCGAGATTCGTTATTATAGAAAATAAGCTTTCAAGATAATGTGATGTATTCGCTTACATAAGCTTCATATGATTGAGGCTGATTTTTACAATGCGACAAGCTAAACTTCTACCAAAGGACTCCTGTTTTTTATAGGGATTGTGAGGATTCGAGGTTCTAATACATATTTTGACAAAAAGAAGATAAAAAATATTTTTATCTCGAGGCAGACCCACGGAATAAAACTCGACCTCTCCAACCCTGCTTAGAAGTGGTAGGTCACATCCGTATACTTAATGTTTTAAAATAAGCAGAATATCTTGAGGTATTTTGGTACAGTATAGCGTAAAAAATGCTATAAGATTCGGATGTGGCTAATATTATAATAATAGGATAAGTAATAAGTACTTGGATAGCTTTTGCGGTATGCCATAAACAAAGTATAGTTCCAACCAGCCAAAATAAACCTTCAACAGTGTTTAGTAATCTGAAACCTGCGCATCACAAGACACGAAACACAAATCTTGAACCGTCTTAAAATCGGCAATAAGGTAGTTACAGAAAAAAAAGTCAGGCTTTTCGAAAATTGCAAAATTGATTCATCTTGAAAGATATTTTATTTTTTTATTACGAACAATGAACATAATACATAATTATACATAGAGGGCCCTCTATCAAATAATACATGAAAACAAGCGAAGTCAAAATAATTTTGACAGTGCATCCATCCGCGCCCCCTCCCAACGGGAAATCAACTATGATGTTTTACTTAAAGATTTCTTAGCCAGCTCCTCTTAAACCTCCTATTGGTGTGCTAAGGCATGTTCGTTGTCACCACAACTGTATATACTACCTAATATCTAATTTAAAAATAATCATTTCATTGCCTTTTTTTTTAAATTAATGAACTTTTTCTTGATTATCAGGACGATCATTTTTGTTTTTAAAAAACTTTTATTCATCAAAATTTATTTTATCTTATGAATATGTTCTAATTAAAAGACATGAATGTATTTCAAAGGTCATTTAGATTATTAGAGTTTTGTATTTTTTGTAGATTATTAAAGTTTTATACGCAAACATCAGATATAAGCGTTATGTACACAAAATTTATTTTTAAAAAATTGGAAGAGCAAATATGGAAAACTTATTTTTCCTCATATAAATTATAAACTCTGAATAGACACTTCAAACCTGTCATTGACTTTTAACCTATCTAATCTAAAACATGAAAAGATAAGCTGGGTGACTAAGTCATAGGAGGAATTATTTCGACAAAAAAATAAATTTATTAAATTCTTATTCTAGCTTGAAAAAAATCTGCTGCCATCTAATAATGAATTTAAAAAACAATATTGAAAATTATAAGAAATGTATCATATCATCCCCAACATCTAGAAAATTATATGTTCCTATGGGTTCTTAAATAAATTGTGATTGAACTTGGACAATTTAAAGTTTGATGGGTACCTAAATTTATGAATTTTATTTGTGGATTTGAGAAATATCTTAAAACAAAATTTATATTATAAATCGTGTTTCAGAAATATAGCGTTACAATTCCTCTTATATACAATGGAGTTATAAGAATATTAATTACTGAGTACCAGTAATTAATAAAGGGTGAACCAACTGATTCAATATTACCACACACATTCTGTTAATATTACCTTCCCCACCACCATTTTCTGTTTCAAATCTTTGTCTTCTTTCTCTTTGTCTTCTGAATTCTAAAAGAATGTTTCCTATATTCAGTGAGACTACTTAACGCTAATGATCTATGCTTAAACAAAACTGAAGGTCGAAAAAATGACTAATAGCAAATATTTGTCAAAGGATTGGTAGACTCTTTAGTTTTTTGAGGGACCATACCAAGTTGAAAATTGTAAGACTTATTTCACCCTCGAAATTAGACAAAATTTATCTTATAAAATAGCTAACTATTTTCGAATAAAACTATCAATTATTAACGTGCAGAATAAACTGAGTCATCCGTTTCCAATTAATTACGAATGTTTAAAATTTATCTTCTCAACTTTTATCTTTTATCTTAAGTAACCATTTAAATAATAAGATTCTTAAAAATTATTATATCAAATTGTTGATACGGTGGTAATGGTTATAAGTTTATATTCCATCATTAACATTATGTGCTCTTTGTTTTAAATAAACTGCTGGAGCAATCTTTTTCATAATATAAATATATTCTAAACTATTTACAGATAATAAACAATGAATAAAAAATAATCCGTTCGTTAGTTATTCGTTTGTTCGAGAAATAAGTAAATTATTTATCATCGATCATTTGAATAAAAATATATTCAAACAATTCGCAACCCTGTTAACATAAAAATTTTTCGAATTTTTTTTTTTTTCAAAACCCCTTAATACTGAGTACTAAAGATAAAAATATATTATACGTTTTAAGAAATTTAATCTTTTTACTGTAATAATGTTACATTTTGAGGCTATCTTATGGTTGTGAAAATGTTTTGTTGCTACATGTTTCTTAATATTATTATCATGGAGTAATAAGCTTATCGCAAAAATAGATAAAAAACCTTCCTTTAATTTTGTGAGAAGTACCTAGTTTGGTAGTGAGAGAGACATAAAAAATAATTAAAAAAAAATAACAAGGTTTTAATTTAGAAAAATATATACTAGGTACTTTAAATTATCTATTAATTAATATCATATAAAAAATACCTTTTTTCATAATATTCAATATCAACTTAGTAAATAAATATGACTCAATTTATTAATCAATAATGTATATGTGATATGGCAATATTGGGCCCGAGATAAAGATAACATATCTTTATTTGCTTTCTACTCGTAAAAATATCTGTAGAATATTTGCCACTTAACTTTTTTTTTTTTTTTTGATTCCACCCAAAAACACCATCTCTCCATTTTCAAATACAGTTTGTGATAAGATAAAAAGTGGAATCGATTTAAGTAAGGCTTCTTAGAATAATCTTGATTGAAGTTACAAAACAAATTTAAAAGGCATGCGCACCTTTTTTTTTTTCTTTTTTTTTCTGGTGCGATTATTTTTATACAGATCGAATAGTGCCGTAATCACTTTTTAAATTCCACAGAAGAAAATGATAATCTCATCTAAATTGTTCTTTTCTAATTGATGAATTACAGATAAAATTAAGCTTAAAATAAACTACATTGCTAAACTCTTATTTAAAAGAAAAAATGTAGGTACACATTAATGTGGTGAACATTATGAGAACCTAATATAATGAAAAATAGCTTAAATTCGTATATATAAACTAGTTCTGTATATATAAACCTTCTGAGTTATTCTTTTCAACTTTTCTCTGTACTCTGTTCTCTGGCTGACACCCAGCTTCCTTGCGTCTCTCTCCACTTTATCGGCCTTCTCCTTTTCTCAATGAAGTACTCTTCTAGCATTTTCTCCTTCGCCCTTTCATTTACATTCTAGCCTCGTGGTCCATCCCATTTCTAGGCGTCACCTGTGGTACCACTACACCATAGCATGGCAACCTACAATACTAAAGGTCGCGGGTTTGCGTCTCACTGTGGCCCTAGAATTTTTTAATTGGAGTATAAAATCCTTGGCTAGGACGTAAAATGAAGGTCCCGAGCCTGTAAGATGTCAGGTACTCGTTAAAGATCGCTATCCTAATTGTACCTGGATCGGCAAAATTTAGCACCCCCATTGTAGCATCGTCCGATTTGCCTTAGTAGCATAAATGGACATTAAACAAAAATCCCACTTCAGCCTACTTGGTACAGTACAGTAATCCTCAAATATCATTCAACTTTCTGTTCCACAACATTGCAGGTTAAACCGGTTATTTGATACAGTTATTGATCGATGGTTGGGTGATCCCATGGAGCTCAGAGGTTTACCCGTGTTCAATATATACAGGGTGCGCCAGAAAAACTTACTTATTTGAAAGGCCGATAAAAGTACTTCAGTTATTGTTTTAATTCTTTTTTTATTTTAGAATAAAAGCTCCAAGTTTTTTTTCATGCAATCTTGAAAATCACATCCGTTAAATGGCGACCCCCACTGTGCAAACACTGATTAAGTCGATTTCTGAAGTTCGTCTCCACTCTTCACAGCATATCAATCGGTATGTTGGCAATGTCGTCGCGAATGTTATTCTTGAGATGAGCTATGGTCCGTGGTCGATCGACATAAACCAGGGATTTCAAATAACCCCATAAAAAAAAAAAAAAATCACAGGAAGCCAAATCTGGAGAACGTGCCGGCCATGGGAGATCGCCTCTGAGAGAGATGAGGCGGTCGGGAAAATGTCGCAACAAATCCATTGAGCCTCGTGCTGTGTGTGCTGTGGCTCCATCTTGTTGAAACCACACTTCTCTAATGTTCATTTCTTGGAGGCTTGGAAGAAAAAATTCCTCGATCATGTTCCTGTAACGAGCTGCAGTCACGGTAACTGCATGTTCGTTTTCTTCAAAAAAATACGGACCAATTATTCCCATTACCGATATCGCACACCAGACAGTAACTGAAGTTGACGCGGATTTTCACCACTCCAATAACGCATGTTTTGTTTGTTGTTACAAAAGTAGCTCTCGGCGGCGAACGCCCCCTGCTCTCTAGACCAGAGCACGAATGACTGGAGGGGGAAACAAAGTTGGGGAATTTCCCCACCATATGGGCCACCTACCACCGCTCTATCCGTCCAACTCACCGCTGGGGAATTTTTTTAAATAAGTAAGTTTCTCTGGCGCACCCTGTATATATATTATTTCAGGTTTATAATATAACCGGTTATAACCGATAGCAGAATATACCCGGTTATACTACAACGATCAACCAGTAACCGGTTAAATCAGCCGGCTATCGATATCCGTTAAAATCACTGTGGTGGTTCTTGTTTTCTGATTCTTTATGACGATATGTTTTCTCTGAAATTCCATAGTCGGTTCTAAACGAACACTCTTCGTCTAAGTACCACTTCGCGCTTCGGGGACGCTTGCAAAATTCCTCTTATACTTACGTTGTTCCCTATTTATCCTAAAGTGGAAACTCTTTCGCCAGGGAAAGCGTAATAACTATTATCTAATTATTTCAGTTTAGAAAGGAGTAAGTTATTCGATAATCGCATGATTTGCATTGTTGTTCCATAGGTTACGTTGGGTGGATCCCTCCTTCCCACTGCATCGGCAACCTGCGATGGGTGCCCAGCAGCGGTGGGCAAGTTCCACCGGACGCGGTGCAGGCTGGTGTGGACCTGGAGGGTGGTCCCATATATGTCGGGAGGGCCTTTCACGATGGGGATCTGCTACCGGCCAAAGTCACCCCACGCCACGGCTGTGCCTACGTGTCTTATGATGGCCTGGAGATCACCAAGATGCAGTACGAGGTATGAAAACGTTTAATATAATTGGTGTAGGTACAGCTACTTAGTTGGTACGAAATTTGTTTAAGTTGAAAATTCAATCAATCTCTTCACAGAAAAGGCTTTACAAAGCTAACTTGTTTCATTATCCTTACCAATAAGTTTTCTAGCCTAAGTAATTGCGAAAAAAACATTAATGTTTATTTCTTATCGAGGATAACCATAAACTTAAGACATAATTAATATTGGTTATAATCTTCAAATTATGAGTTAATATTTTAAAATCTTTTTTTGCCTTATTTTTCAATGGCCACCCCTTTTTACTTCCACTTACGTATATATTAAATATACAGTAAGGGGATGTATTGCGATCGTGAAAATTTTTTAAAATGATCTTTTAGGATTTTCAAGGGCCGATGCCTCCGATTTGACACCACTTGGGAAAATTTTCCTTTCAAATACCTTCTCAAACATTAAAACAAAGACAAGAAGAGATTCAAAAATACGTTTATATGAAGAGAATAAAGCCGATTTTGCTTTTCAAAGTTTTCATTTATTATGACAGTTAGATTGTTTTTCTAATGTAGTAGATATGTGTTTAATATAACATATTCTTTAATAGATTTATTTGAATGAATTAATTATGATTTAGGTCCTATGCAGCAACCACGTTGCATGGAAATTCTGCAGATATGGAGAGTACCCTCCAGAGGCAATAAGGGTCGGGAACACGAAAGATGGAGAGCCTCTCTTCTTAGGCAGAACTATGATTGACGGAACTATGACACCAGGAAAGGTAATGTATACTTAAAAAAAATACTAAAAAAAAAAAATTAAAATATACTAGCTGACCCGTGCGAAGCATTGGCACTCTAACCTACTTAAATCCCACTTAATTAAAGTACACACCGTTTATTTAGTATCGTTTAGCGCGTATTAAGTGCTTCATGGGCAAAGGTGGGGGTTGAAGTAAAGAATAGATGTGTTTAAATTGTAGGTTATTTATTTTTTGAAACATAAGTTTAAGGTATTTACATAGTATTTACGTGTATTTACATAATACCTCTTTGAACACTATGTTTGAAGTTAAGATATGGTCATCTGTGATTGTTGGTGGGTTTGTTTTACACAGACATAGATGTCACTGAAAGAGCGCACCCTGGAAAACGCCACGTACAACTGACCGTGTATATAAACAGGGTCAGGTAAGTACAATTCAGCCTTTGTAAACGTCTGTTCCTGTGCATTATTTATAGTCTCGGCAAAGACAACTTTTATATGAAATTTCTTTCTACTCAGTTTTTTTTAGAATCAGAAGGGGTGAGGTCAATGCGTGGTATGACGAAAGTTTGACCGGAGTCGATCAATTTCGCTGTGATAGTGAGAAGACTGAATACTTAAATGAGAGCAGAATATCGGTTCGCAGAAAGCGACCGCGTCGACTTTTTTGATTGAAATCATATGTTTTTGCTTGTAACTCGCAAACGACGGCGACAATCGGAAAAGTGTATAAACCAAAAATGTTCGTCTTGACAAACTGAAAAAAAATGACACCTTCGAAAAATCCTTGCGACCATTTTCGGTGAAAATTGCAGTTTTTCGCTTATAACCCTCACCCAGGTTTTCTTCTTCCTGAATCCAGACGACAATATCTCCTTGGTTCCTTCCTATTCCAATCCTTCAGAACAAAAAAACCCACCTGTGTCCTCGACCTCCTTACTCCTCGTTCGTCCATCCACCTATTAAACACAAGATCCCATCCCACCGACCTGTATGTGCCTACCCTTAGAACAGCCTCCTTTGAGCGATCCTTTAAAGTACGTGCAACTCATCTTTGGAATTCCCTGCCTAATTCCATACGCAGCGCATCCTCCTTGGCAACATTTAAACACCATTTATTCGCCCATCTCCTAGATAATCTATCTTCCTCACAAATGTAAAAATGGTCAATATTTAGAACAATGTGTAAACACTATTTGTATTTTTATCATTCTATATATAATTTAGGATAATGTACATATGTCATATATATAATTTCATCCTACTGCTTTTTATTTTAGCCAGACAAATGTAATACCATATGTTTCCTTTTTGTTATTCTTAGGGGACTAAAAGTCCCAGAATAAAGTTATATTTTCATTTCATTTCATAACTCTCAAACGAAGAAGTTAAAAAAAAACGAATTTGACCGAAAATGTTCTTCTTGAAAACCTGAAAAGATTGATAACATTTAGAAACCTCTGCGACCATTTTCTCGCAAAAACCGCGGATTTGTTCTTATAACTCGCAATCGAAGTGAATGATTTGTATATTTGCCCGGTTTAGTGGTTAAAGGAAGCTTTAATGTATAAGCATAAGCAAATAAAGTGTGCTATTTTTACGTTGTTTTTTTTTTTTACCGACCAATCCCCCCCGAATTTTTTTTCTGGAACCGCGCCTGGCATCTGAGTATCATAGAAAGAACCCGTCGGATAAGTATTACGTAAATAAATAATAAAACAGATATTAGAGGCTTCGGGTGTGATTTTTTTTTAAAAAGCTATTATTCCCGGGTCAATTGTCTTCTTATGATCTGGAAAAATCACCAGGAACGGGATAATACTTGTTAATTCATGTATGAACCATTCTTAGTTGTCTGATTTAAATCCCTTGGTATTATAAAAATATTTGAAAAACTACTTTGTTTTTTTCAGTTTGCTAAAGTTTTTAGTTTTATTGCCACCATTTTGTCATTTCCTCCAGCTTTGCAATAACAATGTCATTCCCATTTTCGTCATTTTTGTTTTTTAATGGGTACTGGTTCTTAAATGGCGGAGAAGAAATGTATTTAGCGCAATTTCAATAACAATTACAAAGCTTTATTGACATAATTTTATGACAAAAGCAGTTCCCAAAGGAAGTAGAAATTGGAATGGAATTCAGCTCCAAAATTTACTAAATACATAAGTTGTACAATAAAGCAAGTCCCTATAAGTACAGTAAAATAATATGGTAGCAAACAAGGGCATCCGCAGTATTTCGTCTGTGGTGGGCAGGCAGGTAATATTTTTTTCGGGAGGTAAAATTCATATCACCGGGGATCGAGTTATTTCTGACTATGAAGGCTCAATTTTTGTTCAAGTAAACCTTATTGATATTTGAAAATTAAAATATGTTTTTATATAATACCTCATACATATAGAAAATTAATACGGACTTATTTAACATTTAGCTTTTGTTTCTCATTACCTTACTCAAACAGAGGCGGTTCCGAAGGAAGGACGGGAGGGGGATTTTATGACGGGTAATTTACGATGTTTTAATATTCTGTAAGTCTTACGAAAATTGCTAAATCTTTGACTTATCTCCAAAATTTTTGACCAAAATTATCTGAACATGGCCACTTTCATCCAGTGCATTGCTTGCATAAAAAACAGGTAAAAAAAAAATGACACTGCTTCCAACATGCTGAAGCTATTTGTCACAATCTAACTGTGGCTATTTGAAAAGAAAATGTTGACAGTTAGCTCAAGGGCTAAAACCGCTGCAACGGTGATGCAGCGATCCGGGTTCGATTCCTGGCCTTGGCCAAACTTTTCCCTTCAGATAAAAAATGATATTAAAAATAACTACCTTACTTTCGAATGTTTGTGAGTTCATTCATATTTAAGTACTGCACCTCACATTTTTACAACCCATGTTTTCACCAAATTTACAAACTATTTTATGAAGAGCATGCGCAATGTTTAATGCTTAAACAATTTTGTTCCAGGTGCACCCCAGCCATCGATGCCTATACATACCTTACGCAGGTCGTGAGCATAGCTTTCACGAATATGAAATCCTCATATTGAACTAAGGAAAATCCTTCAATGGAGGCAAACATACCAACCCAACTGTTTCTGATGTCTAAATCTTGCTTAAAAAAATATATCGTATACAATAATATGACATATATGCATCTAATGTATTTCTATGTAGTTGTAAATAAGAAAATATTGATACAATAAACACTTTCTGATTATAAACATAATCCTTGTAATATCTCCTATAATCTGCTAATTAATAATTACATCATATATAAAAATTATTGTAAAGTAAACTGTAAATGTAATCTTTTGTCCTCATTTGTTCAAATGTGATCATGAAGGTTGATTTACTATTCTGTAAGTTTAATATTAATCTGGTGTACATACAACTTCTACTTAACACTTACTCTACTTTGAAGTCACGTGAACATCTACATGGTTTAAGAAAAAGGCTACAAATGATTTATGTAGGTCTCTGCTTAAATTACCTTTAATCGGGTTTTAGTAACATAGCGATTTTAGTACCGATTTTTTCATTTTATCAATGTTAAATTCTATTCCCCTTTGAAATATTTTATTGTATACAAAAAGTATAATTTAAGTAGGAGTTTTGTTAATGAATTGTTTGCAAAAGTTTATTTTGAGAAACTTGGATGGGTCGAATTTTCCCACTCCTGTAATGATAGATTTTAATGAAGATGTATCACTTTTAAATCTCGACTTTCTTTCTCTATCTAAAACATATAAACTCTTAAAGAGGTTAATCATCAATACATAGCCAAGAAAAAATAATCTTGATATCAAACATTTCTTTTCATACAGAATTTGGTTTTCATAACCGATTGTATTCTTATTAAACCAATAATTATACCGTGGGGTCTCAAACACACCAATCGAAAGTTAAATTGTATCAATCTATTTCCTGTCCCACGGCCTTATGTAAATTTTAGTCATAGTTGATTAATGTTCTAATTCCATAATAGCATTTATGGTTCCGACAAAAAAAAACTTAGTAGGTACCTTATTCACCTAAAAAATAAAATGGTGCTTTTACTTTCATCACAACGCCATAATTTCTAAAAAGGAAAAGCCTCAGATCATGATGTACAAAACCAAAGGAGCTAGTGTCACGTTGTTCCAGAAATATCCCTTTTCTAAATAAAATAACCATTGGTTTTTTTTTGTTTTTTTTTGGTTTTTTATATGTTAGACCATGCAAGTGTGCTGTATTGAATAGACAATTAGAGGGTGCGAATGCACAAAAACTATTTGTTACATGAGCTTCATTCATTCCAATTACTGAAATCATATTCATTGGAGCAAGATAAATCATTTGAGTGGAGCTTTGAAAATACTCATACATAAATTTTGGACCAATCTTCAACCTCCACTACTTCTGAAAATTTTATATCATCTGTAAAATACAGGAAATGCATCAAGGATAAGGATAAAAAATCCAAAATGTTTTCCATGATGATCATCGTCTAATGGGATGCACCGATTGTGACTGAATATAAATCTGCAAATTGTACATATTTTCTGCTAAAGTGATATATACTTATCACTTTATAATGATAAGTATATAATATGTATATATATATATATATATATGTATATATGTATATAAATATACTTCAGTTTAAAACGGTAATAATAGTTTTTACCTTTCTTATAAATAGAATTTTATACAGTATTTTTATCAGTATCTATTTTTTAACTGTTTTAAATGTAATATCCGTATTAGATTTTTTTCGTATTTAATTAAATGAACTTTTTTATTTTATTTTTTAATTAAATACTATAATATCAAATCTGCATTAATTTTTTAATTAATGTAAAAAAATAAATTAAAAGAAAATTATACAAAGGGATTGGATTGTTCCATTCCACACGTTGTCAATATTCAATAGCGTTCACAATATTCAAGGTATCATTAGATGATTAACTACTATGCTACACACACTAAACTACGCAATTCTTAATTTGCGTAAATGTATAAAGAAAAGTTGGCTCATCAAATCTTTACTTAGGGCTGACTTAATACTATCAACTATTTTTATGAAACATTAGAAATAAAATATTCAAGAGGATGATGCACTTGGTTTTATAATTATCTAAAAGAATATCGACCACTACTCCCTGAACTTTTAATGCTGGAAAGGCCTAGAGAGCGTGGGCCGTCACAAGCACCAAAATATTAGGGGAGAGGAGCTCAATATTCTCCTAGGTAGGGTAGGTAGAAATTCGAGAGGCTAAAAGTTGAGACAGTTACGTCTAAAAACAACTGTTGTGACATTTTATTCAACTCTGATCCTTTTTCTAATTTCATTGCTTTACATCATCTTCTATAAACTTCATCGAGTTAATGAAAAGTTGTATCAAGCTGCTTGGTTTAAAAAAGCAATGGAGACCAATTCGCTAGATTCAACTTTGTTACAGAATTCAAAAAAGGATGAGCTTTAAGCTGAAATAAAAATTATATAATTCATCAAATACATATACAATACGCCTGAAGATGCTTTTAAAAAAGGTCCACGACGCCAATTTGGGAAAATAAAGTATCCCATGGAAAAAATTGGTATAATCAATCAATATAAAATTTTTTTGACGTTTATTAAATTCTTTTTAGTACCTAATAAAGTTTAAACATTTAAATAAATATCACTTATTTTTAAATTTTCGGAAATCAAATAGAGAGTAAATAAATAAATATTTTCACACGTCCCTGGCAACACTGAAACCTAACCCTAGGCTTGGTTAGGTTTAATGTTTACCTTCCCCCGGTTGTGTGTATATATTCTATAATTATTAGTAAATTTTAACTTGTCACCTATCAAAAGAATCGTAAATCGGTCAAAAGCGATGCTTATAAATTAGTTTATACTTTTTTCTGTTTAGTTAATATATTTTATGTAATTTTATTTGATATTTCTTTTATCACCGCGTTGAGTGTATAATGTTATCACCGATATGAACGTTTCAGATATAATGTTTACATACGGAATAAACATGAAATAAATATACTTTTATGTTATGAATTGTTTCATTGTGTAACTATAGAGGTTGTTTCTTTCATCTTTTAAGTTGTTAACACTTTGTTGTGATGAAACTAAGATGGCAAGTAAATGTAAATAAAATAATATTATGGCTAATGCCACTATAGAAAACGGAAGTGTTAATTGGATAGAATTTTGTAATAAGCATGCAAAACTAGCTGCTAGCAATTTTGCTAGGTCATTCATCGGTTATGTTAATTCACATAATTTGAATTCTGCTACTTTAGAGCATAAGGAATTTATTTCTAAGTTTGTTGATACATTTGTGGAACATTTTGAGACTGAATTAAATAGATATAAGGACAAAGGGCATTTATCAAATGGAGTCGCTGGACCCTCAGGAATCAATGGTCATAATGAACATCACCATGAACCAAGTGACTACTTTGAACAGGAACCTCCTGAACCGAGGTCCCCTAAGTTGCTTCACAAACCATTTTTTCGGAGGCTATCGTTCAAAGCTTTAAAAAAAGGGAAAGGTTTTTTTTATAGACAAGTATCAGATGAAGGAGAAAATGGAGCACTTGGCAGAAGTTTGCGACTTGACAAAAGTTCTAAAACTAGGTTGGCAAAAATTGTTGTAGAATGTAGAAAAGAGGGCATCGTAAACTATTTAGTAGGTGAAAACCCTGATGGTACTCAAAAATGGGAGAGATGTCGTCTAGCTCTTGTTAAAACAATCGGTGGATACATGCTAGAATTTTTTTCCCCTCCAAAATCCACCAAACCAAAAAGTGGTGTTTTCTGTTTTTTAATTACTGAAGCAAGGGAAACTACTGCTCTAGAAATGCCTGACCATGAAAATACATTCGTCCTTAAAGCTGACAATAATATGGAGTATGTTATAGAGGCTCATGATATAGACGACATGAGGGATTGGTTAGCTACTGTTAAGTACTGTATGAGGCCAACTGCTGAATCTGACAGCGAAGCTCGTTTAAAAGAACTTGAAGATGCTCCTGAACTTCCACCTAGAGTGGAAGGTGCCGGAAGTAATTTCGAACTGTGTGAAGATCAAGTAACGGACCTTGACCTTTCTCAGGTAATATTAAAAATGGTTTATAAAATTTCATTGATTTTCAGGATTATATATCTTTTGAAACTTTTATTGTAATACTACTGGATTGACACTTATGGGCGTGGCCTCGTGTCTCACTCACGAGTGTCACTCACTCCCATAGCATACTTTTCAGTTAAAATCAGGGCCTTGATTAGCTTTATTAGATTACAGCTCTACCCAATGGTTCCTTTTCATTTTAGATCGGGGCTACATTAAGCTGCTATAAATAGCCCATACCCAAAAGTTACATTGCAATAGAGGTATCGCTTTCATTCTTCATAAAATTTTAATTTTTTCTTCCCTACTGCTATATTATTCATGTAGTTAGTTTTAAAAATCTAATTTGGAATACCAATTTATGTATTTTAAAAAAAAAATTGCACTACCTGATACATTTTTAATCATCATTCTTATTTGAATATTCAGTAGAAAATTACAGAAGTATTTTTTTTATTAAATATTATTTGTTTTCAGATTCTTGAAGACTATCCTTGGTTCCATGGTACTCTGCCACGAGCAGAAGCCGCATCATTGGTTCTTCATGGTGGATCAACTGCTCATGGTGTTTTTCTTGTTAGGCAAAGTGAAACAAGGAAAGGGGAATTCGTGCTTACTTTTAATTTTCATGGTAGAGCAAAACATCTTCGAATGACCCTCAATGATTGTGGCCAGTGCCGTGTTCAACATTTATGGTTTTCATCAATCTTTGACATGCTTGAACACTTTCGGCAACATCCTATACCACTAGAATCTGGTATTTTGATAATTTTTATTTATTTTAGTTTTATTTATTTACTTTTTATTTTTGTAATACGCATCTGTTCTGTGATATTTATTAAAGTTTATTTAAAAAATTTATTCTGGGCTTAGAAATTCAATATTTTTTTCTTTTTTGCCATTTTCAGGAGGTACTGCTGACGTAACTCTTACAAATTATGTAGTCAATGCTGCTCCTAATCCGCCACCGGCTGCCAGGCTCCAGGTAAGATTTTTGGTTTATATGTACAGAGTTAATTTTTAAACATAATATTAATAATTGAATTAAATTTTCTGGTAGAAATAAAAAATTTCGCAATTATTTTTTAATTTGTTGAGTAGTTGTGGATATTTTAAAAATAATATTAAATTGGGTTCTTTATGGTATTTCCAATAAGACCGATTAACTGTACATCATTAAATATTCTCTAATTCCTCAATTTATTTCAGTAAGCATGCTGCTTTTCTGTTTCACATTGCCAACTGTTCCTATCTAAGATTATAGGAATCGAGATTAATAAATTTAAAAGAATTATTGTTTACATAGGAGTTGAGCACATTTAAACTTAAAATATATATTTTTTTTTTTCTTGTTTTTCATTAATTCAATATAAAATAACCAAGTTAACTTTCCTTTAAGATTACTATAAAGGAAAATCCATCGTGAACATCCTGGTGAAGAGAGAGAGCTATTTACTATTATATACTAATATAATAAATTAACAATATTAGTTGAATATAGATCATCTGCTTTTAATGATGATGTAATACTCAATGGAATCCTTGCCACGCATGTAAGGATTACTTCTCTGCAGAAGAGTTTAGCCTTATTAAGAATTTTATTTGAGTCTGATTGATCTGGAAGCTGGAGAAAATGTTATCTGCTTAGGTATAGACTATAATCTGATTGACTACCATTGCTCTGCTATATTGGTCTATCCATGCAAACAATGAGTCAATTACTAATGGCTTGTTAAAGGTCATCAGCTACCTGCAAATATTTAAATCGCCCTTAACAACTTTTTCGCTTTATAAAGATTTTTTTTTAATTTAGAATTTTTCCCCGGATTCGCTGGCATTATAATTAACTTCAGGATACAATTTTATCTAACTTGAAATTCCAAGAACAGAATGTAGTGTTTAAATTTTTATTTGTTTGACTTCCTTAACGAATTCAGTAAATGTTCCAAATGTTTAGAAAATTATGAAGCATGCCTTGTCTAATGATGAGGTTTTGGTTATGAGGAGGGAGGAGAAAGAAGGCCGCCGCCGCCGCCTGAAGAGCGGGAGGTCGTGACTCATGACGGTTCCATCAGAGCTAGAGCAGAATCACTTGAGCGAGTCCAGGAATCTGAGTCTGGAGGTTCAGTAGCTTCTAATGCAGGCAGGGCAGTCGAGAATACTTACAGTTTTGTGTGAGAAGGTTAGTGTTATTGTTTTATTTTAAGAGTCTATATTCATTTATTCTGATTAAATTGTTTATTTTAACCAATGTCGGTACATTTTTATGATGGCAATGAAATTTTCTTCATTAAATTAGTAGTTTCGCTATTTGTTTTATTGCTAATAATTAAGAGTTTGTATAAATATGTCTTGAAGGAGCTTTCAAGAAAACCACATGTACACCTTTTGTCAACTGCTGTCCAAAAATCTTTCACAACAAAGAAACCATAATTTATTAAGCACCATAATACTGCACATTGTCAGTTAATAAATTAATAAATAAATATTAAATAACTATTTTGAGCCGATTAGTTTTGTACCTATTAATTAGTTTTCTAAGAAACCAAAATATTATAAATGGTTTGGCAAAGCAATTTAGTCATAAATGAGGGCTACAGGTTCCTCTTCTCTAATGTCAGCCCGTGATGGTAAAATTAAAATCTTCTGTGAAATTGGCCTATCAGCTCACAATATTATTTATTTATGTGAAGTCACTCATTTCTTTCCATTTTACCATCATTTATTGCACTGTTTTTAACATGGACAATAAAGCATTGTGGATATCCATAAAAAAAAATAAAAAATCATTTATTGATGGAAATTTAATTATTATCCGTATTGTAAACTATAAGTAAAGTCATTTGTAATAAATACGGTTGTAATTTAGTCTGTGTCATAATAATACTTGATTTCTACTAGCAAAGGAAACATTTCATCTATGTGTATGTTTCTTATTTATTTCTTAGGAAATCAGTTTTCTTCAATATTCTCCTTTCCATATTCATACTTCAAAAATAGGAATAGGTGTTAAAATTCATTATCACTTTTTATTTAATTTGAATGGCAACACATGTCAGATGATGTTAACAGAATTGATCCTCTCTTCTTCCAGCTAAATATTTTGTCAACAGTAAGTCTCATGCCTTGCCAATGTCGGAAAACTTTTTGCTGAATATCATGTTTGGCAAAGATGTCATCATTTCCAAGTAAGCTACAACATAATTTATTGGTTGCACTTTTTTCTTTTCATTTTATTTAGTAGTTGAGTCATTCCTTTCCACAGTTTTACAATAGTGGTTTTCATCTTCCTTGAATTTAAAAAAAAGTTGTCCGTAATCAAATCTGTACAAAAATTATTTTAAGGTAGTTTCGGCTTTCATCACTAAAACCATAATTTTTGAATGTCGCCCACTGCATTGTGCTTAAATTATCTATATTTTTGATCACAACTTGCAAATTTTATGTTTGATATCTATCACATTTTTTAATAAACAGAGTAAGGAGAATTGTAAGTTTATCCTTCTTTTAATTAACTCATTTTTGACCCAAAAGTTAAAAATACTTATCTGTTTTGTATGATTATTTTTTACTCCCATGCACCATTGTCATATTATTTGTTTATTAAATACATTTTTTTTTATTTATTATTGGACTTATATAGTATCATGCTTATGTGTTGGGTTTACAGTACTTCTGCAAATTTTGATTTTTCAGTACATCAGTTGAAAATGATGAAAATTCATGGGATAGTTTCTATGCACATAAGAATATTAAACACTTTAAAAAAAGAAATTGTTAATTACAAGCTTTTTTTACCTAAAGATTTAAATTATTTAGGTCAAATTATTCTTATTATGGAAACTTACTGAGTACACACTATAGGAATCATCGTTGTTGTTTTTTACTTTCACTTACCTATATATGAAATATATAGTAAGTGGAAGTATTGCGATCGTGAAAATTTTCGACTTCCGGTTTTCAACGGAAATACACGTTTTGGGGTCCCCTGAGTCAAAATAACCAAGTCCCGCGAAATGGTCTGTGTGTGTGTGTGTGTGTGTGTGTGTGTGTGTGTGTGTGTGTGTGTGTGTGTGTGTGTGTGTGTGTGTGTGTGTGTGTGTGTGTGTGTGTGTGTGTGTGTGTGTGTGTGTGTGTGTTGTGTGTGTGTGTTTGTGTGTGTGTGTTTGTGTGTGTGTGTGTGTGTGTGTGTGTGTGCGTGTGTGTGTGTGCGTGTGTGTGTGTGTGTGTGTGTGTGTGTGTGTGTGTGTGTGTGTGTGTGTGAACAGACTAGCTCAAAAACTATAAACCGTGGGAACCTGAAATTAGATATTTAGTGTATGTATATGCCCGCGATGTGACAGCAAAAATTTCATCAAAATTGTTCAAAGGGAGGGGGTAGTTTATTTAATAACTTTTTAGGTTTTTTTTCGATTTTCACAAAAACGGCTCTAACGATTTTGATTAAACTGAATATTTGATCTATTTATATGCCCGAGATATGACTAAAAATTTCATCAAAATTGATCAACCGGAGGGGGCACTTTACTTAAGGAATTTTATCTAATGTTTACGTTTTTTTTTTTTTTTTCTCAAAAACGGCTATGATGATTTTGATGAAACTGGGTATTTGATGTATGTATATGCCCGCGATGCGACAGCCGAAATTTCATCAATATTGGTGAAACGGAGGGGGTACTTCATTTAATAAACTTTTTCATATGTTCACGTGTTTTTTTATTTACTCAACAGCGGCTGTAATGATTTTTATCAGACTGGATATTTGGTGTATGTATATGCTCACAATGTGACAGACAACATTTCATCAAAATTGGTCAAATGCAGGGGGCTCTTTATTTCATAACTTTTTTTTCCAATTTTCACATTTTTTTGGAATATCTCAAAAACGGCTTTAATGATTTTGATTAAATTAATCATTTTTAATCAAAATCAAGTCATCTTTTTTATGTTATTTATAAAAATGGCAATTAAAAAAACATGCCGATTTCTAATGTAAGTAAGTTGGTAAGTGAAAGTTGTGTGTTGCGCGCACGCACCAGATTTTTAAATAATAAATTTTTGTACCAAAGCATTACCACTTGAACTAACCATATAATAATAATTGCTATTCGCATAGGTTATTTTTATGTTGCCCTCTGAAGAAACAACAACAATAAATAGGATGGAGCGCACAACTCTATTGTCACACTATTTTGGCATTTTCCTTTCATTTGGTAGAAATTAAGTGCACGTTAGATTATGTTCCTTTCAGAATTAAAAGTCCGATCATAGAGTTGAGTCTTATTTTTTTCCTGAGCATAATTTTGACCATTTAATTTAAGCTGAATTATTTAATAGTTTCCTTTGTTTATAATAATTGATAAAGAGAATCCCCTGAATCAAGAATACAGTTTTTGGTGAGTTAGACACCAAATACAGGTCTATGATTATGTGAACTGGAGATTGTGATACCTCCTATATTGGAAGAAATGAAATTTTTCTATGGAAAGGCATTAAGCATAATTCAGCTTCCTCAAAAATACTTTCTTTTTTTTTTAACACGTTCAGTGCGGACGGCAAAAAGGTGGTCCATCCACAAGTGTCAAACGACCCCGCAGTGTAACTATCCACAAGTGCGTCACAGGGCTAATTGACTCCGTACTTATGTCTCCATTTAAAACGATAAGACCTCTCGGGAAATGAACTAAATTGGTTTAATTGAACATTTTCCTACCCTTTGGACATCAACAAATATATGACAGCCACAGGTCGTGTTTTCATCCATATTTTGATAAATGAAGTAGAATTGAATATTTAACTTACACTTTTTATCTTATTAGGAACTTTTTCTATTTTGTGCAATAATTTTGATTGTCAGCGAAGGATTTGAAATTTTTTAAGTATAAATAAGGATGGGTGGTGAGTATGAATCATCATTAAATTATGACACATAACAATCAAAATTTACTATACAGTAAAATGAGAAAAACAAATTAGAACCGACAGCAAAAAAGTAAACTGAAAAGGTGTTTGGTTATTTACAGAATTTGTGAATATGTGATTTACAGATAAAACACGGGGAATAATACCGGGCTTTATGACTTCGTGCCGCACTGCAGCCCAAATATCACTCTCTAGGCCGTGCGATTTGCAGTGATATAAGACATTTTTATTGACTTTGAAATGCATAAGCATACTTTTATCAATTATATTTAAAAGTATAAAAAGTGTTTTTTTTGACCGTTTAGTTCCAAACACACCCGTACTGGAAGATAGATATGCCCGGGGTCATTTGACCCCGTGATGCACTGAACGTGTTAATTGAATTGAAGGAAATTGACTGCCTTATATGTATTTCGAGTTTGAACACTATTAAGGACAGGTAAGTTGTAATATTGAGAAATACTATTATATTTGCACACATTAAATATTTAACTATTATTTTCTACTTTGGTAATATCCAAGTAAATTTTTCCTTCCAATTACATTTTTTTGTAATTTCCCTCTTTTTATCGTGCCCTTTAATTTTGAGCTTAAGTCTAGGAGCTATAAGCTTCTTCCATTCCTAGCCTTAGTTGAATTCCATGTCTCATTTTCACGTCTCAACAGGAAGAAAACCAAATTTCCACCAAGCCGTTCCCTTAAAACTTATAGAATTTTCAACCACCATCTTCCCGTACTAAAAATGTTATTAAGTTGGACAAATGTTTCCTATTGATAAAATCATTAAAATTATGTGCAGGAATAAATTATGACTCCGGGCCACTCCTCTTAACAAATGTCAACTCAGCCTCTCTTGGCAGTAATGGAAGAAAGGAGTCCCTCCAGCTACAAGACCATTTATTACCTTGCTTGCCACTTCTGAACGCTCTAGGAGAAACAGCATCGTCGAGTTGTGTTCGAAGCTAGTCAAGTTTTTCTAACTAAAATGCTCATTTTCTAAATATTATGGTACCATTTTGTTTTAGGTTTTATTTTAAATGAAAATATTTTATTTTTTTTCTTTCCACTCGAAGAGAGAAATGTCTTCATTATTCTTGCTAAAATCGATCTTTAGCAACTTTCCTGTTAATTTTATTTATTACTATAGCATTATCAACGCCTAATAAAAATATATATATATATATATATATTTATATGTACACCTTATTTAAGTAAACATTTTATTATTCGTTACTTCTTTAACCAGACTTGGAAAATTGAGCAAAATTCATTCTTAACTCATTGGTGTTATTCGTTGTTTAATGAAAATGTTTTAAATTTAAAAAATAAATAAATCTAATAATAAAGAATCTCGTTATACTTTATCTATGTGCCAATAATATATGTGTTAAGAAAAATTATACAATATGTATGTATATTTCGAAGATTGTATTTCTCTTTCCAAGTACCTTGTTTTATTGTTTATTTAATATTAAATTAAGGCATTGTTCCAAAGATAACAATTTATTTTCTTTCAAGAATTTGTAATTCGTAAAATATTTTTTTTTAGTATCTTATTCCATGTTCTATCTTCATGTACATCTTCTTACCTCTTGTTACGTATACGACATTAAATGTTTAAAGTTAATCGTTGTGGTTGTTTTTGTTCTTCAAAAAACTGTTATTATTAATTAAGTATTATTGTTTCTGTTAAATTTGAATTACATATAGATGTACTAAAAACCATATAACTATAAAATATTGTATCAATGTCCATCTGATAAATGTCTTAAGTATATTATTGATGTAAATAAAAATAAATTTGGAGTCAATTTTTTTTTTTTTTAAATTAAACCTTTTCTTTAAAGTTTATTAGATCTATTCCTATTTCTGAAAAATAGTTTGAAACTTTATGAGTAAGAAGTGGCTCCCAAATTTTTATTGTTCTAAAAAAATTAAGTTTTATGGTGTGAAGGTTTGAAAGTTAATTAAGATTATTTTATTAGAATTTTCTTAAATAAGATTATTTCCTTCTTAATTTTTTCAAGCTACATTCTCATCTGTTTTTTCAAAATGTGGAGATCCATCTTGTTTTTCTAAAGTACTGTTACATTTGAAAGGGCCTTTTTGGTGACTTCCTAAAGAGGGCTGCTGTGAGGGTCACTCTGAAAGAGGGGGCACCACATATCAAGGAACAATATATAGAGAATATTATAATTATAATATTCTGATGTATTCATCTTCGTCTTTTTTTAAATTTCTTGCACCAAATTATTTTTTCTAACCTATAGTTTAACTTCTGTTAAATTATACACTGGTCATTAATGAATTTATTAAGTTATATCTTGGTATAATAAGAATAATTCTCAAAAATTAGAAGAAAAAAACTACTGTAAAATTTGGAAGGGTGTTAAGTGTTAAAGTCTTCTTACCCCAGGTACAAACAAAATATGTAACGATACTGACCATTAAAACAGAAAAATAGTATTGTTTTAAGGCATGGTGCTTAAACATGATATTGAGTAAATAAAGTAACACACATGAATACATTTTTTATTTGATTATCTCAATAAATATTCAATATTTTAATATATAAATAGAGTACTCAAATTACTCCTGTTTTAATTTTTTTTACAACATAAATATGAGTATATCATTCATATTCAGTAATAAATATGATATTTTACATTAGAAAGTATTTCCTAAAAATAAAATAAATTAGATATACATCAATAATAACATCAGTTCTTGCTCAGTAATCAATTCTTGTTTTTCTTTAATATTAATAAAAGCAATTATAACAATAATTCTGCTAACCTAACTACAATAATTGACTAGCAAGTAAATAATTTTGCATTTAAGTAAAAAAAAGAAAAGAAAATTCACATTTAATATTATAATATTCTAAATTATAGGATTTATATTAATCATAGATATATAAATTACATGGAAGATAACTATAATAAATACATAATTGTTTCATTTTTTATATAAATTGTAAAAATAAGTAACTGAGCTTAATATAAATAAATAACAGAATACATTAAATTAAACATTTTGATTTAACTGCCAATAAAATTTATTGATCACATAAATGACTCCACTCCAAAATGAAATCAATGAAAGAATTAGAGAGTAGTGGATGAAGCGAAATCTGTAAAATAAAAATAATTATTCACCTTATGATGAAATTTATTTTCTAAAAATGGTCATAGTATATTCAAATCTCTAATTATCTCTTTCAGGTTTGCTGATTATTCAATTTAATGAAATAAATAAAAAGACCATAGTCCATGCTCCTGGATCCATTTTCAAGCCATGCATCATAGTTTATTACTGTATATAATTGGAAAAATTATTATGTATCATAATGAATAATCAGTCGCTGGAGGCTTCTTCTTAATCTAAAAACTGTTGGTCAGGTCATAACTCATGTTAATCAGTATCTTGGTTTGCGAGAGATAGGCGAGAGAGTTGATGAACGGACCTAATGAGAGACTATTAATTGTTCCATATAAACAAAAGTAAAGTTACTTTAGAGTAAGAATTTTTCCTTTGCCATTTAAGCCCTATGAGAACATTTCTATGTTGATAAAACCTGCCTCATATTAAAGATTACTTATTTCTCATGCAAAAAATCATAAAATTGTGTTTGTTATATAATAATATAGTGCTTTTAAACTTAGCAGGTGAAGGCAGACCTAACATCCTGGGTATATGCCTTACCTCAAATACGTAATTTCAATTTTTTACAACTTATAGTTTTTGTGCTAGTCTATGTTCGCACACACACACACCCTCAGACCATTTTCAGCCAAAAATCTGAAGCCGAAATTTTTCACGATTGCAATTCTTTCCCTCACTATATTGTTCATATATAGGTTAACGAAATTGGACTTTTAAATTATATTCCAAATGTGGGAGTGGTAGGAATTTGAGCATAAATTTTTATTATATTACCTTTTAGATCTTTGTTCAGCAGCTTTAGAGTCTATTTTCTCCTTCATCATGTAAATCTTCACTCCCTAAAACAGTGTGTAAACATTAGTATTTGATGATGTTACAGCAGTAAGAAAGTTAAGAGTTGTATTTTTTTGGGACAAAAAAAAACCAACTACCTGAAGATATATTTCAAAATAATGTCTCCAGTCGAAATTTTGAAGGCTAAAAGGAAATAACTGTTTATCCTTTTTGTTTAATCTCCTCCACAAATCCTGCACATTTTCATTACTAAAACGGAAACTTCGGGTACAAAAAGGTCTTAGAACAATCATAACTTCGTCAGTTCTCTCATAAATATTTCTCCATCTGGAATCATATATTTCTTACACTTATTTTTATTTTCATCACGTTATCAATGAAAGTATTCAATAAAGTGCTTCAAAACACCACAAACTCCTCTGGAAAAATATTTACATTAAGTCCATTATGTTTTAATTTAACAGAGGAAAAATTTATCATAATGCTTAGTGATTTAGTTTTCTAAAATATAACTTAGAGAGATTTGCATGTATTGTGGTGATGTAAGCAATAACACATTTTGAAAAAATATAATCATTAAATTATCTTTTACTCTCTTATTCGTCTTTTTTTCCATCTTCATACCATTTATGGGTTATTTTGAACTATGGTGAACTTATACTAGTTCATATTTTTGTTTTAAGAAATTCATAGTTTTTTACTTACCTAGGTTTTTTTCCAAGAACTTTCATTATCGTATCTCCAAACCATGCTGGAAGAAAATGAAATATTGCTGTAATCAATCTGTATAGCAACAATGATTTAACTCTGAATATGAAAGAATGCCAAATGGAATTAACTGGAGCTGCTTTCCTTCCACATTCAACGATTTGGTCCGTGAACTTTCCCCAAGTAATCGGAGATTTAGGATCTGGCACAAAATTGTAAACTGGGATATTGGTATATGGATGATCAGTTACAAATCTGCAAGAAGATAAGAAACATATAAAGGCTGTAATTTGAGAGCATTTAATGTTACAAATTAGTTTTGAGCTTATTTTTATAAGGCAAAAATGGAGGTAATTTAATTAGAGTGTGTATAAATGGTACATTAAGTTAAATTAACTTTGAAATGATATATTATACTACTTATCAGTAAATGCTTTACCTTGTGTAAGTTTCCCATGCTGAAGCAATCAGACAATTTACAGTATAATCTACAGGTACCAGGTCAGCATTATCATCTGTTCCTATTAAGAGGCAATGAACTACACCACTCATGATACCAATAGCCAGGCCTGTTGGCCCATAAAGGTTATCTACGTAACCAGGTGATGGTTCTTCCTGAGCTCCAATAACTGAAATAATTGTTGTTTTTTTCATTTATGAATATAAAGTAATACAAAGAACAGTAAACAATTCTGGTGGAAAATGAAAGCTTAATGGGCATGCTAAGCACAGTTATTAGAAAAGCGATGAATGATTGTGAGGAGGTAGTCAGGGAGGATAGAGAAATTCTGGCATAAGTATTACAACAAAACAATTTGTTGGGAATTTTATTTGTATAACCAATTTGTTTTTGTATCCAGTGAAACCAGAAGGATATTGTAATTCACTTCATTATGTCCAGTGAAACCACAAGGACAAGGTGACAGAAATAAAAATATCAATTTTGAGAATGAAGAATAGGAAAGTGTTAGAGCGATAATGGCAGAGTTTGTGAAGTACAAAAGCCCGAGATATTGAAGGCACTACAATTTCTCTGTATAAAAGGCCTGGGATGAGAAGAGGATCCCAACTGATTGGGCATTTAATCTCCTAATTTCCATTCACAAGAAAATTTCCTAGGCCAAAATCTCCAACCATCACCATATAAAGTGGACTGAAAAGAAGATTAAGACCCTTAATTGAGCACCTCATTAGGGAAAATCAAGCTGAATTTAGAACAAGGCAGCAAACCTTCCTTGAAGTAGCATTTGACACGGTTTCCTGACATGAAATGTGGGAGGCTCTCAGAGCTACGAACGTTCTTAGGAACTTAGTGAAGTCCATCTGTAAGTATAGAAAGGAAGTTCATGGTGAGAAGAAACCTTTGATTCAGCTTCTCCTAAACAGCTGGGATGACTAGAAGGGACCGTGTTTGCAATGAGATGGTACAACAGGAACTTAAGATCATACAATTGGTTCAACATGTGGTTTGGATGGTGGAACATAGGGACCGATAGGAGATTTTGGACTACTTCCAGATGGCGAAAGACCTTAATGACATCCAAGAATTTCTTGACTGAAATATATAGATAGACTTTGCAGAGCGAAAGGCAGAGATCACCGTTAGGCCAGCATTATAGCAAGGAACAGAGAGGAGTGAAATTCATGGCTATTACCTTCCCTATATAGAATGAAAGATGAAGAAATGATTACCTGAATTGATTCTTATTTATACTATATGAAAAAGATAATTTTTTTTTAAATGAAAATTTTGCTAGTAATGAGTTAGACAAATATACATAAAAATTAAATATGAAGCATTATTTATAGTTGAAATTATAAATGATAAATTCAATTACCAATAGCAGGTCTAAAGATCCCAACAGGGAGGTCAGAATAATTGCGCTGTATCATATCCTCAGTTATTCTTTTGGTAAAAACATAAGTATTTGGTGAATCACCAATAACACTGCAAAATCAGAAAATCATTGAGATTAATTACTTGTGAACAGTTTGAAATTTAAAGTCCTTAGCTTGATTAACTTTCATCGCATTAATTGTTATTCTGTCGTATTGGTAAACTAAAAAATCAAGACCACCCATCCCCTATTACAATAGATAATTATAAATAAGGAAATTTATATATTTGCATAAATATGAAATGATCGAGATAAAAAAATGAATAAAGTTTTTTGCTCCTATAAAGGAAGTAAAGCTCCTCTGAAAATGAAGTAAAGCGATTTAAAATAAAATGTGCAAGTGAATTGAAAAGGCAATAAAGGAGAGAGAGTATTTTGAGTGTTTCAACTTTTTCATCCTCCTCTGCTACTTTAAAATCAGAAATAAATTGTAAAATGTTAAAAATCCATAACAAGAAAGAAATTAAGCTGTGTGATTGATTTTTCAAATATCTTTAACATACTTTATTCTAAAATGCTTTCTAAATTCTTGGTATGTTATTTATAAAACCTTTTCAGCAGAATTAATCTCTTTAAAAAGGTGTTAGGTGAAAATAAATTAAACTAGAAGGAATGCCAGTAATTTGACAAATAGTACAGGAAGAGCTTATAGACCAAAGGATTTTAGTAATAAAATTAATTTTATTTGCACTTACTTTTTTGTAATTTTTGAAGCAGTATCTTTATCAATCGAATTTGCTAACTGAATTAAGTTGAATTCTTCTGGTATAGGATAAACTTTTTCAACAATTTCCTTAAATTGTGCATTTGAATAAGCAGTTGAAACATGCATTACCACCTAAATATAATAAATATCACTAACATTATAAATTTATCCTAAAAATTTCAAAACATAAAATAATTTCCATATGAATAGTGTATGCTTTGTTGGTTGCATGCTTATGTCTGTATGAAATAGTTTATATATATATATATATATATATATATATATATATATATATATATATATATATATATTAAAATATTTTTTCCTCAAAATATCTTACTCTGAGATTTTTCATTTGTCGGGCCAAACCAAGAATCATTTGTGTCGCAGTAACATTAGTAGCAGTAGCCGTTTTTAAGTTTTCATTAAACCGCACAGTTGCAGCTCCATGAAATACAATATTCACTTCATTTAGCAGCATTTCTCTATCTGCATTACTCAACCCAAGTCCGGGTGAGGAACAATCACCACTTATTAAATGTATTGCAGACATTCTAGCAGGATTTTCACTTTTTAGTTTCTGAAAAACCTGTTGAAAAAATAAGAAATATTCTATAAATTAAAATTTTATAGAAATAACATGTTTAATAAATTCAAAAAGGTTACAAAACTACCATCAAGGTAATAGTTTCCAGCAAAGGAAAAATAAAAGTTCGGGTGAATTATTTATCTTTCAATTTTGTAATATATTTATAGCATTTATACATATCCTCAAAGCAAGAGTTGTTTAAAAGTTTTATTGTTATTTATTAACATTTTATGAATAATACAAAATGTAGGTATATATTGTTTCTTATATGTGATGTTGGAAAATGAATAATTGATTGATACTGAACTGTAAAACTTTCAGCTAAGCATGTGGATTATAAAGTGTTACAATGAAGCTCTCTGTTGGATTGGTGGAAACCTATATAGCCACAACCCTTCCTTATTTGTGATGAAATCAGATTAAAACTCTCTTCCTTTCTTCCTGAGCGGTCGGGATGTCTTGCAGCTAACTTCAATATACTTCAAGGTATTGTTATTGATGTTGTTTTCCCATTAATTGATTCTTAGGCAGAACGCACATTGAGACACTCGCTACACAGAGCAGTTTTTGTAATATGTGTGGTAGGTAGGAAACTGTGCTGCCCTGCTTTGCGTCACAATGTGCCCAGTTCCTATCTAATTCACATTTCATAAAAACTGCTCTGCGTTGCGAGTGTCTCAATGTGTGGCTAGCCTTAGTTTCTCCAGTTGGCTGTGCTTGAAGCAGGTCCTGGTTGATGGGTGTTACCGAAAGGCAAAAGGGGTGTTTGCAGTCGTGGGGTGTTAAGTTGTCTTACTACTGCAGGAATTACATCATTCCTGTGATGGGTAACCTGTGGTGTAGCATAGCTGCTTAAAATACTAAAGGTAGCAGGTTGGTATTCCGCTAGACGGACCTAGGATTTTTCAATGGGGGTAAAAAATCCTCGGCTATGCCTTCGTTCAGATGGGACGTAAAATGGAGGTACCAAGCAAGTGGGATGTCAGTTACTTGTTAAAGATCCTTATCCTAATTGTACTTGGAAAGGAAAATGTAGGACTCCCACGGTTCAGCCTCTGTGGCATAAAGTGACATTAAACAAAGCAAACATCATTGGTGCGCATCTGATTTTTTTCATTTTCGAGTTATAAGGGAAAAAAAAAGTCCAAAAATTTCATAGTTTTTAGACAACATAAACGTTTCCTGAAGGAAAATTTTTCTCGAAAACTTAGTTTTTCTATGCTGGCATAGTGATATACAAATTTTAAAAAAATAATCCCTCTTTTTGGAAGTTAACAGATTTTTCATGAACATTTCCCCTGTTCTATTAGGGCTCTCAGATGTTAAATATAAACAAATAGAAGGTGGTTTTTTAACTTTTAACTTTTAAGAATAAATTTTATTTAAAAAAAAAAAATCCTTGCTCGAAGTAAGCGTTCGGAATACCTTTGCAATTTAATGTTTGTTTACATTATGGGGAATGCAATTTTTATCCATGAAAGATTGTTTTCCAGTTTTTAGCAAAAAACTTTATGCTGGCCTGCAAATCCATATCATATTGTTTTATTGATAGTAAAAAAGTTAAAAAAACAAATCGAGTCACTTACACCCGACCTTTTAAAAGATAACCATCCTTTTCATATAAATTGTTCATGGATTATATTGATTGAAAGGACCCAAGAACACGAAAACTTTCCAAATAAAGATTAACTTACTTTAAGTACCAAAGTAACACCAGTTCAAACCAATAATTCATTAAATTTCCCATAGAAGCATGATTTTATGATAATTATAAATGTATGAATTTTAAAAAAAATAATAATAGCGTAACAGAAGATACCTTGTCATTTAACATATCTTTCATCCTTTCATCTGTTGTCTTATTTCTTTTGGCTCTAATAAGAATGAAGATTTTTTCAGTGCTCGTTTTTCTAAGCAATGACTCCATCAATACTTTCCCTAAAAAACCAGTAGCTCCAGTAATGAGAACTTTTCCACCTTGGAAAAGAGTTTGGATTTCTGATTGCTCATGTTCGCCTGTAAAATTTATTTCATATGAAATATACTATATTAAATCCATATAATATTGTTTTATTTATAATTAATAATTTTTAAGAATGATTTTTTCATGAACATTTCCCCTGTTCTATTAGGGCTATCAACTAACTATTTAGGTAGGTAGGTACTTAGCCAAATTGATGTTAAATATATACAAATAGAATAATTATTTGTTTTTAAGAATAAATTTCATTAAAAAAAAATCCTAGCTGGAAGTAAGCGCTACTAATACCTTTGCAATTTAATGTTCGTTTACTTTATAGAGAATACAATTTTTCTCCGTGAAGGATTGTTTTCCAACATATTAGTTATAAATAAACAAGAAAGATTATCTTGTATTTGGGTACTAATGTATTTTATTTATTGGGAAGTCAACATTTTAAATTGTTTTAACAAATTGTTACGCTAAATTTCTATGTTAGAATAATAGATTTTAAAAATTAAACTTAAGGTTTGTCATTCATATTCCTGTTCCTCAATTTTAAATAAACATTAAGGCCTTCAAAATACACCGGAAAATAGGACAGGAATGAATAACAAATTTTTAAACTTTGGTCAGGCATGGAATATGTTTAATAGGTTGGGTGAATAGAACTGAGATAGTTTTTTTATTTATTAACAAGATCCTCTATTATCATGTAATACGGCTCAGTGGTACCATGACTACTGATAGAAATGTCATTAAAAATGGGCTTCAAAACATTGGGAAGGATTATTGCTGTAAAAAATATAATTCAGTTAAATTATTGGTAAATAAAAAAAGTGGCAAAAAACAAGTATTTTTGAGTATTCTTAGGAACAGTAGGTGTTAAGAATGTTAATTGGTTTTAATAAAACGAATTTAGAGTATTTATTTATTTTTTCCCAACAACATTAGACCGGAAATACCGTTTGCTTACTTTGCGGCCTGTTCAATAACTTCGGAATATTTCCACACAACTGTTAAATATGATATTTTAAATACTGAGTTGTAAATGTGCCCCTCCCCTGGATCCGCTAGTGGTTTCTATGCCGAGTTCTTCAAAATAAAAATTACGTCATAAATAGAGGTTTCTCAATTCAGTAAATACTCTAAATTTCATATGAAAAAAATAGTGGTGGAATTTCAAGTAGTGAGTAATAAGTAGTATTAGTTTGGTGTGAAAGTAGTTTATTAGTGAGTCGACAGTTGATATCGGAGAACAGATAAAAATTGTCCTCCAAAGCAACGATTTTAGGTTTATGTCTATCTGATTTTCCACAAGGACCATCAGCTTCCCGAATAGGATGCGAACGGTCATGGTAATTGACTTTTGGTTAGACTTCGAAATGGCGTGAAAGAGGTAGCTCTAAACTGTTTATCATACTATAAAAATGTTATAAAATTTTACTTTTAATTACCAATATATGAAATATATAGTTAGGGAAAGTATTACGATCGTTGAAAATTTCAACGGAAATAAACATTTTGAGGTCCCCTGAGTCCAACCAAATGCTGTGTAAAGTCTTATGTCTGTATTAGTGTGAACATAATAGATCAAAAACTATAAATCGTACGCAACTGGAAATATGTGTATAATTGAGGTTGGTACATACCCATAATTTGACAGCAAAAGTTTAATCAACATTGAGTAAACGAAGGGGCACTTTCAAAAAACAGTAAGCATTTACCTACTTATAAATCCTACCGTTCAAGGGTGAAATATTTCATGATTTATTTACTTTTGTGATTTTTTTTATTCCAGTCGGTGATATTAAACTCATTGGTCAAGTATTTTTGTCCTCACTTAGTGTGTCTCTACAATCTAAGTTAGACATTGGCCTCCCTAAGAATGCTTCCCTCTTACTCCTTTCTATTCACAGCCCTTTTCTCTCTCCACTCTTTTTAGGTCCTCTTTCAATCTCTTTTGCCAGGTCTTCTTAAGGCGTCTTTTCGTCCTCTTTCCAAAAAAAATTCTCTTCTCATTCCACCTTTTGACATTTCAAAGCAGATCACTCAACTCGTAATGATTCCGGTTATTCCTTAGGTGCAAGACGCTTTCTGGGCAAATCGGACCGTCAGTGGGTTTCATTATTTTTCGTTCGCATATTCTAAAAGTCTTTTAGCCCATTATATTTAACGTTTGTATTTCAACTCCATATCAAACTTTGGGTAAAATAAGTCATACAATTGGATTTTGAACGTGTAGAGAGCTCAGTTGACTCCATCATCATTCTTGATATCATAACTGTACTTATTTTTAGAATTATTTAATTCACAGTCCTAAGGTACATGAAATGATCAATAGCTTCAGCCTAATTTTTGAATTTAAGATTAAGCTGCCATTTTTGGGCTTCTGAAGAAACGGAGTCCAACTTGTTTGCTTTTGTGATTCATCAAGATGAGAATTTTTTAAACGTTTTTTCAATTTTTTCCCTCTCACTGAGGTGCTCTATTTAAACATATTCTTCGTTTGTTAAATATCATTTAATTATATCACTCTCTATCTTCACCGGAGAGGCTACAGCAATTATGAAAGCCCTGAATTGGATAGCAGAATCAGAAATAAACAGATCAGCGATCATTATGGACTCCCTAAGCGTCTTAGCGGAGATCGGCAATCGGAACCCCAGTACCTCTCTTATTCGAGAGATAATGAACATATGATGGGAACTGAAATCGATGGCAAAAAAAGTAATATTCATTTGGGTATTATCCCACAAAGGAATAAAGGGGAACGAGGCAGCCGATCAAGCAGCAAATATAGCTAGGCTGGGAGAATCAGAGAAAGTGACAATACTAAAAGAAATCACAAAAGAGGAATGGTTGCACCAATTGAAGAAACATCAAAACAAAATTTGGGAGTAGGTGGAGGACCGAACAGTCCAAACTATCTGAAATAAAACTAGAATGCAAAAAGTGGACCACAAGCTCGAGAAGAGAAAAGGTATATTATTTCGTAACAGAATTTGGCGTTGCCGATTCACACACGAATATCTTCTCCGAGGACTTGAAGCACCCACATGCCAAGAATGTGATAATGTACCCCAAACGGTGAAACACCTTTTAATAAACTGTGCGAAATTCAAAGATGCCCGGAAAAAACTGAAAATAGAAAAAACAATAAGCCAACTGTTAAAGGACGATGAAGAAAATATAAATACTTAGTTCAAATACTTAAAAGAAATAACGTACTACAACAAAATATAATTGAACACACCGCCAATGACCCGCTAGGGTAGAGGCAAAGATAAAGAAAAAAAAATTATAAAAATCAAGGCAAGAAAAAATTAACGATATAGGCAATCAGGGTACCAATAAATTTATAAATGAGCAATCTAGATTACAAAAAAATGCAAAAGCGTTATCTGTTGTTTAGCCGGGAAATTATCGCGAAAATGTGTTGGCAAAACAGACTCATCAGCTGATAAATATTAAAGATATTATCCGCCTACTTTTTTTTTCAAATAATTAAGTTTATCTTTTAAACGTGGAAAGATATAAAAATGAAGGATAGATAACACTTTGGATATGCTTATATTTGCCAAGAGCGAAGTTATAACTTGAAGTTTTAACTCCTCATATCAACGATCAAATGTTAACCGCGTTTACAGCAAGGGTGGATCCGGGGGGGGGGGGGGCAGTGGTCAAGACACCCCCAAATATTTTGGCTTTTCAATTTTTTTGTATTTATAAACGAATAATGCAATTAGGTAGTTAATTTGCCCTAAACATAACACTTTTGGTTCTTTAGATCGCATGCCTTCTTAACACGAGGTAATAATTTCATTAAAAAAGGTGCTGTCAGGCACGTGATTATGAGACAGGGACCCCCCCCCCCCAAGTTTCCAAATAAATCCGCCCCTGGGTTTACAGAAATATAACCCAAACTATGGCGTGCGCGATATATCAAAGAGTCGTTTCGCCTTATTTACTTTAATCATAAGAGCCTCAAGTGTATTTATTGGATTAAATCAAGTTTTATTAAAAGAGTTAAAGCAAAATACTAAATGTCTTGTAAACAAAAAATAATATTATGTCCCATGTTTTGTTTCAAGTATTACAATTTTATCAAAAACCTTTGATTAATTTTTCATCCAAATTCGACAGAAGGATGACTTGGAGCCCATATGTCAAAATGAAAAAAAAGACCTTGAACATACGCTTAAAAATTCTTTACTCCCTTTTTGCCAAATCTTCTAAATTGATTATTAGACAAAACTGAATACATACACCTACTTACTTAAACCCATTTGGACATACGCCTCACAGATTTTCGGCTCAGCTAAAAAGACACACATACAAAAATTACAAACTTTTCAATCCAAAATTTTAAGACTAATTACGGACGCTCCCAGGTACGTAAGTAACCAAACTCTACATACAGACTTACAACAACCGACTCTCCAACAACATATACGAACGCTTTACTCACGCTTTTTTGTTAAATTGGAAGGACATAGCAACAGATTAATTCACGAAATGGCCACGGTTGACTTGCCCGTTCGAAGGCGGCTAAAAAGAAGCTGGATGAGAGACCTCCTCTCCTGAATTAGTGTCAAGTCCGGAAAGAGGTGCTGCTGGGCACTTTCGTTCCTTCATGCCATACATGCATTACATATCATCGCGATGCTGTAGAAATCGAATTCGCTGATGTCGCAGACCACTGACAGGTTGAAGACAGAAAAAAAAAAAAATTCATCCAAACCTTAAGATTATTCTAATAATTTAATCTAACCGACTGAAATTTTAGAGAAGGTTCCTAGTTTTACGAAAAGGTCCTGGGAAAAATTTAAATTTTACAAATTGAAAATATAAAGTAACACTACCTCATATTTTTTAAATAATTATTTTATACAAAAAAAACATTTTATAAAAAAATATTAAACCGACTTCGAAACCTAGGAACCAGTAAAAATAAATTCACTGAAAAGTATGAAATAATTACCTTCTGATTTTTATGAATATACAGCAAAATTGAAAATAGTATAAAAAGTGGGAAAGTGCAATAAGACGAATAATTTTATTTTGATTTGTACAAATACACACTAATTGTTAATAAAAATTATTAAATTTAAATATTAAATACTATGTTCAATACAACACAATCTTTTCGGAGGCGGCGCAAAATAGAAATAACATGTTACTGATACAATTCCATTAGTAGGCATTGAAATCAATAGCTGGGAAGAGAAGATCCATTTAGAAGATTTTCATAATGTCTAGTGTAAAAAAATTTTAAATTTGCGCCGCCTCCGAAAAGATTGTGTTGTATTGAACATAGTATTTAATATTTAAATTTAATAATTTTTATTAACAATTAGTGTGTATTTGTACAAATCAAAATAAAATTATTCGTCTTATTGCACTTTTCCACTTTTTATACTATTTTCAATTTTGCTGTGTATTCATAAAAATCAGAAGGTAATTATTTCATACTTTTCAGTGAATTTATTTTTACTGGTTCCTAGGTTTCGAAGTCGGTTTAATATTTTTTTATAAAATGTTTTTTATTTAACAATTTTTAGTTGGAGAAGATAACAAATGTTGAAAACCGTACGTTGGTTTAAAAATTTCGTTGGTTGAAATCTTTTTACGCTCTACCACGTTTGTCTTTCCCAGGTCTTTTTATTATACAATAATTATATAAAATTATTATGAAATACACTTTACCTTTTCAATTTTATGAATACACACAGAAAAGTGGGAAAGCGGTGCGTGTATTATACAACTTTCAACACACTACGTTTCATGATTATAAATGGATTTTTTTTTTTTTTAAAGATCAATGTTTAATTAGGAAGGGAACACATAAAATGTTTTTCCACAATGACAATATTTTTCCTTTGCTACATGTCGTCAGTACTTGTCAATTACGTAGAGAATCAGTGTTCCGAGATGTGTGAAGTTAAATATACATAAATACATAAATCCGGCCATTCCAAGATGAAGTAGATAAGTCACTGAACAGTCGAGATTTTGGCCGGTTTTAGACAAGATATCGTTAATGGAGAATCGATGAGGATGCTAATATGACCTATAGTAAATTTGAAAGTAATTTTTAAATTTTGATTGCTTGAATATCCTTCTGAAAACTATGGCGATATTAAACACGACTTCATTGGATTACATCATTGGATAGAAGTCCCTGCAAAAAAGAGGCAACCATAAAATTTATCGATATCAAAAAGACTGTCTCGCTAGGATAGAAGCAACAGGGTTTGGGACTCACATATGGTTAATTTATTATTACGAAGGATATTATTATTCTCCGTATTAGACTACTGACTTAATTCCAAAGGTTGATTCAATTATGTTCGTAATTCCTTTCGATGAATTTTTGACTAAATTTATTACCGAAGTACTATGAATTATATCCTTCGTAATAAAACATTATTCAGAAAATAAATTGCTAAACAATTTTGCTTCAATTCTAGTTGCGTAGCATTTATCATCATAATTTTTACCAATCATTTCCATGACTGCCAAATTTTTGCTGTGGGGACTTTCATCCAATGAGGTTGTTTTCGGGTAGTTCTCAAGTTTTATTTTGTAGTTTTTATTGATGGTCGAACACCAGCAAAAGCCTCGATAGTTGTAGAAACAAATTTAAAAACCGATACTAGTAATCCGGATAACATAACAGAAGTGTCACCCATAAAGGATCGGCACAAGACCTCCGGCAAGATATTCAACAGTAACCGAGTGCATCCGGAAGAAGACAGAGGTATCTGAATCCTTTATTAAGTCAACTGAAAATGAGCTTTTCAGGAATTATTGTATTCTTTTTTAATGTGCATAGTCAATAAAAGATAGAAATCAAAATCTAATTTAAATCAATAATAGCTACGATTTTAAATTTAAACGATCCTTCGGGAGCTTGAAGAAGTCTTAAATTCTGCTTTAAAACGATTACCAATACTCAGTCTTTCTTGGAATTCCACGAATTTTGTTGTCTTATGATTATGGTGTCCAAACGTTGATTAGATCTAAATTAAGAAGGTTTACTGTTATCGGTGAATAAACATCTATCTAATATTTATGCTAATATCGCTACAGAAAACGACTGCGATATTATATTCTGCTGATATTTATATCTTCATTTAAATCTAATGTTGAAAAATTAGTTAAGGTTATGTATAGGTTTGTTCCAACAAGCACGTAAAACACATCGATAATTAACAGACTGCTCATGTTCTCCCCCCACTCTTTTGATTCTGAATTTGATTGGTTGGTTTTCCTATTTGATTCATCCAGCAGTAATACAATATTTGGATTTGTTAGTTATCAATTAGTTTTAATAGCTTGTTGGAGCATACCTTATGTTATATATGCCATATGTTTTTCCAATAAGTAAACAATTTGAGCGATAATTAAATAATTATTTTCATGTTTTTTCCCGATAACTTCTTAAATAAATTAGGAACCCCAAAATGGTTTAAATGGGACCACCTTGGGAAAATACTCTACAAGATGCAAAAGGTTTCGTTCCAATTGGTCCACCCATCTCTGAGTAATCGGTGAACATACATAGAAAAAAAAAAAAAAGGCACAAAAAAAAAAAAAAGTCACATACGTATCGAATTGAGTAACCTCCTCTTTCGTTCGAAGTCGGTTAAAAAATAATTATCTCGCTCTTTTAAAATTCACATATTTTACTAATTATTTTTTTCAACATAAGTTCATATAAATGAGTAAAGGGATTAATTCCTACTGATTCTAACATTTATGTTTGCAAAAGTTAATATCGTTGTGTTTTCAGTTTATAGTACGATATCCTACACCTACAACATACGATATGCTGCCTTATTCGGTTATTATTAAGCGTATACTTTTTTTAGTTACACGTATATTCAAATACAGGCATTATAGATAGCCAGGGTTGCGCTGAAAGAAAAAAAAAGTTGTGGAGGTCAGGCAGATGACAATCGTGAACAAACCCAATGCCGTTTGCTATTTAAAATCATATTTTTTGAGCTAATGTTTAACTTCTTTCCCTGTTGGAACAGTTTATCATCCAATGAATCTGAATTAAATAGAATGTAAAAATAATCTTTTAAAGAAAACGAATGAAATCCGGTCCAAACAGTATTATATTTTCCTTTGAAAACTTCTTAAAGTAAAATAAAAAGTTTTTTTTTTCATGGCTTTCTTGATTGATTATAGGGTGATGACGTACGTAACTTAATTTTTTGTGCTTATGGATCTATGTCATTGATTATATAAACATAACTTCAACTATGTTTAAAAAAATCTGGTGCGTGCGCGCAACACACAACTTTCACTTACCAACTTACTTAGATTAGAAATTGACGTGTTTTGCTAAATATCATTTCCCAAAGTCACACATTTTTCTACATTCATATCTTATTTTTGTTAATCGTTAAAGCCGTTTTTGAGTAAATAAAAAAAAAAAAACCGTGAAAATGATACAAAATTTATTAAGTAAAGTCCCCCCTCCCGTAGATCAATTTTGATGAAATTTTTACAGTCGTATCTCGGGCATATATATACATCAAATACCAAGTTTGATCAAAATCGTTAAAACCGTTTTTGAGTAAATAAAAAAAACACGTGAAAATGATACAAAATTTATTAAGTAAAGTCCCCCTTCCGGTTGATCAATTGTGATGAAATGTTGGTTATCACATCTTTGGCATATAAATACATCAAATACCAAGTTTGATCAAAATCGTTAAAACCATTTTTGAGTAAATAAAAAAAACATGTGAAAAATAATCAAAATTTATTAAGTAAAGTCCCCCCTCCGGTTGATCAATTTTGATGAAATTTTTACAGCCGTATTTCAGGCATATAAATAGATCAAATACTCAGTTTAATCAAAATCGTTAGAGCCGTTTTTGAGAAAATCGAAAAAAACGTAAAAAGTTATTCAATAAAGTACCCCCTCCCTTTGAGCAAATGTGATGAAATTTTTGCTGTTACATCGCGGGCTTATACATACTTTAAATACCCAATTTCAGGTTCGCACGGTATATAGTTTTTGAGCTAGTCTGTTCACACACACACACACAGACACACACACACACACACACACACACACACACAGACCATTTCGCGGGACTTGGTTATTTTGACTCAGGGAACCCCAAAACGTGTATTTCCGTTGAAAACCGGAAGTCGAAAATTTTCACGATCGCAATACTTCCACTTACTATATATTTCATATATAGGTAAGTGAAAGTAAAAAAATCTGGTGCGTGCTCGCAACACACAACTTTCACTTACCAACTTACTTAGATATGAAATTAATGCGTTTTGTTAATTGCCACTTCTCAAATGAACAGAACGGCTTTAATAGTGAACAATGGCCTGTCATTAAAGGCGTCCTCCGCATGCGTGGGCTCAACGAGTTTTATGAGTTGACTGAATATTTTTCTTTTTTTCTCCTCTTTATGTTTTCTTTATTTTTATCATATCTCATATTTAGCCATTTCTTATTTTTAGGCGTAACGAGAGACAGTTTATTTCTCCATGTAAACAAAAACACAGGTACTTTATAAGAAAGAAAGAAACAAACAAAAATGGCCCCCCCCCCAAAAAAAAAGCCCCCTCACATTACATAACATTTTAATAATGATAAAGCTTACCTGATATTAAAGAAACTCAAATTTTCATTAAACATGACGAATTTGATAAAAATCGTTAAAGCCGTTTTTGAGATAATCGAAAAAAAGTTAAAAATTGGAAACAAAGTCATAAAATAAAGTGCCCCCTCAGTTGGACCAATTTTGATGAAATGTTGGCTTTCACGTCTTTGGCATATTCATTCATCAAATACCTAGTTTGATCAAAATCGTTAAAGCCGTTTTTGAGTAAATAAATAAAACACGTGAAAATGATACAAAATTTATTAAGTAAAGTCCCCCCTCCGGTTGATCAATTTTGATGAAATTTTTACAGTCGTATCTCGGGCATATACATACATCATATACCCAGTTTGGTCAAAATCGTTAAAGCCGTTTTTGAGTAAATAAAAAAAACACGTGAAAATGATACAAAATTTATTAAGTAAAGTCCCCCCTCCGGTTAATCAATTTTGATGAAATTTTTACAGTCATATCTCGGGCATATAAATAGATGAAATACTCAGTTTAATCAAAATCGTTAGAGCCGTTTTTGAGAAAATCGAAAAAAACCTAAAAAGTTATTAAGTAAAGTACCCCCTCCCTTTAAGTAATTTTGATGAAATTTATGCTGTCACATCGCGGGCATATACCTACACTAAATACCCAATTTCAGGTTCCCACGGTTTATAGTTTTTGAGCTAGTCTGTTCACACACACACACACAGACACACACACACACACACACACACACAGACCATTTCGCGGGACTTGGTTATTTCGACTCAGGGGGTCCCAAAACGTGTATTTCCGTTGAAAACCGGAAGTCGAAATTTTTCACGATCGCAATACTTCCACTTACTATATATTTCATATATAGGTAAGTGAAAGTAAAAATTTAGCATGCTTTAAGTGGATAACCGTAAGGTGAATATATTAAGAAAATAAGTACATGTTAAGAAAAAGTGTGTGTGTGTGTGTGTGTGTGTGTGTATATATATATATATATATATATATATATATATATATATATATATACAGATCTGTTTAGATGAGAATCTTTACATTTAACACTTCTATGTGTATTCATAGGCGTCCACAGGGAGGGGGGGGGTTGGCATCTGCCCCCTAGAAATTTTAAGAAAAAGAAACTACCAATTAAAATTAATACGTAATCATGTAATATATTTATTAGGCGTTATATAAACACATATTTTAATTTTTAAATATGAATAAGTTTTTTTTTGAGCTATTAATTGAGCCTTAGAAGGTTAGAATACCTCGACCCCTTCGAGAATTTTACCAGCCCCCCAGGACGCCCTTGTATGTATTTATTATAAAAAAAAAAAAATAAAAGTGTGAATTTATATTAATTATTGATTGATAATATAACTGTTGTATATCAGAAATCGGTGTTGTATCAGAAAAAAACTCTAAAATAAAAATAGTTTTCTGCCCCAGGAGCAGAAGGCTTAAAAAAGTTTATTTTTAATTGCTACCATAAATGCCAACACTATTTTTTCGTACTTCACTAAGTTTCAATGAATATTAATTTAAAAAAATCTGGTGCGTGCACGCAACACACAACTTTCACTTACCAACTTACTTAGATTAGAAATTGACGTGTTTTGCTAATTATCATTTCCCAAAGTCACACATTTTTCTACATTCATATCTTATTTTTGTTAATCGTTAAAGCCGTTTTTGAGTAAATAAAAAAACCCGTGAAAATGATACAAAATTTATTAAGTAAAGTCCCCCCTCCCGTAGATCAATTTTGATGAAATTTTTACAGTCATATCTCGGGCATATAAATACATCAAATACCAAGTTTGATCAAAATCGTTAAAACCGTTTTTGAGTAAATAAAAAAACCCATGACAATGATACAAAATTTATCAAGTAAAGTCCCCCCTCCCGTAGATCAATTTTGATGAAATTTTTACAGTCATATCTCGGGCATATAAATACATCAAATACCAAGTTTGATCAAAATCGTTAAAACCGTTTTTGAGTAAATAAAAAAAACATGTGAAAATGGTACAAAATTTATTAAGTAAAGTCCCCCCTCCCGTAGATCAATTTTGATGAAATTTTTACAGTCACATCTCGGGCATATAAATACATCAAATACCAAGTTTGATCAAAATCGTTAAAACCGTTTTTGAGTAAATAAAAAAAACACGTGAAAACTATACAAAATTTATTAAGTAAAGTCCCCCCTCCGGTTGATCAATTTTGATGACATTTTTACAGTCATATCTCGGGCATATAAATAGATCAAATACTCAGTTTAATCAAAATCGTTAGAGCCGTTTTTGAGAAAATCGAAAAAAACTTAAAAAGTTATTAAATAAAGTACCCCCTCCCTTTGAGCAATTTTGATGAAATTTTTGCTGTCACATCGCGGGCATATACATACACTAAATACCCAATCTCAGATTCGCACGGTTTATAGTTTTTGAGCTAGTCTGTTCACACACACACACACACACAGACACACAGACACACACACACACACACAGACCATTTCGCGGGACTTGGTTAATTGGACTCAGGGGACCCCAAAACGTGTATTTCCGTTGAAAACCGGAAGTCGAAATTTTTCACGATCGCAATACTTCCACTTACTATATATTTCATATATAGGTAAGTGAAAGTAAAAAATAAAATTGAAAATCTTTTCCTAAAAATAAATGCTGGTTAACTGTTTTTTTTTTTTTCATGCACATCATTACGAAAATAATAAAAAAAAAAAAATCTATCATGTTTTATATTACATTATCATGTATATTTTCGTTAAAATGACGATTATGGAAATCTATAATTAATTAGTTAGGTATAAATTTATTAACCCCTTTTTCCTGTGTCCTAATATTTGAACAACTTATACACTTATAATATTGATAAAAATTATGTATTTATAAGTATTTTAATGATTTAAAATAATTTTAAATTATAACTATACTTTGCATAGCTTTACTGAAATAAACTTAATCTTTTATAATTTGGAACACTGGGCATGAAGGGATGTCTGGAACTTATGAATAAAAGAAATGTATTTTTCGTCTTCTAATTACAACAATAAAGGAAGTAATGTCCTAGCATAATTTTACTAAAAATGACAATTAATCACCATATTCAAAATCTTCATGCATGGTGTTCTAAAAATCGAACCTATAAAACATCTTAACTTAAACATTTTTTAAGGTTCAAAATCACCAAATTTAAACTTTATATATATATATTTTTTCAAATAATAACGATAAATAAACGGTTTAAAATGCGGGAAAAATGGATTAAATAAATTATTTAGGGCTCACCTATAGGCTGCTTGTCTGCTTTAAGAGCAACCATTGCGCTTGAAGAGCGAAGAATTGACTGAGCGACCCCGAACATGGCACTTCTATTTAATAACTCTCGTTGGATCCTTCGAAAAGCGTCAGCGATAAAAGCAGTTTGGATAAACCCTTTTTGGTGCTAATAAATAATTCAATGCAATTCCTACCGAAGGGCAAGCGAGCTGTGGCAGGAATGAGAGGCACTCCTCCCAGGTAACTGGACGGGGGCGGTTGATAGGGTTGTCGAATTCGATTGGTTAATTATAATAAAGTAGTTCTCTAATTAAGTAGGGAGGGTTAAATTTCAAATTTGAGAAGTTTTTGAAGAAAGTTCTCACAAAAAAAAAGTGTTAATCTGTAATTATTGTATTTACCGATACAATGGATAAAAACTTCCGCCAGCAGATATGGTTTAATGTACATTAGAACGAGGAACAAGCTAAACGTTAACGCACGTTTTAAACATAAAACTGTTCATTTTTTTCACAGATAACTGCTAGGCAATCTTTACAATAAATTTCATGACATAGTTACTTTATCTTTACTATGTTTTGTTTTTTAGAAATTTTCTTCGCTATGAGAAACAAAATTTTGTGCGATGCGCGCAACACACAACTTTCACTTACGAACTTACTTAGATTATAAATCTTTTTTACTTTCACTTACCTATATATGACATATATAGTAAGTGGAAGTATTGCGATCGTGAAAATTTTCGACTTCCGGTTTTCAACGGAAATACACGTTTTGGGGTCCCCTGAGTCAAAATAACCAAGTCCCGCGAAATGGTCTCTGTGTGTGTGTGTGTGTGTGTGTGTGTGTGTGTGTGTGTGTGTGTGTGTGTGTGTGTGTGTGTGTGTGTGTGTGTGTGTGTGTGTGTGTGTGTCTGTCTGTGTGTGTGTGTGTGTGTGTGTGTCAACAGACTAGCTCAAAAACTATAAACCGTGCGAACCTGAAATTGGGTATTTAGGGTATGTAGAAGCCCGCTATGTGACAGCAAAAATTTCATCAAATTTGCTCAAAGGGAGGGGGTACTTTATTTAATAACTTTTTAAGTTTTTTTTCGATTTTCTCAAAAACGGCTCTAACGATTTTAATTAAACTGAGTATTTGATCTATTTATCTGCCTGAAATATGACTGTAAAAATTTCATCAAAATTGATCAACCGGAGGGGGGACTTTACTTAATAAATTTTGTATCATTTTCACATGTTTTTTTTATTTACTCAAAAACGGTTTTAACGATTTTGATCAAACTTGGTATTTGATGTATTTATATGCCAAAGATGTGATAACCAACATTTCATCACAATTGATCAACCGGAGGGGGGACTTTACTGAATAAATTTTGTATCATTTTCACGTGTTTTTTTATTTACTCAAAAACGGTTTTAACGATTATGATCAAACTTGGTATTTAATGTATTTATATGCCCGAGATACGACTGTAAAAATTTCATCAAAATTGATCTACGGGAGGGGGGACTTTACTTAATAAATTTTGTATCATTTTCACGGTTTTTTTTATTTACTCAAAAACGGCTTTAACGATTAACAAAAATAAGATATGAATGTAGAAAAATGTGTGACTTTGGGAAATGATATTTAGCAAAACACGTCAATATCTAATCTAAGTAAGTTGGTAAGTGAAAGTTGTGTTGCGCGCACGCACCAGATTTTTATCACTTTGTCACATTATATGCTTATATTTGTATATGTATCTCCATAAGTTATGATGTACCTGTAATGCAAAACTTGAAAGTTCTCAGCACTTTTCGATTCATTATTACTTATTTCTTTTTTTAAGGGACCTAATTTCATCAACAGTTGAGTTTTTTTTACTGTTTGGTTGTTTTTTACAGCGATTTGCTTTTTGTAAACATATCGTGAAGGTGAATCAACAGGTGTATTTACGACTCTCAGTAAAGTTTCTCTCTTATGCCTTTCTGGAAATCGAGAACGATTATTGTTCTTCTAAAATCACTTTATATTGCCTTCAGAAATTTATTATGGACATAAAGTTTCTAAACTAAAATATAATTATTTAAAGATTATCTAATACCAGATTTTGTCACATCTTAAATGCTTTAAATAATTAGAGCATCACGTATTTACTCTCTAAAGTAAAATAATTTTTTTATTGCTAAATAAAAGTTTTTATTTTCATCAGTGATAATACGGGATATGAAATTTTGGCTGTGACATCTTTGGCATATACGCACATCTATTAGCCAGTTTGATCAAAATAGAGCCGTTTTAAGAAAATAAAATTTGGACTCAGGGACTATACCCCAGAACGTGTATTTCCGTTGAAAACCGGAAGTACAAATTTCTCACGATCTCAATACTTCCCCTCACTGTATTTCATATATAGGTAAGTGAAAGTAATAAGTACTATATTCATATAAAATTTTTGGTGTGCAGTTTTCTACAAATTTTTGCGTTTCAAAGTCTTCTGGATCCAAAAAAAAAAGTTTATATTTGCTTCCAATGTTTATACTTACTTTGTGATCCTGCACGATTATGCACGAACAGGGACTCGGCAATAGCCTGATACAAGATAAAAAACGATATAAAAAATTATGACACCATAAAAGGGGCAGTAAATCTTTTAAAACTAAACATGTAAATACAAAAGAGCTTTGTCTTCTAAAAAAATTACAGCTAAAACAATTCATTTTTCCACCAGTATTGCCGATACTTGATAATCTGTTTTGGCTAAACGATTTATTCGCTCTTTTATTTTAATATTAATTGTCAGACGTTCATGTTTTTGGTCTATGATAATCAATGAATCTGAATGAACTTTCAGCTTATAAAATCAAAAACTTATCTTCTAACTAGACAATTTTTGGGCCTTTAGCTCCTGGATTAGCTATTTTAATTGCAGAAATGGATGCTCTAAACTTAAACTCTTACACAGAACAAAACCTTTTCGATTTAGTGACTATTTTTGTTTATTTTAGTATTTATTTGTATAAAAAAGAAATTACGGTAAGTACTAAGTGCTTACAATCATACAATTATCATACAATATTACAATTATAATAAGTACTGTTTCAAATAGATTTTTTTTTTTATGAAAAGAGGAATTTTGTAGATAACTTTTTTTAGGTAAGTTTCTCTACAATTGCTAAGTTTTCTGTCGAGTTATCACCTGAAGATACGGTGGATAGCTTCAAAAATCGTAATGAAATTTTAAAAATACACTTAATAAAAATTTCTCCGAGCTAATATAGTCCAATGTAATTTGGAATGAGGAACAAGATAAACTTGCGCGCATGTCAGTTCAGTCCTTTTACAGATTAACTGCAAGGTGATCTTTACTCCAAATTGCTTCACATAGTTCCTTTTTTTATTTAAAAAAAAAGTCTAAAGATTAAGCCCTTTAGTTTTCATATTGTGGGTAGTTATACGACGAGAAGAAGCGATACGAAAATTATGAAATAAAAAGCTGTTAAACTCTCAAAAAAAAAAAAAAAAAACAGTATTAGAAGAGTTTTGTAGTTCTGAATTACTTACGAAAAAATATTTTTATAAGCATTTCGCGCAGGTTCCTTTCAAAGTCTAATATTTTTTTCCTTCTCAATAACTCAGATATTAAATGTCGCCCTAAAATTTTCAGAAACATTTTGAAAATATCGTTGAATTATTAGCAAAACCAAACTTTAAAATAAATTATTTAATTTAGATAGGGCCACTATTAGCAATTTAAAAAAAAAAAAAATGTAATATAAAAAAATGTAATGTGTTGGATTTAAATCTAAATAAAACTCTTATAACTCAATAACCCACTCATATTATTTGATAATTTGATTTAAAACTTCATCCTCTTTCTATTTATATACAGTTTATTACAGTTAGGCTGATTGTAGAGAGATTTTTGCTGAAGGCATTTTTCGATGACTGTTTTATAACTTGGGAAAAAATATAAGGTAATGTGTTAAAGAATTTTTTTGTCCATGATGGAAAATTATCTTCCTAATATGTATGGCATCATCTAATTCTGAAAGATATGTAAAACAAATTAATAAATTTTGAAAACTCCAGTTCAATTAATACTCATAGTACAGTGGAAATTCCTAATTCGTACAAGTTGGTTTTGGGGTCAAGTAGTCATCTGAACTTCAAATATCTTAAAACTTCAAATGACTATAATTCTGAAACTTCATGTTGGAATTTGATAAAATCTTGCATTTTTTTTATTTCTTCATATACTTAATTCTGAGAGGGCAGGGCTGAGGAGCGTGGAATGACCTACATGCTTCTGTAAAAATTTCAGTTTTTTCGATGTGACAGACTTATCAATGATTGCATGCTCAGACTGAACGTTCTTTCATGAACACCTCTGAACCTTTAAATGAAAATTTTGAAAATTATAATGGGCTTCAACTTAATTTCTTTTATAATTTTAGTTTAAATTATTACTAATCATGAAGATACTTAAAGAAATATTTATTTTTAGTCTCAGACATCGTTCAGTTATTAAAAAATGTGCTCATAATTTTTATTACCGGTAAATTGCTTTTCATTTCTCTCTATAAGATCTTATTTTTAATGTGTTATTTACATCAACATTTGCTTAAGGTCTATGTCCTCCTTGAAAAATGCTGAGGAGATATCTAACCTCAAGTTTTCAGAAATACCTGTTGAAAATATTCGTAACTTCAGTATTATTGCTCATGTTGATCATGGGAAAAGTACTTTAGCAGACCGAATCCTTGAAATTACTGGGGCCATTAAGAAGAATGTCTAAAATAAACAAGTTCTTGATAGGTAAAATACGTAAGTTTATTTCATTATTTTTAAAATTGTTCCGTTTTTCTCCATTAATCTAACTTAATGTAATGATTTTATCATACCATTATATGTTGAAAGGTTGTTATTTCGTTAAATCACTTAGTTATGTTAAATATTTGCTTTTGAGAAGAATTTATTTACTGGAGAAAATGTGCACTGCATAATTGAAGTGATTTTCTTGGGACACTTGAAATTGGCTATGTTAAATTGTTTGGATAAATAACAGATGTTTACTTAGAAGGTTTCTTTGCCCTGAATAATTATGCAGACGTACTGAACCAAGACATACATCAAAGGAATGTATTAAGTATGATTTTGTTGGTTATGAGGTTTAAAAATGGTTTTAACTGTTTCTATTTTATTAAGGAGCTGGGTAGGTCAATTGTAAGGCATTGATCTCCTGGGCTCAAAGTCCCGATATATAATCTGTCTTGACAAGATATCTATAATATTCTGTCACAGATTGTCTCTGGGACCAAGAGACCCTCCTGGGGCAAACCCAGTCTCTATTAAGTGGGTGATCTTAATTGAAAAATTAAGGGTGGTTGAGCAAGATCACAGTCAAATCACAGCCTTGCATACTACTGATGAAGACCTAACTGAACTTACAAAGAAAAAATAAAATTTCTTTAAGGATTATAGTACTTTTATCATTTGAATATTGTGTTCATTTTTATAGAGAATACCCTCTCTCTTCTCTCTTATTGTATCAGGCTTTCCTAAATTTTAATTTAACATACTATGTTTTTGTTTATAATAGGTTGCAGGTTGAACGAGAAAGAGGAATTACTGTAAAAGCACAGTCTGCTTCTATTATTTATAATTACAAAGGCACTGACTATCTTCTAAATTTAATTGACACTCCGGGTCACGTAGATTTCTCTAATGAAGTTTCGCGATCATTAGCAGCTTGTCAAGGTGTCATACTGCTTGTAGATGCAAATCAGGTAATTTATTGCTCATAGAGCATTTTCTATTACTTCCTTTATTTAAACATAGATTCTGATCAATCAAATTTTATTAATACCTTTTAGGGAGTCCAGGCTCAAACAGTTGCTAACTTCTATTTGGCCTTTACAGAAGAACGGACAATCATTCCAGTCCTCAATAAGATTGATTTAAAAAATGCTGATCCCGATGGTGTGACACTTCAATTACAGAATCTTTTTGGGATAAACAAGGAAGATGTTCTTAAAGTAATGTTTGTTTGTAGTTATTATTTACAGTAAAACCTTGATTGTCCGACATGTGTTAATCTTACAAGTTCATTGTAATAGTTCCTTACATCTCTGGATTGTTTGATTTTGTGATGGTATCCATATAAAATAATAAGCATAAACACACAACACTTGTGCCTATTTTCTTTGTCTTATAATGTTATTCTAAAGGGACTTCGTCCCAGGATAAAGTTTATTTTCTCTCTATCTATCTAATTTACATATTGTATTTGAAAAATTGCTTTCTTATTTTGCTATTATCTTTTATAGTAAAGAAATTTTAATAATACAATTTTAGCTTTGCATCATTTGACTTTATTTTGCATTTTTAATGAAGCCGCGGCAATCCAGAATTTTTGATAATCCGACAAATTTTGGTCCCTTATTTGTCGGACTATCAAAATTGCATTATAATGTAATTTATATTTTATGTATCTAAATATATGATAAATTTTTCAGGTGTCAGCTAAGATTGGTACAGGAGTCGCAGATGTTTTACATGCAGTAATAGAACGTGTGCCACCTCCTCCAGCAAATCGAGCTCTGCCATTTCAAGCAATACTGTTTGACAGTTGGTAAGGCTTTTCCTAATAATCTTTGTTTCTTCTTTTTATTTCTATTTCTTCTATTACTATATCTTATGTTATGTATTTTTTTCAGGTATGATCGATTTCGTGGTGTTTTTGGATTATTTTATGTGGCTAATGGAAGAATATCGGTTGGTGATAATATCAGATGGATACATGCGCAAAAGGAATATCAGGTGAAATCTCTCGGTGTTCTCACACCTGAAGAACATGCAGTTTCTGAGCTGTAAGTTTTGTCATCTCTACCGCTGCTATTTTGCTATATCACATGTTTGATAATGTATTTATATTTTCTTTCTTTGATGGTATTAGTTACTGTCCACTAAACAAAATGAAAATCATAAAACTTATTCTTATTCAACAATATTTGAAAATTGAAATAAAATTGGCTAATAATTTGAAATTTTGAGTTAAAAATTATTAGTCATGGTTGATCTCTCTATGAACCAATTAGTCCAAGCCTATTTGGAAGTTGAATTGAATATGTTCAATAGTTCTCAATGGTGTTTAAATCAGTACAGGACACTTATGATACATGTTTCTTTTTAGTGCAGCTGGCCAGGTTGGTTTTATCACATGCAACATGCGTGATCGTAAGGATGCTATTATGGGCGATACGATTGTATCAAAGGATAACCCAGCAGAACCTCTTCCAGGACTTATGAAATCCAAACCAATGGTGTTTGCTGGGGTCTACCCCATGGATCAATCACAGCACCCACTTCTTAGATCAGCCATTGAAAAATTAACTCTTAATGACAGTGCTGTTTCAGTCATAATTGATTCCAGGTATGATATTAATTTTTTTAGATTAATAATTGATTATTCATATTCCTTAACACGTTAGGTCCGGCATCAGTCCCTGGGGTCCTATCTTTTACATTCCCTTCTTAACAGCCGATTTTCACTTGAAAATGTCCGAAAGGCCGAACACTTCAAACACTCAATTAGTTAATTTTTAATGAGATTATTGCATTATAGAGCAGAAAATGTTGCTAACAGCTGAAATTCTGTTGTTTTTCAGAATCAGACTTCAATAAAGAATAGCGTAAATCCTGTATCGGCCTTATCTGCGCCTAATATGTCTAGTTCCAATCCTTACCAAGAGATAATGCCCTTGAGACGCTCATTTAATTCCCTTTTAATAAAAAAAGAACGCTTTCGTCAAAACATTCCCATCGGACCTCAACGCCCGATATCGTCTGTGGCTCATCCTAGCAGTCGGATCCCAGGGACCGATACCGTTCAATTCAGGATACCCCTAAAATACACCGCCGCATCTAACGTGTTAATATTTGGGTTATCACCTTGTATAAATTGTCACTTATTTGGATACAGATGGTATATTATGAAAAAATATAGGTTTTTGATCTTATAATTTACAAGCATACCAAAACTTTTTTGTAAACTTTAGTTTCCAACATCACCCAAAAATGCCATCCTTACAAAAGCATTTTTACAGTTACTGTCAGTGGGTTTTTTTATTTTTTTGTTTAAGAAAAATATGCAATTCTGTTATGCCCTGATCTGTCAGATATTGTTTGTATACATATACAGATTATTAAAGTTTTTAGTTCTTTCACTATATGATTCCATTCTTAATATGTGTATCTTTGCAGCCCAGCCTTAGGACAAGGTTGGAGGCTGGGATTTCTAGGCCTGCTCCATTTAGAAGTATTTTCACAAAGGCTGGAACAGGAGTATGGTGCCCATGCTATACTTACAACTCCTAATGTCACTTACAAAGGTTAATTTTTCATTATATTATAATTTTTGTACTAGTAATTGTCTTGTAAAGTATTGCTCGAGTATACCTATAAACATAGGAATATCACTTCTCTCCTCAATTGATTATTAATTAATTTGTGAATTATCCTTATTAATTTAGTTTAAATTTACCTGAAAGTTCTGTTCTAAATCCAGACCGTACTTTCTATATTGTATATAGAATATGTCCTTATAGAATATAATAAGCATTCCAGTGGATAAGTGGTTGTTGAGTTTTGTCAATAAAACGTAAATAATTATTTTAAAAATGCAGAAAGTCATTTTCTTGATAATTAATAAGTGTCATTAATAAGTCAAACGTTCATTTGAAATGTAAGTATTATATGGGTGCTTATTAAATTGTAATCGGTCTGAGAATAATTAATCAACTCTAATATATCTCATAAGAGCTAATCAGTTAGTTTATGTGTGATACCTAGCCTCTGTTTAAGTATTTCGGACAATTTTTCATTGATTGGTTATAAAAACCTGATCTTACATAACGCATCAAACTTTGAAAGCCGTGACCTGAAAAGGAAGAAAATTTGGCTTAACTACTTTGTCACTGGTATGACAGACACATTAACTTTAATATGTCATCTCAAACTTTATATTTCTGTACTCTCCTTTTCATATTGTATAAATATATATCATGGTAAATATTATGTTAATTTTTTTTCTTTCTTTTTTTACTATTACTATAATTAATATGCTAAAAAAAAAAAAAAAAAAAAAAAAAACTTTGTTGTCAACAGTTGTGATACATGGATCTAAAAATATATCAGCTCTTGGCGGAAGCGAGCTACATATTAGTAATCCTGCTAATTTTCCTGATCCAAACATTATTACTGAGATGTATGAACCTTTTGTCAAAGCCACCATAATTACACCAGGTTCGTATTATTATTTTTTATTTTTTGTTATCACCTTTAAAAAATAAATAAAATAAACTTGTCATAATTTTTTTTTTTTTTTTTTACCAGTTTATTTATTATTAGCTAAATAGGTTCACATTTATTTTATTATATAAAAAAATGCATTCTCCGTCTTAAATATCGTTATCACCATTCTAAAGTAACGAATTTTAATAGGTTTTTAGTTACATATTCGTTATTTAAGCATGGTGACGACGATATGTTCTCTTTCAATTGAATTCTATTAAAGCGCAACGCTACAGGATTTTTTTTCTCCTTCAAAGTTCTGCATTAACCCCAAAACAAATTAATTTTTGTTAAGTACACTTATTAATCATTTTATTATATCTATCAATGAGTTCTTCAACAATTGTGTTTCTTCGCTCTGTTAATAAATATTTTTCAGATACATACCTTGGTAGCATTCTTACTTTATGTATGGAAAGACGTGGTCATCAGGAGTCGGCTGTAAACATTGATAATTCGCGAGTTCTTCTAAAGTTTAAATTTCCTTTGAGTGAAATCATAGTTGATTTTCATGATAAGCTGAAGTCACTGAGTTCAGGATTTGCCTCCTTCGACTATGAAGATGCTGGATATGAGCCTGCTAATCTTGTAAAAGTATATATTAGTTTATATTGTTTGTATAATTTTTTTTTTCTACTTTATATTGTTATACATTAGAGTGTCATTTATCCAAACTATTGTCAGGGGTAGTTTGGATAGTAAAAAATTCGAATAATCCATATTATTACAAAGGAGTGATCAATTATTAAGTGAATGGAATGCAAAGAGTTTCAAAGAAAACAGTAAAGAAATGTGTATTTTATTATAAGTTCACTGAAATATACATTATCCAATATACTAAATCATTATGCAGTTTCAGATTACTAATTACTGAGGTAGAACTTTAGAAATGCGCTTCCTGGGTGTGGCCTATTTTGGCATGGTTTATATGGCCCAATCTCAACATTGTATTTGTTAATATAATTCAGATCTAATTTTAGTGGCTTGGTTAAGTTATTGTTATCTTAAAATATAAATAAATAATTACACGATAACTTTAATTAAACACAGGATATGAATAAATTATAAAGCTGATTCCATTAATAAATAAATGAAAGTAAAAAATTGGACAATTTTTGTCCGGATTATCGGCGCTCTAATAATAATGTAAGGCTTCACAGAATTCTTGTTATTTATTGGGCCTGCATCTTTTTCACCCAATTTAGTTGACTGTCAACAAAAAAAAATTAAATAGTATTAACCCTTTGCGGACCAACCCTTGATTTCATAAATTGTCCACACGGTCCAATGCCGGTCCAAGACCGGCGTAAGCAACCCCCGCCATTAGTCCGTGTCTGTTTGTTTACATCGCACACTGGTGGTCTGTGTAGTTTTCTGCCAAATAGCAACTATTTGGTACCAAAATGATCAGCTGATCGTCTAGAATAGAGCTTTGTATTCAACTTATGCCAAGGAGGACTTGGCAAAAGTCTAGAGGGACAGAAAATCGATGCCGGTGAGAAGCCGGCCTAGGACCTCTAGCGTTTAATATTTTTGCCGGTCCCAGATAGTCAAAGAACCGTTAGGACCGGTGACGGATAGACACTCGTGGACCGTATAAAGAACTTGTTTATGCCGGTCCCAGGTCGGCATTGGCCCGCAAAGGGTTAATACCTTTTTGGGCGTCTGTCTTCTTTCAGGTATTCATTTATATCATGTTAAAAAAAAAAAAAATTAAGACATTTTAAAATTTGCATGCCTCTGTATTAAGTTTTGATATGAAAACAAAAGCAGTTTTGAATATTATTATCTTCACTTTCTTTGAAATCAATTTTGTTTCTAAAATTATTCTGCATAAAATCTCATGAAAAATGTTAATTTTATTTTTGTGAAGACTATTGTGATATTTGTTGATAAATTTACTTCGAAGGTAACCATAAACAAGCTTTATTTATTTATATTTTCCTAGATTGCTATTTTACTAAATGGAATTGAAGTAGAAGAATTGAGTAGCATAGTTCATTCATCCAGGGCTGTCGATTTGGGAAAAAGAATGTGTCATAAACTTGTTGAGATAATCCCGAGGCAGCAGTTTCAGGTAAGAAAACAGCTTTTTTCTGGCTAGAAAGAAATTGATGTACGAACCCCACCAGATAGCATTAATAATTATAACAAAATATATACATCATTATTTTTTTTTTTTTTTTTTTTTTTGGCACCAAGATTTGTTGACAAATCCAATTTCGCAGATCATTATGTGAGTCTATTGATTTAGCATTAGTATAAAAGGTAAAAAAGTAATTGTTCTCAGGATAATTAAGCATTTCATGATTTCCTGTGTAACAAAGGAAACTATAAATTATCTCCTATAGTTGACTTCATTTATATTATTGCTCATCTAAATGAAAATTGTATTTATTTTCATTTTAATTTACTTATTCATTACTGTTTTAACAGATCGCAGTCCAAGCAAAAGTGGGTGGAAAGATTATCGCTAGAGATAATATAAAACCGTATAGAAAAGATGTTACTGCGAAACTAGTATGTATATTATTTTTGTTTTTCAAATATTTGTCGTTTTAGTAGTTATTATTTTTACTTTAATGTATATTTCTTCTTAATCTATTTATTAACCCTCAGCGAGTGTGCTAATGCACAGAATAAGCTAGCCTCAGCTGTCAAACCTCTCAAAGTATGTGGATGTCATGTGGTCACAGTTATTCGTTTAACTAATAATGAAATAGTTTTCCACATTCTGCTACCTTCCAACTGTCTCTGCCTCTAAGTATAGTTTGAAATTCCTTGGAAAACGGTTGTGGTACACTTCTCACATTCCTGTCTTAAGTTTTAGTATTGCTCTTTTTATTGGCACTTTTTGGTTTGTTTGTTTAACGTCTTTTTATACTACGAAGGCTAATCGGACGATGCTACAGTGGGAGTCCTAAATTTTGCCTATCCACGTATAATCAGGATAGGGATCTTTAACGAGTACCTGACATCGTACAGGCTCGGGACCTCCATTTTATGTCCTATCCGAGGGACGCCATAGCCAAGGATTTTTTACTCCCATTAAAAAATCCTAGAGCCACCGCGAGGCGCGAACCCGCGACCTTTAGTATTGTAGGTTGCCATGCTAACCACTACACCACAGATTTTATGCTATTGAAATAAAATTTTTAATTTGCTAGCCTCCATTTGTGCTTCGGAAATTTAAATTTGAATATATTCTGGCTACGAGGGTCCTGTACCTTCCTAGAACAGGCGAAGATAAAGGTTTTTAAATGGAGGAGAACTCCATTTTAGAGTATGAGGCAAAGCCGGATAAAAATTTAAATCAATTAAGTCACCTAGTTCTTAAAATTGATCAAAAAATGTTTCGATAGAGAGCAAATTATTTTAGAAACTAATTTAAATATATATGATTGATTCAATAGTCTCTCCAGCAAACTGTCCTTCATTGCATTGAATGTATATAAACTCCTGATCAAAATTAACGCACCACTTCAATATTTATACCGATCATTTTATTTTTTGAATTCATTATTAATACTGAGCATTTCTTTCTTTTTAGAAAGAACTAGAATAAATAATCAAACATCAAAACAAACATTTTTCTTTATTGAAAAAGTTATTTCTTATAAATGAACTAAAAAACACTGTTTTAGAAAAAGTGCACTAAAAGTTAAAAATCTGTTTCTTAAAATTAAAGTTTTATCAGTACTTTGTGTTGCCTCCTCTGGCCTTAATTAATGCTTCCAAACGCCTCCTCATGCTTTTGATGAGATTAGAAATTCTGTCTTGAGGCATATTTCCCCACTCTTCCAGTGCAGATTGTTCCAACTGTAACAGGGTGGTATGAACTGCTACACGACTTTTTACTTTCACTTACCTATATATGAAATATATAGTAAGTGGAAGTATTGCGATCGTGAAAATTTTCGACTTCCGGTTTTCAACGGAAATACACGTTTTGGGGTCCCCTGAGTCAAAATAACCAAGTCCCGCGAAATGGTCTGTGTGTGTGTGTCTGTGTGTCTGTGTGTGTGTGTGTGTGTGAACAGACTAGCTCAAAAACTATAAACCGTGCGAACCTGAAATTGGGTATTTAGAGTAGGTATATGCCCGCGATGTGACAGCAGAAATTTCATCAAATTTGCTCAAAGGGAGGGGGTACTTTATTTAATAACTTTTTAAGTTTTTTTCGATTTTCTCAAAAACGGCTCTAACGATTTTGATTAAACTGAGTATTTGATCTATTGATATGCCCAAGATATGACTGTAAAAATTTCATCAAAATTGATCAACCGGAGGGGGGACTTTACTTAATAAATTTTGTCCAATTTTTACCTTTTTGATCGATTATCTCAAAAACGGCTTTAACGATTTTTATCAAATTCGTTATGTTTAATGAAAATTAGTTGTTATTTAATATCAGGTAAGCTTTATCATTATTAAATAAAATGTTCTGAGGGGGCTTAAATGGGGAAGGGGCTTTTTTTGTTTTTCTATAAAGTACCTTTGTTTTAGTTTATATTGGGAAATTATCTGTCTCTCATCACGCTTAAAAATAAGAAATAAATAATATGATTATTAAGCTATATATGATATATGAAGAAAATCAAGTAAACATATACAGGAGAAAAAAAGAAAAATATTCCGTCAACTCATAAAACACCTTGAGCTCACGCATGCGCCGTACGCCTTTAATGACAAACCAATGCGTTATAATTAAACTGTTCTGTTCATTTGAGAAGTGGCAATTAACAAAACGCATTAATTTCTAATCTAAGTAAGTTGGTAAGTGAAAGTTGTGTGTTGCGCGCACGCACCAGATTTTTAATGTTCCTTTTGAGCTGGTCCTAGACATGCTCAATGGGGTTGAGGTCAGGGCTTCGAGCTGTCCAATCAATCCTTTTAATGCCCTCTTCATTTAAGAATTGTTCTACTGATATTGCCCGGTGTGGTCTGGCATTATCCTGCATAAATAAAAATCATTCTCTAAAATTTCTACCAAAAGGCACAACATGTCTTTGTAGGATATCTTCCGCATACCTTGCTGTATTCAAGGATCGTTCTCGACCAACCCCTAACTCTGTGTGAGCCTCCATCGTGATACCTCCACAAAAAATTATTGAGTGCCCCCCAAAAGACAGACGAGGGATAATGTTACATTAGGCGAACCTTTCTCCACGTTGTTTCCATGTGTGCACACGCCCATCAGAAGATGTTAGAGCGATTATGACTACGTCAGAAAAAAAAAACCTCCTACAATCGTCGAAATTCCAATTATGGTGTTCTCTGGCGAATCGTAGTCTTGCTACTCGGTGCTCCCTGGTTAGAAGACCTCCTGAGGCAAACCTTCTACTGCTCAAATCAGACTCCCTCAACCTTCTCCTGACAGTGGGGGCCAAAATGATTACTCCTCTGACACTTTGAATAGGATTGCCGAGTTGAGAACTTGTAATTTGCCTTCTGAGAGCATGTAGGCGTAAAAATCTATCATCTCTCTCGGTTGTGGCTGTTGGACGCCCTTGTTCATGCCTTCTTGCATGAGTGCCGGTCTCTTGAAATCTCTGGAGGGCTCTTCCAATAGTTGTATGGTGAAATCCAAGTCTCCTGGCAACTTTAAGCTGGCTGTATCCTCCAGAATAATAAGAATCCTGACAGCTTCATACTCGGAAAAATGAATCGAAATTTGGATAAATTCACTTCAAAACATGTGTAAAAGCAAGCGTCCACTTGGAAGCAACTGCAGTAAAACTGACTAAACTGAGGAATCAAACAATAGAGTAAAATTGTGGATTTAATTAATTCCATTTCAAACGGGATTAAAAGCATCAATCACTGTTTTTAAACAATCCTTAGATCCTAAACAAATAAATAAACATCAAGAGGCACAGTTTATTAATGTAAAATGGGATTTATAGTTAAATTCTATGGTGATGCGTTAATTTTGATCAGAAGTGTATAAAGAACATGTTTATTTCCTTATCATAAAATTAAGTCAGAAAATATAACAGTTACAGTAATTTAATATAAATCAATATGATTTGACTTAGTATAAATACATATGAAAGTACCAAATAATGAATTGAAAAACAAGAAAAAAAAAGCCATTAATCATTGACAAAAATTCATGATGTACACCGTGCCCCAACTGCTTACTGAAATTATGAATAAATGTATGCTCTACTTGAAGGTTAAATTAGTTTTTTATCCAAATATATTTCAATTAATGCTTAAAGTATCATTTTCAAATGTCTTAAAAATTGATTTACTTATAATTGATCCCATTTAAATGATTTTGTAGATAGATACTTTAAGTTAGGTATTTAGAAACATATTCTCATAGAGATAAATATGTGCATATTTAGTTCTTAATAAAAAAAAGTATGTTATATGTTAAAAATATAGTTAAAAATGTTTTCTTTAATGGTAACAGAAAAGAAATTAATGTTCAACTGTTAAAAACTAAACATTTTGTTTTACATTGAAATGGTAGAAATAACTTGAATTTTTAAGTTTTTTTAATAATTATTATATAGATAATGTTTTTTGGTTTATACTGTCATATGCCTTTCATATAAAGTTTATTATCATAAATTTTCAAAAAATAAAATTAAAATTTGAAGTGAATTGTAATTTTTAGGAATTTTCAGTTATCTAAATAATTTCGTTTTGTTTCTTTAAAGTATGGTGGTGATGTTACCAGAAGGATGAAACTGCTGAAACGACAAGCAGAAGGCAAAAAGAAATTAAGAATGATAGGAAATATTGCTTTACCAAGAGAAACATTCGTTGAAATCTTAAAGCGATAAGGAAAATCATTGAATTTACACACTTTAAGTTATGATGTATATATTTTATATTAAAAATATTTAAGAAACACCATGTGATGTTATTTTAATTTGTATATTTTTTATGTTTACCCAAACAAAATTCTTCCTCTTAAATAAGAAAAATATCATTAAAACCTAGCTTAACTTTAATGGTTGATTAAATTGAAACATATTATTGCTTTCTTAAGTTCCTTTAATTCTTAATATTACCCCCCTTGTGATATCTCAAAAATATGATTTTTAAGGAGTGAATCTGAGGTTTAAAAGTATAATGAAGCGCAGTCATACTAGATATTAACCCTTTACTGCCATTCTTTCCATAGCTGCGTGCCAACAGCAAATATCGGGCTACTTGTCCTTTCTGTAGCTGCCTGCTACCGATTATAGACGTTTAGAGATTGGCGCTCATGCAGTGTGTAACTACATCCATTCAGAGTTTAATGACAACTGTCATGAAATAGCATTCCTGTTTTAACATTAATAAAAAAAAAAAAAAAAAATTATTGATTCATGGAGCCATGCCAGTATATACATGTACATTTGATACATATTCATCTTTGATCTATGCCAATCCTTTTTTTTTATTCTTCACTCCTTCTAATTATTATATTGGTACCATTGGCAGCTGCATAGCGGCTTTCTATATATTTCACTGACTACACTAGTCCTAACTCTGTTTGGGAATTTTGCAAAGTTTTGTCTGTGCTTCCTCCCTTTTCTTACATTCACTTCCCACCCCTTTATTATACAGCAGATCGCTTTAGGTAATAACCAGCTTTTTTTTCTTTGTTTGAAGAAGAATAAATATAAATGTTTAGCAATTCCTTTTGATTTGCGATAAAACTTAATAGATTTAGAACTAAGTTCATTAAAAAATAGATAACAAATTGTCTATTTTATAATAAAATTTTATATTTAACTCACTACAATACTTTCAGCAGTATTTTTGCATACTTGCATATACTTGCAGCATAGTTTTGCAAAAATTAATAGAATGTTTATTAGTATTTACAACAAAGATCAATATTATAATTTATATAAAAACATTTAACAATTAAGGGCTGTTATATAGAAAAACAAAATCGAGAAACTCGACAGGGATTTCGATGCTAAAAATAAATAATTAAATAAAGATATTTATTAAGCAGTAGAAAGTATATGCTGTACATAGCTTGCAGTTAGTTTCTTAATGACACTAGGGAACTGAAACACTTTCAGGAGATCATGATAAACTAACTATTAAAATCCTTTTTAAATACATAAATAAATGTAACATAGTTTTGCAAAAATTAATAGAACGTTTATTAGTATTTACAACAAAGATCAATATTATAATTGATATAAAAACATTAAACAATTAAGGGCTGTTATATAGAAAAACGAAATCGAGAAACTCGACAGGGACTTCGACACTAAAAATAAATAATTAAATAAAGATATTTATTAAGCAGTAGAAAGTATATCATAAAATATTTAAGAATGAGATTTGAATTTCAAGGAAAATACAAGAGTGTTAGGATTTGTAACATCTGCAACGAGTATCTCTGAACCATTTTTTAGTCCCAATTCTGCCAGAGATTTTTTCAAATTTTCTCTAGTTCTTTCTTCAATACTTTTCACAGTGGGGATATATAAGGTGAATGACTTTCCATCATGAACAGTCGTCAAACCTGGATTTTTCATTTGATAGCTTTCATTTTCACAAAGAATATCAATTAACTGTTGGAGTTTCAAGTTATCATTTTCAATTTCTAATATTTTGGGAACATTTGAACATGCTAAACAATCTTCTTTTTTCTCTGCCTCATATGTGTAGGTGTAGATACCGTCTAAGTCATTGAAAACCATGTAGTTTTTTAGTGGCAAGCAACAGCTGGTAGCCATTTTGAAAACTTCTGTTGCACAGGCAGCAGCAATTATAGCATTAGTTGAAGCAACAGCGGGTATTATATTTTTTATAACGCCTTGAACAAGCCTGTAAGTAATACCAGGAATGTTGAATTGATTTGCTCTATCTTGAGCTTTTTCGTGAATCCAATTAATGTGATGAGGATCATCACCATCAATAGCACAATCAAATGGATTTTCTTTGGGCCATTGAATAAGTTTAACATATTCGATGCAATGTTCAGGAAGTCTTGGTGTATTAGCGATGGTGCACAGAGGGTAGGTAACCTAAAATAAAACAAAATATCATAAGTAAACTTAACTAAACTATAAAAAATAGTTGTTAATCATTTTTTAACACCTTTAAACCAAAATAAAAACAAAAAGGAAGTTCTTTATTTTGGAAAATTATACTGATTTTTATTTTAAATAATAAGCTAAAACGTGTCTGAACTCCAAGATGTATTATTACTAATATTAATCTGATTAAATCACCTTCTTTTTTTTTAATCCTAATTTATTCTAATGTGTTGTTTGTAATTAGAATTTAATTTTAAGGAAATTAAAAAGCGTTGCCTGGAAAAGGAACTGTGTAGTTATTTGCGATGGGATCTATAGCTATATTTGTAAAAGAATAAATGTACTTATTTTTATGCCTGTCAAAGATTGATTTAGTATACTGTGCTTATAGCAACCCTATGCATTAGGGCAGCATTACTTTGTTATTCAATAAAGTATTTCTCTCTCTTCAACTTATTATTTAATAATGATAAAGTTTATACTTTCGGCGCTAAATACAATTTACGTTTCTTATAATTGTGAAGCTATTAATGTGTTAAAAATGTAGGGCATAGTGATCTTGTTCTTCAATGAAAAAAAAAATAAATAATATAAAAATAAAATGATTCCTGTAATTGGTACCGTAAAAATAAATAATGAAAATTGTTAGATTCAAAAGTGAAATACGTTGCAACTTCTACTCACATTTAAAAAATTATCAAATAATGTCTCACCCCTTCTTAAGGTCTGGCCACACATGTCCGCACCGGATCCGCACCGTAGCAATAATACAGGTTATGTTCAGAATATTTTTAATTTAACTTACATATTACCTTTAGTCATGCCTAAAGTTCAAGCCACACATGTCAGACACAAGCCACTTTAGGCATAACTAAAGGTATTATGTAAGTTAAATTAAAAATATTCTGAACATAACCTGTATTATTGCTACGGTGCGGATCCGGTGCGGACATGTGTGGCCAGACCCTTAAACTTGGTCTCAGAACTTCCAAACTGGAGGCACTTACGCGCTAGCAATACGGCGGCAACAGAAGGATTAATTGATTATATGTGATACAGAATTAGATATGAAAATTATACACTAAAAGTATAGCACAGCTGTTACAAATGGATATGACCATTTTTCAGCATTGAAGAGGAAGATAGTCTTCGAAATAATGTCTTAATGATTACGTTTGATAAAATATTAAGTGTGGCGTACCGTCAACAAAAAACAATCTTTATGAAATAATATGTAAACATTTCTGGCTCTTTTTTGTTCTTATCCTTTGAAAATCTATTATGATTGCTACTAATTTTTTTTTAAAGGGGAATAATAAGCACTTTTTGATATTTCATCTCTATTTCTAGTTTTTTCTTCTGAAAAATGGAATGAAAATCGATCTATTAAACTTAAAAGCCCATATGAATCTTTAAAAAATAATGTAAGACAGTTAAGTACAATAAAAAAAATAAAATAAAGATTAAGTGTATACAAACCTGAGGTGGATACAAATCTAATGTGCAATCAACACAAGCTGACATTCCAGGAAGAATGACCCTAGCATTTCCTTTAAATCCCTCAGTACCTCCATCTATCATTGGAATCAGTGTAGACTGATCAAGTTCTCCATTTTCTTCATAAGAAAGCATTGAAAGCAGCATTCCATTAATCCATCTACGAGCAACTATACTATCTAACCCACATACAACAATATGAAATTGACGGTAGAAATCTTCGTCAAAGTCTTGTATTCGATTAAAGTGAGGAGTAACTTTGCATCCAGGAATCCTTGAGTTGATGAATTTTGCAGCTACTTCAGCTTTGGATTGTCCAATGTCTTTCCTTCTAAACAAAAACTGACGATTCAAATTAGATAAATCAATAGTATCCATATCTATAACATCTATTTTCTGAAAACCCATCAAAGCCAAGTCTTTAAGTAATTCACAGCCTAGGCCTCCTGCGCCGATAACAAGAATTTTACAGGATGTCATGACAAAGTTAAGAACTTCTGGAGAGGCTTCATAATTTGGATGACAAAAAGGTCCTGCTCTTTCTAAAATTTTCCTTATATGATTCCACCTCCTGGGATATTGTTGTTCTTCATTATTTTCTGACATTGGAGAATCCATTTGATCACAGTAGTTAAAATATCACAGAAAAACTTAATAAAGATGTACTGTAACTTATCTTAATCTTAATTTCTTCAATTATTCATCAGTATTAATATTAAGAACCGCTTATAACACTAATGTTACCTCCTCATGTTAAATTAATGTTTTCATGTCAAGATAACCGCTAACGAATGAACAGTCTTTACTATACCAAAGAGGTAAGACCGATATTACAGAAGAAGGACTGATTTAGTAAAATTTAGCTACTTCTCCAATTTATTAATATTTTATCATTTATTTAGGGTATCATTCAATATTTCTTGTTGTATTTTATTAGATCTTCCAAAAATTGTCACCACATCCATATATATTCCTTTACCGTGTAGCTATGTAGTCTTACTCTTACAGTTTATATATATTCATAGGACGGCATATATACTTTATATACTTACGGCATTATACAGGGTGTTTCGGAATTGCACGGCACTATTTTAGGTACGTGTTCTCTAACACAAAATAAACAAAAAAGTTCATATTAACATATATCTCAAACTCATTTATTAAACAGATATCAAAGGTTAAAGATTTATTATTTATTTACTGCATTAAGACTGACTGTACAACGTTTAACGTGTTTAATACTAAATAAAAGGTTTTAATCACCTGATAAACAAATGAACGATAAGCAATGACAGTAGTTGCTCATCTGTTTGTCTAGTTCTGTGGTGTTTTAGTGTGAGTGAATCTTGTGACACAGTTCAATTTATGATTATCATGGGAGATACCACAAATTTATTCACTTTTGATGAACAAACAGACATGCTTTTAACTTATGGCGAGGTACATACAAACGGTGCTGCTGCTGTTCGAAGATATCGTGAAAAATTTCCTAACCGAAGAATACCAAATCGTAAAACGTTTGAGGCCATTGAAAGACGTCTTAGGGATAATGGTACGCTAAAACCTATACGAGTGAACGCCGGTCGACAACGATTTCGACGAACTGCAAACGTAGAAGAAGAAATACTCGATGCTGTTCAGTTATCTCCTACTACTAGTACCAGAAGATTGTCACGTCGTTTCGATGTTTCCTCTACCAGCGTATGGCGAACTTTACGCGAACAACAATGATATCCATTTCACGTATCAAGTAGGCAAGATTTGTTACCACAAGATTATAACAAGCGCAGAAATTTCTCCCAGTGGTTAATTCGACAATGCACACGAGATCCTAACTTCCTGAACTGCATTTTGGTTACTGATGAATCTTGCTTTACAAGAAACGGGATTCTTAATTTTCGAAACACCCATACTTGGGCCGAAGAAAACCCTCATACGACTGCTGTTGGACATTACCAACATACATTCTCTTTAAATGTCTGGTGTGGTCTTCTAAGCGACAAAATCATCGGCCCCTTCTTTTTGCCACCTAGGCTGTCAGGTATATCTTACTTGCATTTTTTGCAAAATAATCTGCATGATATTCTAGAAGATATTCCGCTAGGCATTAGGCAAAGGCTGTGGTTTATGCATGACGGTGCTCCAGCTCACTTTTCTCATAGTGTCACTGATTATTTAAATGCAACTTATGGAGACCGATGGGTTGGTCGAAACGGACCTGTTAAATGGCCACCACGATCTCCGGATTTAACGCCATTAGATTATTTTGTGTGGGGCTGGATGAAGTCTATGGTATATTCTGCGGCAGTTGACACGCAAGAAGAGCTAAGAAATCGGATCGTGGAAGCCGCAGTAACTATCAACCACCATCCTGATGCTATACGAAGAGCAAGAGAAGCATGGATTCGTCGTGCTGAATGTTGCATTCAACAAAACGGAGGCGCCTTTGAACATTTACTCTAAATGTTGTAATAATAATAAATAAATAGTAATAATAAATCTTTAACCTTTGATATCTGTTTAATAAATGAGTTTGAGATACATGTTAATATGAACTTTTTTGTTTATTTTGTGTTAGAGAACACGTACCTAAAATAGTGCCGTGCAATTCCGAAACACCCTGTATACTTACAGTTTATATATACTTATAAGAAGGCATAGCCATGTTTTACTCCCTTTAAAAATCCTAGGGCCATTGCGGGATATGAAGCCGTGATCTTTAGTATTGTAAACTGTGATATTTACACACATATTCTTACCAGTTTTATATGGACCGCAGCTTAAGTAATTTATATTATTTGTTCTTTTTCTTTGATTTTGTTTTGTCCTTTTATAATATCATATTATTATAATATTAATAAAATATTAATATTTATTATAATATAATAAAATATTATAATAGTAAGGTTAAGTAATTTATATTATTTGTTCTTTTTCTTTGATTTTGTTTTGTCCTTTTATAATATCATATTATTATAATATTAATATAATATTAATATTTATTATAATATAATAAAATATTATAATATTTTATAATATTAAGCTTAAGTAATTTATATTATTTGTTCTTCTTCTTTGATTTTGTTTTGTCCTTTTATAATATCATATTATTATAATATTAATAAAATATTAATATTTATTATAATATAATAAAATATTATAATATTTCATAATATTAAGCTTAAGTAATTTATATTACTTGTTCTTTTTCTTTTATTTTGTTTTGTCGTTTTATAATATACTACTATAAATATAATTTATTTTTGAAGAGTAAAGATTTGGCTCCGCCGTGAATGCACCACGGAGCTCGCTTTCCTCTTTTCTCTTCAAAAATAAATTATTTAAAATAATTTAAAAAAAAATCTGGTGCGTCCGCGCAACACGCAACTTTCACTTACAAACTTACTTAGATTAGAAATTGACGTGTTTTGCTAAATATCATTTCCCAAAGTCACACATTTTTCTACATTCATATCTTATTTTTGTTAATCGTTAAAGTCGTTTTTGAGTAAATAAAAAAAACACGCGAAAATGATACAAAATTTATTAAGTAAAGTCCCCCTTCCGGTTAATCAATTTTGATGAAATTTTTACAGTCATATCTCGGCAATATACATACATCAAATACCCAATTTGATCAAAATCGTTAAAGCCAATTTAGAGTAAATAAAAAAAACACGTGAAAATGATACAAAATTTACTAAGTAAAGTCCCCCCTCCGGTTAATCAATTTTGATGAAATGTTGGCTATCACATATTTGGCATATACATACATCAAATACCGAGTTTGATCAAAATCTTTAAAGCCGATTTAGAGTAAATAAAAAAAAAAAACACGTGAAAATGTTACAAAATTATTAAGTAAAGTCCCCCCTCCGGTTAATCAATTTTGATGAAATTTTTACAGTCATATCTCGGGCATATTAATACACCAAATACTCAGTTTAATCAAATCGTTAGAGCCGTTTTTGATAAAATCGAAAAAAACCTAAAAAGTTATTAAGTAAAGTACCCCCTCCCTTTAAGTAATTTTGATGAAATTTATGCTGTCACATCGCGGGCATATACCTACACTAAATACCCAATTTCAGGATCGCACGGTTTATAGTTTTTGAGCTAGTCTGTTCACACACACACACACACACACACACGCACGCACGCACGCACGCACGCACGCACGCACGCACACACACACACACACACACACACACACACACACACACACACACACACACAGACCATTTCGCGGGACTTGGTCATTTCGACTATGAAGTAAAGTCCCCCTCCGGTTGATGAATTTTGATGTAATGTTGGCTATCGCATCTTTGGCATATACATACATCAAATACCCAGTTTGATCAAAATCGTTAAAACCGTTTTTGAGTAAATAAAAAAAAAACACGTGATAATGATACAAAATTTAATAAGTAAAGCCCCCCTCCGGTTAATCAATTTTGATGAAATTTTTACAGTCATATCTTGGGCTTATAAATAGATCAAATACTTAGTTAATCAAAATCGTTAGAGCCGTTTTTGAGAAAATCGAAAAAAACTTAAAAAATTATTATATAAAGTACCCCCTCCCTTTGAGCAATTTTGATGAAATTTTTGCTGTCACATCGCGGGCACATACATACGTTAAATACCCAATTTCAGGTTCGCACGGTTTATAGTTTTTGAGCTAGTCTGTTCACACTCACACACACGCACACGCACACGCACGTACGGACGCACACACACACACAGACACACACACACACCATTTCGCGGGACTTGGTTATTTCGACTCAGGGGGTCCCAAAACGTGTATTTCCGTTGAAAACCGGAAGTCGAAATTTTTCACGATCGCAATACTTCCACTTACTATATATTTCATATATAGGTAAGTGAAAGTAATAAGTGGTTACCCACAATAATGGTTAAATTAATATTATAAATATACTAATATATCTTTGAGAACATTGATCCCCTCACCCAAATAAAATTTGATGTTTTATATAAGTCCGTACTACCATTGGTTGAGAGTAACGGGAGGTCTTTTATTTTTTTTTTTTTTTTGTTCGCTTATCAAAAATATCTGTAATACGAAAGAAAAAAAAATATGATTTTATTTGGAAAGAAATATAATATTTTGATAAATAAATTTGAAATTTCCAAAGTTATGAAAGATATTATTTAAATCTAAATTTAATTTAAAATAGATAGATTGGGAAAGAATGTAATACATACGAGTTAAATTAAGAGTTTAATTACAACAACAAAAAAAATTATATAGATTTATTACATAAAAACTTGCACAGTTCCATCAGATTCTTCCATCTGTATACAACAAAAATTTCCACCACAAATGGACAACAAACTCATGTAAGTCTCGAATTCATACATCCCACTCCGGCGTGTTGATGTTGCTAATCTAACGATTAATCCATAGAAAAGAGATTTGCTTATTGCAATTGGTAAATTAATCCCTAGTCAAACAAAACAAACTAATAATATTAAAGATAATATTTTAAATAATAATAATTATAAATTAGAATTATCTGGCTCAAATATTTAATAATTCCTTGAAATAATTATCTGTTAAGGAAAAATCAAGCACTTATAAATATTTTTATCTTGATTTTAATTCGATTTTCTATGTGATGCATTCCAAAATGAAAATAACTAAGAACCTCCTTTGCTTCTCATTTGTCTATGATTTGGAATATTTTAATTATATACGATATTAGTTTATATAATTATTACTAACGAATCATGACTTTCTAATCTTTTTTTTTTTTTCTTTTATCAAAATATATGTTTTTCGCCTACATTAAACATTAACAGTAATGCAAACAAAACCATCGAGGAAGATTTACGTCATCGTACCACTCAAGGCCATCCGGTTTCACTATGAGCTTTATCAGAAGCATCTGCAGTAGAGGAGCACGAACCATGACTTCGTGGTAAGTACGAACACCTGTTGCTTTATTTCATTGTAAGTTCAAACTTTTATGATGTCCTGCTATATTTACAAATCGATAAGCATGGTAATTATTTACTTATTTGGATTGTACTCATTGTTTTCTAGATCATTTTGCTTGAAATAAGAGAAAAAAAAAATGACGGCTGAAAGAGCTTAACTAGTTCGATTATTTATTTATAAACAAACATTCATTCACTCCTTTCAAAATTTATCCAGAATATGTTAACTGGCATAAATCGAATTTCAATTTGTAAAATGATTTTTGACATAAAACATTTATTTTTGAGCCAGTTTAGCAATTTTTATTTCTCTCTTCTTGTTTTTATTTGATTTTTTATATAATTTTCTTTCGATGGGGATAGATACAGTGAACCGGTTGTCATTCTTAACGATGAAAGGTTTTTATGTATTTTGGTTTGTTTTTTTATAGTTTTATGTAAATTCCTGATTTACATATGATTCACTGGCTTGCTACTATCAGTTGTCAGTCATTAAATTTTGTGTCTGTGTGTGGAGTAGGAAGAGTCAGAAGTTTCCACTTGTTCCTGTAATTTTTTTTTTTTTTCCGTGGTTGGCTCTACATATGTAGATACTTTGCTCTTAACCATCCACCACTTCTGCCAATCTTGTTCCTCTGCCATTCGTATACTCGCATTGCTTAAAGTTGTATATGGATGAATCCGGAAATTTTGCTTTAAATTTAAAAATGAAACAATCTTTAAATTGTCGTGGAAAAAAGGACAAAACAATATGTTAAAAAAAAAAAATTAAATCTACTTACACATTTTTAATATTCTTTGTATGGTGAAATATATATATACCACCTCCCGATGTAGTTGATTGCATCGGTTTAGTGTCCTGGAAAAACAGGTTCAATTTTCAGCAACGATAAGTTAAGCGTCATTATCTGGCTTGGGTTGCACTCAGCCTCCTGCAGGTGAATGAGTTGGAAATCAGAATGATTTGAGGCCGAGTATAGTAAAGCGGCATGTGGATTGAGGAATAACATTTCAAATTCAACGAAAAGTATCACGATGGTCGTTTGGAAGGACTCGTCTATTTAAGATTTATAGAAAATGCCACATCACATCAGCGACTTTCCTGCATAAAAAAAAATTGTTATACAATCGGAAGATGGTGATATCTAACCCAGCAAAACCACTTTATGTTTAAAATAAACGTTAAAAATAAATTGTATGTGCTTGATATATTTTGTTTAATGTTTTGGTTTATTCTATTAGATAATTTGCACGTTTTTTTTTTTTTTTTAGTTTTGCTTAGCACTTGTGACTCAATCCGGGTCATAATCTTTGGTCAAATGTATGCCATAGGTAATGAGGTATTGTTGTTAGTGGAAGTGGTCCATCAGTGAAAATATTTAGCACACTGGGGTTTGATGCTATTGAACTCTTTTTTCTTTTTTCCTTACCGTGCAAACTATTCATGTTATAATGAAGATCGCCGGATGTGTTCTAGGCCCCGTGGTGTTTCCCCTCTATGACTTTATTTATACCTAATAAAGTGCTTTAATTTGAAATTTAGATTTTTTAAATAAAATCATTATGAAACGAAAATGAAAATATACTAAGTAATAAAATATATTCTCATTCCTCAAACCCAACTGTATCTAACAGTAATAACATTGACCTGCTTGTTGCAATTCCATGGCAGAAATCGTTTCATTAATTTTTTTCTCTCTCAATATATTTCCCGGCTTACTTATTTTTTTTTTAAATACTCTTAATTAAACTGATTGATTAGATTGCTTACTGTATAAAATAATAGAAAAACGACAAAATTAAGCGGCTAAGCTCAATGTAAAAGGAAAAAAGTGCAAACATAGTTAATGATTTCTGTGAACAATACAAAGTATATAAGATAGCTATTCAAACTTCGATAATTCGGATACAAGGAAATACGAGGACCCGTCAGAAATATCCTCTTATCTCGGTAGCGTTCTCGTACTAAAAGATAACAGAAGAGATGAAATACTGAACGACTCGTGAATCATGGGCTAATAGTTCTGCAATTGCTATGGCACTCGATTAGTTAATTGGCACTCATTGCAAAGAGTTCACTTAAAAGAGCACTTAATTTTTTAATTTATTATCAGATCGCTTCTTAACAATGTTGCCCACGTGCCATTGACTTGGTGTGAATCCTTCGCATTTCCTAGCGAACAAATCGAACACCATTTTAGATGCATAGAAAATGTTCTAATGTTTTAACATACATAGGATGCGTGTTCTTTCATCGAGAGTTATCTGTACATCTGCATGTAACAACTCCTTCATTCACTCAGCAATTCGTTGTTTTTTTTTATCTAGTAAGGCATTCAATTAAATTGTATCTCTCTTAATCGAACATCAGAAAACCTGATGTATTGAATATTCATTTAGAGAAATCCTTAATTTGAAAGTTCCATCACCTTTTATAATATCTGTTTTCTGGCACGAATCACCAATTAAAATATTGAAAAACAGTAGGTCTATTAAAGATAAATAGAAAAATAGAATTAACAAAAAAAAAAAAAAGAAAGAAAGAAATTTATATGAATTTAATTTAAATGAAATAAATTTGTCTATAGCTAAGAACTGCAGGAAAAAAATGGATACTTCGCATGGCAGATTCAGGGGTAAGAACTATAAATGGATCTCCAGCATTAAGCATTAACGGGAATAAGATTCCATGGAATCCCGAAGGTGAAGCAGTAAAATATTTAGGCGTTCTACTGGACCGAAGACTCACATGGAACCACCACATCAACCACAAGCTTACGCAAGCGTATGCAAGGCTAGCAATGCTGTATCCTATTATAAATAGAAAATCAAAACTGAAGCCACAAGTGACTATACTCTTGTACAAAACTATCTTACGTCCACTATTGATGTATGGTTGCGAAGTATGGGGTGCTGCATCATGTTCAAAACAAAAAAAGCTGCAAACATTCCAAAACAAGGTCTTAAGAATCGCAGTAGATGCCCCATGGTTTATCAGAAATGAACAACTCCACCGAGAACTCAAGGTAGAACACATAGACGAGTTTATAAAAAATCGTTTCAGAAAGTTTCACTCCCAGCTGCCGTCTGTTAAGAGAGCTGTTGCCTTTAACCTCGGGAAACCAACAACGTCCCGTAGGCTAAAACCAAGACTTTTACAAGACATTCTTTTATAGCATGTGCATATTTACTTTATTATTATAATTATCTATTTATTTTTCTTTTATTTCTTTTTTTTCTTTCGTTTATGTTCGAGTTTTACTTAATATTGATGTATTATAAATTTGATCAGTTAAGGGTGTCTCCTGCGTGAGACCATTCCCTCACATATCCAACTGTTAAACTTTGTATATAATAGTTATATAAACCCATGTATGGCTTTAAGAAGCCGAGCTGGAATAAATAAAGATTAAATAAAAAAAAAAAAAAAAACTATAAAGGGTTAAAGATATACCTACTTAATATTTATACAAATTGCATATGCTACACTAACTTAATACTGAGAATGCCCAAGTGCAATGACTGTTTCTTCCCTAAAAAATAAAGAAATAAAAGAATTTAGAGGGGAGATACACTCAACTGTTTCTTCTATACGATAGGTTAAATGATTATCAGGATTTTCAGTTTAATTTTTTTTTTTTTCGAAAGCCAACGTTTCGATCCAACTTGTGGATCTTCATCAGGGCTTCTGAGTCCAGGTTGAATCAACCTGGACTCAGAGGCCCTGATGAAGATCCACAAGTTGGCTTTCGAAAATAAATAAATTTTAAACTGAAAATCCTGATAATCATTTAACCTATCGTATAAAATAATTTAGATGTCTGACATAGATATATTTTTTTAAGAGCAACTAAATCATTTTTTTTTGTTTTTTTATTATTGACATAGCAAAGCATTGGCACTATTGAAACCATTTCATGGGGGGATTCAAAGGCGGGAGAAACCAAACGAAAACTTGAAGTCAGAATTCTTTATACGAATCGGTAGCTATTCATACAAAACTTCCGATAAAAGGCAAAAATAAAAATCTGGAAATACCCTTAATGATTAATCTACGTAGAACACAGAACTAAACGAAATTCTTTAGCCTCCTCCCCGAAAATATTTTCTGTCTACGCCAATGGTACGACATGTATAGATTTGTCTTTTTGAAGAATTATTCCACATCCTTATTTTGTCATAAACATAATATTAGATTCAATCATACATTTAAATTTAAATTAAAAAAAGAATAAACAGTTCTGAAACTATAGTCCATTCCACGTCGACATGGCAGTAGATCTCGTGCGCTGTTGCCAAATCTACCCGATTTTCATGTTAAAATTCTGAAAACTCCATTTTATTTTTTTGTAATTTTATAATGTGCAGAATATGATTCTCTATCAGCCAGTTCTGTGATAAGGACAGAGTTATCAAGATCTGTGCGTGTTAGAGAGAGATAGAACTCCCTATGCAAAACACATACTGCCATCTCGACATTGAATGGACTGTAGGAATATGCCAGAAATGAGATTTTTAAATTTAGTGAAATAAATTATTCATTGTTGGTCCAGAGTTTATACCAACAATATTAATATTATATTTATTTATATTGTATTTATATAATATTTATAATATTACATAATATTTACTAATATTTGTAATATTAAATAATATTTATATTATATTTGTGAAGACCATTTAGTTCAGACTCTTAATTACATAATCTCCACAAACATTGGTATTCTCATAACAAATAAAATCTCTCGTTCCAAAAATATGACAACTGCATTTCTTAAAAGCCCTTTAAGAAAAAGCCCCTAAGTGATCCTGTGAAGTGACAGCTTGTCTTAAATTTGAACTAAGGTCCTTAAATCTATTTCCGATTGCGAAAAAAAAAAAATTATGACTTACTGGATTATCATGGGCTTTTCCGTGATTCACTGAGCGTCACGATACGATAATATTATTTCGAAGACTAAAGGATACGAGCACGACTTCAGATTCATTTGAACGAAAAATTTTAAGAAGTAGATTTTGGTTCAATCTCCTTAATGGTGTTTTAATTATTTTTATCACACTTCTCATATTATTAAATAAATCCCTGAATCATGCTAGGTACAATTAGAATCATTTGCAAAATCTTGAAAATTATTGTCTCTATTATTAGAATATATGTGTAAATTTACTTAAAATGTTTCCTTTTACTTTATATCTAACTATTTTTCATTGTTATTGTAGTATTTATTTCAGTTAAAATTAATAGACTGGATAAAACTTAGGAAGTTGGATTTTTTTATATACATTGTATTCAATGTATCAGTGCATTTGAAAGGGAAATAGATGCAGTTCAAGGACGAATAACATGTTATTTACTAAAAATAAAAATCAATTTTAAATTTGCATTTCTCTTTACACTTAAGTATACACAAGACATACTCTTATCAACTACGCAATCAAATTTACAATCAGGAGCTTCACGTGTGAAAGATATATTACTTCTAACAATTGATTTCATAACAGTGGACAAGATATTTTCAAATTTTTTGAATTGAGAATGGTTTTTTAGCAAAAAAAAATTAATGGTTCTCCCCCTCCACACCTTATCACTTCATACATACACAAAAAAATTCGACTAGTAAGTATGCTGGAGATGTGAATCTTATTTCAACATTTATTTATATAACGCACTATTCATTACATCAACGATACTTCATGAAGAATTTTTCTGAATATTTTAGGTATTGAAAATTACAACTGTATCGACCAAAATACATAATTAAATGCAATTCTTGTAGAAAAAATAATTTAAAGAAAAGGCATATAGAGAACTTGGTTGGTAGTACTAAACATACATTTCTAACTTAAAATATCACGAGGAGTTTATTATGAAAGGACTGGTCCTGGATTGGGCTAAATCCAAAGAAAGAGCATTAATGATTTTGCGAAGGATTTTTGATACGAGAGGATTTTGATATTTTGATAGAGCCACACAGCCAAATTCCTTACAGCAAATAGGTCTTGTTAATGTCATATAAAAGTTTTGTTATTACAGATTTGAAGTTTTTGAGCGTTTGTCAAGTAAGTGCTGAAGTAGGCGGTAGCGTCAAGCTGATTCTTGTCGTTTCAGTGCGGTGCGAAGTAAGACGTTTGTCAAGGTGGATTCGTTAATAGCGTATCTGTTCGACCGGGATAAAAGGCATAATTTTATTGAAAAACAACACATTTGATCTATCTTATCCTCTTGTACTTAGATGTTATCTTCTAATGGTTGAAGAAAAACGTTTATAAGAACCATAGATATCGAACTATTTTAAAATTTTAATATACAATTTAAAAGGTATTGAAGACTTGAAAAATTTTTTAGACATCTACTTAAATTGTCACAAAACAAAATCTTATACTAATTTAAACCATCAAATGCTTTAGGTACCCTATCTTTTCACCCACGTACCCTTATTGTATTGATTTAATTTAAACTATCAACAATCAACTTAATGCCGCCTATGGTCATCACATGTTATGTTCAGTCATCATATTAATTCGCTCGCATTTTTGAAATAATAGTTCCGAATTTCCAAAAGAATTAATATTAACTAATCAAGAACTTCTTTTCTTTTTTTTTCATCCTATATACGTATTCTTATCAAGCCTAAACCAAACTGTCCGTGTGATCTTGGGTCGATACCTTCCAATGAATGTTCCAATACGTTTGAACTAGTCATTCCGTTCATTATATTTCTGGAGTTTCTGCAAATGTTTATTGGATTTCCCTGTCTCATATGAAATAATAAATTTTATCTTTATTATTAATTTTTTCCTTATATTATCCACCATTCTTCGATTCAGCACATTAATTTGTTGTTGTTTTTTTATATTAAACAATCACAATGAGTCATTCAACACACTGACACTGAATGTTCCCTTTTGATTCGCAAAATGTCAATGAGGCATTGTTCCTTGTTATACGAGTCGAATGTTGATATTTCATCCAACAATATTAATTAAATTTTGTTTGATGTTTGTGTGCAAAATCTTACTAATTCTTGATCCAAACTAATTGTAAGTATAAGTGATTTATTGTCCGTTTTTATGAAAGAGTTTATTACATGGCTTATCTGATGTAATATGTTGCAAGAGGCTAAAGCTGTTTATGATTTTTCCGCAAGATACCAATTAATTTTCAAATTAGTCGTACAAAGATGAAAACTAGTTACATGTATGCGCACTTTTGTAATTACAAGATTAATTATAATAATTAAAAATGTATGTTTTTGTATTAATATTACAATACATTCACTGAGAAATTAACAAAAAATTACCAATATTGACATTTCCCATCCAATAATACTCATAATCCTATCAATTTGAGATATGTATACTATATTGTATTTTCTCTTCAAAAAACTAATACGTAATTAAAACAAATAGCACCGTTTCTTTTGATCAGAAAAAGTGAACTTTAAACATAATAAAATAACTATAAGAAAATCTTTAAATTATACTCTGTTTTTTAAACTCCTTCCTATTTCTGCCCTTGAAACTTCAACTCATTGATTAAATGGCAATGACGGTGTAGTTTATCTTGGGGTATCGAAATCCAGGGGTGCTTTAAACCCTCTTGTATAAGAAAAAAAAGATTCTTTGAGGCTATCCGACATATATGTTAGTGCACATTTCTTTCTTTAATGATAGTAATATTCCATGGTCCTAAAACGTCTATTAAAGTACCATTTATTCTTTTAAACGATATTAATAGGTATTATTTATCAGTCATTAACATTATTATAGTATTTAAAGATAATTTTTGTGTGTACGAATGTAGCACATTCTTTGTTTTAATTTTATACTCATGCGTCCCTACCGTAAACCACCAATTTTTTTATTTTATTTGTAAATATTTAATGTAATAAACCGGCCTCATTGGCATGCTTCTTTATTATATATCAAAAATTTATTCTAAACGGTCATCAGTCTCAGAATAGTAAAATTACTTTCATTTCATTATTAGTAAAATGTAGAATTTGAAAAAATTATCTGAGACTACTTATAAACATAAAAGGAATTTTAATTTTATCGACATCAGTAGAGGATCCAGAAATATTCTGAGGGGGCCCAGTTCTTTGTTACTTTTTTGATGTGTCATGAAGGACCTACTTTAAAACATTTGTGCATAGTTACTATGTCAATTGCTATTAAACGTTTAAATACAATCCATTTTTCATATACGGAGTTAAAATAAGTTACTAAAAATACATTATACATAGAAGATATTTAGGCTCCTCATCTCTCATGGAGGGGGGGGGGTAGGGTCTACTGATAAATTGTGCTGTAAGATCCTGATTTCCATTAGACCGGAAAACAAACCACATTTGGCAGTCTCAATTATTCCCTTCCTCCGAATATTTAAACATTTTGAAATATAAGGGTATTTATTATCAGTTTTAAAACATTAAAAGACACTGCCTATGTGTTCACTTATCACATCGTTTCATTTTTATTAGTCTGTAAGAAATACTTTCAATAAAAAGTTATATTACGTTCTATATATATTACACTCTATATATGTTAATAATTAAATAATAATGATATTAAATATAAAAATAGTTTCAAATATGCTTCAAAAGGTTTATGCCTTATCTGATTGCAATATACGAGGACGACTTAGTATCACACTGGAATTATTCCTCATGTCTCTGGTAAGTAAGGGGATAATGAACCTAGTTGTAAAAATAATCATTTTAATTTAAAAACCAGATTTTTTCTCTCCCTAAAAAAAAAAAAAAAAAAAAAAAAAAAAAAAAAAAAAAAAAAAAAAAAAAATTACGTTCTAAGGAAATGCACTATATACTTGTAAGTGCGTGTAATTTTATAGAAATCATTTGCATTAAACCAACATGAATAATATTTAAATCACAACAAACTCTTCAGACTTCAAACAATCCTTGACATTGATTTGCACACCTGCAACCTACGTAGAGATCGCCAACAATGGAAACAGTATAGATAGGAATAAACAATTTTAAATGACATTTAATAAATATATTCTTATTGTAAACATTTAGCATGATATATATTTGTCTATATTCTAACTAAAGTTTGAGAACGAAACGTTTTTCACATGGTAAATTCAAGTGACGGTTTTCAATGCCGTAAACCACTGTAAAAAATCGCAGAACCAACGTCATCAATTTATTTTTTGTGCTTGCGCATTCCCAGACTACTGCTTATCTCAGTCCTTTAATTATTAACGTAACACTGACAACTAACACAATATTGTCATAGTGCCAGACGATTATGTTCAAATGCTATTAGAGGACCATTTTATAAGATACGTATTAGATAGTAACAGGAATAATCATAAGCAATGATCGAGATCAAAAAGATTGAATTTAAATTAGGAATCAAAAGATCTGCTTTAATAGTAAACAGCAAGAAAACGTGGAATACCTAGGCAGAAGTGGTCCCAGAAAAAATATGAAGGGGGGGGGGGGGACTTTGGTCGGTAGCAAACAAAAACTCACATCGCTCACTCCTTTCAATAACACCATATCTCAAAAATCATGATTTTTCAGAAGAGTGAATTTAAAGTTTAAAAGTATATAGATAATAAGCTAGATATTAAGATACTAATGTATAAAATGTTTAAATTTTAAAAATTGATATATGACGGTATTTAAAAGAGTGATAAATGGATTGTATAAACAACTTACAATTATTTATCAAAATAATAGGCACTTTATTAACTTCATATAAAGAAACACTATATAACAGAATATTTGTAAAAAGTTAAACGCGTAAATTTATTCACTGATTTTCGGAATTTCTGCGTGTACCGAAACCCACATCTCCAATATTAAAATTAAAATTTGACACTCATACAACGACCTACGAAATGACGTAAATAATTTTAGTCCTGAACCCTCTTGTAAAAATCTATTTTTTACAATTGCAACTGATTTTAAAATAAATTTATAATACTAGCTGACGCTTTTTTATTTGTTTTTCTTTCTTTTACTTTTTTTTTTTTAGATACGTTCCTAGAAGTATCTGTTGAGATGTGACGAATACTTCATCCAGTAAATCATAATAAGTAAGTGGATTGAGAAGCTAAGAGATTAAACGATGAATGGTATAATGTACCCCGTTCAAGATAACCGCTGAACTCATCAACAAATGATATATGTAGTCCGATTTCCCTAATTGCTCTTGATCATTCCAAATCCTTCGGTACTCTCGATCGTAGGTACTTTGGCAGAAATGGATTTACTAATCTATCTGATGAACCTGTAGAAGTTCCAAAATAACATATCGTCGATAATTTCTGACATATCCTAATAATATTTTGGTCAAATTCAGTTTATTACGTTATGCATTTAAATTTTGAAATGCAATTAATTCACATTAGTTTATGGTTTAAAATTGATGAGGAACCATTGGCATACTGAGACTAATCTTTTTTGAAAGATGCGAGTAGCAGTTTTGGAAATCAAAAGTTTTTTTTTAAAGTGAGGAATTTAGATTAGGCTGTGTCCTCGACTGTGTCAAAACTTCAATGACGGTATATATTTTCATACCTTTTATCTACGGATGTTATGCTTCTAATATTCAAATAAATATATTGTTCCTTCACGTTATAGAAGATCCTAGGTATTTATTATCTGCGGTGTTTTACATGGGACCTTCTTCCCTAATCTTTTTCTCCATTTTTATTTTATATCATCCTACATAAAAGGTATCGTAACTCGACTTGGGTTACATATTTCAATCTCACACTTTTCTTTACTTCGATTAGTTTTGTATCGGAGATTTGATGGTTTCGCTTTTTATTATATTCGACATGTTACAAGTGTGAATGGTCCTAAGAGTTGAAATTGCTCTCAGAAAATGGCCACGAGTGATTTCCTCCAATATTTCCAATCGAAAACTCTATGTTATTACATAACTTATGATATCCTATGTTTCATTTTTAAGTAGGTATCTCGTCAAATTATAGTAGTTACATAGCTTGTTTCGAACATGATTATTACCCTTTTAAAGAAAGCCAATCCCAAAATAAAAATATAAAAATTTTATATAAGTTCTTCCTAGTGTCAATCTTCTTTGCGATTTCTTTGCATTGTCAGCTCATGTAAGATATATAAAATGAGTTAATTGTGGACCTGTTCTGGAAGTCATTCGAATCCTTGGCTTGATGCCAAAGGCTGTTAACCTTTTGAATGTAGTCACCTGGAGATTCAAGTTTTGTTTGTGAAGATTTTTGCCTGGTATTGGCATTAATGAAAAAACAATACACTGTTGTTATTTTTTCCTAGTTTTTATTTCAAGCTTTTCCACCTTAATCCTTCAGAAATAGCATATTTAATTTATTGAGGGTTGATGCTGTAAGATATAACCTTTGCTAATTTCAAAACTTTCGATTAAAAAAAGTAAATCATAAATCAGCCAAAAACACTGCAGGTACGGGTACTCGACTGTTCCTCATAACAAATGACTAATAATTACCAATTGATTATTATTAATTACTGATTGAATAGTAAAGAATAACATAATCATTCCATATTCAATTATCTTATTTTCCATTATGCGAGGTCTCTTGACCATTGTCAATTTATTTAAATATTGATTTAATATTTTTTCTTGTCATGATGACATTAAATTTCTCATTATAATTTTTTTGTTTTCTTTTTTTTTTTTTTTTTTTATATGAAAAGAGAAAAGATAGGCCTTAGCTGGGATTTGAACCCGAATTTCCGTATCACCAGTTCGCCACTTGCGCCACCAACCACTTATCTCTTAATATCAACATTGTATTTATTTGAAAATCAATAATCTCTCCTCATTGTTTTATTGTTAGTATTTAAAACTAAAGTATTTATATTTTTATTTTTATTAAATACATGAGGAGAGTAGTTGTACTTATATGGAGTAAACCTTGCAAAATTTGAAATTAAATATAAAGGGTCATGGGGAATAACCACGGTAGTCCAATCTAGTCCATTCTGAGAAAAATGAAATTTAAAGTTTATGGTACCCTTGATCCATTTTCCAAAAGTTAAAATTAGTTTCAAAAAACATATTCCTCTAACCCAGATAATTTTTTACCACTGTACAAAATTTCTAAAACCAAATAGTAGTTTAAATGCCAATGAAATAACAAAACATCACCAAATTGCTCATTGTTGGCGGGAAAAACCATGATAGTCCATTGCTTATTTGTTTGTGACCTGTAAATTATTATTACATTTTGGGTAAACAAACAAAACAATAATACTTTAAATAAAAAAAATTATTTCTATTTCCTAATAGAAATAAATTTGTTTCTCTATTCTGTCTATTTTTGTGAGGTCGATAGTTACGTTACCCGTGTTGATCTTTTCGCCCAAGCCCAGTAGTAATTTAACTTTTATTAATGAACCGGACTCGAGTTTCATTAATGCCATGAATTGACAAAAAAATGTATTGATAACTATTGTTCTCATCTTTCAGTGTAACTTAAATTTGGTATAGATACCTCAGAATTTGTTCTGGGACGACGACTTTGGATTGGTATAACAGTTATGAGACCGCTAAGGAAGGCGTATTGCTCATCTCTTGACGACATATTATTAAAATTAGATAATATCTTCTTTCTGGCAGATAAAGGAAAAAAGGAAAGTTTTCAAAACTCATAAATCGCTTACAAAAAGTTTTCACCTGACTCGTGAGTTGAAAGTATGAGTTTTTTTATGACACCAGACATTCGTCTGTGTTTTTTTTTCTAGTTTTGTTGATTTGTATTCATCTTCACTTGAACTAAAGTCACTGTTCATATACACTTCAACCACAGACAAACACCACAGAAATGGACTACTGTTAATCTTTCCCCGACACTCAGGACTTCAGCTGTTTTTCCCCCTTGAATCGGTTTTAAACTATCGATTTTATGTGGACTATCGTTTTTTTTTTTCTCGACTGTAACAAGTATGAAAAGAAAGTACATTTCCTATACTATCAGATGGCACTACTTATTTCAAATCAACAAAAAGTGGACTACCTTGGTTTTCCCCCCTGACCCTTCATATTAGAAAAATAACACGGAATTTAATTCCATTGTCTCCTTGAGTCGAGGTGATAAGAAATTCTTCAAGTATGTATTTTACATATTTTATCAGATGACTAAAATTGTCTCATCAAAAATTCTCGCTGTATCCGTACTGATGTTTTAGAAACATTTATTCTTTAAATTCACCACATGTATTTAGTCGAAAAATCGAATGATACGAATGATCTTATGGCATTAAACACATTTAGCATTCAATCAAAAGTTTCTCAGCAAATTATTTCATTAATCATGGCGTTTGTATGGTAACTTTTTAGACGCCTATGGGTAAATTATTTTAATCATTAATCACATATGTGGACCTTATAAAGAATTCAAGAGGTCTAAGAAAAATTTAAACCATATTGAGTGCATCAAAGTTAAAATTGGAAAAATATTATATGTTGATTTGATATTAATGTTTTTTAATTCTAAAACCTCAGTCACGCCTTTTTTTTACAGTATCAGCTCCAACTTATTTAGTATTTTATAATATATGTATATTAGATATGTTCCATGTCCAGGTTCCATGTAAAACAATAAATCGGGATAGTTTCACCATTTTAAATAAAAAATGGAAGATCTATTTTTATTTTTTAGCTTTGTCTCCGCCCCTAATAGCAGTATAAGTATTAAAAAGTCGCTAAAATGGGGGGGGGAGGCTATTAATTAATTAGCATTGAGTCCTTGGTTTTCAAGAATTACATACAAGAAGGTTATTACCACATAAATGGATACTTTTTGGGTGAATGTGGGACCGAGAAATATAATTTTTTAACCGGTTGTCAACGAATTTTGAGGAACTTGTATTTAATAAAACTTATCACTGTCATTATCCACTTCGAACTTTTTACTGATCAAAAGAGTGGCATTTTCCTACCAAGTTCCACGTCTAACTCGATTTTTTACAAAAATGTTGCTTAGTCCCCCTGTCTTCTAAAATTCATATAAAAATATTTTCCACTTGGATAAACATAATGAATATTACAAATGAAAAGGTAAATCATGTTTAAACATTTCATGCATTGATAATGGTTAATTTGCGTTTTTTTCTTTCCCTTACGACTATTTCTCTCTATAATTAAGATCAATTATAAACAGCCTAAATTAGTATAAGGTGAATGTAATTTAATATGATAACTTCAGTTATCGAAATGCCGTATGTATAAATACATTAAATAATATATTACAATAGCAGAATAAGTTTTTTTTTTAACTATAATTTTAGTATAATTATTCATTTTATCATTTTAGTTAGTAATTATAGTTTACGATATATAGAAACCTTGTCAAACCGACGAAATCTAGATATAACTGCTCAATAATAACCTTCGCTACCCAAAATTTGATGTTTTTTTATTTCCTTAATATAACTAACAGTAGATTGTGATCCAGATAATATTCTGATTGGTTGTCCTTTTTTTATATAAATAAATTTATCACGAGTTATCAATATTTCTTGGTTCTAATGGAATATTTTTTGTATTTTTTTTTTTTTTAACGTAATCACAAACATATTTCGTAATTGACGAATCTGTGAACTGGATGGGGAAGTGAGATTTCGGGTTTAGAATATAACTATAGGAATTTTGACAATTATAATTTAAACAAGATTTTTTTATAAAGACTGTTCGATTAATATATTCTTCAAACATTACTGGTAGTATCATTCAAGTTGTCGGAAGGAGGTTAATCCATGATTCATGTCCTTTATAGCGAATATAGTACAAGGGTGTGAACTGGTAAGGATGTGACCTCAGATCTCGTCGACTACTCCATGTAGAGAGAGCCTCCTACGGCTATCTTTAGAAACAGGAGGTAGAAATATTTTGCCACATTTGTTATCTGGGATGTTTATGTGCCTTGGAAAACTGGGACTGAATTCGTTTATTTATTTTACCTGGATGGTATATGTTCATTGATTTTTTTTATTCAATTCAAAACCAGTAAATTCTTTACCCGAGGAATTCACAAAAATTGTAAATCTTAATGTTTGGCAGTCGTTATTTATTTATGTGAATTGTATATTCACAATATAAAAAAATATTTAAATATTTTATTTTCTTAAAAAATAATTTCTTAATTTAGACTTAATAGTCCCATAATTAGATTCAGAAAACATAAAAAACTATAGAGGCGTAGCATGAGATAATATACAAGTTAAACCAATTTTAAGGGATATATCATTAAATTACTATTTTGGGATAACTATAGTTAAACTAGATTAATTAATAATTGTGTAACAAAAATTATTAGTAAAAAAAGAAAGACCAAATCCAACATTACAACACCGTAATCATACTACGTTACATTATATATATATATATATATATATATATATATATATATATATATATATATATATATGTTATTCTTATATTAGTATTAGAATATATCTTATATATTCTTAGTAATTCGTATAAATTACGAATAATAATCAGCAATAGGAATATATTTTAGTAATTGGTATAAATTCGAGTTTCCTTGTTCTCTATGAATATCTTTTAATTAGGTTTTAAGTGTAAAATGTCCTTCGTTCTGTAATGTAACTATATATATATATATATATATATATCCTTATATATATAAAAATCTCGTCCCGATGTTTGTCTCTCTATTTCTCAGAAACTACTCAACCGATTTTAATGAAATTTGGCTCAATGTATATAGTTTTGGCCAACTTAACGGACCGGATGGTTTTTAACTTGATTAGTGATAAAAATAATTCTTATATATCGAATTATTGCAAATACAGTAGGTCGTGTTTCGATTTATTAACATGGCGTCATATGTCGACTTCATAATGTTTTTGTTTATAAGCATGCTATTGTAATACAGGTTATCATTATTATAATTTTGTATTGCGTTATGTGAGTGCAGTTATTTGTTCCTATATTATTATTTTCCACAGACAAATAGTAATACAAATTTGTATTTATTGTTAATTTTCATTAAAGAATAAATAAATCAAGAAAAGGTTACAATAAATTCTCAAATGTGTAGGTACTTTTTCTTCCTTTTCCTTTTTTATTTGTATTCAAATTAAATTACTAGCTAAGCGCTGAAACGCTTTGCTGTGGCCCACCCTGATATCTTAGTAAAGTAAATACATTTTAATAATTTAAATTAGGCTATTATTTGAAATAATACTCTATAAATATTGTAACAGCACCTACTGTCATAGGTGTAACCTAATAGAAACCCGACTTGGGGAGTCAGTGTGGCCAAAAATTAGTGAAAATTAGTAAGCTGGCTACACTGCGGATAACCAGTCGTAAAAACTCCCTCGCAAAAAGAGTGTGTTTTGATTAGGTGTTGTGGGATACTTTGTGATTTGCTAAAGAATTGCATAATTAAGACTTTAATATTATATTTTCAGTTGATTTATTTAACAAAAGTTTCTTTATTTTCATTATTCGTTTTGTTATTATTATTTAAATACAGTGTTTTTTTTTATTTTACCAAACCTTTCTAACATTTTTATCCCGAGATCTAAAATGTAAAATTTAAAAAATGTCAGTGAAGATTTGTAATTCCTCCTTTATCAACAATAATTTAAAGTTGAGAAAATTTAATCCCAATCGAATAGAGGCTGTTACTTCCTGTTCAGCAGAGTTGTAACTATCTTTAAATGTAAAATTTAAGAAATGTTAGCGAAGATTTTAATCCTTTCTTTAATTTAAAGTAGGCTATTATTGGGAATGATATTTCGTTGTTAATTTCACCAGAATACAATTTTTTACTTATCTTTAAATGATTGTTGATTAAGAAACGATTACAAATCGCGGCAGTTTTTAAATTTTACATTTAATGATTATTACACCTCTACTGAACAGGAATAATTGTTATTTTTAGTTAACCTCAAGTTTCAGATTTATCCGCCATAAATATGAGAGTACTACTGCAAAATAATCCATCGGCAAATATATTTTTTAAACAATTGCTCTATATTGGAAACGGTGAAATAGAGCTGCATTGAAATTCAAAATTTATCAAATTACCAGAAAATTTCTGAACTGTTGTAGGGATGAAATGAAATGAAATGAACTGTCTACGAAATATAAAGTGTCTGTCCTGATATTTTGAACAATTATTTGGACTATAATTGGCTGGGTAGTCGTGCTATTTTGGCAACAAAAAATGTTGATTTCGATGAAATAAACTTCCAAAATCAATTGACAATGTTCTAGATGTAAACGAAGCTGTAAATTTCCCATCTGAATTTTTTAATTCCCTGGATGTACACCCAAACAATCTCCAGTTGAAGATTGGCTCACCGATCATTCTTCTTCGTAACTTAAATCCACCTCAATTGTGCAACGGTACACGTTTGGTCATTAAAAGGATCACAGGAAATGTTATTGAAGGAAAAATGTTGCCTGGAAGGTTTACAGGAGATATCGCCCTGTTGCCACCTATTCCCCTGGAACCGACAGAATTTTCAATAAAATTTAAAAGGCTTCAATATCCTATTCGTTTGGCTTTTGCCATGACCATAAACAAATCCCAAGGGCAAACAATGTCCACTTGGACTTTGAAAATCCGTGTTTTTCCCTTGGGCAATGGCATAACTCACGTGGGAAATGGGTATCGCCTGCTCACGTGTGTGGAAACCATCAAATCTTTGGTTTGTGTTAAAAAAAACAAACAGGTTAACCCAAAACATTTTGAACAAATTAGTACTTGAATAAATACAAATTCTTAATTGTATTATGTAAAAACCTCTTTAAGAAGAGATTTATTATCACTCAAATATATTGCTAAATTAAAAACTTCAACACACTACCCTCTTACCGAACACTCATTAGCCGAAGGGTTGGGAAATCGAGGTCTCAAAGAAGTTGAGAAAAACGCCTATCAAAAGGACATATATGACGCGTTAACCAAGATTGGCATGACCCTGAGCAAAATTAAACCCGTTGTTAAACTAACAATACCAAGTTGAAGTAGTGTTAGGCCAATAATCAATAGATCAATGGCTGAGGTTATCAAAACTTACTTCAGTCATCCTTTTTAAAATTAGTGGAAAAATATAGCCATTTCGAGTTAGTTTATACCGATCCATAAAAAAAGGGCGATAGTGTTGGCAGCTCTGTGAGTCGTAAACACAATCAGCTCCTTTTTAATCAAACTACATTGAAATATGAGATGTAAAAAATAAAAACTTTAACTTTCCTATATTCTTTACCAAATACTTTTAAATGGTGTAATGCTCTATTCTCAATCACGTTGGATTTTGATTAGCTGAAAGGTTTTCATCTTTACCAAAGAATATTGGTATTACTGTATTTGTTTAAAAATATTAGGATATAACTACTGAGCCACAGCAACGCGTGGCCGGGTCTGCTAGTATATATATAAACTACAGAAGAAACTCGAGATCAAGGAAACTCGAACAGGGAAAAGAAGACTGAAATTTAAGATGTTTAAATATTTGTGTATTCATTCTTATCAAAAAGAGAAAAATACTTTATTAAATTAAAAAATATATAAAGTAGTGCTGCCCTACTGTGTTGCTACGCACACAGCTTACTGATCAATCTGTATAAATGAAAAGTTTGAGAGTTTCGATTGAATTAAGTAAATTTTTGAACATATAAAATTTACAGATTTTACAGAGATTGCTATAGCAGAGATATTAATTAACAATTGAGAAAATTAATAAAAAATGTAATGGTTCCTCCTGTAGGAAAAGAAAAAACATCTATCAATAAAAGGAAAGGACTTGATATCTATAAAAACAAAACATAGAAATAATTATAACCGTAAATTAAAATAAAAATGATTTTAAATATTCTTGAAGTACAAGTTATTTGACCCCTATATATTTTTATTTTTAACTATCGGCTTTAAGAATTATTTTAGAAAAAACATGCCATATAATTGAGGGACCGATAATGCCACGACAATTTGGTTTATCAAATTATTTAAATAATTCTAGTTCTGTTCGATTCTTGTTTTTTTTTTCTAGGTTAGATGAGTTCTGAGTCGAACCTCCTCTTGACTTCTTAGGGTGTACGCTACCTCCGATTTCAATTACGATCGAGATTGGATTCGTGGTTACTCACTCTTCTTTTTACTGTCTACCTTACCATGAAATAATATATATCACAGCAGCCAATCTCCTCACTACACCCTTGTCCTAACACACTGCTCTTCATTCTCTTAGCAAGAATATTTTCGAAAGATAAAATTCTTGTTATAATATTATTTTATAAAATAATTCTTCTTCCCGAAACATGGATTAGTTAAAAACATTTTGCCCTGCGTTGAGAAGACATAATAATTCTTCACAACAGAGATGGTAAACGATTCTGTAAGGCTTCCTTAATGCTGTAATTCTAAAAGGCTACTTAATATACGACCGTTTTAGATGATATCATATTTCTGAAATGAGTATATTTATGTGAGCAGATAGATCGAGCGTTATGCAGAGCGATGACCAGTTTTTCTCTTTAATTTCACTTATCATTTTTCTTTTCATGAACTTGAATAGGATTACTCCAAAAATATTTATAAACATACTTTCAAATACTCAATAATACTACAATGATTAAGTTATACGAGATCTCTTATTTAAATGTTCATTTTTTTAGGATTTGTAATAAAATATTTATTATATATGTAATAAAATTACTTCGTACATCCGATTAATTGCCGGATGAACTTCGGTCAGACTTTCACAATAAACTCTGTGATCTTCCTACTTAGTCATTCTATTATTACTATTTCAGTATAAATAATTATACATGTAGGTCCAAAGAACTTTAAAGATTTTTGTTATCTTGAAACACTATTTTTTGTTAGAATATTTTTTGAAGTTGAACGTGTTTTCACGTTAAACAATTTCCGATACAGATCAGAACAACGCAACTACAGTTTCCGCTATTATTAACATAAGCAGCAAACCAGAACAACTTCCTGTCGGAGATTCATTTACATTTTGGTCATTTATTGAATTGTTCCTTATCTAAATAAGCATCGTACTGTTTACCTGGGGGTTTACCATAATCATGCGGGAGTTGCAATAATATTAGCTCTTCAGCCCATGCTGCTAGTAGGCAAGTTGGGTAGAGAAAGAATGAAATAAAGTGCAACAAATTTGTGAGGAACCCATTGGTTGGCTGATCGGATAAGCAATCGATTTAGGTATGAATTGTGCCGAATATATAAATTATTAAATTAAGATATTTAAGGTATCTAATATATGACTAATAAATTTCCTTTTAATGATTCCTTATGAATTCGTTGTCATGACTTGAAGCATTTTGGGTAAGTTTTTTTTCTATTATAAAATTCCCCCTACCCTCTCCGAATTGTGTCGATAAAACTGTGGTTATTTTCGTTTTTTTATAAAGGCTTCAAAGAGAAAGCTATTGAGCAGGTCCAAGTAACGGTGCTTCTTTCATTTGCTGTTTTCACTCACCCCCATAAATGGCCACTTGTACGTTTATGAACAAACAAAAATCCTGTTAATAAATGAACTAAATAAGAGATGGGTTACGTAAAGGGAATCATTTTTAAGTAGATTTAAATAAAATTTGAGCCGGAAGACAATGTTTTCAAAAGGTAGCAATTTAATGGGTGTAAACAATGATTGGCGAGTCGGGCTATAAATATCAACGATGATTTTACTACCAGCTTGAGTAATCAATACTGCTACTTGATTATAAAAAAAGATGAACAGAATTTAAATGGGAGAAAGCTCCGTTGAAAGAGAAGTAAATTTTTTTGTAAATGTCATTATTTTTTAGGAAATACCATGATTTAAGTTTTGTGACGGCTTTATAAGGTATTTGAAAAAATATATACGAGTGCTGAGATTTGGTTTTTAAAATTAATAATTAGTTAAAATAAGAGCTGAATTCGAGATAAATCAATAAATAGGAAGCACTTTGAGAAAGCTTAAGTTCCCAGAGTTATTATTATCTATTTCCTTATAAAGCCTTTCATAGACTTCCTTCTTATCTTTTGAATGTTTGAATATCAATGGAACCATTATAGAGCAAATGAGAAGAGCATTGTGACATTTTCAAGGGCAATAAGGAGCCGACAATCACCCCTCGCTCAACCTTTATCTCCCAGTTCATTCTGTTAACGTTGGCAGCATTGTGTTCCCTTAGTTGCCTTCCCTACTGCTTCAGTTTTCACCACGTGAGCCGGCGCTTAGAAGCTAATGCTGCGTATTTCATCATGCTTCCGAGGCTGAGTCTTCAAAATAACCAATATCTTTTCTTTCTTCGGTAACTACATTTGATACATCATAGCATTGCAAACTGTAGGTTAAACTTCAAGAATATTGTAAAAAGGCAATTTTTGTGTATGTAGCAGTTAAAGTAATCAGGTACTTACTTAAAATTTCTGTTAATATGCGGTAAATATTGTGAGTGTTCAAGAAATTTCCAAGTTAATTGAGAGAGACACGTTAGTAGTTGTAATTGGCATGTCAAAGATCATTCTCATTAAGTGCTTTCATTAATCAGTACCCTAATTGTGTTTCCAGCCACTGACATTATTCTTAATTGCTCGTTTATGACCAATTGGGCCTGACACTTGTCTCAACCGCTGGAGTAAAGGAATTTCGTACAATGGAAAATTCAGGACCCCCTACAAACTCACCTTCTGGTATGCTTTTAATGACTCCGGTGGAGGAAAAGCCTGATAAAGTTCGATTAAAAAAAGAACTTGGTCTGCTCGAAGGAGTTGCTATTATTCTTGGAATTATTTTTGGATCAGGTAAGTTAATATATTTGAGCTATATCCTCTTGGTAATGACTAAATAAAGAAATCTGTGGCTAAGGAGTACTTATATTTAATATTATTCGGTTTGGTTTGAATTATATTTATGGTGTAATAACTCACAAATATAAATATATTTTTTCTTCTGTCTTCTTTCATCAAAATATATCCTTTGAATATATTTTGGTAATCAAACTTCTTTATCTTTGTCTAATGGAATAATGTTTAACGCTGAAATAAAATGTCATATCATATTATAATTTTAAAATTATGGAACATCTAAATCTTGCTTCTATATTTTGTTGCGATTCATTATTTTTACATTCCAAATGTTCAAAATTGTTACTCAATTTAATTAGATAATTTTTTTTATTACTTTCCTGGTAAGTATCTACATATTATTTTCGAGTTCTGATTTTCAGCTATTGCTACATTTTGATTTAATCTCAAATTCGTTTTAATTTTTATAGATTAATAATTCCTTCATTTTATGTGCCTTCAGTGTATTTCTTAATTGATAACTTAGTAATAATGCATTCTCTCACTATATTCATATGAAATCTCCCGAATTTTATTTTTAAAATAGTTTTATAAGCTTTTAAATTCGTTTTTTCACTTAGAATTTAGTCTCATATTATTCTATCAATAGTTTGCTTTTTACAATATGGGAAGCTAAATTTTTTTTAAGAGACCTATTATTTTAGAAATTTAATATCAACAGTAAAGAAAATATACCACAACTATCCCTCTATATTTTGGGGTTTCCAATTTCTGTCGCTAATAGTGAGCTGTTTCCTTTTGAGCTGTGATTCTGCTAAATTTTAATTAGTTTTTACTCTTTAGATTTTATTCTCGTTTAATGAGGTCTTATATATAAACATCTTTTTATTATTGTTATTATTATTTTTTTTTTTTTAGTGAACCATAATATTTACTATATATCATTAAAGAGAAACAAATAATAAGAAAAAAAAAAAAACTATTCACTATACGTAAAATATATTCTACTAAAATAAACTTATTAAATAAACAAATACACAATAATAAATATATACACTAGTTTGTAGTATAAGATCAAATTAAAAACAAAAGAAATAAAACCACTGGTCATGTAATAAATATTTTAACCAATAACTAAAAAAAAAAATGCCCTTATGATAATATTTTTCAAGTTATTTAAAAATTCATAAATAGTAATAAAACTATATTCCTAATTATGTATATACAATTATTTAGTAACAATGTATAACCCCTGCTTATTCAGTAATTAGTTATGTTTTTGAAATTCATTAGAATGAATTCTCTAAATGTCAGTGTTGAGTATCATAATTGAAGCTGTTTACCAAGTAAACAAATACTCTTTAAAATAATTATTTGTAGTTCAAATTCTCATTTTGATAATTATTGACTTATAAAATTTTGGGGGAAATCAATTCTTTATATACTTTTTTTTTTCGGTTGGCGCATTAGGCCTAATGAGACCTTTAGATATATATATAATTATATATATATATATATACAGTGGCTCACAGTCAAAATGATGCAAGGAATTAACTTTGAAAAAAAACTATTTTATACCAAGCCAAAATTGATTTTTAACAATCTTTGTTTACAAATATAAAGTACAAACATTAGGCTAGAATTGACAATACTTAAAAGCTTATTTGAGATCAAATCCTAAAATTAAACTAAAACCTCATGAATAAATATACACTTCTAAGGTCACAGTGAAAATGATGCAAAATTAAAAACATCCAAAAAATCAAAAATATTTTGAATTTGAGTACTTTGTAGGTAAGCCTTTATCTTTTATTATCTCTTTCGAACAATTAGGCATGGATTGGACCAGTTTTTCTGGCTTATATCTTCCCATTCTTCTTGTAGCACCTTTTTGAGATCTTCTCGGTTTGATATCTTATGTTTTGTCACTTCTGTTTCTAATTTACTCCTTGAATTCTCTATGACGTTTAGGTCTGGTGATTGGGAAGCTGTTTTTATAGTTTTGGGGTGAATTATATAAACACCATTCTCTTGCAAGATGAGAAGAATGCTTGGGGTCGTTACCACTATAAAAAGCAAAATTATTAATTTAATAGCTCGGTTGCACTTGCTTTAAATTTTTTCTTTCAGGATGTGACAATATAAATGTCTATTCATTGTTCACTCAATAAAATGAAGATTTCCTACCCCCCGAGGCAGCAATATACCCCCAAACTATGACATGACCACCTCCAGGTTTGATGGTCGGGCGAAGTTATTTTTCATGGCGCTCTTCATTTGACATTCTCCAGACGAAACCTCTTCCATCAGAGCCAAACAAATTAAATTTTGGCTCATTCGAATACAGATCACTTCCGGAAGTCCATGTCTTTTGTTAAACAATGCTTAGCAAAATTGATTCGAAGCTTTTTATTTTTGTCAGTGATATAAGGTTTTTGGCATGTAACTCTACCGTTGTATTGGTTTTTTCTTAAGACCCTTCGAATGGTTTCAGCACATACCATTTTATTTAAATGTTTTTTAACTAATGTGGTCAACTTTGGAGCACCAAATTTTGGATTATTTGTTATTTGGCACAAAATCCAACGTTCATCATAACGAGTAAAAAAATGTTTTGCACTCACACTAGCTTTTCTTATTATTCTATTTTAGTTTTTAAAACTTTCAATAATATTTTGAACGGTGGCATAACTCTTATTGATAGTAGAGGCAATTTTTCGTTGTGTTTTGTCCATTTTCAAATTGCAAATCACTATTTCTCGTTCACGAATAGTTGTTTGCGCACCCATTTTAAGCAAAAGCTCGAACTAGACTGATTACTAGTATTCATATTGTTTATTTTTGTTTCCATTGAAAGAATGAAAAGAAATTAAAAGGTTAATAAACTCATTTACCCGATAATTGAAGAATACTTGTCACTTTCACTTTTTTTCTAAACGGAAGTAAACGTTGCATCTTTTTCACTGTGACCTCCAATCCCTACGAGTTTTAATGAAGATTTTTTTTTCTCTTTCTCTAATTGCTGTGCAGTTGATTTGATTATATAAATTTAATGTATGACAATGAACGATTATGGCCTCATGTGCATTGGTTTTTAAATTTTAACAAAGAGGAAGTAAATAGCATTTGAAATAAAAATATTCGTTTGCATCATTTTGACTGTGAGCCACTGTATATATAATTACTTTTTTGCATTGAGCACTTGAAAATAATTTTTAAATATTTTCTTAAGAAGATAACATATTTGCCTTAGCTGCGATTTCAATCCGGATTTTCTTATCAACAGTAAGGACGCCACCAAGCACTTATCTCTGTCAAGTCAATCCATTCTCTTCATTGGTTTCCTTTCCCACCGATCTTGTAAGCTTTTCAAATTGTACGGGGGTAGTGGACTATTCCTCTAATTAGTAAGGGCTTTTGTCCATTGCCAATTTTTAAAAATATTTATTCAATTTGCCAATTTTTAAAAATATTTATTCAATTATTTTTTTATGTTGAGAACTTGAAAATTACTTTGACAATATTTATCTAAATGTGCCCACATTGTTTCGTAACATACTAGTAATCATTGTTAATGAGGCAAACAAACTTTTGAAATTAGTTTATGGTTTTTAAATGTAATTGGATTGTATATTTAAGATATCAGACATCACAAAAGTGAAAAAAAAAAATCCTTTTTCTTTTGCACTAGGAAATTCACTTAACTTCCATTTTTTTTTTTGTTTTGTTTTTTTCTCCAACACATTTACCATTATGGAAATTAGATTTATTTGTTAATATGATTCTGTCGGCATGCATGTGGCCCACATATAAATAAAAATGGAAATCTTCTTTTTTCAAAATTTCAAATGAATGATTCAGTAAAAATAAAATTATGTGCAGTGTGATATAAGTCCATGTGTTAATCTAAACTTGAAGTTGATTTTTCTTTTCTTTTCTTTTTAGTTCTATTGTTTATGTTAATTACCTGTAGATGATTTTGGTTTGGAAGTAAATTTCTTAATCTGATTACAGATGAAATCTGAAGTTTTTACCAGTGCTATTTTTTGTTTTAGGAATTTTTATATCCCCAAAAGGAGTTATTCAAGAAGTTGGTTCTGTAGGAAGTTCCCTTCTTGTGTGGGCTGTATGTGGCTTACTCTCCATGATCGGTAAACTATTGTATTTTAATATGATCTATTTAACAAGTGGTTTTATTTCTATAAACCTAACATTCTGCCCACTGAAAGGTGCCCTCTGCTATGCTGAGCTAGGGACATCGATTCCGAAATCTGGAGGGGACTATGCTTATATATTTGAAGCTTTTGGACCAATTCCTGCCTTTTTGTATTTGTGGGATGCTATGCTTATATTTGTGTAAGTTTGATTAGTAATTATGTTTCTTCTTTTAATTTTTCAAGGTCCATACTACTAAAATCATTTATATAAAAAAATCTATATATTTGTATATATTGACCCAAAAAAGTATGGGATAACCTCTTTTTTAATGGATAAATGACCAAGGAAATCCTCTTAAGTTGAGGACATTTTAACTAAAATTTAGAGAGCTTGGTGAGTAAAGTACAATTTGGTCTCTTAGATTTTTTTGTAAGAGAGATGAAAAGTGCAAGATAGATATTGAATTTTCATTAGCACCACGTACTTAGTGGTTTGATTAATAATTCTTATTATTAAGTATTAGTAATTGTGGTGATACTTTTTATACCTTATTTCTTTGAAATTTCCTATCAAAGGTATTTGGTTTTATTTTAATATTTTATTATTATCCGCTTGCTATTTAATGCATAGATTTTCATAAAACTATTGATATAACATCTGTGAAATATGTAAATTTAGCAATCCTGGTTTTTGTTTCAACAGTTTTATTAGATACTAGCTGTATATACCGGTATCACCCGGAGAATTTCATTTTTTAAATCTATAAATTCTATAAAGTGAGACTTTTATCGACTCAAATAGTCGATTTCGTAAAAACCAATGTAAAGCGAGATCAAAACGATTTTTATAACAATGAAGAATATACCCAGAAATACTGAAGTTATGCAATTTTAATATGGACAGGTGTTCGCACCTGGTATCAAAGAATCACTGAACAAAATTTGGAGAATTGGACAAACGGTATGGATTTCTATAAAGAACAAACATATTTTCATCTTTATATACATAGATTATAGCTATATTTCCCGCTGTCACCCGGGGAATTACATTTTTCTAATAAAACGGTCGATTTCGTTAAAAGCCATTGTAAAGCAAGATCATTACGAATATTTATAACAATAAAGAAGATCAGCTGAAGTTATGCTATTTTATTATGGACAGGTGTTCGCACCTGGTATGAAAGAACCAGTGAGCGAAATTTGGAGAATTTAGGACAAATGGTATGGATTTCTATAAAGAACAAATAAACAAACAAACAAACAGAATTTCATCTTTATTTATATAGATTCCACCAACAATACTTTTAAATGTTTTTATTTATTTTTAGGCCTACCACTAATGCTATTATGGGACTGACATTTGCTAAATATGTGATACAGCCATTCTTCCCTGATTGTGAGCTTCCAGATTTGTCTGTAAGATTAATAGCTGCCTTAGTTATATGTTTTTTTACATATATCAATTGCATCGATGTCAAAGGGACAACAAGAGTTCAGAATGCATTCATGTTTACAAAAGTTGCAGCCCTTGTTCTTATCATCTTTGTGGGCGTCTATTATTTGTTGTTTAACAGTAAGTACAACTTAAAAATTGTTAATCTATCATTAGTTGTATGCTTATAGCAATCTTCGTAGGGTGTGAATTGAAATTATTATATAATTTAGCAATAAGAAATATGTTAGATATACCATACAAAGAGCATCTTAAAACAACATGCAGAAGCTGAATTTCTAAATGCTCTAGAACACACTTCTTCTTCAGAGATGGTTTTTAAAATGAGTTATATCAATTTTAGGGTGTGTAGTAATATGGAGGCAACTTCTTTTTTTATCCTATCAGGAAATTAAAAAAAAAATGTTTTAAAAATGGGAAAAAAAAAATGGAAAATGAATATGACGCATCAGGGAAATTCGCTTTGTATAATGCAATCAATCATGATGTAGTCATCCTGAAGCTCTGATACATTACAAATCTAATATAAGGAGTCTTAGTGATAGTGATGATAATTAAAAGAACTGAAAATATCATAAATTAAATCATAAATAAAGAAGATAAATGTTAATGCCGAAATTCTGGGATTCACGCTCAGAAATGGACCAGTCTGGAGTTGGAAACTGACAACGGAGGACATGGTTGGTGAAGGACACTAGCATATTTTCACCATTAAAAGCAAATAAGTTCATTACTATACATGAATATACCCTCCTTGGTATATTCATTTGTTTTCATACAACCTGATGTTGATTAGGCAACTAGCTTGTGTGAAAAGTATTCTTATTTTTGATTCCTTGATTATTGATATTTATGTCGATTCCAATATGTTTAAAGTTTGTCCCAGAACCGATTGTTTGCTAATTTTTTTTCAATTTCTGGAAAGGATATTTAAGGTTAGCTAGATATGTCTGCATAATTTTCTTATTTTCCCTGATTGATCAAGATTAAAGGTTACTGCTCTATTTGAGGAGGTGAGGTGCAAAACTTGTTCGTTCATATGAACACTTTTTCAGGAAACTCAAAAAACTTACCACGTCTTGTAGAGTGGCCAGATAAAAATGTTTTTTTTTGCCTTCGAAAGGTACAGCTACTCTGTGGAAGTGAGCTTGGAATGAAAAAAAATTACTGATTTATAGGTAACAAAAAAAAAGTAAGAAAGTATGAAATGAGAAAGTTTTGTAACAAAATGTTTAAAGGAAAGACTTTTGCTGCTCACTACATTGGAACAAACGAGTTTTAATTCACACAGTGTAAGATGCTCTTCCAATAAGGATAATAATACGAGGTGAAGAAAACAAAAGCAAAGTTTTTTTAAATAAGTAATGTTTATTTAGGTTCACAACCATTTTATTGATAAAATCGGTATCATTTTACAAAATAATATCACCCACTAACTTAAAACATTGTACAAAGTTACAAAAGGACTTGATCCTTAGGCCATAGTCTTCTTGAATAATAGCGACTTCATCATCCTGTTGTTCGTTGTTTCCCTCTTCTGTGGCAGATATATTGAGAACTCGTGTGTAATACTTCAATGAATCATTGGCCCTCCACTCTTCATCAAAATGCATTTTCAGCAGATTATCAACGTCTTTCAGCTTGTTGGAGCCAATGGAAAATCAATTATTAATATAGCTAGTTAAGAAGAATCGAGTATAAATTGATCTAAAACATGCGAGATTAAGGAGCTTTCGATATTTTGTTCAGAAAAAGAAACAGAAACTGCTGAAGTGAACGAATGGGATGGGTGCAAAGTGAGGAGTTATTATAGAACTAGGAGAAGGAACGAGTTTTGCTTCACAACGAGTAACGATCCAGTTTTGAAATACAATGGGCTATGGAACAAATCAGTTCTGCAACAAACCGCTATTTTGTATAGCAAAAATCCATATGAAATAACAAGTTTTGCTCCAATCTGATAAGATATGTTGAAAGAGCATTAAAATATCTTTTAGAATCCACTGCCATCTCAATTTTTCAAAAAATGGAACGTACGAGTTTTGCAAGTCACCTGCTCATTTCTATTATTTATAGTGCGATTTATTTTTTCAAATGAGACTGACAGTTCAGGAATTGATCACATCCAAACAAACTCTTTAGCTTGGTATTTCAAATTGTATTAATTATTACCATTAATATTTATCTATATATAGAGCATAGAGAATTTATGCAAGATTTTGTACTTTAGGTTCTCAAAATTTTGAAAATGCTTTTGAAGGAACTAATTACAGTCCTGGTAAAATTGCGGTGGCGTTCTATGCTGGAATTTTTTCCTATTCAGGCTGGTTAGTATATATGTTATTTATTTTTTGTTTTGGTAGAATTGAAATTTGTTAATATATAAATTTTCTTCCTCTATTTCCTTTTAATTTTACATGGGAATTAGTTTTTCATTATACTATGCAATGAGTTAATTGATGTGGTGCTTTCTTTGATTTCAGGAATTATTTGAACTTCATGACTGAAGAATTGAAAAATCCATATGTGTAAGTATCTCTGAAAATTAGCATAATGTATTTTTTATTTTATTTAATTGTTTTTTTTTTTTTTTTTTTTGTGTTGTTTCTTTTTGCTTGGATTATTAGATTAGTTAGGTGTATAATGGAATATATTTTAGATATGTATAAAAACATAAAAGGCCGGCTCCGAAGTGACGTTCTAATAGACCACAGTTCTGAGATTGTTTTTATTTACTTAGGTATTATTTGATACTAATTTGTTATGAGACTGAAACTAAATTAAAAACAGTTTATCTATCTATCTATCTATTAGCATATTTGAATGTTGAAAGCAGTTAGATGTTATGTATGTTACAGATATCAGTTATGTTGTTATCAATCTACTTCCAGTTCCAGTCCAATTGTATTTAGCCACTCATTTTTCTTATTCTAAAATTACACTTAATTTAAATTATTTACAATTTTAATTTATTGGAAAAAATAATTATTATTGATACTGAGTTTAATAATTAGAATTCCAAGTTTCTAAAGTTGTTTTTTTATACAGAATTAAGAAATTTCAGATTTTTAACTTCTTTTTTTTTTAACCTATGACAAACTAGACTGTCTTTACTATATGTTTATTTTTAATGCATTGTATTGGTTGTAAAGATTAATTACATTATAATTCTGTTGAAAAACAACAAATATTTGGTTAAAACTTGAGTGGCATTTAAAATTTTTTAGAGTACATTGTATTTGTGAATAGAAAATGGATGGATTATATTTAGTGATGGATGTTTTTTATATTCCAGGAACCTACCTCGTGCCATCTATATCTCATTGCCTTTAGTTACCGCTATTTATGTCTTAGCAAATGTCGCTTATCTTGCTGTTTTGACGACTACACAAATTATTGCCTCAAATGCTATTGCAGTGGTATGTATTTATTTAACTTGAATATTCAATTTCATTTGTGTAAACATTTTTTTCTTACTGTATTATAAAACCTAACGTTTATCTTTTTAAACCGGCTCCACTCTATTTGAAATAGCTATATTTAATTGTGATAAATGTATCTTAATAGAGAAATAAATTTTTAAGACATGCTGATGTTACTTAAATTGTAATTAAGGAAATTATATTTTTGTACTATCAGTCACTTAAAATATAAGAATCAAAATGTTAGTAAACTAGAAGAATAAATTTAATTTTTAATTATATTTATTCTCTGTTTGTTGCAGACATTTGGTGATGCTGTAATGGGATATTTTGCCTGGACTATGCCTTTTCTAGTAGCCCTTTCAGCACTAGGAGGATTAAGTGTTCATATAATGACATCTTCCAGGTATGTCTTCCTCATTAAATGACAAATTTAGTGTTTTTTATAATCCAATATTTTAATTTATACTTGCTATGTTTATTAATATTATAATAATTTCTTTTCAGAATGTGCTTCGTAGGAGCAAGATATGGACATTTTCCAACAATGTTGTCTCATATTAATGTTAATAAGTATACTCCGACACCATCGCTTGTTTTTCTTGTAAGTTAGCATCTTCTAAGGTTTTAAATATATTTCTTCTATTGTTGAATTGTAGAAAATGATAAAAGGTTTCCTCCAATTATGGTTGTTGTTATCGGGCATAATATTGGATTTTTAGTTTTAGATCCTTGTCGAGATTGAAGTTTTTTTTAATTTAAAAAAACTGATTGGGGGGAGGTGCGGGACCCACCAGTGCACCCTGTCCTCCCTTGATCAATGCACTCATACATCTTACCTAAAAGACTAATAAGTCGAGAATGAACTGGGAAGCAGTCTAAAAATTTTTAATTCTGCATGGGTTATTGGTTAGTGGACCTCATTAAACGGAAATTAAATTGGAAATATAAAAAAAACCTAATTAAAATCTAGCAGACTCTCAGCTCGAAGGGTAGAAGTAACTACTGTGTACATTGTATTGTAGTATTGTGCTCTGCAATCCGCCTGCGAGTCATGGTCTCCTGGATCAGCCCACGCCAGGTGTCTCGGATTGTTTTTCTATGGCCTAAACAGTTTTATTTTATTCCAATAGCATAAATGCAGTCATTAGTATTTTTCCTTACCAGTGATCGAGTTAATACGTTAGGCGGCGTATTTTAGGGGTATCCTGAATTGGACGGTATTGGCATGAGCCACAGACGATGTGGGACGTCGGGGTCCGATGGGAGTACTTTGACGAAAGTATTATCTTTTGATTAAAAGGGAATTAAATGAGCATCTCAAGGGCATTATCTCTTGGTAAGGATTGGAACTAGACATAATAGGCTCAGGACAGGCCGATACAGGATTTCCATTCTTTATCGAAAATCGGACCTTGGAGTCCGATTCTAAAAAACAACAGAATTTCAGCTGTTAGCAACATTTTCTGCACTGGAATGCAATAATCTCATTAAAAATTGACTAAATTGAGTATTTGAAGTGGTCGGACTTTCGGACATTTTATGTGAAAATCGGCTGTTAAGAAGGGAATGTAAGACATCGGACCCCAGGGACCAATGCCGCACCTAACTTGTTAAAGAAGAATATCATTTCTTATCAATCACCTTAGCCATCTCTCAAATTTTAATAACCACTCTGTTTTTATGAAATTAAATTTTAGTTTATTATTATGTACATGAAATAGACCATGAATGAATTATTAATTTTGAGTTATATCTGTCTTATGTTGTAAGTTTTCTGTCTATGTTTTATTTTAAATTACTTTTTTTTTTTTATAGGGGATCTTATCACTGATAATGTTATGTACAAGTGATGTGTATCTACTGATTACCTATTCCAGTTTTGTGGAATCATTTTTCATTATGTTGTCTGTGTTGGGATTGATTTGGTTGAGGTACAAAAAACCAGATATGCCTCGCCCCATCAAGGTATAGTACCTTTAGGTTCCTTAAGTGGTTTCATTGTGATGTTCATTGTCATACTTACTGTGTATGAATTATTCAGCCTTACCAGGGAGATCTTAGTCTTAGTTTCTTTTATAATATTTATTGTATGTTTACTGAGTTATTTAAAATATTATATTAATTATAATCTTAACCACTACTCCAGTCAAAAGTAGAAGGGTCAATGAATTTCAATTTGATATCTATTTTTGGAGCCTAAGACTCCCTCAGGATCTGACTTACGATAGAAACCGATTTGTTATGCTATCTATTTATAGAGATTTTACATTATATTATATTTTTATATTATGCATTATTAAACCTTTTCCTTTCTGTTTTTTCCTCAGGTATCATTAGCAGTGCCTATTATTTTTGTGATTATATGTATCTTTTTGGTAACAGTACCAATATTTGAAAAGCCTTTTGAAGTTGGAGTTGGTATATTGATTACTCTGAGTGGTCTTCCTGCATATTATTTTGGAGTAGTATACCAAGATAAACCAGCCTGGTTTACCCGAATGTTTAGTAAGTTTTTATTCTTACAGTCTTACTGTATTAAGACTATAAAAATTACGATATGGATGTAAGAAAAAAGAAATAGAAGATAAATAGAGATTCTTTAGTACCAATGTTTATTTAACTGACAATTTTTTAAAATATCTTTACAAATTCACATTGCTAATAAGAAAATAAAACATGATAACATTAAAAAAATTATCATTTTTATTTAGGAATTGATTCCTCACCTTATTTAATTTTTCATGTTTGCAGACGGCCTAACATATGCAATGCAAAAGTTGTTCATGGCTGCAAAAGAGGATCATCTTGAAGAAAAAGACTATACTTCGTAACAGTATAAATTCATCACCTCACCATTGCTTAAATTAAACATTCATGCATTGGAGAATGTAAAAATATGTTCCATAACCAGCATAAAATAGGAATGCAGTGTTAATTTTCCATATAAAGTGTTGCAGTAGGGGGGTATTTTGATTTGATCTATTGGGTCTATAAATATTTTGTTTAATGCTTAATATTTCGAAGCATTTCATTCATAAAGTTAGTTACAATGATTCTGTACTTTAATTTACATATGTTAACTTATGAAAAATTAATAACTTTCTTGTGTTAAAACTGAAAATGATCAGAAAAAAATTATAGAAGGATGAAAATTACGGTAGAAGTTATAATTGGATTCAGTAAAATTCTCTAATAGTTCAAAACATTAATCCCTACTGCTGTCACTGTATTCTTTAAAATATTTGTCTGTCAAAGATGCTATAAGCAATATTTATAAAAGACCTTTCTTTTCAAAACTGCATAATTCAAGTTTTATGTATGTTTGTAATTTTTGTAAATACGGCATTTTATTTTTTTTTTCTTTAAGTTAAATTATCATGCTAAAAGAAAAATTATTAAGTAAAATATTTCTCCTGTTTTATAGGAGTTTAATTTAATAAATATTTCTCTACGTTTTTGCTGTCTGTGATTTGCACTTGTCTCAGTATTTTTCTGTTATAAAATTATGTAGTTTTAGGAATTTAAGCTGAGGGTCCAGTGGATGATAAGTATATTGTAGAAGTTCAAAAATATGACAGATATAAGAGATCAAAACTAATTGCTTAATCGTCAAAAAACATATTTGTTTTATCCAAATCATAGATGACACAATTTAAAATTGTTTCTTGAGATCAGTATTCTCATCTCCCCCCCCCCCCTCAAATATACTCTTATACCCATTATCCACTCATTCCTTCAAATGCCTTTGTATTTAAGTTAACCTTTGCAAAACAGAGCTTTTGTAACTTGTTAAATTGGCTGTTATCTAAATTTAATTTGTTATCTACTCTGTAATTGAGAAATGTTTTTAATTTACTATAAAAATTCCTGTTTGCTGAAGACTATCAAACCTCAGACTGGTCTTTTGAGAGATTTGTTTATTTCCCTTGAAAGTAGTACAGTAATTATTTAACATTTTAAATTATTATATTTGTTTTAATGAAAAAAAATCATTTTATAAATAAAATTTTGCATCATATTGCACTTTGATTTGATCAAATTTCGTTTTGTTTTTGGTAATGCATTTTTTATTTTGTATATAAATTTGTATTTGATTGCACATCTTGTTTAGACTGCATACCATATTACCACTTATAAGATTTTTTTCAAGGGCTTTGAATTATTATTTCATTTTGTCATAATATTCTGTCGATTTTTCCTTATCCTAGTTTTCATTCTTTAAAATGAGTTATTAATGGATTCCATTCTAAACTATTGTTCTTTATATTTTAGTTAAATTACTAACTACAATTTATCCCACAAGCTTACAGCTAAGCCTTTGATGTGCTGAGATGGACATTGAAATGACTCCTTTTTTAAATGAGTTAGATTTTATAATGAACATGAAAGATCCATTTGACTGAGCCGCTTCAATGAAGTGGTTATTCCACAGTTCTTTGTTCTTATTCCTTTTTTAATCTGAGATAGTAAAATCAAGTACTAAATATATTTTTTAAGCAACATCGTACATAATTAAATTGAACTAGTACATAAGGAAAAATTATTTTGAATCACAGGTTGACAATAAGTTATATCAAGATAGCAGTTTGTAAATCATTTATTATTTTTATTATTCATTTATTTTTGAAGCATGATATATTTGTTTCTATTCTTTTTAAATGATTGAATCTCAGTTAATTAATTATTCCTATTATTTATTTGTACATTATATATTGTATTTATTTTTGAGACCAAAACTTATGTTTTTTGTTAAATAACTCTGCCTATTTTTTTTTTTTAATTTATTGATCTCAGTTCTTATCTAAGCAACTAATTTATTTTCACGTAGAGTACTTATTTTTAAGTTCTTGAGAATCTGATTAAATCGTCAAATTTGAATGTATTTTTTAGTTTACTAATAAAATATGTTTTCAAGAGGTGGATTATATTTTTTTCTCTCCCAAATGATAATGATCCATTTATATAGATGCCAATGTCATTTTATTAGTCTAGAAGGTTCTTTTGGATAAGTTATGAGATTCTATATTTTGTCAAAATTGAAATGTCAGTGGAATCTGATTAGTATTGACATAAAATAACACACCGAATGGCAATGAATACTAACAATTATTTTTTGATAAAAATCTTGTTTGAAAATATGTTTCACTTCGAAGGAATGATTGGTCTCCTGTAATAGTTGTTCCTCTCAGAGTATTATTATCAAAGGTCACCAAAAAATCTATGCCCATGTTTCGGGGTATCAAACTTAGCCAGTAACATATAGCACCAAGCATATAGTTCTTACTTGTAATGAAAAAGGCCCATTACCAAGGACAACTTACAGTTTCTTCATTTCAAATATTTTTTAAAAGACAGAAAACAATTTAAATAAATAACAATTAAAAAGTGCCTTGATTAGTTTTCTTAGATCCTAGGCTTTCGACTCGCTATGCTCGCTCTTCAGAAATAAATAAACCCCTAACGGGTCCTTTTCAGTGGAGATCGGTGCCACACTAAACGACGCAATTGGCTTTGCCCAGAAGTAACATCTGGAAACTAATATCTGGCCTTGTATACTATCTTTAATACTAGGATACATACATGCATTGATGTTGCATGCATGTACTTGTAGGCTATCAGTAGTAGTAGTATACTATCTGTTAGATATTGGGGGATTATGTATTGTCTATACCTGATTTGAAATTAACAGTACATTTCGTGTGATAAGGATCCTTATTGCTGTCATCTGACACTAAAATTGCCTTTCCCTTGGCATTTTTAAAAATAAAATTCTTCCCAAAGGATATTGCATACCAAAAACAGTCTTCGTTTTATTCACTCTCTTGCTTTTAGTTTTAAAGGACAACTTTTAGTCATTGACCAGTAAGCTTACTAGAAGGCTACACTTGCAAAAAAGTCTCCATATCTCATACCTTGGCTCAGTCCTTAATGAAGAAAATTAGATAAGCATCGAATTTTAAGGAGAAAAGTGTCTGCTAGCAGATGGTATTTTGCTAATGTAAAACTCTTTAGGTCCCAATTAGTAACCAGAACAACTTAAATAAAACGCTTATCAGACCGGTGATATCGTTATGCTCAGTGACCTGGAGTCTACCTACATCTGAAATTAAGAAACTTAAAATTTTCTAAAGGGAAATGATATCGCACAACACAAATGAACGGTTGCTAGAAGATAAAAATCAATCTGATGATAGGGACAATACTGCAGAATTAAGGTATATTCAACTTAATTAAAGCAGGAAGACTTCGATGGGTAGTACATGTTGCTGGGATGGAGGAAAAACATATGCAGAAGGTGCAAGACTTAGGTTTGGAACTTCTGGGAAGGAAAAGAAGGAAGGCTCTGCCAAGAAGTAGAAGGAGAGATGAGGTAGAGAAAGACACAAGGATTCTTGGTGAAAGAAATTGGAGGAACGCATCCAGGGGCAGAGATAGGTGGAAGGAGATAATTCCTAAAGCCTGAGGAGCACTGGAAGAAGTAGTGTTTGACCATCCATTAACCAGTGCCTTTTCAAGGTTGAATATTTCCATCCTAAGATTTCATATGCATGTATTCATGCAGGCCATCCTACAAATCATGTATTCCCTAAAGCTTGTATTGACACCTCTTGACCACAAACACAGCTCTAAACTTAACAAATGTATAATGGCTTGCGGCAAAAGCGTGAATTTGAAAAGGTCACTACTCCCAACCAAATGATGCTGGAAAGCTGAAAGTTATTCAAAAGGGGAACTCGATTTTATGTTCCGGTTTCAGTCGCTGTAATTGGGTGTTCCGTACCACAGTTTTTTTGTGCGGAAACTTATTTGTTTTCTGCCCACTCGATCGTTCAGGTACTGTCAAGCGAAAGGCAATAGGTGAGTGTCACTCTGAGGTCGTGACCCCCCACCTAAATTGAAAGCGCCTCTGTGTCTGGTTTCAGCAGGATGGGACCACACCTTTCATGGACTCTTTGCTAGACAGCTCTTACCGTGTCTCATATCCCTAAAAAGACATCTGAACTTGCCAGCGCGCACCCCAATTTTTTTCTTGTGATTTTCTCTTTATACTTTGAAGAACGCACCAAAACTCCAGAGAAAGGTTTCTTCAGGGACCTCATTTGTATGGAGGGGGCCTCATTTAGGCGATAATTTGTTGAAAACTGATTAAACTTTCATTCCTAATGTTAATGGTCAAGACGGCAAAAGTCAAAAAAGATTTTTTTTTTGGGGGGGGGGGGGGGCGGCTTGGTCGCTATTCTTGCTTAATATTTTTGAATAAGTTCATTTCACCTAATTTAGAAATTATTTTATTTCAATGATTTATAGTTGTGGATTTTTACTTGGGTGGCGGGATGGCCGAGTGGGCAAACGCGTCAGAAAATACGCGTTGCCCATGACAACATATGATTGAGAACCGAAACATAGCAAGTTCAAAACCTGGAGCCCGGGGACATTTAATGATACTCGGCATCAATCCACCCTCTCCCCTGGCCCGGGAAACCCCGTAGAGCCTAACTTGCGAGGAAGGGGAGGACCGATAAAAGAAAAAAAAAGTTGTGGATTTTATTTTTGGTCCACGACAATTCAATGTAATTTTTAACTTTTATAAAGATTTAAGGATTACCATACTGAAAAATTCCAGATTCGCCGAAATTTAAGTCTCATTTAAGGGTAATTATTTTTCCCGCGTTTAGTATTAGATCGATCGTGTATTGTAGTGATTAAAAATTATTAAATTTGTGACTAGTGAACGTCAATGAAATAAAAGATATTGATCCAGATATTCAACTCTTTCTGGAGAAAAGAAAGTATGTAAAATAATACTTTTTAATAGATTCATTAATATTTATTACCCTTGTAGCATTTTTGAGGCTTTAGAAATGATTTTCTACAATACAATAAAAGACTTTAAGTCTTTTAAAAAATATTTCATCTTAACAATTTATTCAAATTTATATTAACTTGCATACTGCCAATATAAACTTGCTTAGAAAATTGAATTGAATAATTGCATTTTTAAATATATTAATGTATATGATATGGTTTGATAAGGAATAATGCCATTTTAGTGATAGTGAATAAAATAAAAAAGTGCTTGTTCTATCGATATTTATAATAAGTTGTGATCAATTGAAGAATTTTTCTTGCTTGACTAATTACAATTGCAAATGTTTATAATTATTTAATATTGCTTATTAAAATACTTCTTATTCTGTAGCCTTATAGATTATAAGAGTAAGGTATGCTTAATATGCAAAATTTTCAACATATCATTCTGCTTTCGATAATTGATGTAATATTCAATCGAACTACTTTGATATCTCCTCCATTCCTCTATTCTGACAGCTACTTATTTGCAAATTATGCTCAAAAAAGTTTAACTGCAGCATTGTTTTCCTAAATCGTCGGACAATATTATAACTAAATTATCATTATGACCATTTATTTACTTATGCTTGATACTAAAGTTTTCTTAAATATTTTCAATTTAAGTATTTATTAGTTTACAAATTGAAGTTCAATTTATGAAAATTTTCTTTTATCATTTATATGATAATTGGATTATAAATTGTTTTGAATAAGGACGGGTATGATAAATTAATATAATTGGTTAACAATCTACTGTTAATTATTACTGGTTTATAAAACTTTATTAAAAATAAAAATCTACACAATATCTAGTTTTAATGTGACTATTTCCTTAATGGAGTTCATTTATTCTTATCTTTCTATCCCAAGTAAAGATCTTCTGATGACCGCTATAAAAATTAGTTCGCATTCTACATGCTTCCAATTTTTAATCCATTTGAAACTAACTAAAAATAAACAGTAATCATAAGCATTGAATAAATTTAATCGACTGATTTTAAAATGCTAACAAAAATAAACTTGAGTTTATTCTTATGATGATTTATTTTTCTACATTTAAAACCTAATATGTACAACAGATTGGCACAACATCTAGCGTTTGCAGATGATATTGTGATTACAGGAAGAACAGCCAGTGCACTACTTGGAACTTTTGAGGAGTGCGAAGAAGAAGGATGGGACTGGTAATCAATACAGGAAAAACCAAATATATGATAAACAGCAAGAAAGAAAAAGGAAACAGACATATTGAGGGGTTGGGTATCGCTTTGAGAAAGTACCACAGTTTAAATATCTAGGCACTGTTATCATGGAGGATAATAATGTTAGGGAAGAAATTAAGGCTAGGATAACAGCTGGCAATAGATGCTATTGGTCCCTAAGAAAATTTTTTCGATATTGGGAGATATCCAGAACCCTCAAAATAAGAGTGTACTGTACGGTCCTGGTAACTTATGGGAGCGAGTCCTGGACGCTTACATGAATGATGAAAGGCTGCTAAGCACATGGAAGAGGAAAATCCTCAGAAGAATTTTTGGCCCTACAAAAGAAGGGGATTGCTGGAGGATGATAACAAATGCAGAGTTAGGAGAATTGTATAGAACTCCAGATCTTGTTTCCACCATTAAGAGTGCCAGGATAAAATGGTTGGGACACGTACCAAGAATGGTAGTCGCCCGAAAATGATAATGGAGGGACACCCTGGTGGTAAAAGGAGTAGAGGTAGACCAAGACTGCGTTGGCTGCAGGATCTGGAGGAAGACCTTTGGTCATCGGGTGTTTCGGGATGGAGAAGGGCAGCTGCGGACAGGTTGGATTGGAAGAGGATTGCTGAGGAGGTCAGGGTCCTGCAAGGACCATAGCACCATTAGTTTAGATTAGATTAGATTAAAGCCTTAAATGATTATAATCAGTAAAAAAAAAAAAAAAAGGTTGTTACTTTTAACTATTAAACAAGCTAACAATGTAGAAAGATAATTCACCCGTTGGATACTCAAGTCATAATAGGTTCCTAGGAGGAAGTTATAGTATTCATAAATTTTGATTTGGACAGAATTTTTCTGGAAATAACACTATTTCTATTTTTCTAAGCTTCTTTTACCAATAGTATATATATTTAGTTTGATCCTACGCCATCACATTTTTTCATTTTATTACTGATTCTACCTAATTGTTTTAAAAAACAATACTTATATAAGTTTGCTTTAGAATTTTTTTACCTTTAATTGATCATTAATTATCATCTCCATACTAAAAGATTATTGTACCATGCTGAGTTTAGCTAATGGTGAATAAAGAGATGCTATGTCAGGGCGCACCAATGATCCTGAAATACATAAATTGAGACATTGGCATGGGATATTTAAGTTATGTTTATATTAAAAGCTCTTTTCCTATTTTTTAAATATACCTTTGTGGTTTCGGGGAATGTTTTTAGCATTTACAAATATTGAAGGAACAGCATATTCAGGAAATCTTGATAATAGCTCTGTTCTCATCAAGTTTGAATCTAGTGTTTTTCCCTTTTTCATTATCACTGCCGCAGCTATCTATAGAATGGATATTAATTAAAATGAAGTATATAAATATGTATAAAATTTTGATTAATTTCTTTGAAGTTCAAGGATTTATTGGGTCTGAAAGGAGGGGAAAAGAGACTGAATTATTTAATGAATCTGCCATATTAATTTTTATTTTTTATCTATGCCTCTACTTTGTATTCTCCATAATTCAGCTTATTCTATTTTGTCTATTAGAGTTATTTAACCGAATAAAACTAAAAAAAAATTATTTTGTACCCATGATACTGTACCGTTGGATTTCCATCCTGTAAGTAATGAAATGCTGCCACATCTTGCACACTTGGGATATCTAAAATGGCTGCTTCGATTTGCAGTAGTGACACTTTATATGATTTAGACTTAACTATGTCACAATTATCTTTTCCAAGGATATTGTATACTCCACGATTGAAATTTACTATGTCGCCTGAAAAAAAATAAATGTTCATTCCTTTTGCAGTCATTATTTTTTAAAAACTAATGGCTTGTTTAATGAAAGAAAAATTTACTTTAAGTATCTATGCTATATTTGATCTATTCATTTGTATTTTTTATTATTAGCCATTCAAATGGTATTCATTAAAATTATTTTTTTTTAAATTATCATTTCCATATCTGGCCTGTGAGGGAAATCACCTGTTCTGAACCATCCATCTTTTGTCCATGAATGCTCCATCTTCTTTCCCCAATATTTTCTTGCTAATGTATCACCTTTAATCAGCAAAGTTCCAGCGACAGGACTCGTAACCCCCAGTATCTATAATAATTGAGGTTTATTGTTCATAAATCATATTATCTTATTAATCATTTAAAAATATATCTATTTTTTTAATATATTTTTCTAATTAAATATTAATATATTTTATTATTAATATTCATTAATAATAAATATAATAATATAATATAATATAATATATCCTTATACCAGGTCTGCAAGTTTAAAATGTCGTTTTAATTCCAATAGAATGCGCTCTTAGCCTATTGAAGGATTTGCTTATCTCTAAACGCTATTTTGTTTGTTAGTCATTTGTTTACAAAAGTCAGTTGTTTTTAAGTCGTTTACGTGGACGTATCATACCTTTCTTTGGTGTTAAAAATGTCTAATTTTAAGCCAAATAAAGAGCATTTGCGGCATGTCATGATTTTCTTATTCAATCAAAAGAAAAAGGCATCTGAATGTCATCGAATTCTTGTTGAGACTTATGGCGATCTTGCTCCAACCGTCAAGACATGTGAACGTTGGTTTCAAAGTTTCAAACGTGGTGATTTTGATGTTACTGATAAAAAACGAGAAAATGGACCAAAAAAGTTTGAGGACGTCGAATTGCTTCTCAAACCCGGCGAAACAGTCAATACCGACCGCTACCGACAACAAATGATCAATTTGAGTCACGCATTGATCGAAAAACGCCCAGAATGGGCTCACAGGCACGCCAAAGTCATTCTTCAGCATGATAACGCTCCTGCACATTCAGCCAGATTGACTAAGGAAACGATTTCTTCGCTTGGTTGGGAACTCCTACCCCACCCGCCGTATTCACCTGACCTGGCGCCTTCTGATTATCATCTCTTCTCATCGATGGGACACTCATTGGCTGAGCAACACTTTAACAATTTGGAGGATGTAAGAAAATGGCTCGATGAATGGATTTCAAATAAAGATGAAGCATTCTTTTGGAATGGTATCCATAAATTGCCCGAGAGATGGACAAAATGTGTAGAAAGCGAGGCCCAGTACTTTGAATAAAATATATTATACTTTTTTTTTAAATTACTGTGTATATATTTTAAGAAATAAACGACATTTTAAACTTGCAGACCTGGTATAAATAAAAATCTTGTGTCCCGATGTTTGTCGGGAGTAAAATCAGAAACTACTCAACCAATCTTTATAAAATTTGGCTCATTGTGTGTAGTTTTGCCCAATTTATAAGATAGGATGGATTTTATCTTGATTATTGGCCTCAATATTTCTTTTATTGCAAATTAAATGCTTATTATACTACAATTGAGTGTGATTATTTGTAAGTTCTATAAATATCCAACAGATGGAGGTGTAAGTTGATTTATTGACACACACTTCATTTTCTTTTGATATTTAGGGTGGTTAGCATCCAGTAGCCAAATCTATTTTTTCCAGCTTAGACTAGGGTTAAAGTATGTGTTTTTCCCATGGGCAATTATGTGTCGCCTGTTCAATTGTGGAAAAAACATCGAATCTATTTGTTTTGGCAAAAGAGAGAAAGCATTGTTTTTGTTTGGGTCCCTTCGCATTGCGGAATACCAGGTAATGCTACTCACATGGCATGTACTAACAGTGGACCAGTTTTCCAAACGTTCATCATCATAACAAACGAAAATTGTTGCAAATCCATAATATACAAAATAATGTGCAAATGGCAAGATAGTTGGAGATCATCACGCTCAAAACTATTAGAGGTGAATAGGTTTCTGAAATAGAAAATGAGCATGCGGATTTCCAGAAGACAGGAAAGGATTCTGTGCAGACTCCGAATTGGGCACTATAAGTTTTCACAAGGTTACCTGCTGATAGGACTTGAGGCCCCAACCTGTGAACACTATCATCCCACAATTAGAACAGTCAAGCACCTACTTCTGGAATGCCCAAGATTTGCCAAACTTTGATGCGAGTTGAATATGAAAAACAACCTCAAGGAGTTGTTGGGAGGACTCGGTGAAGGTTGTGATGACTTTTGAAGAAGATCATGTTGTGTAACCAAGTATTAATTAAAAGCGATTTTGCCAATGACCAATGATAATGAATAAATAATAGTAAATAAATAAAATTAAAAAAAAAACATTTCGTTAGTATGCCCTTACAATTTTATTATTTTATTGCTCATTTTTCAACGCTACCTTTAGCCCAATGGTCATTGTTTAGCTCGATTATAACTCACATGTGATATTCAACTCGCCCTTTATTATCATTTACATTAATTAATCAGTTCTACTAAAGTGTTGATATTTTAACTATTGTTTTAATAACTTAATGAATATTTATTGGATAATCATAATGTTACCAACCTTCGTCCCCGAGTTATCACCTTCAGCAATTACTGTGTCTCCATCTTCTGCAATAATCCTCATTTTAATGGAAGAAACTGGTAGCCCTACAGTACCTTAAACATAAAGATCAAAACGACAGGTAGTATTTGTTTTAACTATTGCCTGTATCATTGCTTGTTAAAACAGTTTTTAATTGTCAATACTGAGTTTATACTTTTTATTAACTAATAGCTCTTTTGCTTTTCAAAATTTGTATATATAACTTTTCATCTGTAGAAGCTAAATAATTACCAAATACATTTGTAGTTCCAGAAGTTGGTGTAGAAACAATGCCAGCTTCGGTAATGCTGTATACTTCTATTAGCTGGTGACCTGTAAATAATATAATGATACGGTATTTTGAATAATGACACACAATTCCATTCTAAGTGTCTTTCTTAAAGAATAGAATGGTACATTTGTAGAACCAACAGGAGAGTGTGAGGTTGCTGATTCTTCTCTCGACTCCACGAGACCTGTCATAATATGTATTAGGCCACACGCAATATTATGGTGACATTGGCTCAAGTCCCCGCTATAACACCATAGCATTCTCGCCCATGAGGTTTGAGATAGAGTCTGCATACGGTCCGCACATAGACGTTTTTTGAGCCCTATTATATCACCTGAACCTCAGCCTGATCCTTCTCAGGAGAACGCTATGTATTTTGAGACGATAACTGACACTAGTGATAGTGACTTTGAATGTGGGTTAAAGGCGCCAAAACTATTCAACCAAGATGATTTAAACGACCTTATCAGACCTGGGACTGTCAAAACATGCTTCAGAAATTTTAGCTTCTAGGCTAAAAGAAAGAAACTTAGTAACAAAAGGTACTAACGTTTCTTATTACTGCACAAGAGAAAGAAATCTCCTCCAATATTTTGCTGAAATGGATGACTTCGTGTTTTGTAAGGATGTATTTGGTTTGATGGCTACAATGGGATTACAAAATTACGTTTCTAATGAGTGGCGTTTATTCATAGATTCATCAAAACGGAGTCTAAAATGTGTTCTCTTACATAATGGGAATAAATTAGGGTCGTTGTCTCTTGCACATTCCACGAAAGTAAAAGGAGAATATAAAACTATTGCTCTGGTTTTAGACAAAATTAAATAACTGGCTCATATGTGTTGATTTAAAAATGATAAACATTCTTTTAGGCCAACAAGGTGGTTACACAAAGCACCACTGTTTTCTATGCTTGTGGGACAGTCAAGCTAAAACTCAACACTGGATTAAAAAAGATTGGCCTCCTCGGGAAGCGCTTGTTCCAGGACAACAGAACGTGATAAACCCACCTTTAGTATCAAGAGATCGTATAATTTTGCCTCCGTTACACATAAAACTAGGACTGATGAAACAATTCGTGAAAGGTCTTGACAAAAGTGGAAATTGTTTCCTTTTCCGATAAAACAAGTTTCCAAAAGTGAGTGCAGAGAAAATAAAAGCAGGAATATTTGACGGGCCACAAATAATCGTTAATACAAGACACCAATTTTACGAAGACTATGACAGATAGTGAGAATATGCATGGAATGAGTTTGTTTGGATAATTCAAAATTTTTTGGAAATAAGAAAAGTTCGGACTTTTCTCAAAACGTACAAGAACTAATGTGTCACTTCCAAAGGCTCGGATGTAACATGAGCATCAAGTTACACTTTCTCCACAACCATCTAGACTATTTTCCTGCTAATCTTGGGGATCTAAGTGAAGAACAGGGCTAGCGATTCCACCAGGACCTTCGTATGATATAGCAATGCTATCAAGGCTACTGTAATGCACATATGATGGCTGACTATTATAAATAACTCTCTGCCTCTGCCCAGGACCTGAAATGCGAGTCAAAAAGTTGGCAAAATTAAATATGTGATTCTTGTATAGTAGTTCTATTTATTTTGACAGCACGCCCAAAAATTTCCTCTACTGTAATAACACTGTTCTGCACGAAAATCCTCCTTCAAACCAAAACATGCTTTCTTACTGTTATCAGATGTGCTGAACACGAATTTGAAGTCAGATTTTGTCTATCACGCACAGTTTCCTGAGAAATTCTAGTTTTTTATCCAAAAAGGTGAGTTTTTTGTGGATTTGACGAATTTTTTTTCGGCATCAAAACATAGTGAAAAAATTCAAAAGCCCGATGATTTTGAGCGCAATGAAGTATATTTGAACGAAAAAAATTTGATGGGAATATTACAAGTGGTTAAAGAATTTTCGTAGGACCCCAAATTCGACATCTACTCAAGGACCTCACTTTTGAAGCAAAGTTAAATACTACTGAGAAAAAGGCTTGGATTGCTTTTCGAGAGGTATGTGCTAAGTTTTGGGGAAACAAAAAATCTAGAGACTACCGAAAAATAGTCCAAGAACTGCTTACTTCATATAAAACATTGGGATGCAATATGTCCTTAAAAATACATTTCCTGCATAGTCACCTAGACTTTTTCGCCCCAAATTTGGGTGCAGTTTCGGACGAACATGGAGAACGATTCCACCGAGACATATCCAGAATGGAAAAAAGATATTCTGACAAATGGAATGAGAAGATGCTGGCAGATTACTGCTATACACTGCAGCGGGAGACAGAGGAGGAAGAGTACAAAAGAAAAAAAATACTCATTGACGATGTGTGTATATTTTTTGAGTTGTGTCATATCTAGTATTATACCTGATAGCATGCAGGATTCAATGAATTATATTTTATCGTTGAAAAAGAAAAAAAATCTGTTATAATAAAGACAATTTTCAAATACAATTTTTCATTTTTTCCAAGTTTCACCTCTTTTCTCTCAAAATCAGAGGGTGATAGAATTTTTCTGAGTTCAGATTCGGACTCAGCACACCTGAAAACATGAGAAACAGGCAAAATTGTTCAAGGGAGGGGAAAAAAGTTTTTATTTGCAGAACAGTGTAATTATAGATGATAGAATGAAGAATCTAGAGTTCATAAAAGAATTAAGATGTTCTTGCCTTGGGTTATTTTTTTAAAAAAAGAAATGTAGAGGTGTCAGGGTAAACGAAAAGGTGTCATGTTAGGAGTGTGATGGTGAGAAAAATGTTCAGTCTTATCTGTTGTGTGGCCAGAATAAAACTTAATTGAGTTTAGGTAGGAAGGTAAACATCGAGGAAAAATTAAACAAGTGATAATAACAACATTAAAGGGTTAAGAGAAGGTAGATGAACTGTAAAACAAAAGAAATACTAGTAGAATATGGACATTTATTTACCAATAAGAGCAAAGTGCTCATGGCTACACCTCCACAAGTTGAAAAATACAATGTTCCTTAATTTAACCATTTTTTAGTTCTCATCTCAAGGAATTAATTAAGTTTTTAGGAAAATTAAAAAATAACAAAAAACATACGGGATTAAGTTAAAAATGGGCTCCGCCAGACAAACTTCAAGGTCACCAAATATCTAACTCCACGGGCCAATGGCTGAAATTTTTTTTTGAAAATCCTATGAATGATTAGGATTTTAAAATAATTGATAGTTAAATATAAACTGAATCTTTGATCTAATGCATTAACTTCCTTATGTAAGCATTGTCAACATCTCTGATGTCCATAAAATATCACTATAATATTAATGTATAATATTATATCGCTTAAAATATTACTACCATTGTTCTGGTATCCAAATAATTATAATCTTGAAGAAAAAATAGTGGGGAAACTATAATAAAAAACCTACAGAAAAGAATTTAATACTACAGTTTTGAATTACAGTTATTCCAAGAAGCTATTAAATTAAAATACAAAATGGGCTAATTAACTTGCCTGTGTATGCCTCCCATTTTTCCTGAATCGATCTTGGTATTGGTGCACACATTGATATCATAAGTCTAGAAATAGATAATTAGAAATAGATAAATAATTAAACTTTTATTAATAATTCTCTCATTGAGCTTTGATTTCATCTAATAAGTATTGATCGAACCAATTAAATTTACTCCTTATATCATTTTTTAAAACACTAGATACAATTGGTAACAAAGTTGCAATTGTCCTGATACCTTTAGATTCCATCTGTTATTGGATTTTTGAAGTACGTAAATCATAACAGTAAATCTTCCAAATGTTAATTTTCATGAGGCTTAACCCTATTTGTATTGGAGAAATTTCTGTACAAACATAGCTATTACCTTATTTTTTGAGTACAATTAGTTTTGATATATTCTTCCATTTTCCCACTTTTTTTCAAATTTGTTTCATATTCCTCAATCAGCCTCCTGTACATCCAAGATTCTCCGATAAAGAAGTTCATATTCGTGGAACTTTGAAATGATGGCTTCTTTATTCCAAGAAGTTCAGACCAAATTTCAGCTGCTCTAAATTTGTCTACTAAGATGACGCTGTATGGAAACAAATAAAATTATATTGTTAAATGAAATATATTGTTGAATGGTGAATGTTGTTAAATGAAATTTATTCTAATTTGTTGTAAATTATTTTTCCTGTATTTTTTAATTAATTTTTTCTCTACCTGAATCATTTTATTTAAATAATTGAAGCGTGGGGACATGCAAAAGGGTTTATATGCATATTATTATGTAATAAGTTTTTTTGTTCAAATTATTATATGTGCCTAAGCCATTTTTCAGAAATGGGAATAAGTAATGTTTTGTTGTTAAAAAGTAGTTCATTGAACGTTTGAAAGAGGGCATGGGTGTAAGCCCTAAAGTGTTCGCCCTAGAGGGTACTAGTCACATGATTTCTGGAATAATTTTCTGAGGCACTTATAACCCTTTTGCATTTCCATGCTTCAATTTTATAATGAGTTTATGTAGTACAGTCAAGTAATTGACAAAAACATAAATTCCAAGTTATATTTATAGGAATTAATAATTTTGAAATATAAGAAAAAAATAGTGTTACTTTATTTTTCTAGGTTTGAAATATTATGAAACAAGTCGGATTAATATCATTTTTATTTTTTTTAGTATTGTCCTCATTTTTGAATCCATTTTACTTGAGTAGTAACAAAAGGGAAATTATGGGGCTTCAAAATGGTGAATTATGAACATCCTGAGATTTGAATTGATATTATTAGTGAATATCAAGATATTTTACTGAATTTAAATAGGTTCTAAAATAAAGGACGTTTTATCAAAAAAATTTTATAGATAGAAACTTTACCAAAGATCAAGTTGAAGTTTGCTTGAATTAGTATTTCAATCGTAAACTACAATTTTCGATGAACAAACAGTTTTTCAAAGGTTGTAAAATTTAATTATTTTGCTTTTTGTCTTTACCTTCTAATTTAGTAGGAAGATTTTATGTTTTTTAATAATGAATTGTGTCAATATATTTTCCTTATAACTTCTCTTTATTTTCTTACACCATAATTTAGTTTATGTTTTGGGGTATTTTCAAGTATTTTGATTTTATTTATTGAAATGATGCCAACAAGTAGTGGATTCATTTATTATATATATCGAGATTTGGCCAATCTCACAAAGGTTGTACCATTGCCATTACATCTGTGTGAATTGGGCGCTATTGGTAAATTTCTGATGTTGGTCTGCTGTAATGTATTTGCAAATATCATGTTCTATATATTTACGATATTTTTAATGATATAGTTGAGAATTTCAATAAATACAACACTAAAAAAGAAATATTTTTATAGTTTGTTAAATTATTTTTATGTTATACATTCGTACCTTCCTCCAACTGAAAATGGTGCCAAGAGGCCCGCTGTTATCCCTTCGGTTGTATATAGCGAGCGTGCATTCAAGATACAATCTTTGGAACTAATTAGCCAAGGGGATATTACAGAGCTTATTTGTGCATCTATATTCTTATAGCTGAGTAATGCACCTGTAGAGATTCAATAATTAAGTTATTAGTGTGTTGACTATATGACCATTTTCACCAATAAAAGTTCTTTTAATGAATTGAATCTATAAGTTTTGTTATTTCCCCCCCCTCAAATTAGGAGGTATAATATTAATTTAAAAAAAAAGATTTTAGAATTTTTATTTATGTGTGGAAAAATCCCTTAAGTTGCTGATTTCATGAACTCAAGCAGAAAATTTGATTCTAGGGACAAAAAAATTTTGTTTTTTCTTTTTAGTGAATTAAATAGCTTCCTTTTGTTCTGGAAGGGGGGCAACAAAAATAGTTTTTCCAGCGGTGGCCCTAGGATTTTTTAATGGGAGTAAAAAATCCTTAGCTATGCCGTCCCTCGGATAGGAGGTAAAATGGAGGTCCCGAGCCTGTACGATGTCAGGTACTCGTTAAAGATCCCTATCCTAATTATACCTGGATAGGCAAAATTTAGGACTCCCACTGTAGCATCGTCCGATTAGCCTTAGTAGCATAAAAATGGACGTTAAACAAACAAACAAACAAACAAACAAAATAGTTTTTGTTAAATATAATGTGAACGAATAAGGTTTTTCTTTTCTTTAACTTTTTTAAATGTAATGTTCTAGTTATTAATTATGATCGCTAAAACATTATGAATGGCTATAATAGTTTTGTTTATTTCCTAATTATCCAAATCAAAGTTTGCATATTATAAATAAAAACAAGATAAAATACCTTAGTGACCTAGAAATAGTCCGTATGGTATATTAATGATTTTTACATAAATATTATTATTAAGATTGAATATATCGTAAGTCACTAAGAGAAGAATTATACATATAGCAGAGTATTTTCTGATCTAAAGGTGCTGGAGACTGAATCTTGTAGTAGGTACATTGGTGGAGAAAACTGTCCCACAATTATTATTATTTTTTAAGAGTTAATTGTCTTGGTCGAAATAATGTCCTCACCTTGACTAAGCTATGCACACAAATATTTTTGGAGATAGAAAAAATATATTGTATACGCCCAGTGCAGGAGTACCCTGGATGGGTTGTGCATGGTGCATATCTTTACAAGTTTATGAATTTTTGAGTGGATGAGGGATTTCAATTCGAGGGAAACGTTTGTATCAATGAAAAGGAAGTACAAGGAACAGACTGCCGCAAGTTTAATTGTGAATAAAATATAAGTTTTATATTATTCCAGTTTTAGTAGCGCTTTTTTAAAGAAGATAGCAAGGATTGGGAATGGGCAGGCCCAAATGGTATAGCATGGATTGCACCTCTTCAAAGATTTAGGGATGGAGACATAATCCAAAATTTATTAAAACACTCAGCCAACGATTAAGAATTAGAAGGTAGAGAATGTTCACAAAAACCCAATAGTGTCAGCAGACTTATTAAGTTACTTAGTGACCAAGAAATTTTGTTTAAAAAGAAATCACACAAACTTTTGAAGTTAGTGGGATGGAAAACCTCTGTGGAAATTCAAATAGGTAAGAAAAAACTCAGAAACCAACAAGAAGAAATTGAGAAATATTCGGAGGCTGAGTATGTCCTACTCAAGGCCAATACCACCTGTTTTTCTTTTAACCTTTGGTATAAAAATCTGCTACATCATTACCTACCTGTTGCAATACTACGAATACCTTTTGGTTTCCCAGTGCTTCCAGAAGTATACATGAGAAGTGCATCACTTTTGTTATAAAAATCTTTGTCTTGACCATAAAGATCTTTATTTAATTCATCGGGGTCGATCATTTCGTCTGCAACCTGTAGGCCGATTTTCGCATCGTTCCTACAAAGGATAAAAATTTCTGGAAAAACAAGAATTTGCAATAGTAAAACGATTATTCGTTAAAATTTGGCTAGACTTATTTTTCCAACGATTAGGTTTATGGATGGTTAAACGATATGGTTTATTAATATACTATTTTTTCAAACTAACAAAAATAATATAGGCTTATTATTAAATGATTGATATTGATATTGATTGATATATAAGACGCTGAGTATGGGGGAATATTATCATACTCCTGAAGAATATAAAATTTCGGCGACTATTGTTGTAATAGTGTTATTGTAGAAAAATACCAAATACAAATATAAATCATAAAACTTTAAAACAGCATAATAATTTACTTACAGAAATAATAAGAATTCATAGAAATACTAGAATAGTGATTCAGTAATGATTTTTTTTTTCTCGAAGTTTTGTAGGGATCTTCATTAATCCCCGACCATGGGTCTACGTCTGTCCTTTACTAAAATATACGTAATTCTATAAATACGTACGTTACATCGGTATCCAACACAAGGAGCTCAATTTTCGTTCGCTGGGTCACATTCTTCAGTTTCTCGACATGCTCGGGGGTAGTTATTGCAAGTGCGACCTCTGAGTCCTTGAAAATATATTCTATAACAGCTTCTGGGTAGTTGGGATTCAATGGAACGGCTAAAAAAATATTTTTGTTATTAGTCAAAAAAACAAAACATTTTTTATTATTAGATTAAATGATTAGCAGGATTTTCAGTTAAGACTATTTTTTTTTAGAAAGCCAACGTTTCGATCCAACTTGTGGATCTTCATCAGGGCTAAAAGAAAACAAACATCTGAGTAGCTATGCTAGAGGATGACAATAAATGAATACTTTACAAAACTGATAGCAATATAAAAGATGGTAAGCATTATACATGAATATTTAAATAAGTGGCTGGTTAGCAGGATAAAATAAAATCTGATATTTACCTTCTGAGTCAAGAGTGATACAAAGATTGAAGGTAAAATAAGGTGAGAGGAAGTGGTAGGGGGTTAGTTTGCCGACTTCAAAGGGTGGTTACGGGGAAACCCACCGCTTTTGAAGTGAAAGGCTACATGACGAATAAAGGTGCCTTTTCACTCTACAAACCTCACCCTCGAACAGGTTCTCCCTCGAACCTTGCCATACTGGCGTTAAACGAACAGCCATTTATACTTAACGTGTCGTTAAGCGAACCAATATGGCTGACGCACCCAACGCTAGCTTACGATGAAGAAAAAATTTCGATTATCAATATATTATATATTACCTGAAAAATAAAAAAATAGGAGACGAATCACAACGGCGCACTAGTATCACAAACAACTCCTGTCACTTGGGTAAAACCCGAATCAAAAGTGACACTAGCGCTACCCCCGAACACAGGCGAACAGATGAAGTACCTAGAACACCCGAACAGTCGACGTGAAGTTCGTAGAGTGTAAAGGCACCTTTAAACAGAATTGCGATAATGGCCGAGTGCGTCGAAAGTTCGTGGTGATGACCGAGCCTTTTAGTGTAGCCCTGATCCCAAAAGAAAAGGACCCTTTGTTTATATCGAAAGCTGGTATCTAATGAAGTTAATCTAGGTCCTGAATTTAACTGAAAATGAAGCGATGGGAGTTCGCTAAAGCCTTAAGTAAACAATTGAAATGAACACTCACGACCGCGACGTCGATACTCGACCATTCTCATAATTTCCTTTAGGTGGTGATCACGGGATCTTGGCCCATCCATGACTGTTGTGACTCATTTTTTGAAGCTTAAGGTAGGTATAAGCAATAGCTGCAGGCTTCCGCTACTTTTTAAGTGCAATTTTGTTCTAATGTTTTTAATTTTCAGGATCTGAGGTAGGCATTCGAAACAGTTACCCTCATCTAATTATTTTTAATACACTTGCACTAGTATTATTATTAATATTATTTTGTTTATAATAACTTATTTTAGCTTAACTTAATAATAGCAATTAAATGCAGGAAACTTTCTCAGCGTTTAAGATTCACAGGGAAAGGAAAATAGCTTGAATAATTTTGTAATAAAATAGATAATAAATATTTGTATGACTTCATTAGATTATTTTCTCACGAAGAAGGAGAATTTTGAATATTTACTGAAGGTTATTAAAAATATATTAACGAGGTAGTTATTTTTCATTAAATAGATAGTAAATCCTTCTTATGATTGTCGAATTTTACTTTTTCATGCTTTTAGACGGCAAGATTTGCCTCAAAATGAAATGTAGATTAGCTATTGATTATTGTTTCACCTATACTACGATGTGGTTAGATGAAATCGATTTTTTTTATGTATCCAATGATGAATATCAAGAAAGGCAGAAATATGAAAGATAAATAAATTTAAAACGATAGAATTTTTTTTTAAAGTAAAAGACGCTCACCGATCTGTCCACTTATCCAACAAGCCCATTGGGAAATGACAAGGCACGCATTGTTGGAGCAGATGACGGCGACTCTCTCCTGTAACCGCTTCGCCATCAGCTGGGTGATGGCCAGGCTCAGCCTCTTGCTGCTCTTGGCGAGGCCCAGGAAGGTGTAATCCCCGTTCGAATCCCGCAGGCACACCTCGTTCTTGTACTTGAGGCAGGACTTAAAGATGGGTTCTACCTGTCGTCCAGGAACCGGAGTCCGCATCAACGCCAGTCTACGCACTGCTGTAGGGAGAAAAGAACACGTCCTCAAGAGATCTCTCCAAACCATCGTGTGCTGAATTAATATAGTTGTAGGTTAGAAACAGGTTAGGAACGCTAATACGTTTCATCAACAACCATATGATGCTGTTTTCTCGTTAATGCCAAGAGGTTGTTTATATGATGGAAGTTGCTGATTCTGCGATTCATTCAATATCGATATACATAAATGGAAACTTTGTACAAACAGTATATATAAATAAGAAATTATTTTCGTATTGATCCAGATTGAATTTGATGAACATCGTCACCTGTTATAGAAGGCTCTCTTAAAATACTTCTGATCATATTGTCTTTTATCGATATATTTCCGGCAGACCTCGATTTAGGCTTTTTCGGGTACATTTGTTAAAAACAGCTGTTAAATGAGGTTGGTTGCAACACAACTCTAACGAATTATTTTTATAAGTGGCTAAAATATAGAATTGTGTTTTCGGTGGCAAATAACTGTTGAGAAGACCGAAGGATATCTATTAAAACATGGATAGGCCAAAACAGACATGGTTGCACAACCTTTGACCAATACCACGGAGCTCAAAGTAAGATACACAATAACGGACACCGGTTCCACAAAAAAGCTTAGGCCAATTCTGTAATTGTTAATTATTCGCCTAGTACTATTTAAGTGATTTAGATAAAGATTTTACAATTTAATATGATGATAAAGATTAAAGATGCATTATCATTTCATTTAGTTTGACTAATCGAATAAGAAACAATTCTTGTTCAAAATAGGTAATTATGAGGAAAGCTATCAGGATCAGTGAAAAAATCATTGTTTGAATATAAAACAGTAGTATTTATACTGTACAAAATATTTATATTAATAGTATCGGGACAATAAGGATACAATACCAGTTATTTTTTAATTATTTAACGCCACTTTATGCTACTATTGCTAATCGGACGATGATATAGAGGGAGTACTAAATTTTGCCTATCCATGAATAATCAGGGCGGGGATTTTTAACGAGTGCCTGACATCGCACATGCTGGGGACCTTCATTTTAGGTTCCATCCGAAGGACGACGTAGACAAGGATTTTCACTCCCTTTTTTAAAAAATCTATGGCCACCTGGCGGATTACGATACCGCTAAATGTGTTTTGTATTCAGCCCTGATAACCACTGTACCAAAGGTGGCAAAAAATACTTTATTCTCTTAGGTAATTCAGTAACACCATTTGATTAAATAATTCTGATATTAATAAATTATCCAATGCCATTCTTATATATGAGGAGTGGCAGCCCTTGTCCACTTTTAAAAATTTTCATTATAGCCTAAAAACTGCTTTTGTAAATTTCCATGATTCTTCAAAAGTATTTTCTTTTTTATCGAGATTGTCCAGTCTATTGATTCAGTTTTAAGCAATTAAAACAATAAGGAACTTAATTGAAGAGGTAGTAAAAAATGAGAAGAATGAACACATAGCTATTTGGATTTAAACATTATTTATACACTTACAAGGGCTATTATGTTCTTAAAGTGTGCCAAAAATACTATAGGAATCCACTGCGAACTAAGAATATAAATGCAATAATATATTTTTAAAAAAACTCTCTTATTTCTATTAATAGCACCACATATGTTTAAAAGAAACTAAAAGAAAATTGCATAATTATTTACATTTATAAAATAAGAAAGAAGGAACATTTAAATTATAATAAAAACAAGAGAGAAAGAAACAATAGTAAATGAATGACGATGAGGCCCACCACCAATGAAAAATTGTTATAAATGTTAATCATTATGAATTAAGGAAAACTATTATAATATTTATTACAATTATAATTATTATGGATTGACAAATGATTGGTGGAATATTAAAATGTTCAATAGATACCCCAAGATGGGCCAAAAGCCCGAAACGTTGGGAGAATAAAATAAATAATAACCCATGGAAGAGATTCCTTCATTTAAAAAAACTAAAAATAAGTTAAAAAAAAAATAAAAAAAAAAATCAGGAGGTATGTACATAAAAATCTATTCAAAAAGAATACAATCCGTAATCTTCAAGGCCCCAGTAAAGTAATATAAAATATTTGATGGTAAATATCCTTCAGGAGGATGAACAAACAAATCAGATATTCTTCATTAACATAAGATTTGAAGCCTTGGAGGTACTGAGATCTTACAAAAGTAGTAGACAGGTCACTCGAAGAAATATAATCAAGTCCAGACATAAGAAAATCGAAGTCGGCTTTAGTAGCATATACAAAACTTCATCAGGAAGGCTGCTAAACAATTAAAAACATCCCTTTTCCCTGATTTTTTAGAACAAAATCACTACCTTACCAACCAAATCCGAAGTTAAGATCCTTATCTATAATGTATGTATAGATTCTACCAAATATAAAAAGGTCTTTGAACCTCTAGGTATCCCCCAACAAGCCTCAGGAGAAGCCTGTAAAAAATAAATCAGTGTAAAGAATATCCCCTCTCGTAAAGATAAGAGATATCAGGATACCGCGTTGAGTGCCGAGGAACTACAGTGTGGTCCGGAGGTGCTTCCAGTGTGTTCATGGCCACTGCCATCGTGGTTCGTGGACTTAAAATTGTAGTTTAATGGGAAATTGTACCGGGAAAAGTTTTAAAAAATGGTATAAAAACCCCATCGAGACAGTAACGAAAATGAAAAAAACATCAGTACAGCTTTTCTTTGCGATTATTGCCTATCAAATGAAACTGCTATTAGACAGCTAGCTATATCGATAAAGTTGTAGCGTTTGGAACTACTGAAAAATAATAGCGCGACGGTATAGTTTTCGAAAAATTCAATACCCGAAGTATAATCCTAAATGGCTCAACCCAAGAAACGATTGAATAATAATGCTAAGCTGGGGTTTAGAATTATAATTTCTTACTTTTAAGCAATGAAAATTATTGTTTTCCAACTTATTCTTTTTTTAATGATCCAGTTGTGGAACTCAGATAATTAAAATGATTTTCAAATGAACATATCATGCATAAATAAAAAGATCTCAACTCAACTCTAACTTACCATTAAAATTTAGTTGTAGTAGAAACTTACTTGGAGTAGAAACCGAAATACATGATAATTGTGTACACGCAATTTAGAAAATTCACAGGACATAGCTTTATCCACATCTATATACTTATTTTTGTTTGTCATTATCCATAAAGTGTAGAGCATTATAATTATTGCAAAACTTGGAAGTCTTTAGTAATTTTCGATTCATTTTTATTGATTTATTTTCTTAAGGGGAAAAATCTTAATATCAACAATAGTCGAGTTTTTTTTTTTTTAATCGGTTTTTGGAAGTATAACGTTGATGTAAATCGATAGAAGTGTATTTATGTTTCTTAGAAAATCGGATCTTAGTTTTCGAATTTTAGTCTCTAATGCCTTTCCAGAAGCCGACGAAGATGATTGTTCCTGCAAAAAACGGCTTTTATTTAATTTAGAAATCTATTATGGAACTAAAGTTTTCAACTGAACTGGAACTATTCGTTGAATAGTTATTCAACGAATTCATTAATTGATCATCATAAGTACAAAAAAATTAATTAGTCAACTCATTTATTTTCCTCATCATTTTATAACATAATGACGAGTTTTCTATTAAAGATGATATGAAATATTTTCCCCATGAATTTCAAATATAGGTTATTATAGGTAATTTAATCATTTCTATAAATTATTCATATGATATTATTACGAGCCTTTTATTCTAGGAGTATTCCAATTTTAGGCCTCCCCTAATTAAAGGGGGTAATTTTCTAACTTCCCATGTGGACTAGCCGAAGTAGGGGCCGGGATTCGATCTCAAGATGATTACTTTATAAAAATGAGTTTTCAAAATTTATGTAAATCGTTCTTTACCTGAGATCTTATTATTTTAATAACAAATTCTGAAAAAAAAAAAGCAACCCTAAAATTTGCTGACGTAAAATAGAAGTGAAGGATAGGGAAGTAATACAAAGACAGATGAAAGCTCCCCCCCCTCCCTCCCCCAATGTGCCGGTAGTAAAACCAACCTCCCCAAGTCCTGGCCTGGCTTACGTCCTTCGCCCGCGGCAACTTCAACAATCTTACGGCAGCTAAAAGCCTCCTTCCTTCACCCCTGGCTAACCTCGTGTTGGGAGGAATTCTGGCCTGTGTATGTTCATACTTGCATGAATCTTACTTTTTTTTTTTAATGTAGAGGAAAGTAGGGTATTATGGAATATCATTAATATTTCCAGAAATAACTTTACTGTTTTTTTTTATTTTATTATAAAGAAAAAGAAGCAATCATTAGTAGATCCTATAACTAGTAATAATGAATCTTCACTGATAAAAAAAAACCCTATTCATTTTTTATGTGGAGATTTATATGGAATAGTAGTGTAGTATGAAATTACTTTTAACATATTCAAAAACTAATGGGATGTCACGTGACATTGTTATATTGATATCTATATAAATAAAGTTGAAATTCTGTTTGTTTGTTTGTTTGTTTATTTGTACTTTATAGAAATCCATACCGTTTGTCCTAAATTCTCCAAATTTTGCTCAGTGGTTCTTTGATACCAGGTGCGAACACCTGTCCATATTAAAATTGCATAACTTCAGCCGATCTTCAGCTGATATTCTTTATTCTCCAAATTTCGCTAAGTGGTTCTTTCAGACCAGGTGCGAACACCTCTCCATATTAAAATTGCATAACTTCAGCCGATCTTCAGCTGATATTCTTTATTCTCCAAATTTCGCTCAGTGGTTCTTTGATACCAGGTGCGAACAACTGTCCATATTAAAATTGCATAACTTCAGCCGATCTTCAGCTGACATTCTTTATTCTCCAAATTTCGCTCATTGGTTCTTTCAGACCAGGTGCGAACACCTGATCATATTAAAATTGCATAACTTCAGCCGATCTTCAGCTGATATTATTTAATGTTATAAAAATCATAATGATCTCACTTTACAATGTTTTTTTTTTTTTTACGATATCGACCATTTGAGTCGATAAATGTCTCAGTTTATAGATAAGAAAATGAAATTCTCCGGGTGAAACCGGGATATACAGCTAGTATAGTAATAAATACAATTCAGCCTTCCCAATGGTAGTTGATTCAACATCCCTGCGGTCGATTAATCGATAATATCGTCATGTTGAGAGACACATTGAAGACTTGTACTGTAATGATAATGTCAGACGGGAGTTTTTACTTGGAGAAACTAAGTCTCGAAGATATAATTTGCGGGACGTGTGGCACTTCTATATATATATATATATATATATATATATATATATATATATATATATATATATATATATATATATATATATATATATATATATATAATGAAATATCTTGTACACCATAATACCCGACACGCCATCTTTGAAAATGAACCTTTGAACTTGCAAACAAAACATTGTCCGCTAAAAATAGACAGTACAAAAATTGTAACGAACTACAATTTTTTTATTGTGGAGTATGCTTAACATCAATGTTCATGTCACAATGGTACTAGTAAATTAAAAATTTTAAAAACCACTTGCAAAAACTTTTGAAAATCCAAAAAAAAATGTAACTTTCATCTACGAATAGGGTTTCATATATGCTACGGCACGAAGTAAAACAAGAGGTCAACTCACCCGCTCTGTATTCTGGGAGTCTTAGTTGAGTATTTCATTGTAAAATCAAGTGATATCAACACTTAACGGAGCCAAAACCCTCCATATTTTCTGTCTATTTCTCACTTAGTCCATTAATTAGACTTAAGAACATGTTCAATGTCTCAACAGCATACTGTAAGAAATGTTTTAAACGTTAAAAATATAAATTTAAACAAAATATGAATGACATATTGAATATAAAGATCATCAAAAATTAAAATTATTTATAGCAATTAGCCGCAACTAAAAAAAAAAATATTAAAATTAAGTTAACTAAAACAAAACCTGGGTCTAAATTACGAGATAACTCAAAGTTACACTATTGTACTTATACGTTTTTTTTTAAACCTTATTTATTGAGTTAAGGTTTTTATTGAACTTGATCTTGACTGAAAATTGTTTGCGAATGTCATTTTCTAATTTTTATCTAAACAAATTATTCCGTAAAAGTTCACTCTGTTATTCTGAAATTTATTCATATTAGAGAAGATTGAAATTGTAGGGGAGGAATAATATCGCTATGAATAATTCTATCTTTGGAGTTTTAATTCAAAAATGTTATTTTAAATATTTGGGTATGTATGATATTTTATTTGGGGGGCGGGGACAAGTTTTGTATAACTGGGAGGGGTGTTCCGGCTTATCATACTGATGACCCGGAAAGATGTTTGCGGGGTTCTGGTATTGCTACAAACACAACTGAATAATGTTATCAGACATTTTACTATTTATTTCCAGTTTGGAAAATTACTCAACATAATTATTAAAATTAATTAATAGAATCTTTTCTATATATTACTGATTTCGCTAGTCCTGTTCCCTCCCCCCTAAATACGCCCCAATTCAAACACCCCTATGAGTAAACATTCACTCAATCTTCTCCTATTATAAGTACTTTTGTGATCACTAAAAAGGGGGAAAAAATTTCACTTCAATTTCAGTTGTTCAAGTTTGGGTGAACCCTGGTATTTTTCGAGAAAAACTTTTATCATAAAGGTATGAGAATAGCTTTTACTGGGCAAACTTGTTTTTAAGATGTTTGTTAAATACTTTTTAAACAAAACTTTACGAAACGTCGAAAATGACCTTTTCGACTCCTGAAAAAAACCCGTCTCTGATCTGTAATTGGAGGAAATTATTTTGAATTTTAAGCAAGTCGGCCTTTTATGGGAGAAAATAGACGTGTCGCAGGCCAATTCCCTTTTTTCAGGTAATGTACCGCTGATTAAGTAAATTCCTTCCATCGAAAAATTTACAATTTAAAAAAGTTTAAAATTTTATATCCGTCCACCTTATACTAATAAGTTACAAGAAAATACTGTCGAACATATAAACTGTCGGAACGTACAAAAAAAAAAAAAAAAAAAAAAAAAAAAAAAAAAAAAAAATTATTTTAACAATAAAAAAAATTAATTAGTCGTTTAAAAATCCTGGCATGTCCAAAAAAGGCGATTCTGAATGCCAGGACTGATTATTCCAGAGAATTCGCATCTCAATAAATTTGGGTCTCTATGACTAATTCAACTACTTGTTTTAAATAAGTTGGACAATTTTAAGGCCTTATGTGTATTATCGATTGGTTGACTTTGACACCTAATGATTTAGTTTTTGAATCAGTTTTACTGGTGGAAAGATAAAGAATAAGCTGAATTTTAAATGAAAAAAATACGCTCTTTCCTCAAAATACCAGGTTCTCGTGGGTAACGAGGCTCCTTGCATTGGTTTGCTAAATTTTAACTGACACTTTTTGTTGGATGAACTGGACTTTCGTTCGATCTTCACCGTTATTTTCATCATATTATTGTACATTCTTCATTACACCAGTGGATTGTTCGTCATTATTCGATATACCATTTATCAATTTTACTAATACCATTTATGGCGAGATGTAATCAATTGGCACTTATAAGCTCCCTGCAACAGTAATTAATAGGCTGATTAGATGGTGCATATGCTAACGTTCACTAGTTAATGGACAAGTGGGTTATGTTCAAGTCCAGCTGGAAATATTAGTAACTCGTTCGAACTATGAAGGAGGAACAATGTTATATTATGAACAATACATTATTGAAAAGGCTTCTTGATGTGATTTAAGTAATTTCGAACAATGGATAATTAGAGTTCCTATTTCGCAATCCATATAAATGTTATTACGGCAATTACTTGCACCATACTCAATCTAAGTTTACCAGACCCTAAATAGCTTGTATTACAACATTGTAAACTGCCTTAAATTACGGCAATTTATAATAGATGAGTAATAAATAGTAATAATAGAAACATATATAAATATGTAAAGATTCTATTATATAAAGTTATGTAAATGTATATTTAAATAACGAAGGCAGAGGGCAATTTGATTTATTTTTTGTTTTTTCGTTCGAATTTCCTTTAGTTATTCTTCCGTCTCCGTCTATAAATATATATATTTTTGGTTCCTTTCTGTACATAATTGTGAATATTCTTTTTGTGCTTATTTACGTTATTAAAGAAGTTATGTTGTATGTTATCTCTTATTAGATCTTTTTTTTTTTTTTTTCTTTTTGTACATTACAATCAGTCTACTGTATCATGAAGAATCTTTTCATTGTTTTTATTTATACACTAAGATATTGAAACAAACAGCTAATTTAAAACACGTGTAATATGCATATATTATTGTTATGTATTACTAGAGGCTATTATTATAATTTCTGTAATGGTGTACAAGTGGTAGCTATGTATGATATTTTCAATCATACGCATATACGTGTATGTGTGAGTGAATTTATATGTATGTGTGCTTGTATGTATAGATATTTATTGGATTACATATTTTTAGTTATACAATTAATGTATGGCTAACTCTGTTTGTATGGGGAAAAAATCCAAATGCAAATAAACTTTATTCTATTCTATTCTATTCTATATATATAATAAATAAGAAATAAATTTATAATTTCATTCCAATGTTACGACACTGTTTATGTACAACTTTTTACATTATTACTTAAATCTTTTATTTTTGAAGAGAAAGAAGAAAAGATTGGCTTCGAACGGGAGTCGAACCCATCGAAAACAATGGTCTCCCATGTGTCAAGCGCGGTACGCTACCGATGCGCCACCGAAAACGCATCCAAGCTGAGTCATTCCTCTTATTCACTGATATACTCCCCCCATCACACTTATTTTTGGTGACCTAATACCGGAGGGGAGGGGTTGGAATATTCGTCCAAATAGAGGGATCTATTGACATTTCATCTATTTTTGATATTTGTATAGTAATTTAATTATTTTTTGTGGGGAAACGATAGGCTCCCGGGCGATTTGACTGTTCCTAATTAAAAAGATACCTTTGCCATAAAAATATTTTTGTGAAATGAAAAGAAAGATTAGAAAAGAATGGAAACTGAGGACAGATCAGGAGTTATGAGCTCGATATAATTCTCTTGATGAGCATTGCAAGATTGAGGAGAGTATGTAGTAGAGTGTGTAGAATGAAATGAGAAGTTGTAAGTGTATCGAAAAAAAAAGTTTTTGAAATCGGGATTGGCTATACTCAACCCTCAAAAGCGCATTAAAGTGCGCTCGCAAGTAAAATAATATTTTTTAAAATATATAGTAATTTAATTATTTTTTGTGGGAAACGATGTTATATATATAGCTGCAAACATTAATAAGGTTGTCAATTTTAAAACTGATGCAAGAAATCTTAACAATTTTTTTGCTGAAACTATTAACATTTTAAACCAATAGTGAATTATTTATTCTAGATTTGCCTTTACTTTTCATATGTTGTATATAAAATATATTTATAATTCTAGAGCATGATGTTATGTGTGTATGGGTGTGAGTGTGTATGTATATATGTATGTAAATTTAAATTACTTTGTTTGAACCTTTTTCAACTTTGATATTGTGTTTAATTTTCTAGAGACCTTATTGAGTTATTATTTCTGTTATCTAAAATTTGTTTGAATGTTGGCAACACTGTATATTTCCCTGTTAGCCGTCCTTCCATATGGGAAGTTTTCAGTTTGTTTCTAGCTTGCTTGCGAAACTGTAGTAGCCCAGAAGATGCCTGAATAGGCGAAAATTTGGCATGTAATCTGCATGATTAAGTGAATTATTGAAATTATACGAGACTGTAAGGCCTTGCATTCTATATCTATAATTCAATAGTCGCTTCCTAAAAACTTGTTTATTAAAATATATTAAAAAAATTTAAATTATATTTTCATTTAATTTAGATGCACAGTTTATTGATTTAAGACAATTGTTAGATTATACCATTCAGGACCATTTCCGTGAAGATATTAGGAGTATGAAATGAAGTAGCTCGGCCATGAATTTCTCAGAAATATTAGCCGAACGCCACAACAGAACTGACTATGAATGTGCTAAACTCAGCTTACAAATGACATATCCCTAGGCTTTTATCGTTGGAGTGGGTCATTCATAACTGTCGGAGCGTACATAACCACTACCCCTTCAACCAACTTAACTTGTATTCTAGAATAGGACAACACCTGACAAACCAGATTCTGATTTAACTATGCTTATCCGAAATTAGCCCAATCTCAGCTATGGGTATAAATTAACTAGTACTAATTATTAAAACGTATTTATCTATATATATAATTTATTCTAAAATTAATTTAAAATTATACTAGCTACTAGTAAAAATAGACGATAAAAACATTTTACTACTTTCGCATTTTAGTTTTCTTTTCGGTGTGCAATTTCATATAATTTTTGATTGGCTTCTAATTGAAACTGTATTATATAGGTTATACACATTTTCTTTGTTTTATTTTATTCTATAAGGTTTTTTTTCTTCATTTCAAAAATCTTTAGATCTCTGATATATGTATAATACTTCTTCATATCAATACCTAGCTCGGTAACATACTGTAACGTTAAATCGTCTAATATAAAAACATATGTTTTAATATCCCAGACCGTTTGTTGGGACACACTAAGCGGTTGGAACGAACTGTTTAGTTTTAGATTGTTCGAGATCCATCTGCGGCGTTCCACCAGCTTCGACGAAGACCTGAAACCTTCCAGAAGGGGGGTTTCCCAGGATAGGTGGAACGCCGTGTTAAAAGCCTCCCCCTCTCTACTCGGGACTTGTAAATTTCAGGTTACCATGTGGGAGTCTGGTAAGCGTTTGCTCCCTCGGTCACTTCGTCCAATTTAAGTTTTTATCTGAAGTTTTTCTTTTAAATTTTCAATAAATACTATGGTATATTTAAATGGTTTAAATTTATTTATATTAAATGGCAATGTAATTAGTATACGATTATAAAAAAATCCATAAAATACGAAATTCCAACAGTAGGAAAAGCGAAATATAATAATATTCCTAGATTTGGAAAAAGTTTGGTGATTTTGAAAGAAGAAGAAGATAGTCTAGTCATATTCTATTCAAATATGAATCCCCGTTGGAGTTTATGCTCCTATAAATAAGTGAGAGATGAATGAGATCCTGGATGTTCGTCTTTTCAAGTAATAAGGGACATTTTGTATAGTTTGAACAATCAAAACAATTGAACAATCACAATGAAATTTATAAGAAGGATTGATGGAGACCATCCAATACTAAACTTCGAGTTTGAAACTAAAATAGAACTCGTGCTGCCGGTTAATCCTGTCTGGCTTTTTCTTTCCCTTTTCTTTTTTTTTTTTTTTTTTCTAAAAAGAATTATTAGAATGGTCCGTGACAAGAGGGCTTTGCACTTCGTGAGGTAGCTGACGCTTTAGAGATCAACAACTAATCCAATATTAGTTTTAAACTTTACACCTGATGTCCATTTCATCCAGTTACAAAGGATTAAGGCTTCAATAAAATATGTAATTGTTAACCTTTACGGATAATATTGACGTTAGGTTTTCATATTCGGTATTAAAAAATAAACATGTGAAAATATATTTGTATTTATTTATTTCGGGAATATATTGTGACTTGAAACAAAAACATATGAATCTTTCTGTTACATTGAAAGAGTTCTATAATTTTCTGGAACCGTTAAATCCATGTATTAGTACGTCATCACATGTTTTGGAATGATCTAGGCCTTCTGGGATGGCCTCTTTCAAATTTAATATTCGAAGCGATCCTCTAGTGTGTTGGTCCTGCCGTGAACATCGAAGCATGAGGTTACTTTTGTGTCAGTGTTGTGTCACATATAGTTACTGTTTGTAACGTTGCACACAGGGGTATTCGACCCCAAAAGCTGGCCAAAACTATTTCCTTTCATTTTATTAGTCCAAACGTCCTCAAAATGGCTTCTGAATTTCTAATAGACATTAAAAATATGCTTTAGCAGTTACAAAAATATTCATAAGTGAAAATTTTCCTACAATAAATTTTTACGTTACTCCACCGACTGTGAAATAGGCATCCATGGGTTTACAATTTATGTTCATATTATTTTCTCTTTATGCATTGCCCCTATGAAATATGTTTGTAACAAATAAAGATTCATTATAAATTTATCTAGGTATTACTATTATTTTTGAAAAATGGGAATAGTGTAAAATAGGTAAAAATTTGTTGTGATAAAGTTTTACGTAAAATTTCTATGGAGAAAAGGATACGGATCCTTAGCAAATATAGAAAACCTTTCTAAATTTATGAAATAACCACTTGATAGAACCACCAATATACAATATATGTAAATAAAGCTTCCAGTGCTGATAGGTAGTTTTTTCTATTTTTTTCTGATAATTTGAAATTTTTAAATGCTTTCCTATATTTTATGGCATGAGATGGGGTTTTTGTTAGATCCTTCAGAACATGGAATGCATTGATATCACCAGAATCTCTTAGTTTTATATAAGTGGCGTACGTCAGCAAATCATCAACTAGTTGATGATCTGAGTTTTTCAGTTTTACGCCTCTTGCTTCTTTCACTTAAACCATCAAATAATTTTTCAGGGCGTACACCAGATCTTGAGCTTTTAATTGATATCATCTCACTTAGCCATTCCTTGTTGCTGCTTAAAAAACTTATCTTTTCCTTGAAGAAGCATTCCATCTTACTTAGAAATCATGCCTCAAAATTGATAATTTATGTTTTAGCTCTTTCACCTGCTCTAGGCTATTAGCTAGGCAATATTTCCCAATGAGAAAAGTATTGGGGGGCTATTAGCTCCCAATATTTCCCAACGAAAATTCCTTATTTTTTTTTAAAAGCTAATGCTTCGACTTTAAAAATATGTCAAATAATTCCCTTCTAGTTATTATTATTATTTCAGAAGATCCTAAAATATAAATAAATGCAAATATAATAACATTTATTTTTTTAATATTATTTGATGAAAGTGACATTTTAGAAATAAAAAAATATAAGTCTCCCATTCGCAGCTATTCGCAGAATTTTTTTCATGAAACATAAACTTCGATAATTACACATTATCATAAAAAATATTTCGTTGCCCAGAAATGACCAGAAGTATAACTTTTTAACCTTCAAATTTTATTTTTAGCTCTAAAATCTACCTACCAAAAAACAAAGAAATATTGATACTAGTATTGAATACAAAATATTTATAATAGTCTGGATAACAAGTACAAACCTGGCCTCGAACTATCCATCATCTGATAATGCCGATATTTCAGTGAAAACAAAGAAAATTAATATATTTTGTAGAACAATATTTATGAGCAGAGACGAGTTAAAGGCTAAGGTCAGATTGGAATTAGAATATCCGCCGGATTAAGGGCCTGAAAGAGATAAGAATCATCTTGCATGATCCAACAGGTCCTCTACTTGAACTTCGAGTCATTATTTTCCAGAAATTTCAAATTTCAAAAAATGAGTTTTGGCCAGCTTTTAGGGCCAAATACCCCTGTGTGCGTTGTTACTAATTTGAGTTCTAATTATTTGCTAGACAATTTTGTATAATAATTTTACCTTAAATAAAATAATTTAGGTAAATATATTTATTTAGGCTATGTAATATAGTTATGTATTTACTAAGGTAAAATTATTTAAACAAATTTGGTATTATCGATATTACAATGTAATATCTATTGAAGATAACGAATGTGCTTGTGATATTAATTAGTTAATTAAAACGAAAGAAATTGATAATAATGATTAAGAATACATCCGCTCTATGTGTACATAAAGTAGAGAGGTAAATAAAGTAACTGAGAAATAATGATTAAACACGAAAATGAACTTTAATTTTTTAAAAAGTAAAATATAATAAAATGCCAACATTCATCTGAAAAACATTGTATTCGCAGATATCAATGATTAAGATAATAAACTGCAGTAATATTAATGTTACTAAAAAACGTTTCGGAACAAAAAAAAAAATCGTAAAAGACGTTTTTGTTAATATCAATTTTTTACAGAAATGATAAATAAAATGGTAATTTTTAGGATTAACTTAGGATATTTTAAAAGTATTGTAATAATAATTATCTTATTTATTATTACTTGAATTCCCCAATTAAATCTGAAACCTCTTTACTTTAAGGTTGGCTTTAAAATTATTAATATGGAATGATCGATATACTTCTTCCGAGAAGTGCCATCTTAATATACTCCATTAAAAAGAAGAAAAAAAGTTTTTATAATTAAGTTAGAACTTAATGGAAAACTTAGACATTGTAAGAGATAATGGAGGAGATGTTATTTCAGATATCTTTGTCTCTCTATTGTTTTTTATATGGGATGCTTTTCGTAATCTTTGATCATTTCCTCTGACACACTATATTAACCAAACAAATAGGTATAAAATATAAAGTTGCCTCTACTTATATGAATATTGAATACACCCTAGTGTATTATCACCTCGTATTCCTCCTACAAAAAAAAAAACAAAAAACATATTAACATTAATTTAAAAAAAAATTCTTTGCCAAGCTGTAGGGCTGAAACATATGGTGTTGCCAACAGACATGCCAATAACTCATAGAACCACTCAAAATAAAAAATAAAAAAATCCGTGAGTTATTGACTAATATGCGATGTCTGTAAGTTTGATGGTCCGTTTATTTCGTTTTAATGTATTCGTTTACTTCTCCATACAAATATTACAGAGTTGATATACCTTCATTGAAGATCTTTCCAGATCTACTAGACTTATTGAAGATGGGTTCTACCATTTTAAAACTGATATCTCATAACTTTCTTCTTGTGTGAAAGTATTATTTGAGGTAAATAAACTCACAACACTTAAGGTGGTGGTGGAAGAGGTCTTAAGATCATGCAAACCATGGCCCAATTTATTCAAATTCAAAATGATTTTTGAGTGTACTCTGTAATGTATTCTTGGTCGATAATTACTGATTCACTGAAATACTTTGATAACCCGACATCGGTTCCAAATTATTTTAATAACAAAAAAAATTTACAAATGAATGTCATGAAACATTAATGCAACGGTACGGTGTCCTCTCCATCTTTAGAAAAAACTAAGCTGCTAATATATAAATATTTTAGTCCTGCACTGAATAATAATAATAATATATAAAGGAAGCATTTGTTTATCGCAGTAAACTTGTATTCAAATAGCTATGAAGTAATTACTGCATTGTTAAATAAATGTACCTCAATCATATTTTTGTTTACAATAATGATATTATAAATAATAAATTATTAACAAAAAACTGAATTCTTAAAAATACAGAACACATACATAAGTTTGTATTCGTTATTCGTCGTTCGTAACAAAAATGTTAAAATAGATCAGTAAATAAATAAAGTAAAATCATTTTCGAAATAGCAATGAGGAAAAAAAAATTAAATTCAATTAGTTATAATTTTTTTACCTAATAATCAGTATTATTATTATTTTTAAAAAAAAGGAACTATTAAGATTTCACCATCCTGAAATCCTAGGTATGCAGTTTTTCATATCTTACTTTTTTTTTTGTATCACATAGCTTCACGAGTTGATCGAAACGTACGAGGAAAATAAAAAATAATATCTTCATAACACAGTGCGAACTATGATAGCATGATCAGCGGTAGTCGAAAGTTGGGATTAAATAAAGGTAATTAAGGTCCTTTTTAGATGAAAATATATTTACTGCAAAAGTTTAATTTTTCTGAGTTACATCTCTCTGTTTGTTTTCGACTCAAAGAGTGTATTTTTGTTCCTTGATTAAGGTCACATTTTGAAGACGTGTCTAAAATTCTATGCTGTCATGCCTAAAATCTTTAAATTAAAATTGTACACTGTTCCCAAACTTCCTTCTAGCTTTAGGTCAAATCAATGAACCCAAAAATATTAGCTTATCAAAGGAAATCAGTTTCCGCCTCCTTACGAGCCAAAGGAGAATATGGATATGTCTTTATTTAAACATATATTAGATATGTTTTGTAATCATAAAAAATCATGGGTGGCATTGTTCATAAAAAGATATTGAGGTCTTAAAATGTTATACTGCTTATATAAATTCTTTGGTAGCTATATAATATACAACGTCCATATGTGGGTGTGTGCATGAACATATATATTGTTTTATAATTTTTTATTAGTTTCTTTAGTCCGTGTACTTCCTTCATTCTTATCAAGGAGTAGAGGAGAGCCAAAGCAGGCTCCAGTTATTTTCCGTCTTAAACGGTTAACTTGATTTTAACTTTACGTGACCCGGTTTTTAAGTACTGTAAAAAAAAAAAGGATTGTGGTCTACCAAAAGTATAGCTTCTTTCCAAAGAACTTTAAGCAAGAAAATAATTGACGATATTTATTATGGTACTTATTATCGCTATTATTTTTAAAAATGGCTAAATTTTGATATATGAACATAGCCAATATTTTAAATGTTGAATACATGTTGTACATTATATTTTTATAAAATGTTTGCTAAATTGATATTTATTTTTACTTGTAAAATCAATTAACCAGATCAGACATTGCAGTATTTACTTAATTGAAAATTATATTCCTTATTTATATGCAACCACTATTATTATTTTATGTATGTGTGCAAGTAAAGTAAATATAGCAAAATGCATACTGTCTGTCCAATTATCACCTCTAAATTTTAAAAATATGATCTAAAATAAAGCATGTGTAATTTGATACTTAAACAGTTGCCCATTAGCCATGGGGTTGGGTGGTCGGTCTTCCCTGAAACAAAATTATGATTTACAAATTAATTTTATAGTTAGACATAAAATCCTACAGATTAATAAAAAACGAAAAAGAAACAAGGAGAGAATATAATTTTATCGTGAAACAATGTTTATTTTTTTTTTTTATCATGGTTAATATTTATACATCAAGAGAATAAAATTTTCTCTATTAATTAATGTTTTCATCATTAAATGCTAATTTTATAACTGAGTGAGCAAGTCACTGTGCTCCTATACTTCCCTTGATTTTAGTCCAGTTGTAGTATACAAATTTTTATTCTGAAAAGAAAATTGTCGGTGTATTTTTCCTGAAATGGGGAGCTTATTTAAGGATATTTGTAGTGTATTTTTTTTTTTTACACAAATCACCGCTTAATATCATAATTTTTTATACCTTACTGTACTCTTGTAAGCATTTTTTTCAATCAATGATTAATGTGGTGAAGTTTACTTTAATTAATCTTTTAACAGCTAACACTTCATGTACAATATAGTTTAACGTTAATATTACGCTATTTATCTTAAAAGGATTACCTCAATTTCTAAGATTAAATTGTTTTAACTTTTACTAAATCTCCGATAAATTTAAATTCCAGATGATGAAATCGATCCTCCTTTAGTTAGCCCAATTAAATGAGCGTTGGGAGTTATTTATTGTTTCGCGAGTAGAGTTTCTAATTTAAGGAATAACAATTTATACCTCCCCTCCACAACTTCCTACAACTTTTCAGCACTACCTTAAAGATTTGTTTGCTTAATTATTTATATTGCAATATCATAAATTCCACTACGATTAAAAACTTTTTATATTAATTACTTTATTATTTTTTAGCTATATTAAGATAAAAAAAACAATCAATTCTAAAACACTCAGGCAACTTTTAGGTTTAAATATCAAATTTTGCTCATGTGGTAGGTAGTGCGTTCGGGAAGAAAAGTCTTTTTTTATTTCAGTTTCTTTGGTAGTAATTCCATTTAAACAGTGAAACTTGTTATTGCTTTTATACTTTCTGCTTTCTTTCTTTTTTTTCGTTAGTCTATTACCATTTTTAACATTCGAACTTTTTTCTCGCACTGAACTTTTACTTCGGTATTTCAAAAATATTCCTTCTATAAATTGAATTCCATCTCATATATCACGCATCTGAGATAAATTGAGCTGTGTGAGATAAGTTTTTCATACTTATAGATATTTAGAGGTACTAATTATTCATATTTATTATTGAAAAAAAAAATTTTATAAAAAAAAAAAAAAATAAACCTACTTCGAAACCTAGGATCCAGTAAAAATAAATGCCCTGAAAAGTATGAAATAATTACCTTCTGATTTTTATGAATACATTGCAAAATTGAAAATGGTATAAAAAGCGGAGAAATGCAATAAGACGAATAATTTTATTTTTATTTGTGCAAATACACACTAATTGTTATTAAAAATTTTGAAATTAAAATGTTAAATACTATGTTCAATACAACACAATCTTTTCGGAGGCGGCGCAAATATAAATGAAATGTTACCGATACAATTCCATTAGTAGGCATTAAAATCAATAGATGAGAAGAGAAGATGCATTTTACGATTATCATAATGTCTAGTGTTAAAAATTTGCCTTTCACAAGCCTTTCTAATTTATTCTAGTTGCAAAAACAAAATTAGAAACCTATAGTAGTAATCAGGAAAACATAACAGAAGTGTCGCTACATGAAGAATCGGCACAAGATTTCATGATTACAGTGTATATTAATAAGACCGAGTGATTCCGGAAGAAGACAGAGGTGCCTGAATGTTAAGGCCCCAAATCAACTGAAAATAAGTTTTTCCAGGAATTATTGTATTCCTTTTTAACGTGCATAGCGAGTGAAAGTCGGAAATCAAAATCTAATTTAAAGCAATAATGGCTACGATTTTAAATTTAAACGAACCTTGGGGGAACTTGAAGAAGTCTTAAATTCTGCTTTAAAACGGTTATCAATACTCAGTCTTTCTTGGAATTCCACAAATTTCGTGGTCTTATGTTTATGGTGTCCAACCGTCGACTAGATCTAAATTAAGAAGGTTTACTGTTATCGGAGAATATATATACTAATAACGCTACAAAAAACGACAGCGGATATTAAATTTTGCGGATGTTAAATATCTTTATTGAAATCTATTGTTGAAACATTAGTTAAGGTTATGTATACGTTGGTTCCAACAAGCACTTAAAACACGTCGATAACTAATAGACTGCTCATGTTCTCCCCCCACTCTTTTGATTCTAAATTTGATTGGTTAGTTTTCCCACATGATTCATCCAGCATTAAAACAATAGTGAAATTTGTTAGTTACCAATGAGTTTAATAGCTTGTTGGAGCATACCTTATGTTATATATGCCATATGTTTTTCCATTAAGTAAAAATTTTAGTGATAATTAAATATTTATTTTCATGTTTTATCCCGATAACTTCTTAAATAAATTAAAAACCCAAAAAAGGTTTTAATGGGACCAACTTGGGAAAATACTCTACAAGATGCAAAAGGTTTTGTTCCAATTGGTCCATCCATCTCGGAGTAATCGGTGGACATACATAGAAAAAAAAAAAAAAAAAAAGAAGGCACATACGTATCGAATTGAGTAACCTCCTCTTTCGCTCGAAGTCGGTTAAAAAACAAACTGAGTACATGTTTGTAGTTCATTTGTATTTAGCATTATATTTTTAATTTTACCGACAATAGTCTATCTTTTGCAATATTTTTTTTGGAAACCGAATATTCGTGTTAAAATGATGAACCGAAGATTCTTCTGAGACCTACATGTTCAATTCATCCGATTGGATTTATAAAATAAATTCGATTTATTTTTATTTATTTATTTTTTTTAATCCTTCACTTGTACCACAGGGGCGATGTACTCCTTCCAAAAATTGAGTGTAATCCCTCTTCTTATAATTTTACTTTTGAAAACATTTAATACTTTTACGTAAGGAACAAGGTTTGATTCGAAAGTCACTCGCAAAAAAATAAAAATATAAAAAATCATTACTCAGACAAAACGTGCCCCCTTATAACCCTGTAAAAACGTGCCGTTCCCCCCTCCCCCCCTCGACCCTCACTCCTATGGGTATCACTGAACTGTACTGCATTCATCTGAACTGTACTGCATTCATCAACTTCCATACGAATACATTAAAGACATTTATAGATTAACATTTTTAGTGTTAAAAGAGACAGACTAGTGTACAGACGATTATACACTTGGGATGGCAAAGCTTTTATTTTAGTAATAATAGTATATTTAAAATAATATATTTATATTATTATATTATATAAAGTAAAGTAAAATAATATATTTATAGAATATTCGTTGTGTTACATTGTTCATTTGAAAGTTCAGTATGCGATTGGGGCTAATCGGACGATGCTACAGTTGGAGTCCTGAATTTTGCCTATCCAGGAATAATTAGGATAGGGATCTTTAACGAGTATCTGAAATCGCACACCATTTTACGTCTCATCCGCAGAGCCAAGGAGTTTTTACTCCCTTCAAAAAATCCAAGTCCCACATGCAGGATGCGAACGAAAGTATTACGATCTTTATTATTGTAAACCGCTATGCTAGCCACTATACCAAAGGTGGCCCCGATACTTTGAAATTAATTGCAAAAATAGAGCATTGCTTTTTAGCTACTCACCCCATCCTTTACTTTAAACATGTTTAATTAATTATAAAAAAGCTTGAAGTACTGTGTGGTTTGTCAGCGGTTGTGAAAGGAGGTGATTTGACCGTGATCACGCTCAACCGCCAGGCTTTTCTCTTTAATTTTTATATTAAAGTGGGTACTTTACAGAGGCTGGGTTTGCCACAGGAGTTTCTCGTGGACACCGAGACGATCTGTAACAGAACACTAAACATGTGCAAAGCGAGATTCGAATTCAGGACCTAGAGCTCAGCAGCTCTATGCCTTACCCACGAACTACCCCGCTCCCAATTAATTATTATAAATTAATATTTTTTTCTTATTTGAATCACTATCCGTGGGTAGGGAGGGGGGGCAGAGAAACGATACTTCAACTCAGCTTTCATCACAAGAAAGCATTATGCTTTTACATCTCAGCTAAGAGACCAAATAATAATCTATACATACATCCCTAGTCGATTTTAGAAAAAATTAACTTCTTGTTTTTAAGTTGAAGGCTATTCAGAAATCGAGGAGTTTGGTTATGGAAAATTTAGAAAGGAATGGAATTTTGAAAAAGTGTGTTTTTCGCTTGATGAAGTTCTAATCCTGTTAAATTCCTCCTTCAGGATCTTAGTATCCACACAGCGGTCACAGAAACATATCAGGGAGTCATCAGCATATAGATAATACTTGTTGGAAGATGTAATAAACTTATTCATTTATGTAGATTGAGTAAAGAGGAAAATTAATGGATAAGCCTTATGGCAGCGCTAGAGGAACATGAAAACGAATAGGTATTAATTTTTCATTTTAAGGTAATATCTTACGAAGTATTTGTAAATTTTAAAACGTTTTGGAAGTGTGGTAAGCATCCATACAAATCGAGAACTAGTCAATTTTCGATTTATCCTAAGTAGTATCATTTTCCGGGGCTGTAAGAGGTTCATTATTAAAGGGCACAGGTGGGCAGGTGCGTTAAGTTTTCAAGAAAGGGACAAAAAGCATTATTTAGGATTAATATTCTAAGTGCTACTAAAGTATGTACATGTATCTAACATATTACTACAGAGTGTACTATATTGTTTTTATTATATTCCTTGTTTAAATTTTAAATAGCTGACGAAAACCTTATAATATTAATCTTGATAGATACTTAATTATTTATTACATAAAAATTATTTAAATTAAAATGACTATTTATTAAAATACGATTTCAGCTGTAAAAACGAAGAAGAAGGAAATCGATTATTATCTTTTATTATGTTTCAAATTAATTATCAATTTATTTTAAGAATTTCAATCACTTTAAATAAAAATTTTCCAGGCTTCACATGCAATTGCTTCGGACCATTTTCAGCTCATTTGCTGATCATCTAGATGAAAAGTGCCTATTGAATTAATAAGGCGAACAAAAAATCTTAACTAACTCACGACCACTTTATTTTTAAAGTTGGTAAGTACTTTCTGTTTTAAGTTTTTCTGTCTTGATTATATCGAACTTTTTATAGTTATCACTCTGTACACGTCATCTGCATTGAATCTCCGGGTTACTCTGTCATCATTATTTTTATTACCTATAGTTAGTGAGATTGACAACAGTTTTACCGAAAGTTAGTCCTGATACAAAGAGAAGTATCTGGGACCTTTGAAGGTCGTACGTTGTGAATTGTTTGAAGGAAGCATATGATGTACTCTCGTCGATGTTCTTCCACGTAGTTAGGAGAAGTAGATACGAATGACATTGCGATGCACTTCAGATACAAATTAGAGATGAACTTCGGAAAAAATCATAAAATCCTTGGATATTATACACTTCACACAAAACAGCCCAAAGGCCATTGCCATTGAAAGACTTCTCAGAAGCTGATAAGCGATGGAGAACCAATAGACCGGATTGTTCGAGCGACTAAGAGCGCAGCCTTTATTAGCCTTTTTGAGCATAACAGTGGCGCAAGGCAGCAAATCACCAATTTAGGTGGACAAAAGTCAAGTCAGAAGTTTAGAATTTCTGAGGGCTTGACCTTTTTATTATTAGTTGGTAAGACGCTTAACACTAATATTTCGCCATACCGTGCCATACAAATTCTTACAAAGAAATGAGTGAACCATTCTTGTTTACACAAGTGCCTAATAACCGGCAGCGGTATTATCTTTATTCGATAGCCATTATGCCTAATTTTTATTTCTGTAATTGATTTAAATTCTATTTAATGTACATTGATTATTAAAAATAAATAGATACAAGTTTTACAATCTATAATTTGAAGAGTTTCCTAAATGATTTAAAATACATCTATTAGCAGGTTTGCGCCACTCCGAGCCGATAATTAGATTTTTTTTATTATATTTTCCGTAATCTGGGACCCCAAAGGTTATACATGGACAAGTTTCAGAATTTCGTCTACCTAAATCGGTCATATTTTCCACTGTACGGCGGTCCGAATTAACCGGGAGCAGTTCGACTTTTATTTCGTGGCTGAACATAAATAAATAAAAAATAAATCTCGACCTAAATATGTTGGGAATAGATTGATTACATCTGTAATATGGCCAGGTATGATAACGAACAAAAAAAGAAGAAAATTGAATGAAGGTAAAAGTAAGTATCTTCAATGTTAAATGAAAACTCCACACCACCAAGATCTGCGTTGAAGGAAAATGGTTTCCAGAAATCTTAAATTACGGGGCTTACAGTGCAATGATAAAACCAGTTCTATTTTATGGCTATGATACATGGACTTTGACTATCGCTTAAAAAAAAGTATTGAAAGATTCTCAAAAAGAAGTCATCCGAACGTTCATCGTAGCGGTCATAATACTAAAGAATGGATCAGAAGGACCAACAAACAGCTATTGATGGACTCTGGTGAGACGCATCTCATGATGTGAGAGCAAGGAGGTTATGATGGGCAGGACATGTTGGTCAAAGTAATTCATATCCCTAGGCCGCATGAATGGTATAGTGGTTTTTGAGTTACCTCGTCGTAAGCCAAAAAACAGATGGATGTATAAAATCAACGAATATGGTGCTAGTGGAAAAGGATACTAAGCTAATTAAGATGTACAAGTTCTGTAAAGCCAACAGAAAAAAACTGTGTTTTTTAGGTTCTGAATATTCTGTCATTAGAATGAGTACATTCGTTTCCTTCATAGCTTCATTCGTAAAGCAGTAATGACTTAATCCGAGACGTTGTTTGAACTGCCCTTTTCGCCTGGATGATGTGGGGGAGGATATGAGGACATTAGCGGTATAGACAGGCAATTAGTAAAAGGATAGTGATTAATAGAGAGGGGTGGGATTGGTAATGACATTCAACAGGTAGGTCGGGGCGGGCTGGTGAGCGTGCGCCGGGAGTCCTATATAGGGCTCTGCACTGCCTCCGTCGGCCCACACCGTCCTCTTCTCTCAGCCGCTCTCTCAACGCTCTACTGACAGGTACCAACCACAACAGGGAGCTTTATTTTATTTTTTTATTTAATAATGATTTATATGATTGTGTTTTTCTAAGAAGACGAACGAATCTGTTTCATGATTTATTCATGAAATAAGGCTTATAAGAAGTAAAAGTAAAAAAAACGAATATTTTTTTTTTATAGCAATAATTAACAAAACTGGATGAATTTGATTTTTCACCGCTTTAGAAATAAACTGGAGTCTAAATGTATTTTATTATTATTATATAGAATGCAATATATCAGATTCACCTCGAAATACAAAGGCCCTGATTTTTTTCATGAATCAGAAAAAAAAAATATTCATTTTCGTATTATGCTACAAAGAAAATAAATCCACTGTAGTAGCTTCCATTAGTATTTTATAAAGTTTGAGAATTACTCAAATTTTTAAACAGAATTTTTTTTTAAATATGCTTGTTTTGGAAGATTAATATTATTTTACTCAGGTTAAAAAGTAATACAAATAAGTAAATATTCCTTCCATTGAAAATTATATAAAAACCTGAGATTTTAACATCTGAAGAATAATTTTATGATTTCTAGTAAAATAAAATTAAGAATATTTTTATATTTTTTAAATAAATTAAACGTTTAATAAATTTTAGTATGGATAATATTTCTATTAAACTTTACACAATTAGCAAAGAAGGTGAACGAATTAACGAAATTCAACATTCTAACTCAAGAATAATAAACATATTAAATCAGACTCTATGGACATAAACGTATTACATCAAACTTTATAGAGATAGTTTTCTTAAATATATTAATATATCGGAGTGAAAAAAAAAAATGATTATTTTCAATTAACATAATGAAAATATAGTTTTTGATTTGAATGTTTTGAAAAAAACATATGCACATGAAGGTCGATTCATTTATGTACACTGTACACTTGAGAATTGCCTTCTTTTCAATTGGAAATGTTTTTTAAAATATGCAGGTTAGGCTAATGACTATTATAATCAAAATTTAAGTCAATTGCAATACATATTTATTATGTTTTCATCCTTAATTATGGTAAAATCTTGAAATTTCAAATTCGGATGTTATTTGCTCATCAAGTCAATGTCAAATGTTAGGTATATCTAGGAAATAGATATTTCACATTTAGCAAGAATTACAAGAGAAAATAAATGAATTCCTGAAATAAGGGATGTATGAAGAAAAAATGCACATAAATAAATACTGAATATATTGTGACCGGATTAGATTGAAATAATTTTTATTAATTTATAAATAATATGAAATTCGATTATATATGAAATAATACTATCAATTCAGTCAGGTTTATGCTGAGGATTTTTCTTTCTGAGTAAAATTCCCCAATTTTTTTGTAATATTATTAGAAATATGATGCAACTTCGGATGAGTTATGCAAACACATAATATAACAACAATAGATGAGTTCTACGATAACAATACATGAGTTTCCATGTAATAATAATGCTCTAAATTTTATTTTAATTTTAAATGAAGTTGGGATGTATACTGAATCCCAGAGCTCCATTTAAAGGGAAACAGTGATTTAAATGGATATTAATATGCCTTTCAAGTATTATCCAAATCTGACACATATATCTTTTTCGGGGAGGTACCGAATAGAGAAGTGGTTGAAAAATATTTATCGGATTATTCCTGTAAAATGTTTAATTCTAATGCAGCAATTATCTTTATGTTTGTGATACCAAAGTATGGAAGATATCCGTTTCATACGCTTCTAATTTTTTTTTAATCTTTCTGATTAATTAGTTAACATAAATAAGAATTACCTAGTTAACGTAGTTTTCTGTTGGACGTACAAAAGATTCGACAAGGGATATTTGAGAAAGATCATGGTCCATAATTCTAGATCTATGAGATATATTAATTACATCAAAATGTTTTATTTTTGAACTGTATACAAACAAATATTTTTATTAGATTATTTATTAGTATTTTACATAAACATTTGAGGTATTTTTGAAAATATTGGAATTTCAATATAATTCCATTTATGAAGAGATCAGGCAAATTCCTTAGATTTGCCTAAAAATACTCAGGTAATATTAGAGATAATAATTATTAAAAGTTAATTAGAATTGAAAGATAATTACAATTGAAAGTTTAAAAGTTATACTTACCGGTCAAATTAAGTCGCCTTTGGTTAACGAAAGAATCAACAGCTATCGGCCAAACGATTCAAAAGAATACTCCGAATAAAATGTGTTTGACAATTATTTATACTAATGGGCAAAGCTCAAAGTGCTTAACTGGGGCATGAATTTATATTTAGCATACAATATTATAAAACAAAGATAAAAATCAAAAGAAAATAAGTTCGACAGCGATAGTAAATTTTTATAAATTTAAAAAAAAAATTATAAAACAAGTATTATATTCAGGTAGAATGTGGGAAAAGGGGGAATAAATTTAAATTTAAACAAAATAAAATGGAAGAAGAACTAGTGACTTGACTCTTGAGTTACAGTGCCGCGAAGGCTGCTTCTACAACGGGGAGGTAAACATGCACACTAGTTTCAGTCATATTGGAAACATTAAAAAATAGGGGGGTTAGTTTTACTATCGTAAGCTCTTAACATATTTTTTATATCTTATTTATTATTTTTTCGGAAATATTTGCTGATAATAAAAAACGAATAAAAAATAAACGACTGACGAAGTTATTCGAATAACGAATTATCCGTTCATTGATTATTTATTTGTTGGGTTACCGAATAAACAATTATTTTTCATCCTTCATTGGAATACGGATGACAAATAATTTTTTTTTGTTCCACCCTAGAGTAGAATGGTTTTTTTTGGATTTATATAATTTTATTGAGTAAAAGATTACACTTATTATGGTAATACGAAACCTTGCAGTCGGCTTTCGATAAATTGAACAAAATGTCTGAATGATTTTAAAAGGAAGTAGGCAAACAGAGTAATCATTTAATAAAATTATATTTCTTAATGACAGTAAAGATTTGGCATTAATATAATTAATGGCGTTGTAGTATACAGTGAGATAAGAGTGCGTAAGTTGGTTTAAAGAAGAAAACAAACTCCTGGAGTGTGAGAATACTCCAGGCATCTCTCTACAATAATCTTTTTTCTCTATTCTGCGGCCTCGGTCGTATCCTAGTTTCGATAGATCTCTTTTGAATAAATCTCTCAAGCGGTTTTCGGTTGATTTTATTTATATTTACAAAAAAGAAACAAAAAACATGGCTATAATGATTTTTTATGGTAAACATGCCAAATGCTTGGAACTGATTTATAATATTTTTAGATCTGATTTTGTATGTGATCGACAATAGTTGTTCATAATATGATCTATATCTTCTTCCAACTTCTTCCCATTTCTTATCGTTATGGAATCTTCATTAAAAAAAAAAGAAAAATTCAGTTATTATTTTACACTTGAATGAAATATAAAAAAAAAAAATATCGTGGGAATATATAAATGGGATAATAAATTGAATATCTCTCTTTTCAATGACAGAAAAAGAAGATAAGACATTTTATGAGGCCATTTAAATTGGGAATCTTTTTCAATACTCCAGACCGTGGCTATCTTTCACCTCACTACGAGGGTGGTTCCAGAAACCTGCTGTATTTAATGCCTTCGCTGGAATAGCCTAGTACCTTATCATTTTTTAACTATCAAAAATAAAAAGGGTTCGTTGCTTGAACAATATGACCCTATTTTATTTCTATAATAATATTCTAGAAGCTAGAAAAGACTTGGTAAAACTTATGAGGGAAAAATAATTACACTTCTTTAAACATTTTTACCGAAGAGCGTCCGCAGCTTTTTGTTTAGGGGGGACGCTGGTAAAATTCTTTACTGACCTTATTGGCTCATTTAAGCTTTCAAATAAAACTGATTGACATTAAAAGGTTAAGACATTTGTTTATATAACGCTAAATAACTATAGTAAATGAATACAAATTTATTTAATTTGCAGTTTTTGGTTCTCAACATTTCTAGTGAGCTGTACAAGTCTATTCAGAATATGTTTTAATATTTAATATCTTCTTCTTAAAAAAATGGATTTTAAACCTGCGCTCTGTTGTGCTTAAATAGAAAAATATAGATCACAAAAAAAAAAAATCATCTCATTTTTATTGCACTTTAACGCGGGATTTTATTATTGGGTTAAAAGAGAAAAAATAGCATCTTTCTTTTCGTAGTGTAATATCTGGGATTGCTGTTCATGATTATGAAGGAAAATCGCACCAAGAAACAAAAATGCGAGTTGCAAAAATAATTATAGTGTTATAAATTGATAAATATCTTCTAATAAATTGATGGAATAAGTTAGGTTTCTATTCTATTTATTATTAATGAAATTAAAAAAAAAGTTCCAATAACTTCAAAAAATAAGTTTTTTCCGTTCTTCAACCACTGTGCGCCATTAAACTGCACACATTTGTTGTGGTTTGGTCTGTTTAAAAATAGATTAAGCACGTATTCAGTTCACTAATAATTTATTGCATGGACATTGAATTAGTTTATGGTAATAATGGGCTTTTCGTTCCCTGCACATTTTCAAATGAATAATGTTATTAAATATAATATTTTGCACAGGGAATTTTCACGGCACCCCAAGAGAACAACAAATAAGTTGGTAAACCCTGATCTAGCCTATTTTTTACATTCAATGTATAATAGAATATCAGTATCTACTAAGAGCTAAATCTTCGAATAGAACTAATGAAGCAAAATTTAAGTTGCTTAAGTATTACTTTTTCCAGGATTATTAGAATTAACTATTTTCACCCATGCTGCTATTTAACATATTTAACAAAACATAAAAAAAAAAATAAATAAAAAATACTTACTACATTAGTGACAATTACATATTCATAAAACATTTTCACGCTAAATATCATAAGACCTTCATATTTTTATAAAATCCTTGAGATCCCTCATGGACTGAGATTTCCCTTTAGAAGAAATTATATGTACTTTATGTAGCAATGTGGCAAATACATGGCAGCGTGAACATTAATTAAATATCAACAAAACAGTTAGTAATTAAGGATTGAAATACAAGAGAGTGAAAAAAAAGTAGAAGATACAGCATTTACACACACATGTATACATAATCTAATGTACGGATAATGCCCAATTCGGATAATCATGTCGGGCTGTATAAATAATCTTGTAATTATCAACGAATTTTTCACAATTCACAACCAAACTCTTTTCATCGGTTTAAAATTTCAGTCGTTTTTATACTCATTTAACACAAAATATTTATGGTTGGAGTCCATCTGAAAATATGGATCCAAAGTTATTCGCAAAGTTTTGTACACAAACGGGCTAGCTAAGAGACCTATCTGAATCGTTGGTTATTCAGCATTGTTTTATAAAGTTGTGTTTTTTTTTCTACTCCACTGCTTAGCCGGTGCTTCACTTAGCAGAGATTAGAAATGTTTCCAAAGCAAAGAATCATTTGCATTTCAAAGACTCGGTAAATGAATGAGATTTCAAAAGGGCTACCTCATGAAGTTTGTAGTGGTTAAGGGAAATTAAACCTTGAATAATTTTCTTATGAAGCGCTTGCATAATTTCATGGTTAAGATCAATAAATTCAAAATTGCTTTATCCATAATAAACGCTGTGTATGCTGTATACTTAATTTGGATAGGGAAATTTTCTCTATTTTTTAATTTTTTACTCTCTAGACTATTTGTTGTTTTTTTAGATATCCAAGGGAAAGAATTTTTAAAGGGATTAATTTCTGGTTACACTAATTTCCTACAATGGTGAATAATAACTATCATAATTTTAAAATCGAATTTTTATCTTTAACCGTTCTTTATATAGCATTACCAAGTCAGTTTTAATCATTTCCAAATCAAGCTTAACATTTTCCTTCCCATTAAATAAAATTATTTTAATTTAAGAGACATTTTTTATTGCACCATTATGAATAGAACTTATTATTTTCAAAAATGTCATGATATTACATAATTTCTTATGATATAATGAAATTATGGCCAGAAACTAAGTAAGATTTAATGCACATATATCTTATCAATATTCTCGCTCTTGTTAGTATATCAACCGCATACCGTTTGGGTTTGTCACGTTTGAGGGAGTTGAGGCAATTCGGAATACAAACGACTTTTCCTGTATTGCCACGGGGACCAAGTTTAATAAATGGAAAATATATTACAAAGGATGGAAGGAAGCAGCCAGAAAAATGTCCGTTCCTCGAGGTGAAAACTTTGGCAAAACAACAAAGCGGAATGAACGAGTGCGTATTGCCGACTTTTAAAAATGATTTATTTGTCAGCGGTTATGTAAGCAACGGAGGAACTTATTTCCTCGACTTTGTAAGAGTTGTGTTTCCCTTTAATTTGTGGACTCCCTGACGTTGGTTCATTAAACGTGACATGTAAAGACTACATAATTTTCCTCACAATTATATTATTAATGATCAATTTACGGCTATTGGTTGCTCATGTTATTTATATGGAGTCCTAAGATTTTTTTAAAATTTAGTTTTCATTATTTAGTACTTTTAAACTATGACTTGTTGGGCTTCCAACGCTTTATATATATGAATTTAGAGTAAATAAATAATAATAAAAATAATATTGCCCTAACTAAACATGATCAAATAATTTATTTAGTTCTTCTGCTTGACCTATTTTCATCGCTACCATAAATGATTTAGACATATTTTCTATTAGGCAGTATAATCGTGCTGTACTAAAGACTTTGAGTACGAAAAAATAAAATAGATAAACATCGAATAGATTAAGCAGAAGAAAAATATTCCATTAAACACTAATAATGTCAAAGGGACGGAGGTAAACTAACTGAAGTTGTTACACGGACAATGGAGTCAAAAATCAAATAAAAAAGAAAAAAAAAAAGAAATAGTAATAGCTAAATACTAAACATATCTTAGCCCGCCAGGTGGCCTTGGCTTTGCCCAATTCAGATGAGACGTAAAATGGAGGTCCCGTGACTGTGCGAGGTCAGATACTTGTTAAAGATCCCTATCCTAATTTTGATTGGATAGGAAAAATACAGGATCCCCATTGTAGTCATAGGAGCATAAAATGACTATAAATAAAAAAACAACAATAAACAATAATAAAGCTGATAAAATATCAATTTAATTATTGTTACAACGGGATTCGAACGATATTTTTCTACTAGACTAGGTTAAACATTAAAGAATAAAGTCCAGATGAAGATTAAACCTAAAAGAAACTTAAGAACCCTGTTAACTTCCAAAGTCTAATATTTTGAGAAAAATAAAAATCCATGGATCACATACGTAACGTTCATGATGATTGCTCATCCACATACAATTTTTACTTTCACTTACCTATATATGAAATATATAGTTAGTGGAAGTATTGCGATCGTGAAAATTTTCGACTTCCGGTTTTCAACGGAAATACACGTTTTGGGACCCCCTGAATCGAAATAACCAAGTCCCGCGAAATGGTCTGTGTGTGTGTGTGTGTCTGTGTGTGTGTGTGTGTGTGTGTGTGTGTGTGTGTGTATGTATGTGAACAGACTCGCTCAAAAACTATAAACCGTGGGAACCTGAAATTGGGTATTTAGTGTAGGTATATGCCCGCGATGTGACAGCAAAAATTTCATCAAAATTGCTCAAAGGGAGGGGGTACTTTATTTAATAACTTTTTACGTTTTTTTATATTTTCTCAAAAACGGCTCTAACGATTTTGATTAAACTGAGTATTTGATCGATTTATATGCCCGAAATATGACTGTAAAAATTTCATCAAAATTGATTAACCGGAGGGGGGACTTTACTTAATAAATTTTGTATCATTTTCACGTGTTTTTTTTATTTACTCAAAAACGGTTTTAACGATTTTGATCAAACTTGGTATTTGATGTATTTATATGCCAAAGATGTGATGACCAACATGTCATCACAATTGATCAACCGGAGGGGGGCCTTTACTTAATAAATTTTGTATCATTTTCACGTGTTTTTTTTTATTTACTCAAAAACGGTTTTAACGATTTTGATCAAACTTGGTATTTGATGTATTTATATGCCCGAGATATAACTGTAAAATTTCATCAAAATTGATCTACGGGAAGGGGGACTTTACTTAATAAATTTTGTATCATTTTCACGGTTTTTTTTTTATTTACTCAAAAACGGCTTTAACGATTAACAAAAATAAGATATGAATGTAGAAAAATGGGTGACTTTGGGAAATGATATTTAGCAAAACATGTCAATTTCTAATCTAAGTAAGTTGGTAAGTGAAAGTTGTGTGTTGCGCGCACGCACCAGATTTTTTTTTAGTTCAGCATCATTTTCTAAAGTTTTTTTTTTTAAATTTGATTTTACTTAAAACAGGTTGTTTTATTTTCTAGTCAATTTAATTAACATGGATATTTTGGCAAAAGTATATAATATACTTAATTTTATATTATATTATATATTATATATTATATATTATTTATATTATATTATATTTATATTATATATTATTATAATATAAAATTATATTTATAATTTATATACTTAAATTATAGGAAAATATAATTTTCCCAGAAATACTAATAAAACAATACAATGCCAATCTGTATAAATAAAGATGAAATTCTGTTTGTTTGTATGTTCTTTATAGAAATCCATACCGTTTGTCCTAAATTCACCAAAATTCGCTTAGTGGTTCTTTCATACCAGGTGCGAACTCCTGTCAATATTAAAATTTCATAACTTCAGTCGATCTCTGAGTATTTTCCTTATTGTTATAAAAACCTTTATGGTCTCGCTTTACATTGGTTTTTACGAAATCACCCGTGAAATGAAATTCCCCTTGTGAAACCGGGATATACAGCCATTATGAAATAATATGAAACAAAAACATTAATTAAATTGACTAGAAAATAAAACAACCTTTTTTAAGTAAAATCAAATTTAGAAAATGCTGCTATATTATCAGCTAAATTTAGCCTTTATAACATTTCCCATTGGGTAAGCTGGGGGGGGGGGGGGGGAGTTGGAGTTCTGAATCTGACCATATTACCTCATATGCAAGTAGAACTAGAACAGAACTCCAAAGCTTGACGTTATGTATGTTTGATTTGCATCAATAATAACGTTGGGAACTAGTTTGGAGCTCTAAAGGAGTCAAGGGTATTCAAATCATTCAAATCTTAATGATAGTTGCTTAAAAACATGTTAATGCATGCATTGAATGGTTTAATGTAAACCCAAGCGCACCTCAATCAAGTCTCCCTGAAGCGATCTGCTATATCCTTAATTAAACAGTTACTCTCCTCTCGAGCTCCTTAAGCTCTTCGCTTAAATTTCCATTCCCATTGGGATACCCTAACTCATTCGGTGGCATTAAGTCCTAACATATTGGCATTGCATATGGGTGTATATCATCAATATCACATAGTAACCTTACTTTGTTGAAAATAACCTCTTAGTAATTTAAAAAAAAAAAGAAAAAAAAGATGGCGTAAATCTATTTAAAACTTATTTAGAGCTGTTTAATATGACCAGTTTTTAAGAGGATGTGATGTTTTATTTAAACAAAACGAAAATGCATTATATATGTTATGGTACATGTGAAAATATATTATGTTATTTATTTGGCTATTCTTATTATATAACTTCGATATTAGGCGCATGCGTGATCCTCAGCAAATTTCATATTTAATTGTTGTTAACGGAAAAAACATGTCAAGGCTGCACAAAGATGGGAGGAGCAGAGTTGGGCAAATTGTAATCTGAATAATGATTCATGAATATGAATAATTGGTAATCATAAAATAAATTGAAAATGAATAACCATTATTCATAATCAGTACGGAGTATTTTTAATGATTATTGAGTGTTTATGGTATTCATTTGAAACGAATAAGGAATAACTGGTATTTAGTTATTCATTATTCATTTCAAATGAATACCATAAACACTCAATAATCATTAAAAATACTCCGTACTGATTATGAATAATGGTTATTCATTTTTCATTTGTTTTATGATTACCAATTATTCATATTCACAAATCATTATTCTGATTACAATTTGCCCATCTCTGGGGAGGAGGGGAGGGAGGGATGAGACCCTTGTCTTGAACTTCAGATATATTTTTCTTTTTTTGGCGTGGAGGGACAATTGAAATGAATTTTTTTTTTACGTCTAATAAAATGTCTTTGACCATATCTCTTTGAGTAAACAAATGTTTACCTGCGGTAATAGCGTTTTTCAAGGAAATTAAGTTTCTAGTTCAGAGTCTGTTCAAGGAGGCGATTTTTCTATGATCACGCTCAACCCCACGGTTTTCCTTTAACTTAATTACATAATTAAGAGTACCAACTTTACAGAAATAGATTGTGTCACACTATAGGGTTTCCGGGACATTGGGCCGAATCCACGGATGGTTTAACAGATTAGAAAAAAGTTAGTGGCACTTTGCGATGACCAATTAGTGTTAATAAAAATATATTAATCAAAAAATTAACTAAAAAATCTGTAAAAAATGTTATATCTTGTAACGACAGGACATGCAATTTTTCTTTTCAGAAGGTTATCTTTGAAATAAGGGTTTAAAAAAAATTGATTATTTATTATTATGTTTAATAATTTGATGATTTATATTAAAATAGAGGTATATTTACCATACATAAATATTGTGATGTTTATTTTGAAATATATTATCTTCAATAATGGTATACATATTTGAATTATATCTTTGTGGGGGCGGTAAAATTAAGACTTGATCCTTCCACTCGTTTCTTGTATAAACCCTACATTATGTAGATTTTAAGAACTACCTAAAGAGACATATTTTTTTTTCTCTTTAAAGAAAGTTTTTTCAAATAAGAACTCCATTTTTATGCGACTCCATTAGGCTAACTTTAAAATTCACTATTTGGCTCGAAAATGAGACAATATACTCACCGTATTTTCTACGTAGTCGGCCTCCTTCTTATTGAAGAGGAATTCCTACTTTTTTATTTTGGATCTTGAGTTAAATTTATTTTTCAGTTATGTTGTTAATAAATTAATTAGAAAATAAACTAATTAAACTTATTAATATTTAAATAAAAACAGTTTTATGTGTTTATATATAATCTGTGATTATAATAATTAGATTTATATTAATACATTGTGAATTCAAGATTTACTCTAATGGAGACGCAATAAAGTGGTATGAAAGTTATTTTAAAAACAATTATTTTTAAGGTAAAATAAATGAATGAGTGGAAGGGATTTTACCGTTCCCTACTCCAATATATTTCAATTATTTTTGATATCAATAATGAATCGTTACATTAATTGTATCTATAAACATTTATAAAATGTTTATATCTAAAAAAAAATATATTAAAGAATACTTGATTCTCATTAAACATAACGAGTTTGATCTAAATCGTTAGAGCCGTTTTGGAGAAAATCGAAATAAACGCAAAAATCAGACAAAATTTGTGAAATAGTGTGCCTCCTCCGTTTGACCAATTTTGGTGGCATTTCGATCAATTAATTTAAAAGCTGATCAATGAAATATAATTTACATGAATACTTCTTTTCCATGATGTAATAAAATAGTTATAAATATAATCTAGAATAAGCGATTCAATTTTAATATTAATTTTAACCTTTTAATATTATCTATTGGAAATTTAAGGTGTGATATAATTTATTTATTTATTTTTCTGTTTGGTACGGCAGGCTTTCTGGAATATTTGAATACAATTTTCTCTGAGTCGAACACTTCCTTTCCATTGATCCATGAAAGCGTTTGTAACAAACCCGAAAAGTCGCACATGCTATATCCCTTAAAGAACTTCAAGCCAAGTTATAACTTCTGTGGCCAAGTGTGGTTCAAAACTTGATTGAGAAGTTATTTAACAATACTACTGCCTGCAAAAGTTTTCTCAAACTTACCTTTGAAAAATTTGCATCGCACTCTTATGCATAGGATATGTTGTCAGTTTATAAAATTAATTATTTATTTTAAGTTGAATTAATTAATAGAACTGAGCGTAATTTACTGCAGTTCGAATAGTTTAAATGTTCATGGTGTTTTTTACTATTTAATTTCAGAAAAAAATGAGTTTTATAATTTATTTTATTAGTTACTTTCCTAGGTGGTTTCTTCTTAGGGATTGTTAAGATTTTTTTTCGTATTTTATTTTATGAAATTCATGATATCTGTGAATTAAAAAATTTTTGTTTGCTGTGTTTTTTCCCTATGACAATCTAATACCTGTTAGAGCATTATTTATGATTTGAAATTATTTGGTACAGGAATATTCCTATACCAAATAATTTCCAAATAATATTGTTAAATAAATAATATTCCTATCCCTTCACTTCAGTCAGGCTTTCAGTATTAATAAGTTATCGAAACTATCGATATTTAGAGCTATCGAACATTATTACCTATTTCCTTGAAGCAGTTGTGCCATATGATGGCCGTTGAATCCTGTTATTGATCTGATATTCATATAGAAACATAAATTTTTATATATAGCTGTTATTTGGTTATTTAGTACAGGAATTAGTTGACCATTGATTGGAAAAAAACTCAGGAGTCACTATTTTTTACTATAAATCATATGATAAATTTCATTTCCGATTCTTAAATACTTATAATATTATATATAAGTTTTTTACTTTCACTTACCTATATATGAAATATATAGTAAGTGTTACTTGCACTTACCTATATATGAAATATATAGTAAGTGGAAGTATTGCGATCGTGAAAAATTTCGACTTCCGGTTTTCAACGGAAATACACGTTTTGGGGTCCCCTGAGTCAAATTAACCAAGTCCCGCGAAATAGTCTGTGTGTGTGTGTGTGTGTGTGTGTGTGTGTGTGTGTGTGTGTGTGTGTGTGTGTGTGTGTGTGTGTCTGTGTGTGTGTGTGTGTGTGTGTGTGTGTGTGTGTGTGTGTGTGTGTGTGTGTGTGTGTGTGTGTGTTTGTGTGTGTGTGTGTGTCTGTGTGTGTGTGTGTGTGTGTGTGTGTGTGTGTGTGTGTATGTGTGTGTGTGTGAACAGACTAGCTCAAAAACAATATACCGTGGGAACCTGAAATTGGGTATTTAGAGTAGGTATATGCCCGCGATGTGACAGCAAAAATTTCATCAAAATTGCTCAAAGGGAGGGGGTACTTTACTTAATAAATTTTGTATAATTTTCACGTGTTTTTTTTATTTACTCAAAAACGGCTTTAATGATTTTGATCAAACTGGGTATTTGATGTATATATATATGCCAAAGATGTGATAGCCAACATTTTGTTAAAATTGATCAAACGGAGGGGGGACTTTACTTAATAAATTTTGTACCATTTTCACGTGTTTTTTTTTTATTTACTCAAAAACGGCTTTAACGATTTTGATCATACTGGGTATTTGATGTATGTATATGCCAAAGATGTGATAGCCAACATTTCATCAAAATTTATCAGTCGGAGGGGGCACTTTATTTCATGACTTTTTTACCAGTTTTTACCTTTTTTTCGATTATCTCAAAAACTGCTTTAATGATTTTTTATCAAATTCGTCATGCTTAATGAAAATTAGGTTTTCTTTAATATCAGGTAAGCTTTATCATTATTAAAATGTTCTGAGGGGGCCTTTTTTGTTTGTTTGTTTATTATAAAGTACCTTTGTTTTTGTTTACATGGAGAAATTAACTGTCACTCGTTACGCCTAAAAATAAGAAATGGCTAAATATGAGATATGATAAAAATAAATAAAACATATAAAGGAAAAAAAAAGAAAAATATCCAGTCAACTCATAAAACACGTTGAGCCCACTCATGCGGAGTACGCCTTTAATGACAGACCATTGTTCATAATTAAAGCCATTCTGTTAATTTGAGAAGTGGCAATTAACAAAACGCATTTCTAATCTAAGTAAGTTGGTAAGTGAAAGTTGTGTGTTGCGAGCACGCACCAGATTTTTTTTCTTAATACTAGCTGAAACGTGCAAAGCATTCGCTTTCCAACTTACTTAAATCCCACTTTTCCATTGATTGATTGATTGGAAAAAAACTCAGGAGTCACTATTTTTTACTATAAATCATATGATAAATTTTATTTCCGATTCTTAAAAACTTAAAATATTATATATAAGTTATTTTTTTTCTTAATACTAGCTGAAACGTGCAAAGCATTCGCTCTCTAACTTACTTAAATCCCACTTAATTAAAGCACCCACCGTATATTTAGTTTTCGTTTAGAGCGTATTGAGTGCGTCGGTGAGGGTTGAAGTAATGAATAGATAGTGTTTAAATGCAGATTATTTATTTTATTAAACATAGGTTTATGCTATTTACATAGTATTTACAGGACCTCTTTGAAGACCATGTTTGAAGTTACGATATGGTCATCTGTAAGTGTTTTTGGTGGGTTTGTTTTGCACAGACATAGATGTCACTGTAAGAGCGCACCCTAGAAAACGCCACATACTTAAATACAGCTATCGGTTTCGTGGAAAGGAAACGACGGCGACGATCGGAAAAGTGTATATAACCAAAAATTTTCGTCTCGAAAAACTGAAAAATAGGACACCTTCTGAAAAAGACTGCAGTTTTGCGCTTATAACTCGCAATCGAATGCGAAATGAGAGAATTGTATATTTTTTCGGTGTAGCGGTTAAGGAAACCTTTAAAATGATGCCTCATGATATTTGATGAAGTATTAAGGAAATTATGGCATACCGACATAAAAAAGGCTTTGAGAAATAACATGTATGATATTCTTTTTATCAACAAATTTCTAATAGTTAAAAAATATTTTAAATTCTTGAATCTGGTTTGTATTACAACAATTATCGTTTTCTATTTTTTGGATGGATTTATCTGATATTCTTAGTAGGTTGCATAAAAACCGGCTTCAGATGTTTTTTCTTTTAAGTACAAAACTCCTTTATAAAAAAGTGCTTAGCCCTAACCTGGAACTCCTTTCTCTGATGGAATGGCCAGGTGGTCATAAAAGTAAGAGGAGGGAGAATCTGTTTTAGTCACATTTTCCGACTCGGGTTTATTCCCGAACTTTTTCGCTTTTCCAAATCCCCATTCTGACAAGTATTCCAGATTTACAGCACAATCTATCAACCAGAGTTCTGAGTTAGGCTGTTGTTCAATTGAAGTATATCACACAGTTGTGTAAATAATGAAGAAGAAATGAAAGCATGGCGTGTCCATTTAAAATAATTTAGGGCTTAATAAGTTTGAATTTAAAACTTTTTACATAAAATGAAATGTAATTTTAAAATTTATTTAGTATACTTATTATACATTAAAGGCTCGACCTTCATGGTCCACATTAAGATAAAAATATAACATTAGAATTATTTGTTTATTCTATTATTTTGCATGTTTTTATTTATAGCAACGATGCCAGAAAAATAATTTGACCGACGTTAAATTTTTTTTTAAAGGGGAAAAACGATCAAGGTCCATTTTTCTGCCAAACTCAGGTAAAGATAGGAACTGATAGATTATTACAGACAACATTTGACTTTCATTTCATTCAGTCAAGAGTTTTATGTTCAATACCTTAAATGTACTTTTCATTTGTGAATATGAAATATTAATGTACTAAAAGTTACTTAATCGACTTCATAGGCTACTTTAAGTAAATATTTTTGAGGGAGCTTCATCGATTGGAAATTTTTCTTGGTTGATTTATTTAGTGTATTATGATATTTTTTAGGTTAATTTCCTATTCGTCGAGAAATCGAAAGAACTATTGCATGAAATTAGTGACTTAAGAGAGATTTAATGAAAAATAAAATATAATTCATTAGAAAAGATTTCATTTATGGGATTTTTTCTTGCACCCTTCTAACCTATTTGCAGCGTTCCTTCTTGCCAAGTTATACGAAAGGTACATACCTTAGGGACTCCTATGACTCCTTTTTCCTACGACCTTTCGTTTTATTTCTTCTTGCGCCTCAGTTTTGAGGACTGCTTTTATCATACGCTGCGTGGATGTGTATGATACAGGAAGATATGGCTGGGTAATTTGACCGCCTTCTTTCGCCAGAATATCGGTTGCCTTATATGTGCGTTCCTAACAAATGCATTTACTGTTATACTGCAGTGTTCGGGTAATCATTGTATGATAATAGTCATTTCTTTGGAATGGAGTTCTTGCCAACTGAAATATGCATTCATATGATTAGAATGAATTCACATGAATACACATTATGAATTATCGAGAGATAATGTACGTGTGTATAAGTGATATACTTTCGTAGGTAAATTTTTTTCTTCTCATAGGTTTCAACTTCTCCTAAGTGTTATAAAAAAAACCTTATTCCGACTATCAAAAAATAAAATAACGTATTTAAACCATTAGATAAAGAAGGAAATGGCTTTTAGTATGGAATAATGCCAAGCCCAATGTTTTGGGACAATAGAAATCCTGTGAAATGGTATTTTGGCAAGCAGATCTGTAGGTTCATGTTCATTTCTAGGCTGTAGGGGAGAGAACGAAGAATGTGTAGAGAAAATCGGAAGGACGTAAATTGGTATTACAACAATAGATTTTCTTAAAGGAATGTGCATTAAATATTTTTCTTTGTATTTAAATGTACTTGTTTCAATAAAACAACTAAACTGCGCATTATAATACTTTCAATATAGAAAATATATTAGCAAAATAACAATGCTTTCTGTTAACACATAAGCCATTTTGGTTATTTGTACTCACGGGACCCCAAAATGTGTATTTCCGCTGAAAACCCTGAAAAGTCGGGATTTTTCAGGATCGCAATACTTATCATTACTTCATCTTTTATATACCTATAGGTAAGTGAAAGTTACAAAAATAAAAAAAAACTGAACAGTGCTTTATGACTATTAAAGAATTCAGAAATAACGCTAATGCTAAATTAACCTACAAGTTCCTATAGGAACTGAAGGAATTATTTGATACAGTAGATTAAGGCTTGGACTTAATTTATATAAGTGCCACACATAGCATTGTATTTTATAAATTTTCTTTTTTGGAATATCGTTACTTTTTTACCAAACTTCGAAAATATCTTCTATAAAAGCAATGTGTCTGGTTCTTTATTATTAATTACTTTCCTAATTTCCTTTTTGTTTATAGAAGATTATCGGACTAAGAGTTCTTACCTTAAAATAATTATTACAACTGATTTTTTCATTAGTTCGAACTAAGTTCATTAAACGTTGTTTTCTAGACATTAAAAATATTATTAAAAAATATTTGTTTTCTAGATTACGTTATAAAAAAAATCCCTCGGTCAAATTCTGTAGTTATAATTTAGCTGAATTTACCAACGACGTAAATGTAACTTTTATTTTTAAAAATGTGAAGATACTTAATTTTTTATAGTAATTTTTTATTAACTTTGCAAAAATATTGAGAATTGATATATATTTTTTCACATAAATGAATCAAGTTAGTTTTGATTCTTATATTTGCAGGTTTTCAGGCCACTGTGATACTCAAAGCTTAGATTGAGATTTAGTGCCCACTTCATTATAAGTTAGGATGACAACTATATCTATTCGTTTGGTTGCTTTTTTTTCTTGTTTAAAATTTACGAAAATTTTATTATTATAAATTGCAACCGACCAAACGAAGATTGATATAAATGAAAGGCATTATTCAGGTTTTTTTTTTTTTTTAAATCTTTAGAAATTTATTTATATATATTTTTAATTTTTATTCATATTAATGGAATAAAAAATATATTTATTTTTTTGAAGGAGAATATTTCGTTTTTAGGGAAAATCCATGTTTGGAGGTTTAACATTAAAATAATTTTTTTTTTAAATATATACTCATGTTTGTTATAGAAATTGTCTTTTTAAGATTTGATGTAAACAGTCATATTTTTGTATCTATTTCTTGAAAGTTTCCTTTTTAATTTAATGTGAAAAGTAGAGGGGATAGTATTGGGCTTTACGTCGTAAAATGTTGGTATTTTGTCAGTTAGATAGACTTTGCATGGGACGGTATAGAGCTGCATTTAAAATATAAAAGAAAGACTTTTGTCGTTTAAATATGATAATTTAAAATTATTAAAAATACAAAAACATATAATTTAAGTGTCAAAAATTCATTTAATAAATATAGAAGTAATGATTAACAAGTTACTTAAGTTAATCAAGATATTTACGATACCTTTTATTTACTCTACATTTATTTCTATTATTATGAATTAATTATTAATAGTTAATTAAATAATGAATAAATAATTGACAAAATACAAATAAAATACATTTGTAATAGTACAAGAAGCTTGATTCCGCATAAATTTTATCATGGATAGGTTTTGGGGGTCGGGGAAAGGGGCTATTTTTCACTGGTGGTTATGCTATACAAACGCATAGCAATAATTTAGAGTTGAAATCCGATTCGACTCAAATCCTAAAAAAACGACGCAAACACAGGAAGTAGAATTGGCCCTAAAATTGTTAATACCTTATAACTTTAAATCAGAAATAAGGAATCAAATGTAAAATAGAATAGTGGTAAGAATGGTTAAGAAAGAAGCAAATATAATAAATAAATAGTTAATACAATATAAACAAAAAATAGATTATTGAAATTGGAACTGTATGGCGTTGATGACCATTGTGATTTTACGCCAACCAACTAAAACAAACAGGCCAACTTTGACACGCTGGTTTTTAACACATTTATTTAAACTTACCCCTCTCATTAAAGAGCGGCATTTTTACTAAGATATTCCACATATCAAAAGAATTTCTTAAATGCATAACTAAAATTCCTTTTCTTTCATAGCCCAAAATCTAATAAAATTAAAAAAAAAATTCTTTCCTTGTGATAAAAATACAGCAGACCACAGTATCTCTTAATGATAGCATATTATAAAACGACGCAAAATAATTATCATGTTTGGTTTAAAAAGAAGATTTATTTTAGCTATATTTTATTAATTATAATATTTTTAGTTATTTATCAGAATGTATTTTCGATAGCCTCAAGAGATTGATTGTACCTATTTTCTATTTACCATCGCACCTGCTTAATAGTAAATCAAAACTTAAAAAATTAGAAAAAACATATTTCGATTTCTTTTTACAAAGAAAAACAAAGAGAATTGTTTAGAGAGAAGAAGAGAGAGAGCATTGTGAGTAAAGGCGAAGTGCGTGCTGCTTTTTGGCCATTTTATTTTATGGATGAAAAAACGTATGACGATTCCTAATTAATCAAAGGTATGTTCCAAAAAGCATTTGAAATCGAGTTCCAAAAAGCATGCGAACTCTTTCGCATGCGGAGTACCCCCTTTACTAACTACTCATTCTTGAAAAGGAAAGGCAAAATGCGCATGCGAAATGAACTGCGACGTGTTTTAAGAGTTTGTAGGGACATACTTAATGCTATATATCAGAATGGGTACCAGTATAGTATTAAAACTACCCAACAGTTTTAGTCTGATTAATTTGTATAATCATCCTAGAGAGTGTTTATAGACATTTAGTAAGGCTTTTTATATCCTGGATTGATTAAATCTTCGTAATGAATAGGGTTATTGATATACCTTATGGGATATCAATGGTTTGCATTTTTAACGAACAATCCAATGCTAACATTAAAATTTCAATCAGTTTATTAATAACAAAGATGCTCAAGGGACTAGAGCCTTAATCAAATGAGGATGCTCGATATCCGATAAAGGAGGTAGATCGAAAGAGATTCAATAAATACCTACTTCCGCGGTGACTAACTGAAAGCGTCTTTTTTTTTTAACAACCGTTAAACGAATTATAGTCCCCACACTATCTTGTACTTGCTAATTACGAGGTTAATAGTAAATTTGAAGCCCGGGCAAGTTTTCAGGTGGCTTAACCTGATTAAGCCCTACAATCCTATCAATTTAGTTTTCCCAGATATCTTATTTAAAGATTTTTCATCGCGGATAAATAGTTTCCCCCACCTTGGTACCTCTGGAACAAGCAAAGAGAATAGGGGGATTCCGGGGTGAGTACTTGACGAGTGTGGACCCCAGTCCTGTCCTAAAGTTTTCTCTAGACAGTTTGATTTTTTCTTATGTGAGTCAGAAGCTATGCTATTGTTTCAACAAGTAAGCTGCACTAACTATTCTAGGTATATATAATATAGCCTTCGTTTTCTGAAAAATATTCATGCGCTCGAAATTAAAAATTTAGTTCCAATTTATTATCAGCCGTTTTTATGAACACTTCCTAACGATTCCTATTTATGATATTTCGTCGAATAACGAAGAAGGTCAAAGAAAGAAGGGTAGTAAAAGAAAGTTGTGTGATGCAAGCACCGCACTACCTTTTTTACAATAAAGATTAGATGATATAATTCTAGAATCTGTAAACTCAGCACTATTACAGCAGAAATACTATAATTTATGCAATGAATAAAATGTATGAATACAAAAAGTAGGTGTATTAGATCAATCGTGTGAGTTACTGTGTACTGTGTAACTGCCTCACTTATCTTCTGAAAGGCTACATTTCGCCACTTTATTTATATGTACCACCATTGCATATCAACCATGTACCATCGGATTTTTCAATAGCCATATCAAGCTAGGACACAATGCCGGACCGTAGAGTAAAGTGTGGCCACGATAAGAAGAGGATTGTGTCGCGAAGGACCGGGGGTTGGGAGGAATGCAGATAAGATTGTTCCGTACGCGGTATCGTTAGCTCTAACACCACCCCCGCGCCCCTATTATCCGTTATTTCATAGGCCCGGGTCCTCCTTTCGTTAAGGGAGGACTCAACCCTCCAATAATTGGAAAATATAAAAAAATTAAAGTGAGAAAACTGCGAAGTTAACCGAAACATGAAAATTCTGTGAAAGTAAAATTCAAAACAGTTAAAAGCTATGAATTCGGAATTTTATCGATTCATTAAGGTTATTTTAAAAAATAATAATTATTGTAATAAATTGTCTAAGATCCTAATATATATAAATTTTGATGCTGATTGTTGCTCTAGCCGACCGGGGAGATTGCGTAATTTATATAGGTTAATCTCAGAATGTGATACTGGCCCTGTATACCAGGTATAATACATAAGAAAAAAAAAACTTCAGAATATGATTCTGCACCTCAATTGTGACAAAACATATTCCATGAAGATATGGTATAATCCAATCTCCCTCTCGTTTCGGGGTCACATATGGTTGAGTGGTTATCATAACAACCTAATAAAACATGTGGGTCCATAGACCGGCACGTGGTAGGAATTTTTAATGGGAGTTGAGTTATGCCGTCCTTCGAAGGGAAAGTAAAATGGAGGTACCGAGTCTTTGCGATCTCTGGTACTCGAGAAAGAATCTCTCGATTATAATTAGTATAGGGATCGAAAAATCCCTATACTAATTATACCTGGATTGCAAAATTCAGGGCTCCCAACGTAGAACCGTAGGATGAACCGTAGTATAGTATAAAGTGATGATAAAAAAAAAAAAAAAAATCTTTCCCTCTCATTTTGCATTATTTAAACTGGTAGTTGTTGTTTTGAATCAAAATGTCTTTATGAATTTATTTAATGTTCATAGAGTTTGAAACTTCTAATCAGAATGGCTACCGAGTCTGTCAAATAGATTATATCAAGTGCCTATTATTTTTAAGGTTTTAAACTTTATAAATTTCCAAATTTGGTTTCGCTAATTGTCTAATGTTTCATGGAGAAATGGAGTAACAATTAACAAAAGAATATGGTTTTACTTTTGCTTACTTATTAATTTTATTTTTTAAAATTACATCCATAGAAGTTTTGTTCTGAAATTGCGGAGCTTTATTGCTTAAAATTTGATTAACGATTAAAAATTCTTGATCCTGACATCCTCGTAATTATTGTTATCGTATGTTATAACAAGTCATGATTCCAAGAGAATCAAACCTAGGTCTCTATACACAAGACTTATTGCCTCAGTAGTAGCCAAGAATCTTTTTGAAGGAGTTAGAATCCACCATGAAAATGCACAGCTATAAGTTGAAGAACTAGAATGTTTTAGCTCAAGTGGGCAGAGTTTGAAGAGGCTGCTTACAGCGCATAAGAACTAAACATTCTCGTAGAAAGGACAGTTTTTTTATAATAGAAGTATGTTTATGCTCACGTATTTATTATTACTAATGATAGTTCGGATAGTCACTGATTGAGCTATAATTTTTTTCTAACCTCTTCGCCAAATGGCATTATTAGCTGACAACACCATTTTGATACAATACTCTTGGGGACGAACTCGCAGATAATTGCTTTTAAAACAAGCACACGCCCTCACTTAATTTTCATTTCATCTAAATATGGATATATGGTGTCAGTCAAAATGTGTCCCATTAAAAGTTTGTTATGGATGGTCCGAAGTTTGCTCTGGTTTAATCCTTCATTTGACCGGTTCGTCCTGACAGTGGTGGGGAGATAAGTGTGTACTGATGGTAGGGTTATCGCTTTCCGATTCGCCCCAGTTTGATGAATGAATGTCTTTTACATCAATAGAATTATTCGTCCCATCCATTATTTCTGGTTCATGCCTACTTAAAACCCAATCTTTTTTTAAAACGTTCATTTTACTGGTATTCGTAATTAAATTTATTTTTTAAATCAATTGAACGAGGTATAAATCTGGTGCGTGCGCGCAACACACAACTTTCACTTACCAACTTACTGAGATTAGAAATTAATGCGTTTTGTTAATTGCCACTTCTCAAATGAACAGAACGGCTTTAATTATGAACTATGGTCTGTTTTTAAAGGCGTACTCCGCATGCGTGGGCTCAACGAGGTTTATGAGTTGACCGAATATTTTTCTTTTTTTCTCCTCTTTATGTTTTCTTTATTTTTATCATATCTCATATTTAGCCATTTCTTATTTTTAGGCGTAACGAAAGACAGTTAATTTCTCCATATAAACAAAAACAAATGCTATAAAGGTACTTTATAGGAAACAAACAAACACAAAAGGCCCCAACCCCCACAAAAAAAGCCCCCTCAGAACATTTTAATAATGATAAAGCCTACCTGATATTAATGAACACCTAATTTTCATTAAACATGACGAATTTGATAAAAATGGTTAAAGCCGTTTTTGAGATCATCGAAAAAAAGTTAAAAATTGGAAAAAAATTATGAAATAAAGTACCTTCTCCCTTTGACCAATTTTGATGAAATGTTGGTTGAAATGTTGGGAAATATCTTTGGCATATACATACATCAAATACTCAGTTTGATCAAAATCGTTAAAACCGTTTTTGAGTAAATAAAAAAAAACACGTGAAAATGATACAAAATTTATTAAGTAAATTCCCCCCTCCGGTTGATCAATTTTGATGAAATGTTTACAGTCATATCTCGGGCATATAAAAAGATTAAATACTCAGTTTAATCCAAATCGTTAGAGCCGTTTTTGAGAAAATCGAAAAAAAACTTAAAAAGTTATTAAATAAAGTACCCCCTCCCTTTGAGCAATTTTGATGAAATTTTCGCTGTCACATCGCGGGCATATACTTACACTAAATACCCAATTTGAGGTTCTCACGGTTTATAGTTTTTGAGCTAGTCCGTTCACACACACACACACAGACACACAGACACACACAGACCATTTCGCGGGACTTGGTTAATTTGACTCAGGGGACCCCAAAACGTGTATTTCCGTTGAAAACCGGAAGTCGAAATTTTTCACGATCGCAATACTTCCACTTACTATATATTTCATATATAGGTAAGTGAAAGTAAAAATTGAAAGGTACAATTTATCAAGGAAATTTCTTAAGATCGCCAATACACAAACATATATGATATATCTAGTGTCTAGTCACAAGACACTAGATGCTGTACAAGGTGACAACAGTGTGGATGTCTCGCCTAATAAAGGATACCACCTCATAAAAATTTCAACATATTAAACATGGCAATTTTCGTATGATCGCGAAAAATGAAATTAAATTATACTCGTAGCTTCCATTTGATTGTTGAAAATATTATTTCGAGCTGCAAAATTTATGTGCAGTATATAAAAATTTAATTGCATAAGGTAAAACTGATGATTAAACTAAGTTTATTATTTAATTGTGTTATAATTATGTTTATTACAAAGCGAGATGTTTTTTAGTTACGTAGACCGAAGAGATTACTGAATAAAATTCTCAATAAGAAAATATTTTCTGAAATAAGAAAGGTCGTTCCGTTAATCCTCTGGTGTTTGTATGTGAATGAAAAATAAAGCATATTTAATTTTTACAGGTTGACACAGGACCTATACTAGCTAGAATGATGTAAATTTTTATTCTGTTCGAAATATTATACAATAGAAGTCCTTTGAGGTCTATTGGACGTGAGAAATTTTTCAGTTAAATTGGAGAGTTCCCTTCTTTTTTTAAAGAGTACTTAGTGTTTTATTTATTTTTTAAAATTATTTTTTGGACACATTATAGTCTAAAAGGTATTCATGTATCTATGTATTCATTTGGAATTCAAACATGAAATGAACCCTCATTCTATGAAACTTGTAGTTATCTTTTATTTTTGCTTCGTACCCTGTAAGCGTTTTATTTTTTTGTTGCTGTTTAATCGAGGTTTTTCCGGAATACGGAGCCGATCCAAATATTTTTTATTTAGATATTATTGATTAGAGCTTTTATGCCATGTGTTAATATTTTCCTTCACTACTTCTTTAGAGATATGTTTTGTTGAACTAAGGTTTTGCTATGTGGTGATACTTGCTACGCATTTTTTTTTGTTTTCCTCCATGCACGGGGTTGAAGGGTAAGGTCCCCAATTTATTGAGACAGGCTACGTCCCAGGAGAGGTCTCAGGCTTGTGAAACAGAAAACAAGTTTCTGTCTAAAGTCAGTCTTGAGTTGTTAGTTGGGATTCTTGTGTACCTACAAATGCTCTCACATTATTTTTATTATAATAATTAAAATTTGTCGTGTTTTTTTCTTGTGTTATAAGTGATTTCAGTGAAAACAATTATTACATATGTGCCTGAGCAAGGTATGTTGTCTACAGTTGAATAATTTTCCTTCATTTGCTGATTTCTTTTATTTTTTTTTTATGGTGTAGTATTGTTTGAGACATTAAAACAATTTTAGAGCTAATACGTCGGAGCAAAAAAAGACTGTTAGAAGCGGAATTCATACTATGAAAATAAGGCATCAAATGTTTTATTTTACAATTGATAGGAAATGACCATATGAAAAATTGCAAGAACACTCAAATATCAGTTTTAGGTTTAAGATTGTTAAAAAGCGGAAATGGCTTTAAAAGAGTGATTTTAAAAATAAAAATCTGGTGCGATGAACACACAACTTTCACTTACCAACTTACTTACATTAGAAATCGACATGTTTTTTTAATTGCCATTTCTATAAATAATATAAAAAAAAAGACTTGATTTTGATTAAAAATGATTGATTTAATCAAAATCATTAAAGCCTTTTTTGAGATATTCCAAAAAAATGTAAATATTGGAAAAAAAGTTGTGAAATAAAGAGCCCCCTGCAATTTGACCAATTTTGATGAAATTTTGTCTGTCACATTGTGGGCATATACATACACCAAATATCCAGTCTGATAAAAATCATAACAGCCGCTGTTGAGTAAATAAAAAAAACACGTAAACATAAGAAAAAGTTTATTAAATGAAGTATCCCCTCCGTTTCACCAATATTGATGAAATTTTTGCTGTCGCATCGCGGGCATATACATACATCAAATACCCAGTTTCATCAAAAACATCAAAGCCGCTTTATGAGAAAATAAAAAAAACGTAAACATTATATAAAAGTCTTTAACTAAAGTGCTCCCTCCGTTTCACCAATTTTGATGAAATTTCAGCTGTGGCATCGCGGGCATATACATACATCAAATACCCAGTTATATCAAAATCGTGAAAGCCGTTTTTGAGTAAATAAAAAAATCAAGTGAACATAAGACAAAATTTATTAAGTAAAGTACCCCCTCCAATTGATCAATTTTGACTTTCATATCGGAGGCACATACATGCATCAAATATCAAGTTTAATCAAAATCGTTAGAGCAGTTTTTGAGAAAATCGAAAAAACCCTAAAAATTAGATAAAATTCTTTAAGTAAAGTACCCCCTCCGATTGACCAATTTTGATGAAATTTTTGCTGTCACATTGTGGGCATATACATACACCAAATATCCAGTCTGATAAAAATCATAACAGCCGCTGTTGAGTAAATAAAAAAAACACGTAAACATAAGAAAAAGTTTATTAAATGAAGTATCCCCTCCGTTTCACCAATATTGATGAAATTTTTGCTGTCGCATCGCGGGCATATACATACATCAAATACCCAGTTTCATCAAAAACATCAAAGCCGCTTTATGAGAAAATAAAAAAAACGTAAACATTATATAAAAGTCTTTAACTAAAGTGCTCCCTCCGTTTCACCAATTTTGATGAAATTTCAGCTGTGGCATCGCGGGCATATACATACATCAAATACCCAGTTATATCAAAATCGTGAAAGCCGTTTTTGAGTAAATAAAAAAATCAAGTGAACATAAGACAAAATTTATTAAGTAAAGTACCCCCTCCAATTGATCAATTTTGACTTTCATATCGGAGGCACATACATGCATCAAATATCAAGTTTAATCAAAATCGTTAGAGCAGTTTTTGAGAAAATCGAAAAAACCCTAAAAATTAGATAAAATTCTTTAAGTAAAGTACCCCCTCCGATTGACCAATTTTGATGAAATTTTTGCTGTCACTTCGCGGGGATATACATACACCAAAAACGCTATTTCAGGTTCGTACGGTTTATAGTTTTTGAGCTAGTCTGTTCACATACAGTTACACACACACACACACACACACACACACACACACACACACACACACAGACCATTTCGCGGGACTTGGTTATTTGGACTCAGGGGACCCCAAAACATATATTTCCGTTGAAAACCGGAAGTCGAAATTTTTCACGATCGCAATACTTCCACTTACTATATATTTCATATATAGGTAAGTGAAAGTAAAAATCAACAATAGTTGAATTGAGAAGTTTTTGATTCTGTTTTGTCAGTTTCTATAAGGGAAATCAATAAAATAATTCGGGAAATTGAATAAGCGTTTAAACCAACGAAAATTACGGATCCCCAAAAATAAATCAACTGTCGCTACTAGTCCTTGGTTTACTACTACACAAAATAACTCCCCCGATAACCTAAGGCGATATTCCTTGGAAGCCAACTTAGCCATTATTCTATATGAGATTTTTTTCACACCGCATGCTTTTTAATCGATTATAGAAAGAGGAATCAGAAGAGAGGGAGAAGAATTTCCCTCAGTATAGGGAAAGCTTCGCAACACATTTATCCGGGACATGTTGAAACACGGGTATGTACGGCAGATCCTTGCTAACATCATATCCATTTTAGAGTAACACGGGAATAGATTGAGTAGCATTGAGTGCACTATAAAGTTAAAATATAAAACAGTCGATTTCAAAGCAAGCTTTATAGTTCTATATACCTGTATGTAACTCACTCACAGGTACTATTATTTACAGCATTATTTAGCATGAATTACAATTGTAGGTGGGCTTAAGTGAATAGCTGCGAAATTACCCATACAATGTTAATGTAATGAGTTTCAGAGAATTTTTGTAGCGTTTTGATTTTTTAACCTTGTGAATTTAGGGGTCACCAGTGGTGTTGTGATATTTAGGACTCCCACCTATATAACTTACATATTTTGAAAGCTAGAATCAAAACCATATTTCATGGTTAATAAAAAAAAAACATATTTTTATGGTTAATAGAAAAAAACTATTAACCACTATTTATGAGATTGTTTGTTTGTTGATTGTGAAAATGATTTAAGTTATAGGGCATCAAATTTTACTGTAAAATTATTATTATATTTTTAAATAAGCCGCCGAGGGACTTAATTTAAATCGCAATTAAAAATATGTGAATTGCTATTTTCTTTGCAGAATGAACTAAAAAATAAGATAAAAAGCATGAATAAATATTTTTGTCGACTTTTTAATTAAAAATACCAGTGTGTGCGTTGTTTATTTTTAACGAATCTGACACTAAACAAACTTTACGCTGCTTCACTGACTAAACTGACTGAACTATTTTTTTTTTTTTTTTAAATGTCCCCTCCATGTAGGTCAATTTGGTCAACTTATAAATATTTTAGGCCGTGAAATATAATCTTCCCCTTTGACAGAACGCTGCTATGGCAGGGCTGGTAGTTAATATTTGTCAAATAGTCAATGGGCAGTTCTCCTTTACAAACACAGACAGAGCACCTACCTGCCTTTTCCCTTATGCGCCGTTTCAATAGTCCTACCATTCCGGCTGTCTCAAAAGACTCATGAAGTTGCCAGGATAGTTTTTAGTCCAAAGAGAATTTGTTTTTAGCGAAAAAATTTATTTCTCACATGCCTAAAACTGAGAGAGTGAATTATTTCTTGTTATATCCTTTGTTTTCATGCAAGTTATGCATCATCTAATGATTATTACCTATATAAAATTTGACGTAGGTACGTATTTTTTTAGTACAGGAACATATATAACTTCTATATCATTTAAGATAATTTTTCGTTACCGCGGATCGTCACTGGGGCCGATATACCTTCCGGCTGCAAAACCAGCTTCTATAATGAGGGTATTATTAATTTAAAAAATCTGGTGGTTGAGCATGATCACAGTCAGATCACCTACTTGCGCTGACCAAGAAACAGTACTTCCCGCACACAGCATTTCACCCCATTTGTTGCAGTAGTCAGTTTATTTTTTTTAAATTCTTATATAGTTGGCAATTTAATATCATGGAAAGAATGCTCGTCGTGCTTTTTTTTTAGCCAATTAAAAGGTCTCTCCCCCCTCTCACCATTTATCCTTTTGGGGGCAACTTGGATTTTGGGAACAATTGTTCATTTTCAATAAAACCTTTAATTTTTGTCATTGATTATGTAGAGGCTTATATTTAGTCGCTATTTTAAAGCGCTTGGAAGTGTTTAGAGAAAAAATATCCACACAGGATAGTTGTCAAACAATGTCTTGTTTGATTTAACTATCTATACAAATATTTGAGCTTGTATAAATCATGCATAATGATTCATACAAATTTATAAATTTTTTCTCTTGAAATATCTTCAAGGTATGCGCTAAGAAATTTCTTTTTTTAATAGTTTGAATAATCATCATGATAAAGATTTTTTTTTTTCTGAAGTTAAAGTCTATATAATAATACTTGGATCCGGTTTATCCCATCAAACATAGTATTATTTTAAGTTTACGTAGGTCCAAAGTCTTATAATGTATTATTTCAAACCTTAATCTTGAATGATAAAACTGCTCATGAATGCTTTAGCACGATCTCTTCAACATTTAGAAACGATATTCTATCGATCCTTTTCCACAATTTGTATTTCATAAATAATGCAGAAGTATTTGAAGATAATATATTCTTGGTTTTACCTTTCTCCGTATAGTTTCCAGTAACTTATTTTCATGTAAAATATGGTAAGCGCTTACACACTCCATTCCATATACTCTTTCTCGATGTCCCAAGAACAAATTGATTCTGTCTTACGATTTCGCATTTGGACCAGACAAGCGTATCCTTGTGCACTCTAGAATTTTCCTAATCAAGAGATCTTGAAACGTAAAGATCTGTCCTTTAATATTATTCAACAAATCAAGCTTTGGTGATTTTATCCAAAAATTTAAATTAATAATCATTAAATTTGCCTTTTAATGAGCAAAACTTGTGTAAACATTGTCCCGTTGTTAAATAAAGTTTAACAAGCCTTACGCAGTTTTTTTCCTGACTACAATAATTATATAGTTATTTTGTTATAGTTTTACCTATAATCTTTTGCTACAAAACGTTGAAATCAGGATATTGTTTGGTAATTAGTTGCATTATTCTGCAAAGCTGTTGAAAATTAAATAACACTATTAAAAAGATCAATGTTAATGCTGGTATTCATCCATTAGAATGCTAGAATTTTAATGTTAACTTCTAAGTACTTAATTCGAGTGTAATCCAATTTATATAAGGTCAAATGAACGGTAATGCGACTCTAATCCAACAGGATTTCAGTCATTGATTGAAGCCCTTGTAGAGTTCAGAAAAAAGAAAAAAAAAACTGTTTACTAGAGCCCTACCTCCGTTTTATCGCATTTCACTGACAGCAATCGCAGTTTATAGAATCAGCCGCACCACAATGGAAATTAAGAATCTGTGTTTAAAATACTATATAAATATATTGTAACACTTATTTGGGTAACAAATATTTATTCAACAAAAATATACAGCTATCAATGCCAACGAATTAATACACTTCAAATATTCGATCAGGTTACATTTTTACATTATTTTTTTGTCCTAACGTTATACCACACTACACTAACCATATGACTTGAGCTTCACAGTCAAGACACAGACTAAGACTAAGACTGGCCCAGTCACTCACTCCTTATATATAGTCGCAAAACAAACCTTCTGGAAGGTTCCAGGTCTCCGTCGAAAAGATCTAGGCCCGTCCACGTGATTCCGACCAACAATTCCTTCCAACAATCGGTTTGGGATTTTACACCATATGTTTTTTTATTTGATTATCGATTTAACCTTAAAATATATACCATGAAGTATTAATACAAAAAAAGTGACATGCAAATTTAAGGGCTCAGATATAAAATACAATACGCGTGCTTACAGTTTTAGCGCCTATTTATATTTAGTTTAAATTATCAAAATTTCTCCTCCCAAGCTTCCTTATTTCCACCCTAATTCAAGATAAAGTAATCAGTGTAGTGAAGGTGAGGAATCAAGCAGGAGCGTACCTTGTGAAAGAAAGCAGAGTTCCTATTTTAAAATATATGTTACAAAAAGTGAATATTTTATATGGATCAAATATTTTAGAAAACAATTAAAACTGTTTTCATGATAATTTGTTCAAACTTTACAAAAAAATACTTGGGGGGGGGGATGGAAATTAGCCACATTAACGCTCCGTTTTATCTGAAAATAGTCGATGAGCAATATTTATGAACACGCATGATTATCTGGGACAATCGAACTGCAGACAAACAGACAAGACAGACAAATGTGTTTATTTATATACAGAAACAGAAAAAAATTAAAATACAATGAAAATCTCACCAAAACACCACTGCAGTGGGAAACACCCGTTCGCAGGAGTTCTGATTTAATAGTAACTTAAAGTAAAATATTAATACTCGCCTCTTAATAAAAACAAATAAAATAAGTAAATAAATATAATGGTGGTACAGAAAAAAAATAAATAAAAATAATAATAATAGCCTCCAATTGCCATAAATAACAAAAGAACTAGCAATTTCAGATAAAACTTCATTGTTCAAGACTGCAAATAATAGATACACAATAAACTATATTTCCTAATAAGGGATATTTAAAGGTAAAAAGTGGAATATTATTATTACAGGTAGTCGTGGTATGAGGATTCGGTATATAATATTTATTATATTATGTGGGATTTTAGTTAATAATTTACGAAAATCGTTTGCGGTATCTTATGGGAAGTTGAACTGCTCTGTTAAAAAAAGCCAATCGACCTGCATTTCGAAGCTTATTTTACTGTAGGTGTACATTTTTTAAAATTCGTTTTTATTTTTGGTTCGATTGTTCTAATGTTTAAATTAAATTTAAAATGTAGATATTTTATTATAAAAGTTTATTACACTTCCAATATTAGCACTTATATGCGTGTTGTTTTTAGCGGTCATCGTGGCCATATAAAACCCCTCAACGTGGCATTTTCTAGGCGGAAAATAAATATTGGTCTTAATCGGTAGTAATAGCTAGGAATAAAGCATGGGCGTCCCCTGTGGGACAAGGAAGGGTTGCTGACCCCTCCCCCTGAGAAATTTTCAGAGAAAAAAAACATAAATTAAGCAAATTCGTATTCATCTATATAAATAAAGACGAAATGCTGTTTGGTTGTTTTTTTGTTTGTTTGTTTGTTCTTTATAGAAATCCATACCGTTTGACCTGAACTCTCCAAATTTTGCTAAGGGGTTCTTTGATACCAGGTGCGAACACCTGTCCATATTAAAATTGCAAAACTTCAGCCGATCTCTGGGTATATTCTTGATTGTTATAAAAATCGTTTTGATCTCGCTTTACTTTATAGATTTTGAAAATTAAATTCTCCGGGTGAAACCGGTATACAAATGTGAATACCGGTATGTTACTTTATTTACCAAGCATTATTTAAAAAATATTTTAATTTTTTAAATATGAATAAGTTTTATTTTAACAGTTAATTGAGCCTTACTTAGTCAGAATACCTCCAAGCGTAAGAATTTTACTTCGTAAGCTTGCCCCCTAGTCAAAATCCAGCGGACGCCCTTGAGATAAAGCACTGTATACTAAAGGCTAAATGTCCTTTAAATAAAGTTTTCTTTCTGTATTATTTCTGTCATACGGTCTCTAGAGTTCTGTCCCTTGACCTTTGACTAAGCCAAGAAAACAGGCGGAAGTCACTAAGCACTAAATCCGGCCTACCGACTCCCACCGGCTGTGGCCGAATCCCTTCCAAGCCTTTCCGTACCAACTCCTTCTCTTCCTGTCTTAATAAGGGCAGCCCTGGAGGTGCGATTAATCCGATTACTTCTGAGTATCTCGTAGATAGATGGAATAGGTTTTAGGATCTATAAAGGCTAACGTAACTTTTAAATGAAAGTTATTTTAAATAATAATCCTTATTCCTTTATTTCTGGCATTTTATTCCATAAGGATTTAAATATCTGAAAACGTATGCTGTCATTAGCTTTACTTATTAGCCAAATTATTGAGCTAGTGGGCCTTATATAGAAATATGCCCAAATGATTGGTGATTTAATTCAGAAAATAACTATTTCAATAGTAATAGTACAGTTCGAAGTCATTAGTTAATCACAAGCTTATTAATTGTAATAAGTTGATAGTAATTTTTTTATTACTCCGTGGTAATTTTTATTTATTTATTTATTATTTCCCATGTAGATTTGCACCTGCGCTGTGGCGCATCAAGCAAATTTGGTCACTGTTGCTTTTGACTTTGACTTACTTGGGGCATTATAATTTACTAAAGTAAAAGGTCTCTTGGCAACCGTCGTTTCAGTCGACGTCGTGGTCGACCAGGTAACAGGGAGGAGGAAAGAGAATGGATGAGTGGGTTAGGGTGATGTAGTTTTGAAGAGTTGAATGTTTGATATTTGTCGTGTATGAAAGATTTTACTGTCGGTATGTTCATTTCATTGTGCAGTGTATGATTCGAAATTAACCAAGGTGCATTTGTGATTTTTCTGAGAATTTTGGATTGTGAAGTTTGTATTTTGTTAATGTGGATGTTTTTCGCGGAACCCTAAAGTTCTGTTCCGTATGTCCAAATCGGTCTTAAAATGGTAATGTAAATTAGTCGCTTGTTTCTTAAGGTGAGTGTTGATCTGTAGTCCAGGAGATGTGAAAGCTGCTTGTACCGTCTGTTGAGTTCCAGTTTTTTAAATTTGGTATGTTTGTTCCAAGTGAGTCGTTAGTCTAAGTTCAGTCCGAGGTATCTGAGGTAATTTGTTTGTTTTATCTTTATTGATTTAGATCTAATCTTTAATTATAGTAATAGCTTTTATTAAAAAAAAAAAAAATCAATTCTTAATAGTGAAAATGCAATTATTTAAATGTAATTACTAATCTTATCTGTAACTCTTAATTATATTTTTTCCAATGAATCATTATTCGCATAATAATTTTTATGTAATTTTATATGTAAAAATAAATAAGTAATGATAATGTTTAATGAGTGTCTTGGGGAGAGGGGGTGGAGGGGCTTTGATCAAACTTGGAACTACTTTGTTAGGCTTAATGAATTCTAAATTGATATCTCTGCTCCGTTAACTATCGCAACTATAAGCAAGGCTTCTATATTAGAATTATTGCCGTATAAAATTCTAAGCAGGCTTTCTAAAAGGGTTGACCCCCCCCCCCCGAAAAAAAAAATAGCTGCTCATACTTAGCCTGAATGGGCGTTCAGTTAAACGGCGATTATTCCTTTTTATTATTATATCCATCCTTTAAGAGCCTAATAACTTTTAATATCTTGCGACCCCCCCCCCCACTCTTGGCCCATTACTCAACATGACCTGAAGTATCCTCCCATATATTATATCTCTAAATCCTTTCGTCCTATCCTGTGAGAGAAAAGAAGAAAAAAATATTATAGGTAATAATTTCAAGTGTTCTCACTTATGCCCCTTCGTAAAATATTCATAATAATACCGCCTAATATCCCGAAATAAAAGACAAAATTAATCTCTGCATGGTGTGAGATATGAGTCTCTATAAGTGAATCAGAAGCTTAAGTTACCATCGTGTAGGAGTTAGACAGTTATATTTTTTTATCTCATTAATTTATTATCATCTTAATCGAGAATTTGAGGACAATCAAGCATAAAATAACTGCAAATCTGAATTAAATTTATATGTATATTTATGTAATGTGCTGTGACGTGAAAAGAAAACAGATGATGACCGATGATGATTATTTCTGTCACAACTTAGGGTCCAGAATTTTTGCCTGAACAGTTACCTAAAGTTTATGGTTACTTTTGTGTCACTAGTAGTTACATTTTGTAACGTTCTTATTAATTTGAGCTTTTATTGCTTTTTTTTTTTGGTTTTGTGGCTAGTAATTTTCGTAAATAAAAATTATTTTAAAACCACATTAGTGTTTCAGTATGTATGAGTTATTTTCTTCAAATTGTCATATTTCATGATTGTCTCATAAATTGTTATCCAAAATACATATATTTATTTGTTTAATGAATGATTACCTTCCAGCATTTACAATAAAATAGAATTTAAAAAAAAAAACCATTACATTTAGCATAAATTAATTATATTATGAATTTAATTTATGGAAATAGTGGTGTGAAGAAAAAATATCGAAACATGCAATAGGCATTTCTCTAACTTCAAATTTTGTCATATTTCAATTTCAAGTCGTCTTACTCCTGCTAGGTCACGGGTACGGAGTAAAAAAAAAAATAAATAAAAAAAGAGATTAAGAAATCATCACCAATTCAAAAATGTCACTCATACACCTGTTTTTAGTGAGTATACGTTAAAATACCGATGAAAATGAATGAATACCGGTTAGATGTATTTGTATAAAACTATTTGCACTACTTTGTATGAAAATATTTCCAGTTGTATAAATATAAATAAAGCTCAACAGGTTATCAGAAGGGGACCAAATTAGTCTCAACAATAAATTTTTTTATTTAAAAGACGTTTCGGCTCTTTTGAGCCATCTTCAGTTCAGCAAAACAGGTAGACAAAATCATTTGAACGAGAGTTGTATCTGCCCTGTGTGAGTTCAAATGATTTTGTCTACCTGTTTTGCTGAACTGAAGATGGCTCAAAAGAGCCGAAACGTCTTTTAAATAAAAAAATTTATTGTTGAGACTAATTTGGTCCCCTTCTGATAACCTGTTGAAAAATATAGTCTCAAGAACTTAATGTGTTATAAGTGATAAATAAAGCTGTTAAAGGTTATGAAAAGGTTTGACCTAATATTATTAATTAAAAACAAATGTTTTATTAATGTTTCCAAATGAGATAAACATTACATATAGTTCACTTTTTGTAAAATGTTTACAATTTATTTTTTTAATTCAATTTTGAGTGGAATATTTTCACTTTACCTAGATAGCCCGTTAAAGTTTTGGATTAAAGTACTCGATTAGCTGTTCGACCCCATAAGAGGCTCTTGTGTGGGATGTAATTACCCATCTCTAATTAAACCTATTATCTTCTCGCACCGTCCAGGTAATTGTGGCCTTGGCGGGTTTGAGTTGAATAAAAAGTTAGTAAGATCTTATTTATAACGGTTTTTTTGTTTATATTTTTTTTTTGTTTTTTTTTAGTTTATACTATTAAATTAATTTTGTTTGTTTGACTCTAGAAAAAAAAAAATAGTTCTGTACAAAGATGAACAATAGTAATATTTAGAATATGTAAAAACTCGATATTTATATTGAAATTTATTTTATATACATAGGTTTGGGCTTTTCGACCACCTGGGTCATTTTCGCCCTATATTATAATATTTATAATAAAATTAAATTACAATAAAATACAAGGTTGAAGGGTCAATTATTTTCCTCAAATGAAATACACTAGTGGATGATTGGAAAATGAACTTTGTTATATTTCTTTTAGTTGGTCTCGAAAACTGACTGCAAGAAAAAGGTAATTGTGGAATATACATCAGAATTTTCCGGATGGCAGCACAGCACACCTGCTCGGAAAATGTCTCGACCGTTTCTTTGGGTCTTTTCTAAGTCTCTGAAAATTTTCTACCTTGAGTTTTAATTTTTTTCTTATAAAAAAAGAACCATACGGTGTACCTATAACAGTTAAAACAACTTCGGATAATTTTAATTACCCATTTTCCCAAACAAGATTAATTAAAAGGGATATATCTAAAACAACGGTGATAATTTCCAGTATATGAGTTATTATTTTTGTGATTCACATTCAGCGAATTTACGTCTGCGTCGGATTGTTTATATTAAGCCAATAATTTATGCCAAATGTCCAGTAATTTATAAACCAAACACTTGTAAACAGCAAAAGAGTGCCTGATTAAATTCAATCATTCAATGAGGTTCTGGTCTTACAGGCTTATATTTTTGTTAAATTTTTTTTTATTTCTATCACTTACCTTCTATTCCAAATATTCACGACTGTTTAATTTATAATTAGCTTAACCTCACCGAATAAATATTTCATAACCTGTTGTTTCAGTCCATATCATAAGTTGCTGTATAGGATATTAAGTTGATTTACAAAAATAAAATAAAAAAAATAATGGACTTTCATTTGTTAGTCATACATATTAATAGTAATTTTATTCGGACGTTATAATAATTTGTTACTTTTTAACATTTTTTGTGATTGCTTCAAAAAACCTAATGTGTTACGATTATTCTTACTACCTCCGTAGTTATATAGCATTTTTCCTTAACATTGCGTTTATTTCTTATTCTAAATCATTGTAACGATTATTGTTGTGTTTTCATTTTTTTTGTTTGTTTTATTATTGAAATCACGTATCAAAAATGTCATACCGTCATTAGTTAAACGAATCATATTAAAAACATACGGATTGCATTAATTGTAGCAATGAAAAATTTAACTTTTTAAATTTGTATTTGCTTAATCATTATTTAAAACTCTATTATGTCCGATATCAGTTATTCTTCAAGTGATGAGTTACGGCTGTTTTGCATTTAGATGGCTGGATATTAATTTCTACTTTTCTTTTTTAATCAGCCTTGCATAATACTTCAATTTATTGCTCTCATTTTTCAACTTTTTTTCAATTCTTTGCAAGTGTTTTCCACTCTCTTTAAAGTAAATGCGACGTTTTCGGCAATAAAGTGTTAATAATATAATGATAAAAAAAAAAAGAACCGTTCAAAAGCCTATTGCTGTTGTCTGTGAATTTGTATAAGATTGTACTGTACTACAATTTATTCGAGTGTTATTTCTTTTAGGCCTCTACTAACTTTTTTAATTATATCAACAGCTAATTTTTAATAAATTACTGGAACTTGTTGGCTTCATAGGCTGATTTAATAAAAAATGTCTAATAGTTCTTTGAAAACTAATTCTTACTAATTAATTAATTCTTAATAGGTTTCTTGAAATGTAAATATAACGTTTCGTACTTATAATTAATTGTGAGCCTGAGACTTTTTGAAAGAGTCCCTTATAATTTAATAGCGAAATTACGAGAATATAGGGCTTATTATATGTTAATATTTTGTTATGATCGTTTAAGCTAATATTGATTACTTATCAAGATTAAAGTAACCAATTTGATGTAAGTCGTAGTAACTTAAAAAGAGATGTTTATGTCTAGTGCTTTGATAACAGCTATTACAGGAGCGAATAACCTAAATGTGTCCTAACAAACGAATTTTTATCATGCAACATCATAATACAGATGTAGTATATACATGGTATTAAAATTAGGGAGTAGTAAATTGTAGGCGGTTTAATATTGAACTTGGTTTCAGAATTCCATTTTCTTATGCTTTTGAAAGAGAATAGTCATGGAAATCGGACTATTATTAAGTTAGAGCATTTTGATTTATTTTTTAAATCATTAAAAAAGTTTTCTGTTCTGACGCAAGCTGACAGAACTGACGGACTTAAATAGACACACTGAATTTAATTCAAAATAGAGAACTAAGTGTGTTGTTTGCCCAAGCATAAAATAACAAGGAGTGCTGGGACGGTAAAAAATCTCATTTTTTTAAAATTCTTTTATTTAAGGTAGTAAAAATTGGTAGATAAACTTTAAAATGATATATGAAATACTTAGCCTCAATAAAATTTTGTGAAAAAAATTGACTTTTTGAAAATTTGTATTAAGCAATAATAAATATTAAATTGATACTTACCTATCAAAATATCGTTCTTTTTCAAAAATATTTACAAAATGGGAAAAAAATAAAGGATTTTTTGAAAATTGTGGCAGTCATTTTCTAATATTATAATATTATATTACCAGCTTATATATTTGTAGTATTTATTAATGTTGAACTAATCTGATATTGATTATATCAGTAACTCCTTAAAAAACCATAACTCTTCAAAACCATACCTAGGTTTACAGTAACATTAACTGCTAACAAACTATTAATGATTATATAGGGTAATCTAAATGATTTGGTGTTAGAGGTGGCTCGTTATGTTTAGTGGGTCCTTAAGTTTTATCGCGGCTGTTCCGCTGAATTAACCATATCAAGTCATCCGAGCCAGGAGATACTAATAGATAGACAGCTGCCTTATTACGTTCTCAATCTTTACGTATAGTAATTGTTTAATATTAAACTATTAATCGTTTAGTGTCTAACTGGATTATGATAGATTTACTATTGACAGATATCCATCAATCATTTAATAAATGCAATCGAGTTGAAAACGGGGAAAGGCACTAAAGAGTTTCGAAAGAATAATCGTGCGTAGGATTTATGGTCCAATTAACCTCTGAGAATTCGCACGGATCAAAAACTATAGAGCATTTATGGCAAATGAAATATTGTTCAGTTCATAAACGCATTGGATGTCTTGGCCATTTAATTCGTATGGGGCGAGGAATGAATGCACTAAAGAATGCTAAACATGTCAGTAGTCCTACTGAACCCCCTGGCCCTACAGGGGAAGGGGCCTGACCTTGAAGTCCGCTTTGCTTCGGGACATGGAAGAGGACCTGAAAAGGCTTGCGGTTTAGAGGTGTTGGGGAGGGACCCATGGAATAACATTGTGATAACAAGTTTTAATAATTCAATGAAAATAAGGTTTAAATTATTCAATCAGCTCCCGTAGCTATCTCATTTACATAAGATATTGCATGATTACATAATTTATAGTCAGTTCTATGACTGAACCTTCTAGTTCGTCTAATCCGCATGAATAATTATATAACATTTCCTCGTCTATTGTAACATTTTCCCCCTCAAGGTAAATGAACCCTTTTCAGGCTATTTCTGATCTATTGTTTTTATATAAAAGTAATGATTTTAATTTCAGCAATCACTTTTCAAATAATATCGTCATAGTCCGTTGATATTTTTTTCATTTTTCAGATAACTCATTTAGTTTAGATAAAGTTAACATCTTTAATAAATAAAGCGACAAATACGTTTTAATTTTTGTAAAGCTTTGATGTACATTAATATCACTTCTTTGAAATAAAAATGTTTACATATCTTCTAAGTATACCAAATATGATGCAATTATTAAAAAAGTCGTTAGAAAAGTAAAAATAATTACTTTTGTATAAAAAAAAAAAAAATATATTAAAAACCGGTATTCGTACAGGCTCAGGACCTCCATTTTACGTCCCTACCGAGGGACGGCATAGCAATTTTTTATTTTATTAAGAAAAAATTGCGGCAGGAAAAGGAGCTATAATAATTTTCATTATTATTGGATGTAGACGAGCTCTTACAATCTTTGGGCTAGGGGCTTTTAAAATCCGGCATCAAACCCTACCCCTCACTCTCGAAAATCTACCTCTCCCCCAATAACTTAAAAGACGAGGAAAAGGAGATTTTTTTTTTTTTTTTTGCGATCGAACTTTAAGTTAGTGAGGTATATATATGTATATGAAAATTTGTTAGACTGTTCTGTTCGGAGTCGTCAGTTTTGTTCACATGACATGCCTAAACGGCTGAACCACATCACTTGAAAAATTTCACTTTTTTACTGTTTTGTACTTGTTAACTGCGTTGCCATGTTAAGGATTCAAACGATTGAAATGTTTAGAAATAAATAAAACAGGCATTTATATTTTTTAGAAGTTTTTTAGAATTCATTGGAGTAAAGTTGTAATTGTCAGCTACACTATATATTTTAAATTGTATTTATTTATTATTCAACAAATAATAGTTAATTATTTTGCTTTGAAATAAAATCTTTCGTTACACTTCACTGTTGTAAATTTGATTTCATTTTTCTTTGACATCAATTCCTTTGATTTTAAAATGTTAGGTCTAATTGTATTGTGTTAACCTCGTGTTTTAGACATAAACTATTGAATCGCGCGATGAAAAAGTGACTTATCGTTAGATTTATAGTGCAATTTTGGCATTGTGGTTCCTTAGTGAAAAAGGAAATGGTGAGTTTTTTTCTTTTTCTTTGGCATTACAAGTCCATACAGCCAGTTTTTAAAGATTTACTTGATGTTTGAAACCACCGTAATCTTCTGTGGTTTAAATTAACTATTTATAGGTCGTATAGGTTAAATATATTTTATTAATTGAATAATTGAAATAGAATTTTAATGTATTTTTTTATTGATTTAAAATAGTTTACAACACTCCTTATTTGGTCAGCAAGAGGTAATGTTAATACCTAAGGAATGAAATAGAATTTTTCTCTGTGATTTTTAGCTTTCACATACCATAACAATATGCTCAAGTGTTACCCGTTTATCGCAATTTTCACATTAAGCAGTGTTGGAAATACTAAAATGATGTAAATAAATATTGCATTCACCGTGGTTAGACTTCAATTGTCTGTTTCTGGTAGACTTCAATAGTAGTAGACAATAGTAGACTTCAAAGTTTGTCCTATCCTATTCACATTCTTCCGCGACGAATTAAAATAGCTTACTTGGTGGGATTCCTACCGCAGGATTGTCATTCATATTTAGTTTCGTGGGATATACTTTAGGTGAGGTTGAAATAGCTTTCTCGCGTTCCGGTAGCGCATGTGCTTCGCTTTTAGCTGACATAGCGTTTAGTTACGAGTTGTTAAAATAGTTTTTCAGATGTTGTGGATAAATTTATATGTCTTTTTAGTGAGCTTAAGAAATCTGAAAAAAAATTTATTGAACTACCAGCTATGGAATAATACAATGTAACCCTTTATTATCAACCATTTTTTGGCTGCTTGTTTTATTCCATGTGGCTTTTTTTTATTTTTGAAATATATTCGTTTTATGGGTATAAACATATTACTTTACCCTGTTGATAATATTGTCATAATACTAAAATAATACAGGAAATATTACAACAATAGTTTAAATCAATGTACCTTACTGGTCTTAAGTTCTTGTACCTTAATGGCAGATAAACGCAATCTATTTCATTGTAACGTTAAATCGTCAAATATAAAAACATATGGTTTAATTATAAATGGTTTTAATTTATCAAAGACCGTTTGTTGGAACAAACTAAGCGGTTGGAACGAACTGTTTAGTTCTAGATTGTTCGAGCACCATTTATGGCGTTCCACGAAATTCGACAACGTTCTAGACCCTTCTTACGACTATATATAATGAGCGAGTGACAGGGGCAGTTAGTCTAAGTCTGTGTCTTGATGTCTGTCAGTTAGTCTAAGTCATATGATTAGTGTGCTATAACGTTATCATTTTAGTAGCCTGACCGAATATTTGAGTTGTATTAATTCGTTGGCATTGATAATTTTATATTTTTGTTTAATAAATATTCTTTAACCCACAGAAGCGTCACATAATGTTAATTATCCTTGAAATAATTATTAATATTATTATTCTCCTAGAATCTGATATCATTGAAGTATGAATTCGCGGATAATATTGGTGGATAGCAGGCAATTATGGGTAAGAGGAGATTGAGTTACTAAAGGAGACGGTGATATCAATGGGAGAAGAGAGCCGTGGAAGCCGGGAGCCGCAATGCTAAGGGAACAAAGCGGGCGGCTAATACCGGACAGCCCGATCAACCCGGGTCCTCCCTAACAAGGTGCTTAGCTGCTTTATGAGCTACCTGTTAGTGCCCCCTCCCAATTATCGCCATGCCTGTCACTTCCCCATAATTCCACCAAATCCTCAACAACTCTCTCCTTCTCGGCCTCAGCTCAAATATCTAAGGCTGATCTTAAAGTTACCTCTACGGCTGAGTTTACCGTACACATTGCCTAAGTCCTAGAGCAAAAGTAAGCCAAGAAAAGCGGGGTAAGTTTAATTATCTACTTTGATAAAAAAAAAAAAAATATATATTGTCACCCCTCTTCTTAAATCTACTTAATTGTGACACAGGGATCTTTGGGTAAGGGTTGTATGTTAATCAATCCAAGCAGAGACTATTTACATCATTTATTATTTACAATAAATAATCTTATAGGTCCCAACTACCAAAGGAGGGTATCATAACTACATAAATACTTGGGTCACTCATATACTCGATAGTTGGGGCTACTATCCTACTGGAATCCCACATCTGGTCTGTTGGTGCCTGTCCCAGACTGCCTGTCCCTCCCGGGCTTAGACTCTCTCCCTCTCTGACTCAGACTGCCTGACTTTGTCTCATAGGTTCAATGGCCTGGCGTTGCTAGAAAATTTTCAATAATGAACTCTTGATGTAAAGACAATGATTTTAGGAGCAAAATCAATATGAATTCTGAGAGCAGTCGAGTATCGTAGGTCACAATTGTAAAATCCCTCCAGCACAAATCGCGATTTAAGGATACACCAAAGGCTAAAATTATAGCCTTAACCAGCTTTAATTAGATCAAGAGTTCTAACCGGTTCCGCCAGCTATGTTTACTTTCGGTCACATAGCCCATTTTCGGAACACAGGACTTGGCAGGTATGAAACATAAAAGTTGGTGATTGTGAAATCGATGTATTCTAATTTTTATACAAATAATATTAAAATTATACTTCGAACTGTGTACGGAATGTATTTAAAATCTAGTCGGAATCGAGTAAAAAGTTAAAAATTTATTAATTAACACTCATGCCCCTCATTAACTACCATTAATAACATTTGTAAGAAACCATTATACTTTCATTTCTATTTCACCTATAGACAACCACTGATTCAAATATAGCCGATAAGTGATATAAAGTTAATAATTAACACATTTATCTTTAAATAACCTTCTCGCACTTTTATCTGATCTAAACCTTTAAAAAATTTATAAATAAACCATCCCTATTAACTATTCTTTATAATATTTATGAGGATAGAACCTCCTTATTCTCTATTTGACTATAAACGACAATTTTTTCAACTATAAGGCTGTGTGTGTTTCAGTCTTCTGATTTTTTTTTTGGTTTTTTTTTTTTTGTATTCTTTTATTGTGGAATAAACCCTATTGCGATATGTACAATCCAGGTTGCTGCTCAAACTTGTTATAAAAGCAGCATTAGGTGTTAGATATTTTGTTTAATTTTACAGTTCCCGCTCGCCTTTACAACATACCATGCAATTAGATTGATAAGAATATTATTCAGTGATGGTAGTGTATAATGAAAATAAGTAGAAGCATTGTAACATGAAAAAAATAAATACTTTTTCTTTGTCTCATTGAAACGCTTCGTTATGTAACATATTAAACAAAATTAGGTTTACGAAATTGAAAGTTGCTTTTCTTCTGCATTCCTCATATTATTATTTTTTAAAATCTTTTTTCATTATTTTCATAAATTTTTCTTGGTGAAGTGCTCATTTTTCGGACGGTAAGTTTAAATTAATTATGTTCATCTTCCATACATTGGATTTTATATATACTTAAGAAAGTAAAGCGTACCGAAAGAAAAAAAATAAATAAACATTATATTCATATTACAGCGATGACTCATTTCCATCTTATAATTATTTACTTATTTACGTTATAGCCTCTACCCCTAAGGGTCATTGGCTTTAATTTTTCCTTTTTATATTTTATTATAGTAATTTGTTTCCTTTAAGAATTGGAATAACTTTAGGGCCGAAAACTCTTCATCTCCCAGTATTTCTTTCACAGTTTTCGGTAGCTTTACCTTTTTTCGTACATCATTATGCTGTACACAATCTAGCAACAAGTGTTTTATACTCTGAGTTGTGTTGCCAAATGTGCAACAACACAAACTTCGAGACCTTTGAGTAGGTATGTATGTGTGAGTGCGCAGTGTCCTATCCGCATGTCTTCTCGATTTTCTATTGGTTGTGACCCCTTTGGTGCTTACTTGTTTTATTTGCGCTAGTTTTGATGGTTGACTCATCCAATTTATTTCCCAATTTTTTTCATATTCTTTTTTAACTGGTAGATCCAATCCTCGTGGGTGATACTGTTTATTTGAATTATGTTGGGGTTTTCTCCTTTCCTTGCCAAACTCGCTGCTTGATCTGCTCTTTCGTTCCTTGTTACCCCGGAGTGAGATGGAACCCAGACCAATATTATGATTTTTTGACTATTTATAAGTTCCCACAGCATATTTACAATTTCCGTTATTATTGGGTTGAACCAACCAGTTTGACTTTCTGGACTCTTTGATCCAATGAAGAGCCTTCATGACAGCTACTGCTTCTCCAGTCAATGTAGAGATCTCTCCTGGTAACTTGAATAAAAGCTGTTCTTTCTCAGTAGACTGCACAGCCCACGCTGTCCTCCAGTTTGGAAGCCTCTGTGTATATAACCTCAAAGTTACTGTATTTTTCTAGTAAGACTAAAAAATTTTTTTGGATTTCTAATGGGCTTTCCTTCGAAAATTCCGCCATTGAAAATTCTACCAAATATTTCTCTTTCTTCCTTAGCGGAATTTTCAGATTGGGGGTGGGTTTAATACTATTCAGGTCCATGTTCAACCGTTGTAAAAAGGTTAGTATAATTTTTTTTAGCGCGCTATTCTGAACATTTACAAGTCCGGCCATTTCATACTCCTCTCCAAACAATTTTGATGTTAATGGGTGCTGAACGTTTGTCTTCCGTTTAGACAGGTATTTAAGCAGCAGGTGTTCTCACCTCATAGTCAAGGATGGCTCTCCCGACTCAGCATAAATACTTTCAACTGGAGAAGTTCTAAATGCTTCTGTACAAATTCTGATGGCTGCATTGTGGATAGTATCTAACATCTTTAAAGCCATTTTGTTTCCATCTTATAATTAATATGGAAACTAAAAACATATTTTGAAATCTCTGATCTGTAATGTTCAATTTCCCCCCCCCCCCCCCAAAAAAGAAAAGAAAAAAAGAAAAGCAATTGATTAAATTTGGTCTCATTATTTTATGGCGATATCGGTGCGGAAACAGCGGTTGATCTGTGGCTGCAGCATAAAGAGCGTTATGTCCAAATAAAAATTTGTTTGCTTAGGAATTTGAAGATTTTTGACATAATTATTATTCTATTTTGCACTTGTCATGATTAGCAACAACCTGGATGAGTAAATTCCTTCAAGGGGTCGCTTAAAAAGTGTTATGAATATGAAAAGTCCTGTGCTAATTAATTTAAAAAAAAATTAGTGTGGGCCAAACACTCTTTAGATAACAGATATATTTCTACTAAATTTCTCGATTTTGATGCCAATGAACCCCTCGAGTCTAATTTGTGTAATATTTCCACCGTTTCTCAAAATTTCTGATTACTTTGAGCATAATCCCTAATATTGTTTTCTCAACTTTCCCTAAGGAAATTATTTCAATGACTGAAACTGTATTTGATGTTGAAATTTATGAACAAATAAACGGTTAGGAGTAGAAGGACTAAATTATTACAGATTAAGATGGGAAGCAATTACAAGATTGTCTGAGATATTGCAATGAGGGTTTATGTGTAAGTACCTACACTTAATTACAGGGCAGACGTAAACGGCTTGGTAGCAGGTGTTCGCTGAACCTGGTTCCATTTGGTATATCAAATGTGGCCAAAGAACACTGCTTCGGCCTAATCACGGTTTTGTGATATGAATATATGTCTGTGAATTATGCGTCACATGAATGTTATGAATACTATATAGAATGTTATAATACCTATATGTTATAATGATTTATTCACGAATCATGAATTTTTGTAAGAACTCATGTATTCTACAATTAAGATCCGTATCCTCCATTAAGTTTTATAAAAGCGTCCTGGCATAATTAATTTAGATAATCTTTCCATTCGCTTAATACTCATTACATATACATGTATAACTGTTCTCCGCATTTAGTCAAAAAAAGAAATAGGTAAATGTAATCATGTTGATGTGTAACCACGATATATTTCAGCTTTGACTACAAATCACTAATTCCATACTGAAGGGAAAACTTCCGGATTATTTAACAATAAAACTTTTGCCGCCCTTATTTTCTTCTTCTTCTTATCTGGCATCACGACCCATTTGATGAGTCAAACATCCAACAAGGATTGCCATTCCTCCCTATTGCATGCCACTGCCTTCCAATTTCTTATGCCAAGCAGGTTTCTGGAGTCGGTAGCCACACAATCCTCCCAGCGAAGCTTGGGGCGTCCTACTCGCCTTGTTCCATATACTTGCTCCGACATAATTTTTATAGGAATTTCGCCCTGGTTCATCCTTATGACATGCCCAGCCCAGCGGAGTCGTGCAAATTTGTTGTACGAGACGACATTGACATCTTTATAGGTACCACTTAATTCTGCATTAGTTCTTCTCCTCCAGGATCCCTGCTCACATACCCCTCCATATATCCTGCGGAGTACTTTTCTTTCGAATCTCAGTAGAGCTTCTTCTTGGGCTTTCGTCATCGTCCAACATTCTGAACCGTACGTAAGTACAGGTCTAATAAGCGTCTTGTACATTCTAGTTTTGGATGCTTTAGACAATATGCTGCTCCTTATGTGCTTTTGGAGCGCAAAGTATGTGCGGTTCGCAGAAAGAATGCGCCTCTCTATTTCTTCTTGTATGTTATTTTGGTGGTTCACTTGGGATCCTAAGTAGATAAATGATATTACCCTTTCGATTCGGTGTGAACCCAGCGTAACATAAGTATCTGCACCTTCCTCTGGAGGTTGGTACTCATGTATTTCGTTTAATCGAAATTAATCTTTAGTCCCAAGCATCTCGCCGACTTTTCCAGTGCCTCAAAAGCCTCCTTCACAGCGTTGAGGGATCTTCCTGCAATGGCCAGGTCATCCGCAAATCCTAAACTTGCGTTGATTTATTTATTAACGTTCCTTCTGCCTGGATCCCGGAGTCTCTAATTACCTTTTCAAGAGAGAAGTTGAATACGAGAAGGCAAGGCCATCCTCCTGTCTAACTCCCGATTCCGTTCTAAAACCTTTTGACAGTTTTCCCGATTTCCTCACAAAGCAGATATTATCCTCCATCGTCATTTTCACTAAGCGAACCAGTTTAGGAGGGATCTTTAATTCCAGCATTGCCTTGTATGCTTCTTCTCTGTTCACAGAGTCGTAAGCTTGTTTAAAATTTATGAACAGATGATGAATTGGAATCTGAAACTCTCTCGTTTTCTCCATTGAAATGCGCAGGGTGAATATCTGGTCGACAGCCGATTTTCCCTTGCGAAATCCACACTGATATTTCCCTAATTCACGATCAGCATATGGAAGGAGTCTTCTAAATAGGATAAGAGATAGGATTTTGTATCCACATGGAAGGAGAGATATGCCCCTATAGTTACTGCATGTTAATAAGTCACCTTTCTTGTGTAACGGACAGACTATAGTTTTTTTCCACTCGATAGGAAGTTTCTCTTCCCTCCATATGTCCATTAGAAGTTCCTGCAGAAACTTTATCATTTCATACCCGCTGTTCTTAAACAGCTCGGCTGGAATATTGTCAATTCCTGGGGACTTATTGGTTTTTAGCTTATCTATTGCGTCTCTTATTTCCTCTTCATCAGGAGGTTCAACAGAATCTTCAGTGCCCATATCTCCTATATTAAATGTAGGACCTACACATTCTTGTTTTGGATCTCTTCTCATCATCTCCTCCAAATAATCAGCCCATCGATCCATAACTGCTCCTTCCTCTGTGATTAAAGAGCCGTCTTCATTCCTGCAGGCATGATTTTGAGGTTTATAAGTTCTGCGCCCCTCATTGATCTTCTGAAAAAAACATCTGCTGTTCTTGTATTTGTTGTCGTTCTCGATTTCCGTGAGGATTTTGCATTCCCATTGCCTTTTTTTGCGCCTGCGGACATGAGTTTCCCTTTTCCTTATCGCTCGGTACTCCTCCATATATCTTTTGATGTATGTTTTCTGAACCATTGTTCTATATGCTTGATTTTTTCTTTGGTTTAGCATCTTGCATTCTAATGCCCTTATTTTAAATATAACAATTTTGGCTACTTTTTTTTTTTTGAGATTATTATTCATTTTTATTTGGGTCAAGTCTAACCTCTCCTTGTTCTATATGTTTAATGGATTTGAAATGAGACATGTAGGAAGCGAACAAATGCTAAATAGTACACGGATGTTTGGATCCGTGGATACCATTATGATCTCAGACCACTGAATTATTAACATTTTTTTTTCTTAATGAAAATTCAATATTATTGTATATTGAACCTAAATAATTAAATACCATTTTATATAAGAATATTATGTTATATTCTTTGTTAAATATAACTAAAATAAAGAACACGCACCCCCTACGAACGTAAATCCACACGCGAGGAAGCTTTTTATTATATAGAAGAGGAGTGGTGGATCTTAGTGGGTGAGGCCGGCACTAGATTCTTTTACGACCGGACCAAGGTACAATTTATTTTCCGACTTATCAGCAGCGGATCGATTGAGTGGTGGGAATAGGAGTCAAGTAGCTCACACAGCATCCATAAAGTAAGCACCTGACCCTTTACTGTGGGGAACCCACGCGGAGAAATATGATGCAGGAACATCATCCTCTGCCTCAAAACATAACTTTATAATCAAGTTCGTTTGTTTATTTAACGCCCCTTTATCCTACTAAGGCTAATCGGACGATGCTACAGTGGGAGTCCTAAATTTTTCCTATCCACGAGTACCTGACATAGCGCAGGACCTCCATGTGATACGTCTTATCCGAGGGACGGCATAGCTTAGGATTTTGTACTCTCTTTAAAAAATCCTAGGGCCACCGCGACCTTCAGTATTGTAGGTTGCCATTCTAACCACAACATCACAGGTGACCCCCACTTCCTAATCAAGTGTAGGAAGTAAGTAGATATTTGAATACCTAGAGGAAAGGGGTGTTGTCGAGTGGGATAACTAAGTGTGGGAATATGTTTATGTTTATTAGACCCAAAATATGAAAATAGTATTCCATCTTCTCAACAGCAAGAATAAACATGCGAACAGCGTTTAAAAGTTATACGCTGGGTGGCGGGATGGCCGAGTGGGCAAAAGCGTTAAAAAATACGCGTTGCCCATTGCAACATATGATTGAGAACCGAAAGATAGCAAGTTCAAAACCCGGAGCCAGGGGAAAAGTTAATAATACTCGGCATCAATCCCCCACCCTCTCCCCTGGCCCGGGAAACCCCGTATAGCCTACAAGGCGAGGAAGGGGAGGACCAAAAAAAAAATAAAAAATTATATGCTGTCTACAGTGGATAACATAAGCGTTTCCGAGCGATTTTATCATCATTCCCAACATAATAATTTGCTTCCTTAAAAAAAAATATTATATAAAATATCGTATAGAAATATCACCGTTGCGAGTAAAGTTGAAATGCTTTTCCCAAAGCAATGCTTTACGAAATTTACACAGACCACGTTGTTTCATAGTCCAATTGTGATAACTACCTATGAGACTGATAAATTAATACCACCGTGCAATACTTGCAAGTAAGACTGGTCACGCAAAACCGCACCGCAGCACGGGCGTGTATCGGATCTCATTCATTTACGAAGGATAAAAAGTAACCGGTCACATATGCTCAACACCTGGTCAACCGACCCGTTACAATCTATCCTTCGTATTTGAATCAGATCCGATACACACTCGTGCTGCGGTGCGATTATGTGTGACCAAGCCTTTACTTCTAAGGAATTTAATCCTGAAGTATATTTAAAGAAAAATATACTACAATGAATTCTTTAACTCCAAACGATTTTTCCGTCCATAATTATTTCATGGCTTTTGTAGATTCAAATTTTTTTGTCCAAATTAAATTTAGAATAACCTTCACTTAGGTATAGGATCCCACCTGTCTTTTCCAGAACAAACAATTATTTTTTTTTTTGCCCCCAATGGTTCTACCTCAAACGAGCTTTTAACGACATTTCTGTTTGAACGACACATGTTTTCCAATTTACGCCTGCAATCGTTTGAAATGATTTTTAAATGTTATCGGCTTAGTATCTCTCTCTGTAAATTTTTTTGATAGCTTAAAAAAATAAAATTTTAATTTGAGTTCGAAGTAGTGAATTTTTACACGAAGCTGTCATTTAAACCTTACTCCAATTAAGTAGGTGCGTGCGAACAAAAAAAAATCTTGTAAGCCTCACATATATTTATATTTTGGAATAGAAACGAAAATGCGATTATGATTTTACATAGGCAAATATTAACCACCAATCCAATATAAAGATTTACTAGAGAGAATATTATTAGAAATTAAAAATAAATAAAAAGTTAGCTCGATAAAAATCCTTGCCGTTGAGCTTGGTTAATTCATGCTAATTGCATTTTTATTCCATTAATATCTTCTTAATATTATCGGAATAATTTTCCAGTAATAACAAGCGGGGCTTGAAATAAGCCCTTTCCAGCCCCTCTTTCCGATTTATCTTGATAAGAAGTAGACAAATTTTTCTTTTTATTTATTTTGGCTCTGAAAATTAAAAGTTTAGTCCCTTCATTTCTTTTGGTAGAAACATATTACTAAATTCCGATCGTTGAGAATGCATTAAGTGTATTAAACAATTGATTTCTCTTGACGAACATCGTTTTCCTGTCAGTCAAATGGTTCGTCTAATGTCCCCTCTTAGGTGCTAAAAAATTGCTTGGATCAAATTAACTAAAACATTATTCTCTTAATAATAACGTATAAACTTATTTATGTTTCTAATATATATTATTAAGTATTATTTATTAGAAGTACTAATTATTCTATTTATTTTTTAATAAATATTTTGTACATCTATTGCTTGTTTCTTAAATGATAATCAATATGTTCCTAGCCGTTCCCAATAATTGTTTTAAATTATCGGTTCAAAAACTTTTTCGGGTTCACAGCGAATTTTTCTTTATTAAGAATTTTTCTGCGGCGGCGTATGTCAAATTTAAGGGCAAAATTTATATTACTGATAATTTTTCCTCAATAATTTTTCAAATTTATTTAATGATCAATGAAAACTCCTAACTGTAATATTTCGTCTAAAGTTGATAAAAAAAAAAAATGATGATCTGAAGGTGAAAAAAAAAAAAAAAAAAGCGCGAATATTTCGAAATAATTTCCATTGGTTTAGTGATATAGCTATGCACAGTTTGAAAAAGACAGGGTTAAATATTTTACAAATTTTACTTTGAATAAAACTAGCCTAATATTTTTATTCAGAATATAGGTACGCATTATATGTTTCATATTAATAAATTTAAAATAATTTATTTTTGTAGAGAAAAGATTCGGCTCCGCCGGGAATCGAACCCGGGTCTTCAGCGTGACATGCGCGGTATGCTAACTATTGCACCACGGAGCTCGCTTCAAAACGGTGCCAAATCCTTCCTCTTCACTGACACTTTCGATTCCCGGCGGAGCCAAATCTTTTCTGTTCAAAAATAAATAATTTAAAAACAAGGTGGTTACCCACAATAATGATTAAATTCATATTAATAAATGTTTTTAAATAATAAAAAATACATAAGGCAAAAATATTATGGAGTAAAAATAATAAAATTGTGGTTTAAATTGAAAACGATTTTGCCAATGACCCTGCCGGGTAGAGTCAATAATAAATAAATAAATTATAATAAAATTGTGAAACTAAATGTAAATAAAATTATGGTAGCCTTTGAAAATTATGGTGATTATATTATGGTGATTATTATGTGAGTATTTTACCTATCTGTGAAAGATTGATGATTTAGAAGGTGGAGGAATAATTGGGTTTTAAATGTATTGAAGGATAAAGTAAATCATTAATCGTTCAATTTTTTTATCATTTTACTGTGATTATCTTCAGCTTCTCATGGAGTTTATTTTTACATTTTTGATAGAAAATCATATACAGTATGAAATAATGAACTTCTAATAATAATATAGGTATAGTATATAGTATATAGTATAAAATTATATACTTCTTAAGTTTCTCTGATTTTTATTTTCATATTGCACTTGCCATAGTTATCTAAAAACATTAAAGATTGCACAATATCCTCTTAAAATTCCAAATGGCGAAACTAATCTTCCTAAAAGTTTTATTTTAAGCATACATAGTTTTATTAAGAAATTTATGCTACAGAAAGAGAAAAAAAACCATTACGATCGAAACGTAATTTTTTTAAAAGTAATAAATTATTAAATTATTATAAAGCAAGTTCAGTCATTAAAGAAGTGATATGACAACTATCATGAGAGTTATCTTTTCATTCTCGAAAATATGGAAAAGATCGAAAATGAGAGATCTTCTTTTCTAATCAAGTAGAGTAGATTAAAGCTATAGATTTCCAGCTGTGCCTCTTCTCCAAGCTTTATATTGTGCGATATATCAAGGGCCAATCTAATAATTATAATTATAGGTAATTATATATATATATATATATATATATATATTATTTATTAATTATTAAAACAATATTTCGGTTATGCACCAACAAACGAAGGCAATATTTCTATTGCCGTTGGAAGACAAATTTTTTTGGTCGTCTAATATTATAAGCTAAAATTATATGCAATAATAATATTACAATAATATCTTTTATTTAAACATTACATATTAAAATGGTCTAACGCCAACGTTTCGCACAATTTCGTCCATCTTCAGGGCCATATTTTCCTATTTCATACTTTCTTCTCATTTTTGGTGGCATGGTCTATTATTTTATATACTTCATTCGCTTTTCCATTACAACGGTAATAGGTCAGATTTTTTAAAGATTATTAGTTCACTTTTTTTGTAAACTTTAAAATTACTATCATATTTTTAGTTTTTGTAAATAATGTATGAATGTGCTCAATTAGCACTATTACCAATGTCTCGAATGAGACAGAATGTAATAATATCAATAAAGAGTTTTCCTCAAAAAAAAAAAAAAATTACTATCACTTATATAGGATCACATGCATAGACCTATTCGTCCTTGTCACATCTATTATAATAAATATATACTTTTTCATTATAGCAATATTTATATTTAATGAATATATCAGCGATATTTATTTTAATAAACCATATATTATATATAGGAAGTAGACAGTCATTTTACTAAAAAAAATTTTTTTGTTTCAGGTATGTTGGAGATGTTTTTAAAGAAAAATTGCTGGTAAGTGTAAAAATGATTAAATTATAAGTTTATGTAATTATCGGCTATTGAGATAAATTAGTTTTTATGATCATTAAAATTGATTGATAATTTAGTAGCTGATTTTTCAAACTTTAATTTCTTCTAGTTGGCATATTGTATAGTGGCATGTCTAATGGCGTGAATTTTATTTTTTTTAAATCTTATTAAAAATATTAAACTTTGCTTTAACCGATCTATATAAATATATAGATTGAAACTTCCCTAGTCGAGTGCGCGCCCCAGTATAGGAACCACTGTTTTAAGTTATCAGTTAAGTCTTATCTAATAATAGACCAACAGAGCTTAAATCCCAAATTTTCAAAATTTCTTCCTCTACATTTAAACTAATTAAAATAATATACCTCCTCTCTTAATGGTGATAGAAAATATCAAAATAGTTATCATTAAAGAGTTCGAATATTAAATATAGAAAATAATGAAATTGTGAGGAATAAGGAAAATTCAATACCCAGATGGAAAATACCAATTTCCAGTAATAAGAATAGTAATATATCGGTGGAAAGTTTTTTGTGGGGGGGAGGGGCAAAAAAAATTGTTTAAAATTTGAATTTTTCATGAAAGATAAATTAAAATATTTTTAGCGTGAAAAAACACAAATGAATCGTACACAGAATTGTTGTTATTTCCATAGGTTGACATTTAAAGTTAAATTAATATTTTGAGAGTCTAATTGTTTATTTTATCAACTCGGTTAGTGGCTGTAATAACTTCATCCATGTTTTTAATATCCTTAAAAAAATATCACAGGTTTTCCAAGCATTACGCTATGGCGTGCCCATGGTTCATGGAGTTATTATTTAATTTCTACTGTAATATCTATTATTAGAACAATAGAATTTTAATTTTTATCTGTATAATGATAAAAGTTTCTTCTTGTTCTTCGGTTTTATTTAAATTTAAATTGATCATTTGATGATAATAATAATAAGATGTAGTTTCAATAATGAAGTTTTTTTTACATGTGATATTGTCTTCCTGGCGTAAAAGCCAAAAATTCAAATCAATTAATCCCTTAAATCGCTGATCAAATGACAAAAATGCAAGGATTTAACTGTGCAACTATATTTTGCCTGAAAAGCTTGTTTGAACTATTTGACCAATCTGCGGCCACTGTTTAATCAGTTGGTCAAACAGAATGAAAAAAGTCAACTGTAAATCTTTTATTTTGTCCTGGTTTCTGTTTGCTGTTTGTTTAGTATATCCGTGTAATGATACAAATTTTTATTGGCCAGTAGAATGTGTGAATCTCTACGTCGCACACTGGTAAAAATTTGCAATTTAGTGGCCGAAATTCTATAGCTCTTGGCCAAATGACGATGAGCGTATAATTTATTTTTTTTTTCGCTACCTTAAATGCCGCAGCTAGCTGGTATTTATAAAAAAACAATAGCTCTTGCTTAAATTTTCTATTCCCACCATACATTCAAAACGTTTTATGAGTCCGCTTCAACGGATTTGGAATCTAATTCCAAGCTTTCACAATGGCTACCGTTTTTCCTGTGGAAAAATACTCTCCTTTGACAGGAGGTTAACGAAGAGCTGATTCACTTAATCATCACAGCATAGTCTACCATACACTATGCATACATCAGTGTAGATAAATTTGAAGTCGTGTTTAAAAATTCGATTTAACACGTACTGTACATTTGGTCTTTCGAGGGGAAGAAATAATGAGCAATAATGGAAGTGTAAAATATTTATCATATGAGTCTTTCAGTTGACAGAATGTCTAAATCCAATTTCAGTATGGATTCAGCAATGGAAATTTAATTTATCTAACAGTTATAATTATGATATACTTTTAAAAAACAAATCATATATTAAGAAAGTAAATTTTTAAAAGAGAAATATAGTTAAAAGTGCTTTCCTGAAAAATATTAAAATTTGAGTTAGTTATTCTGTCAACTGAAAGGCTCATATATTAATTGGAATAAATACGTTGGGATTTATTACGTTGGGATTTATACGTTGTTATTTTATTCATTTTGATGTTGTCTTTCTTTATGGCTTTTCCTCCCCAAATACCTTGAGAAACTCAGCCGATTTCGACAATATTGTTAAATTGATTGACAGTCAATACGAGGTTCCTAGTACTCGACGCCTTCCGACCTTCTGTAGTCTCGGAGCTGGTTCCGCGATAATCCGTATTATCGACTCCCAAGCCATTATTGGCGGATTTCCTTCTGAGCTCCTCCTTTAGTGGTTGCGGGGTTTTATTGCTTCTGAATAAGGATCATAAAGAATGTGTTCAGGCAAGTTAGGTTTTAATAATAAAAACCTTTCGCTTCCCTAATGAAGAAAGTATGGCCGGCGGTCAATGCTCCTAGTTTTGTTGGTTAATGTAATAAACAGGTATAAATAATAAAAGATATTTTACATAAAGTTTACTTTTGAAATTTAGAAAATATTAGCATAATTAACAAGAAGAAGAAAATAATATGAATGAAAGGAAATAAAGAAAATTCTCTGATATTTAAAGCTTAAACAATAATTTATCAAATACAAATAATTTATTAAATACGAATGAAACTTAAACGATTAAAGGAAAATGAAATACACTATTATATCAACTATTATGCACAAATAATATGCTTCAATCGAATGGCCGCTGGTAAACTATGGAATAAAATAATAAACAAACGGTAAATAACTATAATACGTGGATAGATAACTGAATTCAGCTATTTAATTTTAATGTTGGAAGGTAAACTACAATTTTTAGAAAATTTTATTTAAATTTGAAGATCAAACAAAGTTTAATGTTCATAGATTATTAAATAAAATAATATTGGCATTATTTTACTTTAAATGTCCATCCAGCTCGGAACTTAGTCTTCCTCTTCGATCCGTTTTCTAAAATGTGCACAATACACATTTTGCACACAATGTCTGCAAATGTGCACAATACACAACTGAACACCCTGGGTGAACGAGAATGTCATAAAATGTTTTTAAAGAATGTTGAAGCGTGAGAGAGTAATGTGTAATCGGCTGGCGAGAATCAACAGCTGACTCACTTGGTGAAGCGTCTTTTGTTTTTCTCAGAGTTTTGGCTCCAAGCGTTTTCGACCAATCACAACCAAACGCCCACGCATATAACACTAAATGAATGTTAATTGGCTACTTAATATCGATTTGTATGATATTTAATTTTAATAAACTTGATACATAATTAATACATTAATTATAAATATCATTAATACTATAAAATATTCATTAATACTAAATATCATGAGTGATTTTACTATTCTATAGGTTTTTAACACCGGGCGTAGGAGTGATGAACCTTCCCCGTGTATCTCATCGAGAATCGTGGTGTGGTTTTCCAGGATGTCAGTAACCGCCCGGAGGTTTGGTTCAGGGACAGTATGCTTCAGGGAAAGAAATATAGGTCCTCGGGGCCTGCTGACTCTGAGCTACCTTAATCCTTGGACCTAGACCAGTTTGTCACTGTCCTTGAACCCGAGAGAGCTGACGCCATCGGTGGGAAGGACACTGCCAAATTGGCCCCAATGGGATTGGTTATGGAGCTATGGGCAGTCTGCCGCTGTACCATGGTGACCATGGCTTGCAGCAACGTGAGGTTTGGGCTACCCCCTCCAGGCTGTCTGTACTCCCGCAAGCAAAACAAAGGTCTGTAAGAAGACCACACTGCGCGGCCAAAGGTCTTAGGCCTAATGCGCCAACCGAAAAAAAAAATAAATAAATAGGTTTTTAACAATGATTCATATATCTTAAAAGATATACACATGAACATAAACGTTTCTAGATAAATTTTATCAACAAAATGTATGGACTTTTCCATCTTCTGAGGAGCTAGTTCTTTTCAAAACATATTAAGAACTATTAATTAACTATAAAAATATAAATTATTGCTGTTTTACTAATTATGAAGGAGATGTCTATATAATTCCACGCTCTGGCGTGATAAGAGCTCAGTGCTGGTCATCTTGACTATTCATATAATGAACATGTTCTGCCTTAGACAAAACTACTTTGCCGAGCAATCTCACCCTGTATTTGGCTAAAGCAGAACAGATAGCCATATAGTGTACATATATGGCCATATAGGTATATATGTACCTCTTTGCCTTTGCACTATGTACAATAGCGTACTTCTACCATTCTACTAGAATTGCGGTTTAGGCAGAGCTATTGTTACCCTAATTTAATTAGTGTATTAACGGGAGATATATTATTTCGCACCTAATTTATATTTTAGCTCTCTATACAACTTAATGATAAGAACAATTCTTTACCTTCACTATACATTATTTTTAAAATCATTTCTTATTTTCTCCACCCATCTGCCAAAATATTATTTCTCTCCACTAATAAAATGGTTATTATTACTCCCATCATATCTCCGACAAAGCAACCCGAACTCATTCAACCAAAATTCCTTATGGGTTTACGTTGTATTTCTGCCCAATCCCTCTTCCGGATTTTCGAGTTCCGCCAGTCTGCTGGTGGCGACTCAAACCGACTTGAGGTAGGACTGAAAACCCTGTAAAATTAAAATCGAGAATCGTGATATGGTTTTCCAGAATGAATAGCCGCCTGGACGACCTGATCTAGGGGAAGAAATTCAGATCCTAATGCGCCTGCTGACGCTTATTCGTTGACAAGATCAACTTTTCACGGTCTTTCTGGATTTGATGGTATATCTTTCTTACTGTTTGACAAACAAATTACAAGAAATGGTTTTTATATTCATGTAAATCTTTATTATCTTTACATAGCGCCGAAGTAACTTAATCTCAGTTTCGAAGATCAATGATTCAGTGTGCGACATTTTTAAGGTTGTTAGAATCCAAGACCTATTAGGTATTTAATTAAGTTTTCATTCTCTTCTTTAGAAAATTTATTCCTGGGTACTGTGATTATTGACATTAGATAAAATAGGTTTTGATGCGCAGGAATTGATAAATTGATAGATAGATCACTTGAAATGTCCAGTGAGCCTTGATGTATATTTTCTCTATTACCATAGGATAAGGAAAAGATCTCTTTTTGAGAAAAGAAGAGACAAATGGAGCCTGGGAACTGAGGCACTTGGTTCTATTCAAACAACCGCCGAGATGCCGCAATCTCTAGTTCCCACTGACCTTGCAAACGTTCATGCCTAATCTCCCACTGTGAAGTCAAGGGTGAATCGGGCATTAAAATTGTCAGAGAAAATCCCTCGTTGGTTGAAGGTCACCCATCTTCTACTTTATCCATTAGATCTCCTTCCCCTCACTAACTTTTTTTTCTTCCTTTCTGTAATTCAGTGACATAATGGTGGTTAAGAAAAAATCTTGTCAAAGATATTTCGTGCAATATCAAAGGACGATTATGTTAACCTAATAAAGTATCTTCAAAGATATTGTGTATTTCCTACTTTATACGCGATTATATGGTATAAAATATATATGGGTGATTCTAAAATTATGTGGTATTTGGCTCTTAATTTTTTTGGAATTTCAAAGGCATGTTTTCTTAGGTTTATGGTTAAAGATGGCATGGTCACTTGCTCCTTACCAATGATGGGAAGTGAGCACACACTTATATTCATTGTTTTCGAGATACTGATTTTTAAATAAAGTAATGTTTTAGGTAGTAAAAAAATGTAACATATAACATTATTATATTAATTTAAATCTTTTAAAGAATAATTCTCTAAATTTTAAAGTCTCAGTCCTGAAAGGAACTAAAGTAAATTAAAGAAAAATGATATGATTCGACGTATAGTCGGGTTCATAACAAGGTTTCCCCATATGTTCTCAGTACGAAATTTCCTTTTCTGTGGGATTGATGGGTACATAAAAAACTAGATAGGGAGTGACCTCACAAGTGTGTGACAAAGGGAGAAGCTGTTAAGGTACTTTACCTTCGGAGTATTGGCTCAATTTTATTTTGAATCCTGAAAGTTTGCTGACAAGATTGGTGCCTGATTTTGTAGAATTATTGTGACGGAAATGGGTTTGATTATTTATCAATGTACAATGTACATGACCTCTTCTTTGTGACAGGCTAGGATGTGACAAAAAAAGCATTGTTATTGATTTTAGTGATTGTTATCCTGTCTTTAGGCTCTTGAAAATCAGATAACAGTATTCATTAGCAATGAGCTAATAAATAGCTAACAAAATTTAAAAATGCTTCAGGCGGTTGTCGATTTATCACGTTTTGACACAAATACCATCATAATTTTAGAATCGCCCTTATCTATGTCAGTATATAAGGAATATGTAACCTCCGTAAATCGGTATTCATATATATAATATATTTGTTTCCATCTGTTTTTTACACATTAATTATGTAACGAATGTGGTGTAAATTACTACCCATACCTATTTTATTAGGTTGGTCAAAAGGAATGACACCTTGCTAGTTCTAGATTAGTTTCCAAATTACTTGTTGGATGTTGGAAGCAACTATTCCGTGAAAGGCATTGCATTAAACCGAGCTGGCTTTGCCTTTGAGGAAGCAATGCCTGGAGCTTAATCGAGCTTCTCTTGTATTCGCGATTAGTATCAACTGACCACTGGTTAGATTTGGTAAAGTGCAGTTTCATCAGTTTCCGAGCAACACGCTTGCAGGCACTTGAAATATCTTTTATAGTTTGTACCGAATCAGATGCTAGATTTACAACTAGAAACAACATCAAAAAACTTATTGTCATTAGTTGGTAACATATCATGTACAATACTATTGCAATATATTATGCCGCCTTAGTGAATACAAATATCAATTCCATCTATTATAAACATTTATTCCGTTTGGAAGTTTTGGATACTGCCTTACATTTATCAGACCATTTTATTTTTCTTGTGACCCTGATAACTTCATCTTTCATCCTTTCCGAGATAGATATAATTCTAAAATGTTAATATCAGATAGATATAAAAAACTAAAACAACTCAACAGGTTTTTTCCCATTTAATTCAATAGGTAATAACTGAACTGGTTTTTACCCCCTATTAAATGAAAAAAATTGGGATTAAAAAATAATTATATCATGGCTGTTTTTCACATCATCATTGAAGTGGGATCATTCCCAACTGATAATGGAGTGTTTTAAGATCAAATTAATAGGTTATTATAATTCACTTTGAAGCAGTGATTGCTATGTCCTAAAAAAAAATTTAAAATGTTTTAAAACCATTTTTAAAAAATGGTTATTAACCCTTTGCACTCGAGGGCTCCGCTACGGAGACAATGCAAATTATTTTCAGTTTTTAACATATATGTTAACCTATAACTTATAAGGACATAAACAAATCATAATAACTATTTACAGGATATTTTGCTTTTGGTGATTAACGACGGTCGCGGCTCGCGATCTTTTTCATTATTTTTATAGTACGTTAATCTTTTAACATCGGCTATATTTTGTGGTTTTAATTCATCTTTTATTTCCTCAATCGTACCATAATTTATTTCAGGGCACAAAATAATCCCTTTACTTTGATTTAGTTTCCCATGTGCTTCTAATTTAACCGGAGAGTGATTAAGTAGATTTTCACATTTTAGGAGCTTTTCTGATTAGATATCTGAGAAAACTTCAACTAAAAGGATCCCATCTCGTAATTTTTTAATTGTTTTTACTTCTCCAATTAGATTTTGTATGCTTTTATATATAATAATGATAATAATAATAATACAATTATAAATAAATATATAAAATTAAAAAAAAATAAAATTAATATAAAATTATAAAAAAAAAATATAAATTTAATTTTTTTTTTTTTCGTAACAATGTGTTCTTGAAGCTTCATAAATAAATATAACCTAAATTTCATTACAATTCCTTACTTTGTTCTAAAATTTTACTCTAGGGGTGAGCGGGACTGGTTGGCATAGGGGTAGGTTGGCCATCGGAATATAGTTTCCGTCACACCTATTGTAAAGGCCCCACCATTGTACCATGTGACCCGCTCGACCTCGGGTGTCTTATCCTGAGTTTACAATCCGATGCTAACAGTGTAGAGAAGAGTGTGCTTTTTTGATTGATTTTACAACATGTAAGCAAATTTTTATATTTTCAGTAAATTTGGTTTAAAGGCATGGTAAAACATTTGACTCCGATTCTGTACACATAGCCACAAACTCCTATGAAAAACCTAACCTTTCGACTTACCAGTTTCTTGTTAGATTGTTCTCCCCTGTCCTGGCAGCCATCTTTAATATGATCTCTCCTGTGGGGTTAGTTGGCTCTCTTCAACTGGGGTTTGTTGGCGCAGTAGCAATTCACAAAAGCAAGGTAAACATAAACAAAGGTGAAACTATCAATTAGCTTTAGTTCCAGCTAGGAGGATGAAAGCAATTTTTCTTATGCAGAAAGTGACGACAGTCTAAACTTCTATCTTCTTCTATTGTCATTCTATTTTCCCTTAAAATCTGTTAAAAACCAATTCAAAATTATTATACTATTATAGTGCAGCTTTTAATAAGAATAATATGTGTCAGGCAGAACGTGAATGAGATGGCTAAAAAACCCCACCTTCTAGGCCAACCTGCCCCACATAGGGGGTTAATTGACGAATTCTTCAATTATCTATGATCTTAGTATTAAATATTATGTGGTGAAAAAAAATACTTGAAGTACTCTAATACTTGGAGTTTACAGTGGTATCAGCCCTATTGGGATTATATTAATAGAAACGACTCAAAAATCAAAAAAGTGAAAACTGTTGCCAACCAACCCCGCTCTCCCCTATCATATTACGTTTTCAGGGTGTATGTTTTCGCGAATAGGTTGCGTCGAGTTGCCGGTAGGTAACGTCCAAAACGGTGCCGAGAGCTAAGGGTTAATAAAGGTCCGTGGATCTTAATTCATTAATATTTAATATCTAATATAACATAACAAAAAAAAAGACAGAATGCGCGCAAGGAAGTAAATGTCTTTTCATTATTGGTAATAATATATACATATACATAAACACAACTAATATTATAAATAACAGGCCTGTATTAGGAATTGGGGTGGCCAGGGGACAAGGCAGCAACGCCTCTGTATAGATCAAGATTCTCTTAGAGACTTTAGAGTGGGGCCTTCCCAGAATTAGGGCCGGTACGAAGGCTTAATCGCCAATCGGGACGCCAGAGAGGCACTCTCGCTGCCTAGACGAGGCTCCGTCGTCCTAACCCCATCAAATCTTAGTAGACCACTAAAGAAGGAAATATCGGACAAAATGGCATATGATGTGGGATGAAAGCCTTCCAAGAAAACTAAAAATAATAAAAAAATCAGTGAAGCGATGGTCTACATCCTGCCGTAGCAGCCGAAGGGATGAGGTCGCCCTGACCCGCTTAAGAATCGGACCTACGGCGCTCACACACACGCTCACACCTTTTTACTAAAGAACCACCCCCGTCTTTTTAATTTTTCCAGTCAACTCTTTCGTTCAAACATATATTGGAACAATACTCTCAGTATACGCCATTAATAAGAAAAAATGGATTAGCCCCAAATTTGACAGCTTGTCTTGGTGATAACGAAGCCTCAGTAAAATTAATTATGTTGAGCTTTCTAAAAGAGAACCGGCTGATTTATAAATTATAAAACTCTTTATAACTAACTTTTAATCTGAAATAAAACTCGTTAATCATTTATAACTATTTAACTTTAATACAACATACTTATATTACTTAATCTTTTATTTTATTTATTTTTTACTATCATTTCTGTATTTATTTTATTTTATTATTATCTAATTACTTTATTTTTTATTTATTTATTTCTGCTTATCTCTTTAGTCTACTACAAATGTAATCTACAGGCCTTGATGACCTGAGGGTTTTACGCCTCTAAGCCGTAACAAACGAGGGCTTAAAGTACAAAGTTTGGTTACCTATGTTATTAGTTAGCATATTTATATAAACTCAATGATCTAGGCCATCTAATTACAATAATTATTGAAATCAAATATATCATGCTCCTAAATATATACATACCTACATAATATCTATAGCCCTCATAATATAATTACAAATAATTATTTGTGGGATACCAGAGACTGATAACCTTGAAGCCGCTTCTAGTTTATTTTGAAATCATAATAATAAATTTGAAATCATACCATACTTATATTATCTATATTATATGTTTATTGTAGGAAATGGTAAGTCGACTTACTATGGGATTTGTAGGTAAAAAAACCCTAAAATTAAAAAAAAAAATGCAATAATTATTTTTATAGAAAAATTTCATTTTAATAATGATATTTCTATATTTGCTGAGTGATAGCTTTGACTTGACCATTGATGCAAATTAATATTTTTGTTTTTATGTTGAATAACTAATTTTAAGAGATAATCGGGGTGATTCGGGTTTTGGTTAATATTTTTTATGGGCTAATTGCCGAAATTGTCATTTGTGTCTCTAATTTTAGGTCTTTTTTGTCACTTAGGCTTAATCAGCTCATAAATAAACGATAAATATAAAATATCTTTAAAAAAATACCTTAGAGGCATTTAATTATAAGGCGTCGCAAAAATTGTTGGAATCCCTCCTTCTGTTTCCTTAATATGTTTTATTTATGTTTTATATTATTTAAATATATGTATGGTTCGAGGCTCGACAAAAATAAACCATGATTTCTGATGAAAATATTTTATTTTAGAATTTTATTTTGTTCCTAATTATGATTTATTTCCCCGTGTAGGTACAAAGACATGTTTATTTATAATTTTTTAATAATGTTTAGCTGGGAATTTTTTATTTTTTAATATTGAATTTTAACGATGAATTAATCTTACACGATATTATAATTCAAAACTAACACGTTGATGTATTCCAGCGGTTTCCATATTTATTGCCTGCTTCACAGAGAACGGTGTTAAACCTGCTTGGTTAAATGGTATTGGCCGCATATTGTCATGTATAACTGCTGCAAATTGCTTTTTAGTTACCATTAAATCTTTAAACCATATATTTAAATATATATATATATATATATATATATATATATATTTAAACCATTAGAGGTCATTAACTTTTTAAAATGAGTTTCATTTCTAAAGTATTTGAAAAACTTATTACGAAAAAGTTTGCTCAATAAAAGTTTTCAAATAACATTATGACAAAAGGTTTTCTTCAAAAAGTTTAAGGTTCACCTAAACCTTTTGAGCAATTAAAATTAAAGTGTGAGTTTAACAATAACTTTTTCGTCCTGGGTTGTGATCACAAAAGTTTTTATCATAGGAAAAAAGATTGTTTACTTATACTGTTGTTTACATTGATGAATAATACTATGATAGGATTAGTTAAAGGTATATTTATTCCTATCCTATTATTTCATTCTTCTCGAATCAAAACAAGTCTAGTGTTCATTCACTCATCTCACCGGACCGTTTCATTTTAGTTTTAGTTATTACTTGTGAGTGAGCGGTTCACAAATTACGAAGGCGCGCAAAAAAGACCGAATTCTTAATTTTTTTCACATCTATCTTAGAATAGCAAAATATTTCGTATATATTTGTCCGATTGTGATACACTTTGATTCCTTACATCGTTGTTACATTGTTTCTCTTTTCAATGAACTTTTTTTTTCTCATTTAGTTGATACCTCGCACGCTAGCACCAACTACATACCCCTGTTTCAGGTTTCTCTTTTATATGTTATACAAGTTCATTATAATCAAGCATGAAACAAATGCAGTGTTACCGTTGGATGAAAAACATATTTTTTTTTCTTCTGCGCGTTGGATCGTAAATAAAGAAACAATATCCTCTACACAAATTAGGACTTGGAATTCCCCCAAAAGCTCCCTGTGCAACAATAAAACGAGTGTTGATTACCAACATAGAGGGAGATTCCAGATTAAAGCCGCTGGTCTCGAAATGAAACAAACAGGAGTCTTAAATTCGGACTCGGAAACAAAGGGTTTATGTGGGAACTGATTTTTCTGTTTTAAATTGGTCAAGGGCGCATTCGGTTGATTCTATCTCATTTGTTAGCTTTATGGAAAGTTATGGTAGTACTCTAAATGAAGTATTAAAAACGAAAAATAACCTGTTAATTTGCATTGTCAAACATAAATCATAACGAAGAATGGTTTGGAATCATGATGAAATGAATCTACTTCTACCACATAACACCTTGGTAGTTGATCTGAATGAAAATGGATTGATGACCTGCATTCCATTTTTTCACTATCGAATTCCTCTAATTACTAAAAGTGAGAGTTACTAATACCATCTGTGGCAGATAGAGCTGGATGGTTAAAACGTCTGGAAGCTTACGAATCACTATTCGTAAGCTTCCAGACGTTTTAATTTATGTAATTTATGTTCGGTTTTAATTTATGTAATTTATCCTGGTGGAGTATTGGCCATTTACAAGTGCCTGCCATTCCGCTCTTTTATAGCAAGAATTTCTGATACAGATCAATTATTGCTCATTGGGTTCTGTTCTTTTGAAAGTATTTGGGACGTTCTTTTACAAACCGAACACCTTTCTGACCGACACATTTTAGATTTAACTGAAACTTTTTTTACGGGTTCTAAATCGAAAAAAAAGAGATACGTGTAAGAGGATTTTTTTTTATTTTCGATATTTTGAAAAATAAACAAGATCGAAAATTCATGAATTTGATGATTTATCGGTAATAGCCTATTTTTCAAAAATTCATAACTCCGGTTCTGTTTAAGCTAAAAAATCTAATTTTTTTTTATTTTGAAGGTAAAAAGACAAGCTTTAAGAAAAAAATACTTTCAAAAGAGATTGTCGAAAAATTCAAATTGTTATTAACAATTTCAATGTTTAAATCGGTTTTTAACAGTGGCCCCACCCATGAATCAACTTTTTACTATTTTTATCGTATTCTGCGTCAAATATTCTATCGAAAACGATTTTAAAAACGATGGAGAAGTTATTTTTACTGAAAGAAAAAAATTAATTAATTTAGCGCGGTACGTCACATCGACAAGTGGGTCACATTTTACGGCTCATATTCTTGTTTTACACCGTTTATCTCTTAAATACAAATAATTGTTTCATTGTTTTAATTAAAAAACATATTTTAGTAGCCAAGAAGATGAGAAAAAATAGAAAAAATACATAAATAAAAATAAATAAAAAACATTGTTGAAAATGAAATTTTTTTATTAAGATTTCGATAATGCATTAGTTAATAAGAACAATATTTGGAATATAAAAATAAATACAATATTTAAAAATAAGACAATGTTTACATTTTCTGTTTAAAATTTTTTACAATATCCTTTTTTTCGCAAGATGAAAACCGTTTTGCTTCCAATTGCTGTAAAGAAATCGGATTAATACAATGATATTTTAAAGTTTCTTTTATTGTTAAAGCTTTTTGGAAACGTTCGGACAATTTGATGATTTATCGGTAATAGCCTATTTTTCAAAAATTCATAACTCCGGTAAAAAATTAATTGATTTAGCATAAGAATACAAATGAGAAAAAAAACAATTGTCCGAACGTTTCCGAAAAGGATATTGTAATAAATTTTAAACAGAAAATGTAAACATTGTCTTATTTTTAAATATTGTATTTATTTTTATATTCCAAATATTGTTCTTATTAACTAATGCATTATCGAAATCTTAATAAAAAAATTTCATTTTCAACAATGTTTTTTATTTATTTTTATTTATGTATTTTTTCTATTTTTTCCCATCTTCTTGGCTACTAAAATATGTTTTTTAATTAAAACAATGAAACAATTATTTGTATTTAAGAGATAAACGGTGTAAAACAAGAATATGAACCGTAAAATGTGACCAACTTGTCGATGTGATGTACCGCGCTAAATTAATTAATTTTTTTCTTACAGTAAAAATAACTTCTCCATCGTTTTTAAAATCGTTTTCGATAGAAAATTTGACGCAGAATACGATAAAAATAGTAAAAAGTTGATTCATGGGTGGGGCCACTGTTAAAAACCGATTTAAACATTGAAATTGTTAATAACAATTTGAATTTTTCGACAATCTCTTTTGAAAGTATTTTTTTCTTAAAGCTTGTCTTTTTACCTTCAAAATAAAAAAAAATTAGATTTTTTAGCTTAAACAGAACCGGAGTTATGAATTTTTGAAAAATAGGCTATTACCGATAAATCATCAAATTCACGAATTTTCGATCTTGTTTATTTTTCAAAATATCGAAAATAAAAAAAAATCCTCTTACACGTATCTCTTTTTTTTCGATTTAGAACCCGTAAAAAAAGTTTCAGTTAAATCTAAAATGTGTCGGTCAATTTTTGTCCAAATCTGTTCGGTTTGTAAAAGAATGTCCCATTTGCGTCTTGACTAACTTCCTCTATTCCTCTTAGGAGGTATTCCTCTTCTTCTTGTTTCTTAAAGTTGCCCTTATCTACTGATCTTCTCAGGCCACCAGATCCCCTTAATCATGAATGATAGAACAAGTAACGAAATAAATTAATGAATATTGATGCATTTGATAATACGTAAATATGATATTTTAAATAAATCCCCTGAGACTTAAAAAAATAAAAGTAACTTTGCTATGTAAAAAGGGCATATATATGAAGGAATGATTTATGATATCGGATGGAAGATAGATTTTTCAACATATAATTTTGTTTTACAATGATTTATGTATTCATATTTTAAATTATATCATACATAGCTCATCCCACATTTACTCTACATGTCATCTTAGTCCAATAATTTTATTTGTAGAAACCAAAAGCCGTCTAAACAAAATCCATCTACATAAGAAATGCTTTTTTCATTAATAAGGAGGGATTTAAAGGATGGATTTCAGTTTGTCCAAATTGAGCATAGCCATTCATACTTGAACGGATCCCTGTAAAAAGGGCTTTAGACTCAAAAACATAATTTTCGGAAAACTATGAAAAACTATTCCCATGTGATACACACTGTCTAAAAAATATGAAAAAATATATTAGGTTGTATATATGGCAAATGGGATAATGGGACTGAAGTCCTGATTGCACAAAAACATGAGGCTACATATACACAGATACGATTTCCATGGATAGCTCAATATTGGAAAAAATGTGACTAAAGCCCTTTTTGCAAGGACCCATTCACTTGACAGCCATTGTTCCGTTACATTTTCTGCATTACCTAAAATTTATTTTTTTACAGAAATTTCTAATATGCTTTTACCTTGGTCTAGTTGTAAGAGTAGACTTGTAGGTCTTTATTCCATTAAGATATTCTAGATCCTTCCTATCCACTCCTTGCCTATAGATTGAAGATTTTCGACCACTGAAATGTAACTTTTTTTTTCTCCATTTGTAATTCATCGATCAGGTAGATGTAGATTAGTATCTCGGTTATTCTCAAAGGATAGGCAGATTTACGTTTTAAGTGTATCAATTCGCGATATGCAGGGTTATATTCATATACTGTTGGGAAATACTACCTGTGGACGAACCTCTTGACGATGTTAATAAGCTTGGATAGGGGCTCAAATATTGGCTTCGGTCAGAGGTCTTCACATTGATTTTATGACTTATTTCGGTTATAATATCATTCTAATTCCATCCTGGTTTATTTTATAGGTATAAGGCCTAAAAAATAATTCTATTTAATCAATGATGAATGGACGAAAACGATAAAAAAGAAATTGAAAGCAATAATACGAAGTAATTAATCCTGTAAGAATACCGAGTACAAAGATAAAATAACTGATTATCCTATCATTCGTTCACGCTTATTCATTACAATTTATGAAATGAAAAATAATGTATACTCTCATCTCCCATATATCATCTCCTAATAGAAGAAAATATGGATATTTTTTAATACATAACGAGAACAATATAAATGATGTGGGAGGAAGAAATTATATTTAAAGGATGATAAAGAGAAGGCTTAATGAACAGTAATTCTAAAAAGAGCTCTCAAGAAATATAAAAAATTACACAAATGAAGTGTTTGTGTGTATATTTGGGTTTATATTTCAACTGTTTTGTTCTGTTTTTGATTTTGTAAAGCGTATGTACATTAATACTTGATTCATAGTACAATAAAAAGTTTTTGAAAATATATATTTAATAATTAATACAAAATTTATAAAAGTTCAAAATATGTATCGCCCGATCGAACCATCTTTTCCCCTATGTAAAAGCAAAAGAGTACGTGAGCATGATTCATACCTTCTTTTACTTACCATTTGTATCAAACAGAGTTGGGCATATTTAAATAAAAATGTAATCATGATTATGACTAATAATCAAAACTGTGAATAATGATTGTAATCATCATTCACAAATCATTCTTTAGCGCGGAATCATTAATCATGAATTGTATTAATCACGGGTCGTGGAGTATTCATGAATATAATGTATTCAACAATTATGTATTCAACATGAATGACCATTATTCATTATTAAATGTTAGTCAGTAATCATGATTAAGTAGAATTCATTATTCATGATTACTCATTACTCATTATTCATGACTAATGTGAATTCACAACTCATGATTAAAGATCATTCATTAATCATGAATAATATAAATTCATTAATCATGAATACAAAAAAAAAATCACAATTCTGAGTCTTACTATTCATGAATGATGATTGAAAATTTGTTTGCTCTTTCCATTCTTTTCAATAGACCTTTACTAATACCCATTGGAATCAGGTTCTAATTCTTTACTTGTGACTTCAAATGCTGTTCAGTTGACTACACCCACTCTTAGGAGTTGCCCTTGCCCATTAGGAGCCCCTGCATTAGGACAACTTTTAATTCAGAAATGCATCCTCGTCTTTTAAATTTAAATGAATAATGATTATGAATATATCATATTCATGATTGATGATTGGTGAATATTTGTTATTCATGATTGTTGAATATTAGGTATTCATGATTGATGAATATTATATTAATCCTAGCTCATAAATATATTTTATTAATGAATAATGACTAACTGAATTTATCAGTATTCGTTAATCATGAATAACTGAATAACAGTTATTCATTATTCATTTCAAATGAATACCATAAACACTCAATAATCATTGAAAATACTCCGCACTGATCATGAATAATGGTTATTCATTATTCATTTGTTTTACGATTACAATTATTCATATTCATTAATCATTATTTAGATTACAATTTGCACAACTCTGGTATCAAAAGCTTACGGCGGTTTTACTTAAACATCTCAGAACTTGAGTAAGGATGAAGGTCGTTTCAGTACCAAAGTACCTCAAGCTTTGACGTGAATCTGGTGTTTGTTACCTTCCTTTCTTTTTTGTATTTTTTACCATGTGTTTGTTTTGGCTTTATTCCTAAGTGTTTACTGTTTATCGTTCTTGTTTGTTTGTTTTTTGTGACTGTAAAAGTAGAAAATGTCTTTGTTCATTCAAGAGATTTCGAAACAAAACTGGCACAGTTTAAATTTAGCGGGTAAAGCTAAATACATCGCTAAGTTACTTCTGTACGTGGGATTTTTTTAGGCGGTTATGGTTACAGAAAAGTCCTTTTCAGCTGAGGTTGGCGCTATATTGGCCAAGCCTGGAAGTAACATACCGATAATACTACTACTATTTAGCAGCTCAGCAGAAAGTATTGCTTATTTACTTCTAAATTACTTACGCTGTCGATCTATGCTGCCTTTGATTTTTTTATTTATAGATGTTTAAAAAAAAATAAAAAGTAAACAATTTTTATATTATGTTACTACCAACAAATCTTCTTATTTCATAACGGTAATAAAAAAATGAAATATTCACCATTTCATCAGTTACATAACGAAAAGTTATAAAATTAGCAAAGGTAGACAGCTGAAGAGGGATATGCAGCGATTCTATTACTGCTGGTGTCAAGAAGTAAATCAAGTTTGGTACGTTGATGTTTCTAGTTGATAACATTTTTTTTTAACTACCAAAAAGCTTAATTCCTTTCTTGATTTACAAACTGGTAATTTTCTTCCTTAATTTTTTTTTCCTTTTGAGATTTGGGTGAAAAAAACAAAACATAAATTCAAGTACGCTGTATGAGATGGCATATACGGAATAGTGCTCGGTGTAATGCAGTTGGCATCATAGGAGAAGAGGGGCATGTGTACATGTCACGATACAAACGTATATCAAGCTTTAATTGCTAAGTCATAAATATCCATTCTGTGCGTGGATCAATAATTCAAACACGGAGACGTGAAGATTTGATATGGTGGTAGCTACGATTATTGCCGAACATCAATCAAATATTGACCAGGCATTGCTCTGGCCGGTAATTGTTTCGCCATTGTGTCATCGACCTATAAATTGTTTATATCTATTCTGTATTTGGAATAGATATTCAAAAACAATTTTTATAAATATATTTCAGAGTGCTTACTAGTTTGCTTATGGTAATATGCACTATTTTGTAGGAAATTGCAATATTGCGTATTTAGAAGCATAATTCTATGTATTAAAAAATGTTATGAAATATATTTTTTGAAGTTTAATTCATGATAACTAAATAATAAACTGATTGAAGTTCAAATCGATACTAATTTAAAGACAATGAAAGTATAAAAATAGAATTACCAGTAACAGTAAACGTGTTATAAAAAATCCACAGTTATACGGGTTATTATGTTACAATTAACAATAGAGGGGTCCCAAAACAAATTTCAGTACGACTGACTGGAATTAATGTTTTTACTTTTTTAAAATAACTCAAAAGTTCTTGCTGGAGAAACTCCACAAATCGTTTTACTAATGCTTATAGCCAGAAATTTCACAGAATTCTTAGTTCGAGAAAGTACTTTAGGAAAATTTCTCGATTTGTGATCAGAAGTTTGTGCCTGCTCCGCATTAATCATGCAACATCGAACTCTTGTCGGCTGGAAATCAATTAGAACAAAATAGTCTTCTTTTTTTTAAATTTTATAATTTTTAATAACGTTTAAACTGCCATAAATTAAGCCACTGAGAAAATAAGAATTCATCTTAATATAGGCATATGAATAAACTTCCTGTTTTCTTTGTTGATTATAGATATCTTATTTTTACTCATATATTGGTTTCGTTGAAGACCCACCTGTCTAAATCGAAACATTGGCTGTTAAGATGAAGACAAATGTTTGGCTGAAATTGTTGATTGTCTATCATTCTGGAGAATCGTAAAGAAAACAGTCTATTGTTTTCCAACTCTGAATCAATTTACAAAAAAAAATACAATTTTAGATAATTTTTAATTGTTTTATTGCAATATATTATGATATTTTAGGTTCAACCTTTTAGCATTATTATTTTCATTATTTTAGACATGCTTACATTTTGATAAAAATATTTTGGAACACTCCTAATTCACATTTGACCAGCCCTCTCATGTTTATAATCTTCGATCCCCAAGCTAAATAGATTTCAAAGTTTTGAATTTACTCGCCTATACTCATCCACTTGATCGGTGATGGTGTCGGGAAGAGTCTGCTGGTGACACGAGTGCAATCGAATGTTCGATGTCATCAGAGTGAATAAAAATATTTAGAAGGAAGTTCAATATATTTATAACTTATTTCGTGTATTTATGATTGATTATTTATTATAATCCTGTAATTTTAGCAAATGAGCATCGAAGTCATGGAAACAGTAGATTAATATTTTATTGTTTTAAATAACCTTTTCCTCGGAAAAGTCAAAGATCTTATGCTAACATGGATTCAAAATAATATATCATAGACACAATTTTTTTAAAAATATCATGGTTTCTTAAAATATACAAAATAAAATATATCTTGAATCTACACTTTTATACTTGAATCGTACACTTTTATTAATATATCACTTTATGAAACTTCTAAAATTAAATCCGATGGTAACTGCACCTTGGTTTTTTAAATAAGACATTTTTATTGCAATTTCCGAATTTTCTTCTACATTTCTATTCCTTTCCGGTTTTTTTTCTTTTTAAAAAAATTAAAACTATACGACCATTGCTCAATCTCTAAGTAGGTAAGGTTTCTTCAAAATTTTCGGACAAACGTAACAAAAAAAAATTACAATGGAATATTTTGCAAAGAATTTCACGATGCATTATTATTATTATTTTATGTTTTATGGCTTTACAGACCTTGTAGTTTGGGCTTCGTCATTCCATTTTTTTACAAATAGCTCAGTAGTATTGTTCTTCATTTTATCTATATATCTGCTTTTTACGTACTACCACGAGGTCTCCTACCTATTATCAAAGCAACCATTATCGTCTAGAGGCTTCCTGATTGAATGCTTCTGGAACTTTTGTCACCTATCATAACTTTTCTGTCCTCGCACCCTGACATGATCTTTATGGCCCCCCTCTATTCAGTAGTTACCTCCTCTGTTACCAGTACGTTTGGTTATTATTTGGAAGAATTTCCTCTGGAAACGATTAATATTTTATTCTAGGGCTCTAGTTGGTGTTGGTAACAATTTTAAGTATTGCCATTATTTTTCAATGTCTAGTACAAAATAAAAAAATCTGGTGCGTGCGCGCAACACACAACTTTCACTTACGAACTTCCTTAAATTAGAAATTGATGTGTTTTGTTAATTGCCACTTCTCAAAGTAGCACATTTTTACACATTCATTTCTTAATTTTTTGTTTTTATTTGCTCTATAAAACACACTATTTTTTTTTATTATTAAATAAAAGATTTGACTTAGGTACGATAATTCGGCCGTGTAAGCATAATACTCCAAGTCGTCTGATTTTATAATTCTGTATGTAGTTGTTGAAAACTTCATTTAGTTACTATGGAAACAAATAATTTCCATTAAATGAACAGAACGGCTTTAATTATGAACAATGGTCTGTCATTAAAGGCGTACTCCGACGCATGCGTGTGCTCTACGTATTTTATGAGTTGACGGAATATTTTTCTTGTTTTCTCCTGTATATGTTTACTTGATTTTTTCATATTTCATATTTAGCCATTTCTTATTTTTAGGCCTAATGAGAGACAGTTAATTTTTCCATTTAAACAAAAACAAGGGTACTTTACAGGAAAACAAAAAAGGCCCCTTCCCCATTTAAGCCCCCTCAGAAAATTTTAATCACGATAAAGCTTACCTGATATTAAAGAACACCTTCTTTTCATTAATCATGGTGAATTTTATCAAAATCATTAAAGCCGTTTTTGAGATCATTTAAAGAAAGCAATAAATTGGAAAAAAGGTTATGAAATAAAGTGCCCCCTCCGTTTGACCAATTTTGATGGAATGTTGGCTGTCACATCTTTGGCATATACATACATCAAATACCCAGTTTGATCACAATCGTGAAAGCCGTTTTTGAGTAAATAAAAAAAACACGTGAAAATGATACAAAATTTATTAAGTAAAGTGATCGATTTTGATGAAATTTTTACGGTCATATCTCGGGCATATAATTCATCAAATACTAAGTTTAATCAAAATCGTTAGAGCCGTTTTTGAGAAAATCGAAAAAAAACGTAAAAAGTTATTAAATAATGTACCCCATCCCTTTGACCAATTTTGATGAAATTTTTGCTGGCACATCGCGGACATATACATACACTCAATACCAAATTTCAGGTTCGCACGGTTTATGGTTTTTGAGCTAGTCTGTTCACACACACACAGACCATTTTGCGGGACTTGGTTATTTGGACTCAGGGGACCCCAAAACGTGTATTTCAGTTGAAAACCGGAAGTCGAAATTTTTCACGATTCCAATACTTTCCTTACTATATATTTCATATATACGTAAGTGAAAGTAAAAATATAATCATATGTATAATGAAAGGCTATTTATTTTTTAATGGAAACTAAAAAAGAGGAACTATCCTTCCAAGCACGAGGATTGATCGAGCTCAGCAAGACTATTAGCCATTTTTGATTTAAGGGAGGACGTCTCTAATTCGGCTTATTTTTAGCTACCTTTTAATAGGGATGTTAACTTAGGCGTTGTTACAATTACGCAGTTATATCCATGTAGTTGATTATGGGTGGATGAATCAAGAGTGCGACTTGGTTGGTATAAATCGGTATGAAGAAATCTGATATTAATTTACTTATCTAGTAACTACTGTTCCTAACTATTATACTGTTTTTTTTTTTTTTTTTTATGTTTTCCCCATTCCAGTAACCCTGGGCATGGGGGAGTTTATTGTTTACATAAAGACCTGCACGTTCCATCGGGTGATACTGCGTGCAGGAAAATAATTTAAATACTATTTTTCAGAATATTTTTAAGACAAAATGAAACTACAAGGAAACAACAATATGCAAAAACAGAATAAAAAAAATACAACCTACAACAAAATACATATTACAAAACACTTTAAGTATTCCTAAATATATATACATTACAATAAAATAATAAATAGAATAACAATTCAAATAATATCAAAATAGGAAATGATATAATAAAAAAAAATAAAAAATAAGAAAAATAAAAATATGGTTGACCATGATGTCCTATATGGTGCCACCTGTCCAATCTATTTCTCATAATTTACTGTGGTCTATTCCGCTAAAGCAGAACAGCAGCAAAACTAAAAAGCAGTTCTTCTTTACTGATTGGCCAATTGTGCCCACGGACCATAATTGTTCTTAATAATTTATACCTCTGTGCGTCAAGTAAGTGACAGTCAAATATAAGATGGTCATAAGTTTGTTCTGTCTGTCCGTCGCACAAGCATTTGTTGTCTTCTATTATATTAAATCGATGTAAGTAACTTCTTGTTGGTCCGTGACCAGTCAGTACCTGTGTAAGTCTACTGTTGATTGTACGTAGCTTTTGTCTGTTTTCTAATTTATTAATGTATTTGTATAAATGTCTTCCTTTCGTAGTTGTCTGCCATCTGTTATTCCATAGCCTGTACGTCATTTGCCTTAATATACTTTTAACTTTAGTCTGAGGGGCTTTACAGTATGAAATAGGGAGTGTCTCGTCCAGTGCTGCAGTTTTGGCCTTCGCGTCTGCCTCTTCGTTACCTATCCGTCCTGCATGTCCTTTTATCCATTGTAACTCAATGTCTATTTGTTTTTCTTTACATTTAAGAAGGCATTTTCTAATGTCGTCAGTGAGTTGGTCATGTATCGTTCTGTTATTGACTTTTTGTAATGCTACTTTGCTGTCAGTGTGTATAACATAAGTACGTCTTTCCGTTTCTTCGTATTCTGTAATGTGTTCCAGTGCCCTGAGAATAGCCAGTTGTTCTGCCTGATTATTCGAACAGTATTTGTCTAATCTGTACTGTTCCGTGAGCACATATTGGTCACCATTATACACTAAGAATGCACACCCTACTTTATCATCTTGCTTACTTCCGTCTGTATAGATGTGGTATGTTTGTCTATATTCAATTTGTTCTGTACAATCTTCTGTGTTAATACAGGGTATATCTGTAGGATGTTGCCAGTTTGAGTAGTGTACGTCATGTTCAATATCTTTTATGTTCAATATCTCTTATGCGGCGGATTTCCATGTGCTTTTCATTAGGTGTGTGGTTGAGCGTGATCATGTAAAATCCTCTCCTTGCACGACAGATGACCTAACAAAAACGGTACTTCTGAACTGAACCCAAGAATCTTCATGTGTTGTAGTTGTACAGGTTTATTTAAGTATTTAGTCATTAAATTTTATAGTTTAATTATCAAAACCATTTTATGAGGAAATATTGCAACCTTCCAAACCTTTGGCTAAGGAGCTAACATGAAAGTAATTTGGACCAAAAAAAAAATCATTTATAATACATAACTTTTACTACTTTAATAATTCTTATGAATTTAAAGCTCTTATAGATAACGCAGCATATAAATAATGATTGGAAAGGGCTTAATGCTTTTATCTAATCTATGGTGTTCGCCGCCTCTCTTCAGAGTTCAGTATATTCACATCTTGCGCCTCACTCAAACCATATAATTTTCAGGTTAGAAAAAATAAATATATTATTAAGTATTTTCGATTTATTTTTTGACATAGTCAGGTACGGGTTTACCACGGTGTTTATAGTTTTCTTATCATTCGTGTGCAGAAACAAGGTACAAAGTAATTTTTTAAAATTAATATGGATATCTTTTATATTATAATGTTCATAGGTCAATTTCTTATGGCTTTATTGAAAATTCACTTTTTCTATATGATTACTGACTAATGATGAGATCAACTATTTATTGCTATATAAATGTTTTAACACTGTTAATTTATTTTTTTATTTTTGTTATAAATTATAATGAGTGCCTTTAGTTTTATTATACATTTGCTATAATATTTAAGCGGAAAACAAAAAGTAAAATTATTCTTTAAAGGGGAACTCCATTAAATGTAATTGGGCATATTCAATTATTTGATGGATTATAAAAATTAATCTTGTTATTAAATATTTCCTCAGTGTTTTCACCTTTTTGATCACCAACCCAAGATTACTTTCCTACTTTTGAAGGGGACTCTACATATTATCTCTCTGTGTGCCTTTTTCTTGATTCCTTTAATCTCTTTCTTACTTGCAATCTTCTCTAAAAGTAAATATTAATTTTTTTTTTCTCAAAAAATTCCCTTTAATGTTATACATTTTCAATATATCTGTATTAAGTAAATTTTTATAAAAGGATGATTTCCAACTTTAATATAATTACTTATAGTTCCGTTTTATACTGGAAAGTTATAGATATACATTCACTTACGAGATATATGTTAAGGGATGTGGACTTTTATTAGGAAAGAAGTGACTTAAAATTATTTTAAATGAAGGATATAGATATTTGCTCAGCTCCATTTTCAATGATGAGGAAATACACCATTAAAGATACGAAGTTGAATTTATTTCACTTGTAATACATACAAAGTTATAAACGAAAATTGCTGTACGAAAAGATAAAGTAGATCAATGCATAACATTAATTAATACAAGTCAATAAGCAATTCGTGAATTAAATTTCAATTGCTTATTCAAACAATCGATACTTAAAAGGAAGTGTCAACTATTCAACTTCAAAATATCAAACCGATTGCTTGTGTGTTATTAACTAAAGTAGTTACTTATTCGTGTGGTATAAACTTTATAATTCAGTGCCAAGATCCACTGAAAGGATTTGGGCATACGAATCGTTTTTTTTCGTTTTGTTTTTCAACAGCATGAAATACAGACATTCTGGTATATAGGAACTGTGATGACTTGGTATAGCTATTTTCACACATAACCTAGAACTAGATTCATTTATCAGTTCTCTCAGGGATTTTGATGAAACTTTTTTTGGAGATTCGAGGTCGAAAAATATTTGGCCCAAATTACCAATTATTTTACCAATGGAGCCTAGAGGCCTTTAAGAAAAACGTCATCTACTTTATCTAGTATATATCTAGTTTTGGAAGTGATATCGACATGATTCTTGCACCAAAGGTTTTATTTATGTATTGTAGATTATGATTTTGGTCAATGTTAAAATAAAAAAAAATTCGAGCAGTTTTTTATCTACCTATCTACCCTTATAGATATTTTTACATAGAAAGTGACGTCATATTCTATTTCAGCGCCCCCGATAACATTGATTTTTTTTTTTTTTTTTGGAATACAAGTCTTTATTGGCATTATTACATTCTGTCTCTTTTGAGACACTGGTAATATTGCTGATGGAATGCATTCACACTTATTTACAAAAAAAAAACAAAAACAAAATAAATAAATAAAATAAAAATAAACAACTCAAGTAAAGAAAAAAAAAAGCATTTTAAGCACATTCATACACTATTTACAACCTGCTGGAGAACCCCGAGGCAGGCCTTTCCCACCACGGAGGAGGGAAGAGCAAGTCTCAAGAGGTTCATGCGCTTCTCTCTCAGCCGCATCACTGGTATTTAAGCCAGTGGAGGCTGAGCGAGGGCGCAATAGCCACAAGCACACCTGACTTGAGCGGAGAATCTGGCCATTGCCAGAACTCCGGTTTATACATATTTACAAAAGGTCACGTGGCCTCTGCCGCTTTAACCTTCGAGGAGGGTTGTAGGGATATGTGGAGCTAGAAAGGGATTGAACAGTAGGATTAGGGTGATGGGTAACGTTACTGTGAAATTTGGAGAATTTCTTCGGGATTAGTTCTTGAACGAACGGGATATTAAGGTCATGGTGTAGGGTTTTGTTGGATAGAAAGGAAGAGAAAGGAGCATTGACTATTGTTCGGAGGATTTTGGACTGGAAGGATTGGATGCGTTTGATGTTTGAGGGTTTAGGTGTTCCCCTCAGTTCGATGCCGTAGGTCCAGAAAGGTTTCAAAATGGTTTTGTAGATAAGTAGTTTGTTGTCGATTGAAAGTTGTGATTTTCTGTAAAGTTGGCCACATCGTCTGTTAAGCTCTTGTCGTTTTAGTCTGGTATGTGGGTTCCACGTCAGTCTTCTGTCTAACATGAAGCCCAGATACCGTACCGTGTCTGTGAAGGGAAGTTGAACAGTTGAAATAAACTGGTGGGCAGCATCTGCGTCGAAGGGTGAACGTCATATGCTTGCACTTTGCTTCTTTTACTTTGATGCGCCAGTTTTTACACCAGTGTTCAATTAGGGAAAGGTGCCTTTGTAGGTTAGAGGATGCTATTCCAGGTTCTGTGTTGGAGGATAGGATGGCCGTATCATCAGCGAATGTTGCCAGGAGCGTTTCAGGATCAGTAGGAATGTCAGATGTAAAGAGGATGTAAAGGACGGGACCCAAGACACTGCCTTGTGGAACACCGGCCTCTACTGAATAACCATCGGAATATTCTGTGCCACAGCGAACTCGGAAGGGCCGATAACATTGAAAAGACGTTTATTGAATAAAAAAAAAAAAAAAATGTCCCTGAATAAATATTTCGAATGAAAACATAAAATATCGCTAACTTAACAGTTATTGAATAAAAAAATAGTCGCTGAATAAACGTTTGCTGAATAAAATATCGTTTTTCTATGTTTCTGAGTGTGTTAAATTCGAAACTGGCGTGATGTTTTGTTTAAAAAAAATCTATAAGGGTAGTTTGTTAAAGATCTAAACAATTTTTTTATATTATCATTGACCTAAAACATTGACTAAGAACGGGTGTGGTAGATTAAAGCCGAGTATCTGGCATCTTTGCGTTATGTTTTCCAGGGTAACCCATATTCCTAACGCGTTAGCCTACTCGGCCACCCTGCCCCATCCAATGTCGCGAACGGAAAGATACGCCTATAATATTTTTTGATCAGGAACATCGAAAGGGAGTTTCATCAAGATCCGTGAGAAATCGATCATGTCCTCCTATTGTAAGTTACTACCTCTACCCACTCCACCTCTCTGCTATTTCCCCTTTCACCGTTTTATGTCTACTGTAGCTTTTGGTTTGGAAATCTAACCATCGAGATAATAAGTATTTTAAAAAATCCGGAGGTTCTTGCTCTGCCTAAGTATCCTTCCATACACACTCCTCCGAGATGGTCCATAAAACCCACAAAGTCCTCATATCCACGAAGTAAGACGGCATAATCATGTCATCTCGTCACAGCACTGTTTCACGTCGAAAGATTACACTCTGGATCCAGCAGTAATTAACTTCTAAGACGCAATTCAGTACACATTCCAAACTGTTACGATGACATTACTTCGCCATATAGCTTAGTCTCTATTATGAATTTCTTGTATAATTGACGTTATGTGTAACTTGATCTCCGAAGTACAGCTTACAAGCTCTCGAGGATTGTTGAATATGGTCGATATAAAGAAAACAGAATGGATTCCATACATTTCTAACTCCATTTTTTGGTAATTAATCCCACAGTGGAAGAGAGAGGTCAAGCAAACAAAATAATCGGATTGATTTTAGATGAAAATAATCGAGAAGATTGGTGGTCTCATGTTTGAAACTTGAGTATTGAAAAGTAATAATATGATCATATAACTATAGGTTAATATGACTGGAGGCTTATATTTTAAAACGGGATTTGAGATCTTCAAGAATCATATCTATTCCACTAAAAAGAATCGAATTCGCACCCTCAAAATCGATGAAAAACGTTCTATGAATCACTAAAAGAATATCGTTGAATAAACGCTTTTCAATGTTTGAGAGTACTGAATTCGAATCTGTCATAATTTTTTGTTAAAAGGGTAGTCCGCTTTAAGTTGTTATTTATTATTTATCATAATATATTTTATTATTTTATCTAATTAATCCGTATATTATAAATAGTATAATAAATTAAATTTTATTATTTATTATAAGAACATTTTATTTACGATTTCATTGGCCTGAAACATTATCTATTTCCTTAAATTTTCTTTCCATATCAAAAATATCAAGTCGATATATCTTTTTTAAACTCGTGATATAAAATAAAGTTGTTTAATACTAATAAGAAAGCTTTGGGGGGGGGGGGATGTCTCTACGGTTTTTATAGTTATACCAAATTTATGAAATGTCATCGAGGTTCATTGTAGCTTTGTGTTTTGTCGAGTCGGTTAATGTTTAACTAAATGTTTATTTAAGCAATAATGTAAGCCATATATTAAAACCGAACAAAAAAATATCCTATTTCATACCTAAATGTAAAAGTATCCATCTAAAATACTTAAATATATTATGAAAAATAAACTGTCATTTTCTAAACTTGAAAAACAAAACACTACGTCTCGGCATGAATTCTTTAATCAAACTTAAGATTCATGTTTAGGGAACCATAATCTTTATGATTTAGTATTGGATATCAAGGTATATATGCACATAATCTTTTCATGCCTATGTAGTTTCATGTAATGTAGATTTAAAAGAAATTAATTTAATCATAAAAATAGGGTATTTTAATATATCATGGAGTTTAGTAATTTATTTATTTTATGGAAGAACTCGATTTAGTGAACTAGAAACTAGAAGGAATCTCGAAAGTAAATCGGTGGTATATTAATCACTGCGGTCAATTTTAATCTAAAGAAAAATATTTGATTGCATCATTGAATGTATATCATTGCTGCCTTATTTTTTAATAGTTTATTTTTTCCCCTTATAGGTCACAAGTTTTTTCTTTTGTTTGTTTATTTCATCTGTTTGTATCACAACTATCTCTTAGAAGTCCATGTCAGCTTCAGTTCAGGAATCCCTGATGCAAGTAGTTGTAGCGTAATTTCAAACGGCCCAACTACTGAAATTCCTTCAGTTTTAATTAAAGTGTATCCACCCACTTGCTGAATTCAACTTGCCTTGATTCAATCAATATCTTCCGAACCATTGAACAGAGTTCATCGCATGATCCCCCAGCACTTAATTTACTCAGTTAATACTTGATGTAAAAAAAGCTTATTGAAAAATCCATCGTCCATCCCAGATGTTATCTCGAATCTCAATCGTCCAGTTCATACGACTTGAAAATTAAATCAAAAGTTAAAAAAAATTAAGTTGATAACAGTTCACGACTTATTTTTCTGAAATTGGTTGACCATGAAAGTATTGTTACACACCGAGTTACACTTGAGATTTCTGTGAGGAGGACTTTTAAATGCAACTTAGTAAATGATTGCATATCATGAAATGTAATCAGCCTAACTTGTTTATATTGTAACACTTCTGTGGGTAGAACATTATTTATTCAACGAAAATATACAATTATCAATGCTACACGAATTAAAACTACACAAATATTAGAGCTGGTTATAATATAATCACTTTGTTATACAAATAACCATATGACTTGAGCCCCGAAATCAAGACAAAGACTAAGACTGTCCACTCAATCGCTCCTTATATATCCGTATAATACATCCGTAGTCGTAAGGAGATGGTCTAGACCCTCGTGGAACGGCGTGGATTGGGCTCGAACAATCTAGTCCCAAACACGTGCTCAGACGGTTTGTTCCGACCAAAAAAAGGCCTGTGACATTTAAACCGTATGTTGTTTTTTTTGTTTTTGTTGTTCAACGTTACAATATTTTTATCAAAAATGTAAATAAATAAAAAATTTGACATTATATTCAAGTGGAAAAAAAATTATGAGAAAATTACTAATGAGGACGTTTACGATTCTTAGACATAGTGCAGATTTTTTAAATATTTTTAGCTGTTTATTTTTATAACTAATACAACAATAGGGATATTAAGCTCAAGAACAGTATTGCAATTTATAATTCACTACTTATGAACAAAGAATTAAAACATGGTTGGACTTATCCGACCTACTAATTTAAATATGGTCGAACGTGATCTGATACAGATAACGTAAGATTAGCGGCGAGAGGAGAGGAAAAACGATTGACTTGAAACTCCTACTTTGCCAACGTTCGGAGATAACCAAACTGAGAGTTACTAGTTACTTTAGTCACTTACTTACGTTAGTTACTTAGGTACTTAAGCTACCTAACCTGCCGCTGAAGGAAGAGATGGAGATGAGTGGCCTACAAAATTGAACCAGAGCACTCGCAAACAGCTCATGGGACCACTGTGACTTGTTTTAGCAGTTTTCCCTTCACACTGCATCACCATCAGGGAGCGATAAACAATAATAAATAATTTACAAAACTTATCTTAGCAATAAACTGTGTTCAGTTTATAGATAATGTTTCAAGTTTCTTTTGTTGTTTTAACATCTTCAAATGAACTCCATAATGCAGTCAACAGATTTTTTAAGAGGGTTTCGTGCCTCATCATTTAGTTCAGATGCACGAAATCCGAACATTCATATTTTCTGACTACAATCACACTGTACGGGTTCTCGTTTTTAGATTTATATAAAACGGATTATTACTTAACAGAGAATGAAAGAAACGAAACTACATTCCTTTTAATTATTTATTTCAGAGCTTTGAGTGACTATTAGATATAGCCAATAGTGTAGATGATACTGAAGGGTTGTTGGGTATGGAGTAATTTCCTGAGATTTTCAATTAATTCCTTGTCAAGAAAGTATATAGAAGGAGTAGGTTATGAAGGGGATGACGGAAGCGGAGTACCCACTGAATGAGGTGTTAGGATTTAGGAGCCGAGAAGAAGAGATGAGCTAATAAGGGTTGGATTAGAGGGAATAGTCTCGGAGGATACCTTCTCATAATTAAAGCCACCGGCTGTTTTACTATCCCAGCCTCCCAGTCACACTCCAGCTAACTTTGTTTATTAATACTTTTTTATGGCTAAGTATTTTTTTTTTCCTATTGTCTACTTTTTTACGGCTTCTTCGAATTCCATGCCTTAGAAGGCTGTTTCATTTATGGAAAATGATATTCCCTCTGGCCTTGGTTTTATCAAAGGTATATTTATTAAATGCTCACTCGATCGGAACAAATTTGAAAATTATCACTGAAAATATGAACTCCATTTCGTTTAACGATTTCTAAATTTTATATATAGAATGTATAATATAAACATTTATCTTTTCTCGATAAATGTATCAGTATACAATATGACATATATACAAAAAAAATGTCATTTTTGGGGTAAAAACGAACACTCTTGGTATGATATACCTGTTAGTAAGCACTTAAGAAGAGCTGAATCGTATGTCGAAACCTATGTCCTTCAGTTGCAAGGAATATATTTATTTGTAGTTAAGCTAGTTAGTTAGTTGTAGTTTAGCTATTCCACAAAAATTACCCGGAGAAGCCATAGGGAGGTATTTATATATGATATGCTACGAGAGCTATACATCTAGCAACATAGCACTTTGATGGCTATTAGACGTTTCATTGGAAGAAGAGGTTGCCCTAAAGATATGCGGTCAGACAATGGCCCAAATCTTAAGGGTGCTTGGAGGGAAATAAAAGAATTCCTTAGCGGAGAGAAGTTGCCCCTTGGACATATAATTTATCTGAAAAAAAAAACTGTCAACGGGAGGTAAAATCCCATAAAGGACCAACTTGGATTAAAGAAAAGGAGTTCAACAGAACAAAGTGGGCAATTAAGGACGGTCCAGATGCTTTGTACAACCCGAAAGACGTGAGAGCGTTGCACTGCGGTCAGCCCATTTTTAGCGAAAGGCCTAAGCCTAAGGAAAAAGAGGTCACTCCTGGACCTGCAAATTATCACATCCACTCATTTTTCACGGAAGCCTACCTACACATGACACAAAACGCTACCTCTGACCTCCAGTACGTCAATCCCAAACCTGTCTGAGGAAACAGTGTTCGCTATAGCTGAGGCACCGCTAGTTGTTATTGTACGATCCCTTTTCTGCTCTAACACTCCGACCTTTGCCTTTGGATTCTGTATTTGTGAGAATATATAAATGTGAAAAATTATGGTACATTTTTCTTTCTTTTTAGGCGAAATGGTCCTATATCTCCATACATTAAATGTATTCGTCTCATATCACTAAACTTTGCAATGATAGAAATATATTCTTGCTCTGCCATAAATTCTATTTCTGCAGGATCCATTACCAAGCATGGCTAAAAAACAGAACGGTAAGTTTTCGCAACAATTTTATATCTTCAGTTTCTAAAAAGGTAGAGTGGTTGTCACAATTCAGCAGTGAGGAATTCCCAAGCCAGTTGTGTGGGAAAATATTCTACATCAATTAACGGTTTTTTTATTTCACCTTTGGGCCTCATCATAGGGAAATATGCAAACAATTTTAATATTACTTGCATTTATATTGTGGTAAGCTATAAAGATATATGAGGTACACCGGGGTAAGTGGATCCTAAAATTTTATTAGTTCAACTTCTAATTAACCTCTCACCCGCAATTTTTCGTCGATTCCGTCTATATTTTTACCGATAGTTCATCTATTATAGCTTAAATGTATGTCAAATTTTCAAATCGGCAGCATACTGTCTTCCTTCACAAAAACAATATTTAATATATTTTGTCGAAAATTCCACTTGCCCCGTAAAATTGGGGTAAGTGGAACATATGGCTCGATTTCCCTTATGAACACATTGAAGACAAATAAAAAAAGTGGAAACAAATAAAAAACACATAGTTATAAAGGTGGTATTTTTTATTTTTTTTTTAAGATGCCACAACGAATTTTATTTAACTTTTTGAATAGGAAGCTCTCTAAAAAATAAGTAACATCTCCTTGAAAACTGTTAAACATAACTAAATAAGTAATCTTAATTTGTTTTAAACATTTAAATCACAAAATGAGTCATTATATATAATAAGTATTAAATATGTCAAATATATAAGTAAGTATAAAAATAATTAATATCCTTAATCTATGAAGACCAGATATGACCAGACATGTAAATAAATAGGTAAATAAAAATAGGTAACTTAATGATTACAATAATAAATATTGGTAAAAAAAAATCAAAAGTCAGAGTAATACATTAAAAAAATTAAAATTAGGAATACTTAACAAAAAAGTTGTATGATAATCAATACCTACTTCTTTACCCTATATTCGAATATTCGAACGAAATATCAAACTTAAATTTTCCACGCTTTTCAAAAGTAGGAACAGGTAAAAAGTTCACAATTTCACCCCGTTGAATAACACTTTTATCATCGATGTCAGGCCATCGGAATACGGAAGATCCATTGAAAGATGGCACATGCCTAGCGAATTTGGCTTCTAAACACGTTTTCACTTCCGTGAGTTGGCCTATGAACATCTTTGAAGATTTCTTATTTGTAAATTTGACAAGAACCCAGTCACCTATCGCCGCCTCGGAAACATTTTTTGAAATTATATTTGTGTAGCTATTTTCGTCGAACTGCTCTTGAAGTTCTTCCTCAAAATTGAAAGGTTCTTCTGAGTCAGAACACAAGAATTCTTCGTTTTCGCTTGATTCGTCCTCTGATCTGATTCGTTTCTTTTTCCTCTTCAAACTCTCATTCTTAGTTTTTACTTGGTTTTTTAATCTTGATAAGACTTCTTCGGATGTGATAATCTCTGCTCCTGGACACACCCTCTTCCGTTTTGATTGCAAAATCGGGGATTGTTTCACCTGCTCTAATAGCAGTTCTTCAAATGAAACCCTCCTTGTTTCCGAAATATTTGTGGGATGAGTAGTATGGCTCAGAGAAGTGCTTAAAGGAGGGTCAACCTCTAAGGAAGATGATGTTGAGGGAATCACTAGTGGAGCAAAGCTCTGAGCGTTAGATAAGGCTTTAGTCATTTGCGTGCAAGCAACATTATTGTTGGGTGAAGAAGAGTCTACTTGTTCCTCTATCGTTGACTCTGAACAGCCACTATTATTCTGGGCTTCACACCATTTTCGATACTGAACAGGATCAAATGATGCAGAGGGAATCACTTCAGAGTTGAAAGGATAAATCCCACATTTCCTAAATCCACTTTGAATGACGCTAGAGTCAAGCTCCATCCAAATCTTGGATATAAAAGCGACAAAAACTGATTTGGGTAGTTGGCGGCCATAGTGCTGTCTTTGCCATTTGACAATCAACTCTTCCCATTTATCTTTCATCGGTTTGAAAACGCTGCAATCCATCGGTTGCAACACGTGAGTGGTGTGTGGGGGTAACTTTAAAATCTTCACGTCTTGTTCTTTTGCTTTCTCGATAAGCGAAATGCCCACATGAGAACTGTGACCATCGAGAATCAGCACAACTGGCCTTTGAGAAGGGATATTTTTTAGAAAACTATTGATAAAATAATTTTCAAATGTTGTTGTGTCCATCCACCCATTTTTAGTAGCAGCATATGTTGTTCGTGGAAACTCTCCATCAGTCGGTATCCATGAATTCCAAACATATTTCCCCTTAAAGATGATTAATGGAGGCAATTTTTCGCCAGCGGCATTCGCTCCCACCAAAATTGATATATTTTCCCTCCCTGGGCCATTGGTAACTCTGTGGGCTGCAGACCCCTTTTCCCCAACAACCTTAGCTTTTCTAGGATCTAAATAAAAGCAGCTTTCATCCACATTGTAAATGTGGGTTGGTGGTATGTTTTTTACTACTTCCTCCAAAATTCGAAAGTATTTAAAAGTAATGAATGGGTCAATGCTTCGTTTTCTTGCTACCTCAACATGCTGTGGCTTTTTTATGCTAAGGTTGTGTGCGGTCTTAAATCGAACAAAAAAATCATCACCAGGGACACCATCTTTAAATGGTGTAGGTATGTCATTTTCCTTAACATAACGACCTATTAACTCCAACACCTCCTTCTTTGACAAGCCGAAACCGTTTTTTTCCATTGTTTTGATAGACGAAGCAATTTTTATTTCATCATCAGGACTAAGAACAGTGGGCCTACCTGATGTCTGACTTTTGACACCACGCTGTCCTTTTACGTGTTTGAATAAAGTCGGATAAGGGATCTTAAATATTTTACTGGCTCCATACATGGTAAGCTCACCACATTTGACCTTATCAACTGCACTTTGGAGCTGCTCTTTGGTGTAGGAAGGGGGGAGTTTTTTACGTTGGTAATTGCGTACCATCTGTAATAATAAAGAAAACAAATATAATTTTAGTTTGAGCCTACTAATAAATGAATAATAATAAAAAGTGGTAAGTGGAATATATTGGGAAAGTGGATTATGTTATATTCCACTTTCCCCACACCCCGTGTATTCCACTTCCCCGAGGTTCATTTTCAATGGGGTAAGTGTAATTTGGCCAACCGTCAATTTCCATTTAAAGATAGCTCAATAAATCTTTCACATAACATAAGGTAAATGAAAAAGCTACACTTACCTTGAAAATCGCGGGAAATAACTGCTTCTTGTAAGTTTGAGGGATACTGAACTGTCGGACCATCAACTTGTTGCATGAGAAGCCGAAAGGAGTGTGAGGTTATAAGCACTTTACCACTACCTGTGAGATTTGGCGCCAATTTGGACTATAAATCGTTCACTACGGAGTTTCAATAGATGGCACCAAGAAGATATTATGATGCATATCTCTTTTCTGTTGAAATGGAAACTCAATATTCCACTTACCCCGAATTTCCACTTACCCCGGTGTACCTTGTTACAACTTGTTACAACTTGTATATTACAACTTGTATATCTTTATACACGAAACCAAAATTTATCGCCGAATAGAAAATCGATTTTTTCCTCTGACATGATGTCGTCGAAACCGAAACTAATTTAGGTGTGTATATGTGGTCCAGTTAATGAATGCAAGCTTATGGAATGACTGCAATTTAACTCACTTATTCATACAAAACGGTGCTAGTATAGGAGAGTGGTCAGAGAGGTATATCATTAATTTAATTAATGATATTAATTACTTTAAGATCCTAGCATCTAATCCCAGCCCCTACTTCCCAGTACGGCTGGTCCCCGTGGGAAGTTAGACCATACCACCACCCCCTTGGATAGTAGGCGTACGCTGAAAGTGGTCTAGAAAATAATTAGGAAGAAAGATTTGTATAAAAAATTGCGAAAAATGTTTCTACTATGAATTCCACTATTTTCGTTCTGTAGATTTTATTTGACTAGGGTTGTTCTGAACCTCTTTTTTTTCTTTTTCTAATATTCCTTTAATGCCCCTTCATTCACTCATCTCTTCAATTTTACAGAACGCAATACTATAAATGTAATCCTCAATATTTGGTCAATGTCTAAAACAAATATATGGGTTTTCAGTTCTAAAGCAAATATCGTCTGGTGGCTGCACAGTTGTCCTCGTTTGTCCACGATTATTTTAATAACTTTTTTCCATGTGTAAAGAATGCCCTCTCTACAAAACAAACCGTTTGATCAGAAATATTTAATATCCGGTTTGGGGCGGGAAAATATCCTTTTTTGCCAATCCTAGGAAGTGGCTTTTCGTGTGCCAATATCTTCAAGCCCTGGCGGAGGCTGTATATATATAATTATTTACACAGGCCGAGGTCACCCATATTGGTCCTTCCGTGGTGATTGTGGGCTCATCTTATAACATGTAATATAAATATTGACAGTTTATTTTTAGTACGATATTTTATTATTATAGAGCCAGCTTAAAATCTAACAGAATGATCCTTGGAATTCCTTTACAACAATGTTGACACCTTACTCCAACTATTGCCTTATACCTCCATGATTGAATGATGCATACAAGCTTTAAACATACACATACAAAATTATTTATGGTTGCTATACTTCTTGTATTCCTATTTCTTCTTTTGCATATGTCATTCCTCTATTATATTTAGTAACACAGGATACTGCACGGTTGTTTTCATTATTGTTCCAATCGGGCTTTACCTTATGTACTTCAACTAGTGCAGGAAGGAAGTCTTGGACTATTATTTGGCTCGTAACAATGAGAGGGATGAAAAACGCTAATAACCGCATTTTCAAAATTATTTATTTATTTTTATTACATATTCAAAAACTAAGAAAATCATCTGGGCTTCGATGAATGCGTTTATATATAGAAATTTGTTTAAGTAGATACTAATTAATTATTTGGGGTCCGGAATGGCCAAGTCGACAATGACGCTTGCCTTATATCATGAAAGTTAATCAACGTTCAGCTTAGTTAGCACTTGGATGTGTGACCTCTCGAGTTTGGTGACCGCCCGCCGATGAAAGCCACGCAGTTGAAGGCTCCCACCCAGGGTATTTTTCAGACCCTTCAGCCTATTGCAGGGGACTTACAACGACCGGGCATAAGAGTGAAAACCCTGCATCGTGAATACTATGGAGACCCGTGGGGTGATTTTACAGGACTCCAGTAGCCTCCTTAATCCACGGACATAGACCAGTATGCCACTGAACTCTAACCCGATAGAACTAATGCCATCAGTGTGAAAATATCGCCAAGTTGGCCCCAACGGATTTGGCTATAGAGACAAGGCAGTCTGCCATTCCATCATGGGGTTATGATTTGCAGCAATGCTAGGTTTGGACTACCTCCTCCAGGCTGTCTGTGCTGTCTGTGTCCCCCAACAGAAATGTCTGTACTACCTTGCTGCCTAGCCAAAGATCTTAGTAGGTCTATTGCGCCAGACGAAAAACATAATAATGACTTAGTGAAATCGATAGTGACTGTTCTACAGTTATGATTATTAGCTGCGGGATTTAAAATTATGAAAAAAAAAAAAAATCAAAGCATAGAACGTTGAAATTGCTAATACCCTTTTGCATTTCCATGCTTCAATTAACAACAGGAAACCCCGAGGAGAGAACTTGTTCATCAGGAAATCTTAAAAATAATTTCAAGGGAAACAAAGAATGGTTTTGAGGGAATCGTTTGACTGCACATTTTTTTAAAGCAACCCCTCAAACTCAGTTTTAATGCATTGCCTCAATAGAGACGAGAACCAATATGTATCTCAATAAAACCTCGGATTCTTGGATCATAATATCTAGCGAAACCTACATACTATCAATATCGTTTTTAGGGGGGTGGGAGGATGGCCGAGTGGGCAAACGCGTCAGAAAATACGTATGATTGAGAACCGAAAGATAGCAAGTTCAAAACCCGGAGCTAGGGGACATTTAATAATACTCGGCCTCAATCCCCCATTCTCTGCCCTGGCCCGGGAAACTCCGAATAGCCTAACAGGCGAGGAAGGGGAGGGCAAATAAAAAAAAAAAAAAAAAAAATCGTTTTTGGGCTATTGATCACATTATTAACACATTTAAGTATCAATTAGTTTGTTTTACACAATGCTATTATATTTTTGCTTGTGATAAAACATCAAAATGTTAAAAATAAGTGATCCAAAATGGTTTTATTTTTGCTCGCGCGTAAAATCTGGCCGTTGATGTAAAAAGTTTCTATTATATAGTCATTGGAGCGATAGGCAAACCAAGCGGAAAGATACGATTCTTGTCGAAAACAAAACATTTTCCTGCACTGGGGTAAGCCCTGCGAATAGTACGGGGTTGTATTCATTTGCTCTAATTAGTGATGCTTTTCCGAGAATAAAAGAATAGAAAAAAAAAAAAAAGAACTCTGTGTGGGGGCGGAACAATTAAGATGGAAGATAATGTGACATGCGTTCATTGTCAGCTGAGCTGGGACCACCTACACATCCCACGAGTGTCCCCTACACATTACTCTGCAACTGTCACCTGCACCCTCCTGCGCTTTCAACCTACGTAACATTTTTTTTTTTTTTTTTTTTTTTTTTTTTTACATGTCAGGACATTAAGTTACATTTGAATTGAAACACTTTCTTCCTAGTTTTTATCTTATACAAGGGGCATTTTCGCTGCTAACCCCAACAACATGGCTGAACCGAGTGTGCGAATTATTTCCTCATTCTTTATTTTTAGATTATTTTTTTTTAAATTAATTTAAATATAATAATGTAACATCAAACAAATTCATATGATTTTGTCTGTTGCATTGAAAAGAGTTCTAGACTTTTCGCAGGAACTGTTACATAACTATGTTAGAACATGCTCTGGATCTTACTAGAATGTTCTACGCCTTTCTCGAATGTTCGATGTCGGTCTAAACATAGGAAACAATGGACTAGGGTCTCTGTCTTGCTCTGAACACCGGAGAACTTACAGTCACTAGTAGTTACTTTTTGCAACGTTTTCATTAATTTAAGCTTTTATCGTTTGTTTGGGGTTGTGAATTTTAATTTTTCGTAAGTGAAAAAATACTTAAACCGACCTCTTTTTGGGGATTATGAGCAGTCATGCCTTTTTCATATTTTGTTTATTTTTATTTTTTTGGGCAGTTTTAATTTTCAAATTTCTTTATATCAGGAAATGGAACAATCATGAACATGAAGAATTAGAAAAGTTTATGATATTCTTTTAGGATAATTTTAATTCATCTGGTAATCCAGCTTTCTTAAAAGGAAACAGCGTCCAAATAACATAAATTTTGTATTTCGCCAAACAAACAATCGCCGAGAATAGAGCGGATTTGTTTCGTAGAGTTCATTTCCAAATTTATTTAGTATGTCTATATTAGTTCTTTTCCATTAATGAAAATTTGATGATAGCTATTTAAAAATATTAGTTCTTATCAGAGGCGTATTTAATGATAATTCAATAAAAAATTAACTGACATAAAATTAATATAATTTAGAAAGATAAGTACCGTAATCTGAATCATTTTAATTTGTTGTCAAGCTGTCTTTGTATCAGTACCAAAACCCTGCAAACATCCCCCGGCCATCAGTATGATAAGTCGGACCCTCCTTCCGGTATCACGAATTCCCCCACCCCAATTTTTTTGGGGGCTTATCTATCATAAGCTCCGTCTAGATACGGTTCATATTAAAGTAAATAATATAAGGTTAAATGGGGTAAGTGAGTCAGATAAATTGCAAAAAATATGATTTACTGATCATAAACAACCAGCTATCAATGCTATGTTAATATTTTTCAATTCTCAACCTGTATTATTTTTAGCAGTATAGTTATATACTATCAGGTTGAAGGAAAAAATTTTCTTGAAAGATTTACGCACTTGCCACACCTATATGTGGTAAGTGGATATACAGTGGCTCACAGTCAAAATGATGCAAGGAATTAACTTTGAAAAAAAACTATTTTATACCAAGCCAAAATTTATTTTCAACAATCTTTGTTTACAAATATAAAGTACAAACATTAGGCTAGAATTCACAATACTTAAAAGTTTCTTTGAGGTCAAATCCTAAAATTAAACTAAAACCTCATGAATAAATATACACTTCTTAGGTCACAGTTAAAAGGGTGCAAAATGAAAAACATCCAAAAAATCCAAAATATTTTGAATTTGAGTACTTTGTAGGTAACCCTTTATCTTTTATTATCTCTTTCGAACAATTGGGCGTGGATTGGACAAGCTTTTCTGTTTAAGACGGGCTTATATTGTCCCATTCTTCTTGTAGCACCTTTTTGAGATCTTCTCTGTTTGAAATCTTATGTTTTATCACTTCTGTTTCTAATTTACTTCATGAATTCTCTATGACGTTTAGGTCTGGTGATTGGGGAGGTGTTTTTATAGTTTTGGGGCAATTATATAAACACCATTCTCTTGCAAGATAAGAAGAATGCTTGGGGTCGTTATCACTATAAAAAGCAAACTTATTTATTATTCCATGCTCGGTTGCACTTGCTTTGAAATTTTTCTTTCAGGATGTGACAATATAAATTTCTATCCATTGTTCCCTCAATAAAATGAAGATTTCCTACCCCCGAGGCAGCTATACACCCCCAAAACACGACATGACCACCTCCTGGTTTGATGAACGCGCGAAGATTTTTTTCAAGGCGCTCTTCATTTGACTTTCTCCCGACGAAACCTCTTCCATCTGAGCCAAACAAATTAAATTTTGGCTCATTTGAATACAGAACACTTCCGGAAGTCCATGTCTTTTGTTAAACAATCCTTAGCAAAATTGATTAGAAGCTTTTTATTTTTGTTACTGATATAAGGTTTTTGCCATGTAACTCTACCTTTTTATTGGTTTTTTCTTAAGACCCTTCGGATGGTTTCAGCGCATACTATTATATTTAAATGTTTTTTAACTAATGTGGTCAACTTTGGAGCACCAAATTTTGGATTATTTGTTATTTGGCGCAAAATCATTACCAGTAAAAAAATGTTTTGCATTCACACTAGCTTTTCTTATTATTCTATTTTCGTTTTTAAAACTTTCAATAATATTTTGAACGGTGGCATAACTCCTATTGATAGTAGAGGCAATTTTTCGTTGTGTTTTGTCCGTTTTTAAATTGCTAATCACTTTTTCTCGTTCACGAATAGTTGTTTGCGCATCCATTTTTAGCAAAAGCTCGAACTAGACTGATTACTAGTATTCATATTGTTTATTTTTGTTTTCATTGAAAGAATGAAAAGAAATTAAAAGGTTAATAAACTAATTTACCCGATAATTGAAGAATACTTGTTACTTTCACTTTATTCTAAACGGAAGTAAAAGTTGCATCTTTTTCACTGTGACCTTCAATCCCTACGAGTTTTAATGAAGAATTTTTTTTCTCTTTCTATAATTGCTGTTGAGTTGATTTGATTATATAAATTTGATGTATGACAATAAATCATTATGGCATCGTGTGCATTGGTTTAGAAATTTTAACAAAGAGGAAGTAAATAGCATTTGAAATAAAAATATTCGTTTGCATCATTTTGACTGTGAGCCACTGTACCTCTTCTAAAAACCATCCCAAAAATAGATCATTTATTGAGGTAAGATTAAGAGTAAAGAACTCCAATTTCTTATTTTGTTTTAATGCCAGAAAACGTGTTGACACATAGGGTTAGATCTTTGATTATATTTAATTCCTAAAATTTACACCAAACCTTAATTAACAAGTGTGACTATTAACGACACCATGTTGCATCTTGCAATATTGTCATATACTAGATTAAGGTTAGGAAGTAGGAACTTCGAACTTCATAGCACAGAGAGCAGTTGATTTAATGAAAGCACATAATAAGAAATATCTGAATTACACAAGCATCACTTCACCCTATAGCTTTAATTTTTTATGAATTATGTATTTATGTATTTGATTAAATTCTATTCAATTTTCTTATTCAATTTTTGAACCTTGTTGCCAATCAACCTACATCAAAATATTTAAAAAAGTTATTCATCTACTACATCACTTATAATTTTTACATTGATATACTTAGGAAAGCATAGCGATCGCTATAAATTTCGACTTCGGATTTTCAGCGGACAAACATATTTTGAGGTTTATATTGTTTTTTGTACTTCTTTTTGTATCATTTTAAGAAGAAAAAATGTTATAATAGGTTAAATAATGGTCAGGATTTTCAGTTTACAATGATATTTATTATGGTAAGCCAACGTTTCGATCCAGCTTGTGGATCTTCATCAGGGCTAAAAGAAAACAAATATATGAGTATCTATGCTAGAGGGTGACAATAAATGGATACATTACAGAACTGATAATAATATAAAAGATGGTATACATAAATATTAAAATAAGAGGCTGGTTAACAAGATAAAATAGAATATGATATTTACCTACTGAGTCCAGGTGGATACTAAGACTAAAGGTAAAAAAAAGGTGAGAGGTAGTGGTAGGGGGTAGGTTTGCCGACTTCAAAGGTTTATGGCGGGGAAATCCAACGCTTTTGAAGTGAAGGCACATGACAACTGAGTGAACAAAATATTTAAAAACTAACAAAATATATGGTACTGTATACAAATAGTTGTGTCTGGACTGAATAATAACATAAAAATGAGATAATACATAATGTAACAATGCATACAAATTTGGAAAATATATAGAAAGAAGCATACAATACAAAAAATAATAATAAAAGTATAAGAGGTACAGAGATAATTGCAGGTACCTATGAAATCAAAACTAGGATTTGAGGATGCGGAAGATGTTAGAATAAGTGGATGAAATTATCTCTTTATCTGTTTTGTGATTTACCGGGTTATTAGTTTCTAGATGGATGAAAATGGATTCAGAGAGGAGACGTTTGTTGTGGTTAGATACAGTTGCTAATATGGAGGGGTTCTCAAAGTCGAAGGAATGGTTGTGGGCAATGGCATGTTCTGCTAATTTAGATGTAGACGAATTACGCGTGGAAATACTGTATTTATGTTGATAAATACGTTTTTTTAAATAATTTTTGGTTTCACCTATATAGCAACTGTTGCAATTAAGCGTGGAGCACTGGATACGATAAACTACATTACACTTGTCTAGGAGAGGTACAGGGTCTTTGAGTTTTGTATAAAGATTTTTTAATTTATTGTTATTTTTTAATACTAGGCGCATGTGTGGGAAACTCGATGAGAAGGATTTTTTAATTTTGTTTGAGAGAATGGGGATATATGGGATAGATCTGTATTGGAAAGTAGAAATCGGAGGTTGTGAAGAGTTGTTAGAGAGATTTTGAGTTTTAGCATCGTTATTAATAATTATTAATGATATTAATGAAAAAAAAGACCCTGTACCTCTCCTAGACAAGTGTAATGTAGTTTATCGTATCCAGTGCTCCACGCTTAATTGCAACAGTTGCTATATAGGTGAAACCAAAAATTATTTAAAAAAACGTATTTATCAACATAAATACAGTATTTCCACGCGTAATTCGTCTACATCTAAATTAGCAGAACATGCCATTGCCCACAACCATTCCTTCGACTTTGAGAACCCCTCCATATTAGCAACTGTATCTAACCACGACAAACGTCTCCTCTCTGAATCCATTTTCATCCATCTAGAAACTAATAACCCGGTAAATCACAAAATAGATAAAGAGATAATTTCATCCACTTATTCTAACATCTTCCGCATCCTCAAATCCTAGTTTTGATTTCATAGGTACCTGCAATTATCTCTGTACCTCTTATACTTTTATTATTTTTTGTATTGTATGCTTCTTTCTATATATTTTCCAAATTTGTATGCATTGTTACATTATGTATTATCTCATTTTTATGTTATTATTCAGTCCAGACACAACTATTTGTATACAGTACCATATATTTTGTTAGTTTTTAAATATTTTGTTCACTCAGTTGTCATGTGCCTTCACTTCAAAAGCGTTGGATTTCCCCGCCATAAACCTTTGAAGTCGGCAAACCTACCCCCTACCACTACCTCTCACCTTTTTTTTACCTTTAGTCTTAGTATCCACCTGGACTCAGTAGGTAAATATCATATTCTATTTTATCTTGTTAACCAGCCTCTTATTTTAATATTTATGTATACCATCTTTTATATTATTATCAGTTCTGTAATGTATCCATTTATTGTCACCCTCTAGCATAGATACTCATATATTTGTTTTCTTTTAGCCCTGATGAAGATCCACAAGCTGGATCGAAACGTTGGCTTACCATAATAAATATCATTGTAAACTGAAAATCCTGACTATTATTTAACCTATCGGTATTGAAGAACAGTTGACCATCTCTCCTCTCTCAAAAAATGTTATATTTTTGTTTGAGATCCGTTTGTTTGTTTTATTTAACGTCCCTTTCCCAAACGTTCCCATTTTGTCGTCCACAGCCCTAAACTTTACCTAGCCAGATTTGTTTGAGGAGCTCCATCATATATACAAATATATGTAAAAAAAAAGTCCAAAGAAAACTCTATAAATTTGTTATATGTGGATGATTTCATTTAGCTTTCGTGGAACAACTTCTTCATTCTCCCTAGTTTAGGGTGTATGGGGTCTAAGGCTCTACATAGAATTTCCCAACTAAATAGGTAACTGTACAATTCAGGACAGCAGCATAGATAATAAACTATTTTCCTTCAACCAACAACCGTAACACCGACGCCTCTAAGTTTCAACGAGTAGGAAGCTACTATGGAGGAGATTTACTGATAAGGTAGAGATTGCGCTAGCAGCATAGTCCCACAGGAACTCTAACTTGAATTATAGTCGGAGTATATCAAACACCGCCTGTGTACTCCAGAGTGAAAGAAATATTACCCCAGTAGGTATTAATTATTCCCTATGGAGCATAAATTTATTTGTTAATAATAAAAATACTAAAGAAAAGAAATATTAATTTTTAATAAATATAATGATATAATATATAAAACTAGTGGATATACTGACTAAAGAAACCATAATTCCAGACCACCTATCTGGTTTTCGCACATCATTTAAGTACAATGAGTACATTGCTGGAATCAAAGGCATTTGATAAAGTTTGGTACAAGGGCCTTTTCTACAAACATTAGAATAATCTACCCCACATATATTACTTTATACTCTATTACTACCTCTTCGAAAGATTTTTTTCTATCCGAAAAGGCTCTGAGACTTCGTCAGTCCGACCAATCTTTGCAGGAGTTGCACATGGGTCAATACTTGCTCCGTTCCTATACATTCTATACACTCGTTACATACTGACAAAATCTGAGACTATTACTGCAGCGTGAGATACTCACTTTGGAAAATTAAATGAAGCCATGAAACGTCTCAAAATTTAATATTCACTCTGCGATACGTCACGTATTCACCATTAATATCGGAGACAACCGAATTTCTCAAATTGACTTGCTGAGTGACTTACTGAGCTTACTAGCTACCTGGGACTAATATTCGATAGAAGGATGACTTTGGGCCCACATGCGAAAATGAAAAAAAATTAAACAAGCGACTAAAAATACTGTCTTAGTCTGTCTCTTATTACAGTCTAGTGAAATAGGACTTACCACAAATCTCGAACAACGCATATTCGCATGCTTGCTTTTATGTAAGATTGCAAGGACATAATAGTAGAATAACATGAATATGCTGATATGACTGTTGGAAGGCGGCTAAAAGAAAGCTGGATGAGAGATCTTCTCTCCAGAAGTATCGAGCCCGTAAAGAGGTGTTACTGGGCACGTCACGTGCCTTTCGTCATGCCCAAAATGCCGTATCTATAATTGTTTGTAGCTATCACCTAAATATTATATATATCGTTTGTAGCTCATTGTCGCAGATTGCTGACAGACAAGAATAAAAATCTTAAGTGAAAAAAAAATGAAACAAAAAAAAAAAGTTTGTAGGATACGGTCTGAAATTCAATTATTCTTTAAAAAATCACCAACCGAAATAGCGGAACTTTTGATTTTATAAGGTAAATGTCCATAATAATAAAAATGCGATTATTATATGTGTATTAAATCTTAAAGATATAAAATATATATTTTTTACGTTTTTTACTTTTTTTTTTAAAGAATGATGGTCTGTATTTCCTTTGTTTCCGCAGATAATCCCGCCTTACCGACAGCTTTTGGAAACGTGCCCATCCCATTGTACTCCGTTTTATCTTTTGTTTTAAGGTACGAAGAATGGATTAATTAAACACCCTTAAAATAATAGGCCTCTATACCATGAAAGAGGGGTGAATATAATCCAGTTTTTAATGCTCAGGTGGAACAGTTTTTTTTTACCCGTGCTACGAATCCCTTGAATTTCAAATCCCGATCTGATCACAAATACACTCAAGGGCGTCCGTAAGATTTCATCCAGGGGATCAGACTGGTAAACTTTTTATGAACAGGGGTTATTTTAATTATGTAAAGCTCAATTAATTGTTCAAATAAAAGTTACTATAATTAGAGAATCAAAAGATGTTTTCTTATAGTATTTAAGAAATATAGTAAATGAATACGAATTAATTTAATGTGTAGCTTTGCCTCTCATATTTTCTAGTGGGGGGGGGGACAGCTCCTATTTTTTTTTACTCATTTGAATAATCCAGTTAGTAAGTAGCAAAATGTAAATTTATGTTTTTTTCGAATCCTATCCACTCATCATGAATGAATAGTGATACTAGTGAATAGTATAGAACATTTCCTATTTAACCTTTAGGTTTAAGATTAGAGCTGGATACAATGAAACCAATCGGAAATAAGATTCCTGATGAGATTAATTTCTAACGAAAGGACTTAAGAAATGAAGCTTCGTTAGGCATCACAATCAACTTTAGAGTTACAGGAAACGGAAATTGAAAGATATCAAAGATCTGCTCTTGTACGACATAAAATAAACTACAGGTTATTCAAGACGATCTCACTTATTGATAATTCTTAAGGGGAGTCGAGTTGACTTAACAAGATTCCAAACTTAGTCGACTAATAATACTCGTTCTGTTATAAAGTTTTTTTTTACCCAGATCATTTTTAATTTTTTTTAAGAGCTTCCAACCTTTTCAGAATTTTGCCTTTTAGTATATTAACTCAAACTTGGGTTGGAGACACTTTTACCGAGTTACTATAAAGTTATGTTTAATTTTCCTTCCAAGACGAATACAAATATAAAGATGACTCCAGCCTCTTTGAAAAACAGCCATTAATTCTTATTAAAAACACAAATCTTCGTGCTTAAAATGAACGATGTAGTAAAGTGTGACTAATGATAGAGAATAGTAGTGTATAATGAATGGATATGAGCTAATTGATGATAAATTATGAAACCCTGACACACATTGTTGATTTTACCTATACAACATTAATGTTTAGACTATTAAAATTGATTTCCAATCAACTTCGTTTTAAAGTTTAGCTTAGTTATTCCCATTTATAACCTTACACATTTATTTAAAAGCGAAATACTGTAACTCTTATGTGAGTTTAAATAATTTTAATTAACAAAAATAATAACTCACAATGGCAGACAAACAATTACAACTCAAATTATTAAGAATATTACAAAAAGTGTCAACTTGTTACGATGCATTCATTCAAAAATAACCATATGATTCGAGCTTCAGAGCAAGTCTAACTCTTCATTCCGTCGCTTCTAATATTTAATTTGAACCAGAACATTCTAGAACATTTCAGACAAGCGTAGAAGGTACTCGAACAGTCACAAACAAGTACTAGAACAGTTTGTTCCAACAGTTCCAAGAACAAGTTCAGAACTATTTCAGTTTTTTTTTCTTTCTTATTTCACATTACAATAGCCAAGTATAATAAGCAGGCATTTAATATTTTCCATGTATGTTATTTAAAATTACTAATTAATTTTCTTCCTGTTGTTGTTTTGCCTTAAATTGAAATCACCCAGACTTTTTATGGACTAAGGAACTTAATTAAGACCAGAAAGAGAGTGCTGCTGATTATAATATTTTCTCATACCTGAAATGTCAGAAATGATAAAACGAATTCATTTGCCGATTGCTAGAGGGGAATATAAGGGAAAGAAAAGTAAATTTGAAGTATTTATATTATTTCTTATATCAAACCTATTTGGCAAATAATTAGAAACATCCTGAATAAAGTTTAGAATACTTTTATAAACACATTAATTTTTAATAATGTAATAAAGTAATTTGGCATTCAAAGATTTTAATTACTTTTAAGACTTATTTTATCATTAAATATCAAGCAAACCTCATATGTAAGAGTATCGGCAACAAAACAGATGATAAAAAACATTGTTATAGTACTTAAGGCATTGGAAAAAATAATTTGTTTGTTTATCGCCTCTTTATGCTGCTAAGGCTAATCGGACGATGCTACAGTGGGTGTCCTAAATTTTGCCTATCCAGATATATTTAAGATAGGGATCTTTAACGAGTACCTGATATCGCACAGACTCGGGACCTCCATTTTACGTCCTATACGAGGGATAGCATAGCAAAAGATTTTTACTCCCTTTAAAAAATCCTAGGACCACCGAGGGACGCATACCCGCGACCTTTAGTATTGTAGGTTGCCATGCTAACCACTACACCACAGGCGACCCCGGAAAGCATAGTAAAGATGTAGCACCTCATCCCCGTTTGGAATTCGTTATAATCGTTAGTCTTGCCCTGAGAGCAACGGAAGCCGTTAATGATTGCTTGTGACATCAAGACATGTATTGATATCTAATACGTCACTACGTATCTTTAATTAATTAATAACGTTGGCAACTTTCCGTTATCGTAAGTTGATATGAAAACACTTTTTGATTTTGTTTTATTAAAAGTATGTTTTCGTTATTTTCGACTGCGATGTTTATCGTTGTCGACGCGTCGAAGAATTTTTATTTTCCTTCAGTTTTGGGGCTTATTTCATTTTGAGGAAAGGCTTTTAACTGCTAATGTATTAAAAGGTTCCCGCTTGGCGGTGGGTTACTTAGCAAACTCGACTTGACATCTTTTCCCATAACCAGATTTACGATAATAATTTTGAGGCATGATCAATTATATTAATTTGTGCAGAATACTGAGGCAATGTAATTTTATGTTTTTAAGTGTAAAGAACAATGTTTTCTATATGTTTAATAGGCTACAAGAAGTGCCCTTATTCATCGACACAACAAGATAAGAATTGACGTTTCAATACTGAATTATTTATGTCGTCAAATTTGAGTGAAAAAATAATTTAGCGTACACCCCTCTCTCCACAAACTTAAAAATCTGCTATTAGATCTTTAAAAACAAACAGATGGATAGCCTCGTGTTTGCCTGGTAGTGTTTAATTTACCAGTTTGGATTAGCTCTTCCCATCCCGTATTCCACTCCATTGAAAGCCATTCCTTTGTATTACGAAAAATTTACATGGATATTATCATTTGGTTTGGTTGCGAGGTTCAATATGTATTATGAATTGTAGAGATATAATTGAGTTACGGAACAGATAATCACAAAAAAATACTAAAAATTTACTATTAATAATATATCAGATTTACACTTGCTTAACATCAACCCCATTCAAACTTCTTACATATAAATGATATGTACAGATGTTTGCATAAGTTTTTGACTTAACAGAAATCACCGAATACTCCAACTTTTCCATCTCCTTAAAAACTTAACAACTCTTAAAAATCAAAATCCTACAAGATTAAAAGAAAAGAAGAAACACATTGTGAATTTTTCTTTCTACAATGAATAAACTAAACTCTCCACAAAGAAATGGTTTCAGTTCTCAAAGGATTAGAAAAAAAAAAAACATGGAATAGTATGTATTATTTTTCTTTAAAATGAAAGCATTATGATAAATTTTTATGGAATTTAGAATATATTTGATTTAAATAAACAGCTGTTTTATCAATTTAAATTATCCTTGGTGGATATCTAACACTAGCTATCCTAGTACTTATAACTTATAGCTGTACTTAAACTAATGCTAGTCAAACTTATTATCATTTTCTGATGCACTGAATAACCTTGTAAATGACTATACAGATTTAATCATGTTTAGAAATAGGTCCAAAGACAGATCAAAACAGTTAACTGTAGTAGTAAAGGTAAATTTTTTGAGTGTTTGTCATTATAAAAACTAAATGTTAAATATTTTCACAAAAAAAAAAAGCGGTGAGCCTCCACTGGGCACGGTACAGGGCCCTCTCGGCAGAGACCAGCTCACGCTCTAAGCGTTTACCTTTGTTTGAGTGTTTGTCATTATTAAAACTAAATGTTAAATATTTAAAAAAAAAAAAAATAAAAAAATAAAAGAAAGGAGAGAGAATACAAAAGCTGATACCTCAGACAGCGCAGGGTTGGCTCCTGCTGCCCAGTTCAGCCTCTGCTCAACACTCGCTATAAGTGTGTTCTGCTGGTCAAAGGCTTCCTTCAACTTCGGCTGCAACAACTGTAGTCCTCCAGCAACCTTATGAAGCTCATGCATAAACGCACTCCTGTCTGTCAAAATAAAAATAATTCATTTATGACCATCATTATTAATAATTATTATCTAAGGATATATCAATCTTCTCACTGATCGGAGGCTGCGGGGAACTGGCTAGTATATGTTCATGAAGCCAGTGATGAGCGGTGAGCCTCCACTGGGCACGGTACAGGGCCCTCTCGGCAGAGACCAGCTCACGCTCTAAGCGCGACTTCAGGTGGCCCTGTCTCCCCTGAAAAAAACAAAAAAAAAACATGGAATAGACCTATGTGTTATTTTTCTTTAAAATGAAAGCAATATGATCAATTTTTATCGAATTTAGAATATATTTGATTTAAATAAACAGCTGTTTTATCAATTTAAATTATCCTTGGTGGATATCTAACACTAGCTATCCTAGTACTTATAACTTATAGCTGTACTTAAACTAATGCTAGTCAAACTTATTATCATTTTCTGATGCACTGAATAAACTTGTAAATGACTATACAGATTTAATCATGTTTAGAAATAGGCCCAAAGACAGATCAAAACAGTTAACTGTAGTAGTAAAGGTAAATTTTTTGAGTGTTTGTCATTATAAAAACTAAATGTTAAATATTTTCACAAAAAAAAAAGCGGTGAGCCTCCACTGGGCACGGTACAGGGCCCTCTCGGCAGAGACCAGCTCACGCTCTAAGCGCGACTTCAGGTGGCCCTGTCTCCCCTGAAAAAAACAAAAAAAAAACATGGAATAGACCTATGTGTTATTTTTCTTTAAAATGAAAGCAATATGATCAATTTTTATCGAATTTAGAATATATTTGATTTAAATAAACAGCTGTTTTATCAATTTAAATTATCCTTGGTGGATATCTAACACTAGCTATCCTAGTACTTATAACTTATAGCTGTACTTAAACTAATGCTAGTCAAACTTATTATCATTTTCTGATGCACTGAATAACCTTGTAAATGACTATACAGATTTAATCATGTTTAGAAATAGGTCCAAAGACAGATCAAAACAGTTAACTGTAGTAGTAAAGGTAAATTTTTTGAGTGTTTGTCATTATAAAAACTAAATGTTAAATATTTTCACAAAAAAAAAAGCGGTGAGCCTCCACTGGGCACGGTACAGGGCCCTCTCGGCAGAGACCAGCTCACGCTCTAAGCGCGACTTCAGGTGGCCCTGTCTCCAAGCAGCCTCTCGCTGGCTCACCAAGCCACTATCCTCTCACACTCAACTCCGGCTTAACTGCTCTACCATCTACAAAAAAAATCAACAAATGTGTAAAGTATGTGTTAGATACCAACTAACAATTTAACATGTGTGAACTCAAGTCTTTAAATTAAGTGATAAAATTCCAAATTATATTTAATTAAGCAATGAGTAAAAGGAAATTATAAGACCAGTTTTAATAGTTTTTCGGATTATTAAAAATAATCGTACAGCAACCTGCTCAATCATAATATAACTCTTAGAAGAGAATCGAATAATTGATAAAATTAAAATACTAAGGGCTATTTTTTTTTAATTCATAAAAAGGAAATTTCAACATCCTGCCGACTGTGGATTCATCCAATGTCAATAATAATGAAATGTTAGTAATAATAGTGGGTACTTTTCTCTCCCATGCCTTACATGTCATTGTTTTCTCATCCGGCCACCACATTCGCTGATTGTCAGCATTATGCAGACAGGTGCGAATAAATAATAAAAGCCAAAAAAAAAAAAAAAATATATCCTTGCACATTAAAAAATCTTACAATAGAAAAAACGATTGCTTTTGAATGACGAATAATTAACAGACAATGAAAAAATTAATTAGAAAAATGACAAAGGTTATGAACTATATCTTTAAAACAAAAATAGTTTGACCACAAACATTTTTAGCGATCGAGCAAACATTTGAGAATTTCGATCTTATATAGAATTGATCCTAGCATGTTCAGGCATAAGGAAACCAGCTGCATATCTTCACGGTCTTGATTAAGGTGAGAAGGTCTCTCATCCAGCTCCTTCTCAGACGCTTACTTTCAGCCGAGGCCATCTCATCCGTCGTTGATAACTCTTTTTTTATGTCTCAGTATTTCAATATGAAAGCGTGAACAAAGTGTTCCTGTATAATGTTCGGTTGGACATTGGCTTTTAAAGTTTGGATTGGTATGTTGGTAGTTTTCGTGTGTTTTTCTTTCTGTTGCAATGATCTGTGAAGCTTCTATCCATAAGCATTCAACCATGTAAACAGCTGTGATCCTAGTGGCCGATTATTAAATTTTAAATTAATAAATTCTGGAAGTAATTGTCATTTTACAATAAAAATGTACGATAAATGTGATAGTAAAAAAAAATAAATATATTGTCTTGACCTGTCATGAGGAGAATCATTGGTAGCAATCAAATAATTCAATTGATTATGTAAGCGCCGATGCATATTTTTTATGTTAGGGTTAGTTATAATTATATAATTAACTAAATTGGATGGCTTCGCTGAATTTATAAGAGCGATGCTTGACACAATGGGTAGGCAGACCTGTATGATAAGAATGTCGTGCGGGTATGGTTTATCGCTGCGCCTGGGACCTCTCCTTGATTTTTGCGTTTTTGATTCCAAGAGGCAGATTTTTTTTTTTAGTTATTATTATTATTGAGATTGGATAAATCCACACAGACGGTAGAATTTTGATTTTCCGTTTTAATGAATTAAAAAAATATCACATAGTATTTTAATTTTGTCAATTATTCAATTTTCTTCTATGAGTTGCTATGAGGAGGCTTATAATTGAGGAGGTTGTTGTACGATTATGAGCCTTTTCTTTAAACAAATTAAAAGCTGTCTAATAAATCGAAAAGCATTCTGTTAACATTTTTTTTCTCCACCTTTCCTTCGCCTTTTGGCTTTACGGTGTTTTCCCGGACCAGGGGAGAGAGTGGGGGTTAATGCCGGGTATTATTAATGTTCCTGGTTCCAGGTTACAACAACTAAATATCAACCATCGCATACTAAATCTTTATTTTTATTTTGTTTTTATTTAAATTACACGGACTATATACAACTTTTTTTTCCCCTCCCATTCCTCGCCAAATATGCTTCACGGGGTTTCCTTGGTCAGGGGAGAGAGTAGGGAGAAACTATTCAATGAGTGAAACTGTACACAGCTGAGAAGAAGCTTTCTATAACGTGACTGAAAAGGATTTGGATGAGAGACGTCTCTTGAATCAATACCGGGAATATGTACTGCTGCTGCTAACATATAATTGTTTACTCCATTTTATTTGGTTTATTGCGACAGGCGTAAACCAATATCTGAAGTTTAAAAAAATATATGCATGGACTATCGATAAAAACAGAAATATGAAATGGAAATAGTTGTGTGTGCGGTAAGAACAAGTAGTTGTACAAGTGGTGTATCTTATTAATGTAACTTACAACTTCGTAGAAGGTTATAATGGACTTAAGATATGTGATAGTAAAAAAAATAATATATATATTATCTTGACCTATAGTGAGGAGAATCATAATCATGGACTGAAGATATGTTATGTGATTTCAACATCATGGAATGGCTGTATGTGGGCGGTGAGATGGATGGAAACTGACTATTCCTGTAATATAAGAAGCAAGGATACCGAAATTTTGTAATACTGAGAGAGAGATTTTAATTGAAATTAACAATTTTCTTTAATTTTAAAATTATTTGCATTAATAACAGTGGTAAGGACGTCATTTTGAAAATTTCCAATCTCCTCCTCTGAATCAAGACAGAAATGATGTTACTGGTGGGTGATATCTTGCCTCATATCTAAAAATGAGATACAACAGTGTAATCCCTCTCATTTGCTGATATTCACTTAATTTTCACAGGAACGAATGAAATTATAAACATAAAGAAAAAATATTCATTAAACACATTAAATAATTACAAGAGTGTAACTAATTAATTTATAACCAAATAGTATAAAAATACGATGACAATTCCTTGATTCCTTTAGGCTAGTCAGAGTGTTTGATTTAATTATTTTTTGCTAAGCCTTAGGCACTTTGAAAACCCAGAACAGGTGTTTTCTAAAAAAAGGAATTTCCTCTCCAATCGTACTACAGCGCTACGGGCAACAAAAAAATTACAAACAAACACACAGAGTCCCACCCCCAACACTTGATGTTTCTCAAAGGGCTTTTCTCACATCCGTTCTCTTTGATATTTACACTATTGAGGTGATTGACATCGAATACTACAAAGGAAACGTAACAGCCTTTGTGGACTTCGACAAATAAAAATAAAAGTGAAAGTAACCAGTAGTATTGATTACAAATAAAAAGTAACAATTAAAGTCATGTGAAAAAATAGAATAGCACTTATTCTCATATGAATTGACCATTTAGTGTCCCCGGTCCTAACATTCGTTTTTCAGATATTTTTTCAAATCCAAAAAATATTGTTGGTTATTTATTTTATAGTTCGCTATTAAAGCAATACGATGGTAACATTTAAATGAATCTAGGCATAAAAAAAAAAAACTAAATATCTCAATGTAAAGTTTGAAAATGTCACGAGTGTTACAGTCCCCAAGCTGGTTATGCTTAGTTCACCACATCCTGAAATGAACCCCTGATAATTGATTAAATTTGTATAATGAGGTATTACATTTTAATACGGTGGTTTTTCAAGGTATGAAGGTTATTTTTAGTTACCTGTAATACTTCGAATGTAAATCAGGAAAATGAATCTGTCCCTAAGGTCAGTAGGAAAATTTATGGCGAGTTTTGACGGCTGTTCTGGGCAACGCTGTTCTTTGAAAATGTTGGGAATGGCAATGATAATCTTTGTCGATAATACCGGCTATCAGTCGATGTGCAAACTTGGAGAAGAAAGTATCTAATAGGTAGCTATTTGATATCCTATGCAAAATCATGTATGTCACAAAAATTATAGGTCACGAGTGTTACGTTAATTGTACGTATCAGCGTTAATTTAAAAATGTGAATTATTCGTGCAAAAGATGTTGTTTGGGAACATTTATTCGAGGTCATCCTCTCATATATGTCCGACACTTGGTTTAGCTGAGGGAGATTTTCTTTGAAAATGTCACGAGTGTTACGTAACATTCGTGACGAAAAAATAATTGTGGGGAAATGTTGTTATTATTATGTTTTAATGCCTTCATGAATCATTTCTTTTGTATACCCATTTTAACAAGCTATAGAAAGGAGCAATAGAGATCAGAAAAAAATAGGCTAAGGGCATAATGAAAAATATATTCTTAATAAAAAAGAGATGTTGGCCAAGAGAAAGAAAATAAGCAAAATGACAGCTTGTTAAACTATTCTACTCTATAAATTCCAAAAACTACTCAGCTTGTGAAAATACTGCTCAGTCTTTGACTTTGACCTACGTGTAAAGCAGTGAACGAATTAATTATGGGTGAATCGTTGACACTGAACTGAGTAAAAATTCTGCAGCAAAATCATATATATTTCACGAGATGATCAATGAGCTGCAAATATCAGACGAAAAACCTAAGCCTTGACAGAACGACTTATTCATAGGTCAACTAGCGAGAAAGTACAGGCTACTAGGCTTGGTAAGTAGAGGTGTAGGAATAGACGCCAGCCTAGCAATTATTGTACGACAAAAGGAAAACAAGATTCAATGCCTTACAAACGAGTTTTTACTCCGTGACATTGAGTGACCTGAGTGGGTGAGAAAAAAAAAATAAAATAAACATTACAAAAAATAAATAAAATAAAACTACAGAAACGCTCCTCACTAAACTCATTTGAGTTGAAAAATACTAATACTGAACGAACTGACAAACTTTGTTTTCTTGAACATCTTATTGATAATATTCAGATCAAATTTTATTCCTAGGTTGAATTTTTCTTAACTCAAATTTCAATATCTAAAAAAGTTCAATGGTCAAATTAAATGAGAATCACCCTAATATCGCATGTATACAACATGGTTATGCAACACCAAAAACATGGTTACAAATTGAAATATATCAATTTTGAGTTAAGCATATTGTTGAATTAGTATGAAGAAAAGTACTTTGCCAGAATAAGTCACGATAGTATTAATAGCTTTGTTCGCTTAAGGTGCAATTTACTATATTATTTCATGAAACGGATGTTTGTGTTGCAGGTATTGGCTACTTTTGAGTTGCAGTTAGTACCACTGGTCCCAACTGCCCCCATTATAGACCATTTTCCTTAGTCGCTGTTTGAGAATAGCGTTGAAACTACAGATGTGATTATCCAAAAAAACAGGTTTTTAATTTCTAACCATCTCCTTGTCGACTTGCAATATTCTCTTGTCCCTTTGACTGTTTAAATAATTAATTACAAGTTTAAGTAGGAATAATTAGATGCATTTGAGAATCTAATAAATTTATGTTTACAAAGTATTACATCAAACATAGTCGTATTAGTAACACCATTTATAAAGAACGGTTTTTATCAGAAACGATTATGATCTTTGAGCTGTTGATTTTTTTTCACACCCAGAATATTAAAATAAGTATTAATAAAACGATAACATGTAAGGGAGTGAAATATTTATGATTTTTTACTATTTTATGCTATTATTACGAAATTAGGAAAAAAATATAACGGTCTTGGGCATTACAGTAGAACGAGATGCCGAGTTCGTGGATAGGTTTTAGGGTGGAGTCGAGGAAGAATTATTAATTGTTTACAGGTTTGTTCGAGTTCAACACACTGGTTGCTAACATATGTATTTATTTCAAATTATTACTGTTATTATACCCAATTGGATCTCTTTGCCATTCAAATGAGTGACATTTTTACTACCGTATTCCGGTTCTAACACGGTTTTTAGGAAAGGAAGAATTATTAATTTCTTACAGGTTTTCCGATTTTAACGAATTTTGATATTCTGTTTGTTAATATATGTATTCATCTAAAATTATTACTGTTAATATACCCAATTTGATCTCTTTATTATTCAAAAGAATGACATTTTTAGTAGCATATTTTGTAATAGACCCCTCGTACACAATAGTATTTTTTTTTACTCCGCATGTAGCGAGTATAATTGATGCTCATTCTCAGACTAGCAACCAAAGAAATAGACCCCGTAAACATATGTTAAAGGACCCTCTTTAAAGGTTGGAGTTAACGAGGACCTCTGAAGAACTAGTTAGCTCCGGTATAGAGACTATCTTTGAGGCATATTATTATCATCAAAGCGACATTTTATTTCCTTTCATTCCCTTCCGTCGTCTCTCTAGGAAAATAAATGTACGATATACTGAACATGCCAAAGCCACCCTCCAGCAAGATTAATCTGTCTTCAGAACTTTATCTCAAAAAGATGAGAAATCAAATAAAGCAGATACTTAAGTGATTTACATATCTGTATCATGAATGGATAAAGTACCATAGTGTATGGATATCAATATCATGATAAATACTTCCTATTACTTATCAACGCCAATAACAATTTGAAAGTCGTTCATTAAGCTCTATAACTAGCAAAAGAAAAAGAAAATTAACAGTGTTAAATTTATAGTGGAAATTTAATTCAATTAAAGAATGTGAATAGTTGTTTACCCCTAAGATACAGATATATTCTATACTAACTTAAGAAATAAATATTTATGTGATATCCTTTATTCAAATAAAAATAATAATACCAAGTGCGTTAAACTTACGAACAGTTCATATAACTATCAGTTAAGTTAAGTAAACACTTACTCAATTTTTGTTTAATTAACGGTGTTGATAAAAAATTATGAACCGAAAAATGTGTACGAAATGCAAAAGGCTGTTTTATGGACCGAAAAATTCGTTTTGCCTCCAACTTTATCCTGGTTTTTACTGGGGGTCCAGCCTATTTTTAAAATCGGATTAGACTATTAATAAAGTTGTTTGATATTTTCAAAATAGTTTTTTGTTAATAAATGTTTTTTAATAATTATCTGGCTTTCGGTGAAGTTATGTTCCTTGTGTTTAGCCAGCCTCTTGCCGGAACTCTATCAAGAAGCGATAATAAATCCCTTAGTCCTCAAATTGGTCCGCTTCCCTCGGGAGATACCACTGACTGATAAACCTTCGCCCCTCTCACGTTCGCTTGAGTTCATATTATTGCTCAGTTAAAAACTTTATTTTAGTTCAAATTTTTTGGACATATAAATAATAATTATGGAACAACTACATGAATATCTTTTGGTGTCTGATTAAGTGTAACGCATCTGTACAAGCTGACCTCCATTTCTATTATTGCATTGTTGTAGTGGAATAGTTTTATATTAGTAAAATCTTTACACTACTTGCAAGGAACTAATACTTACTAAGCGCAGAAGTTTTCTCAATGTAAGCAATCTGTAAGCAGTAATACCATCTATCAGGATGATTAGGAGATATTTCGCCTAAAAACTTTATAAAAACTGGTTTATGGAGAAAAACAGATATGCGTTGATAGAACTCCAGAAAGCCCCTTACTTTACACACTTTATTAAAATAAATAGATAACTATTTTTTAATTGAAGGAACCTCTTTCATATTCAGTTTTTTTTTTTTAAATATTTTATTTTCATCCGATGCTTCGGGTTTTGTACCTGTATACAAGGGAATATATCTTCATTACAATAGTTTGATTACTTTGCTACATATCAAGAATAGTTATAAGTACATGGAGTTAAATTCCTACTTTTTCTAGAACCATCGAAATATTCAATCTTTCTTTATGTTACAAAAAAATTTAATTAGGATGTGTTGGGTAACTTTCCTTCCTCATGTCTAAAATGTATATCTAATTTATTCCACTATACCATCACGTTCGCTAATGTTCGCTTAGCTTGACACGCGTGAATAAAAGTATGAGGATAAAAAAAGAATAGGATTTTTTTTATCTATACTAAAAATAAAATTTAAGAACATTTGGGTGGTTTCAGATTTATTCCATTGACACATGTCTAATCTCTTGTATTTCTGTCTGAACTTTGTTCTAATTCCCATTTATTCCTTTCACCCCTGTCTGCCTTATATTTATTTATTTTTATGCTTATGGTTTATTATTTTTCATGTATTTTACATGGTACTATACATTTTTAAAGAATATTAATGATTCGAGTGTAATAGTTATTTAAGTGTTTTATGAATTTGTTTTATAATTTATTGTTTTTTAAATGTTTTTAGGAACAAATGTATGTTGGATCGTGTTTAGAATTTTCGTGTTCTTAAAATTAAAAATATGGTTATTTTTTATCCTGACATCGTATGATTATAAGTGGTACCTTTAGAATGCCATTATCTTGAACGGATTTTGAGCGATTATGTATGAATAAGAAATAATCGAATGAAAACAAAATAGGACAAATATCATTCAGACCGTGCATTGAATGAACATTTTTTTTTAAAATCATGCCTATAATTAACTTCTAGAGTTTATCTATCAAGATCTAAATCAACCTATTTATTTTCTTTTATTGGCCTTGTTTCATCCCTGGGTTATTATACCATTGAATTTCTTTTATCTCTGAAGAAATACGCCGAAAGTGCCGGATATGATTACAGCAAAACAAAGATGATATTTACATATTTTTATATGTAATTTTATTTGTATTTAATTAGGGTTTTTTTTAGTCATTGGCACTAATAAGTTCACATATTATCACTCGTTCCTGTTTGGGTCGCAAATAAAGACCGAAGAAATGAAATTGGCTGAACAAGCTTGATAAATAAAAAATGACGGTTGTATTCTGATATGAGCAAGATTGAGTTATAAGGTGCATATCATATTCTTGAAAATGGCTAGAAGGAGCTGAAACATTGAAAGTAACGAAGAGTAATATAGGGTTCAGTTATTCACCACGTGTGGCCCAATAATTGAATTTGAAAAAACAATACATACTTGCTCTTATAATAATTGTTTATTACCATTATAATATTACTATAATGGTGAAACCTAGAAGAAGGTAATATTCTTTTAATTTGAGTAAATAATGGTAAAGTTTGAAAACATATTTTTATGTGGAATGAAAGTTTATTATTATTTTTTTTTTTTACTCTAAAATCTCAATCAGATCTTTGAATTTCATTATCAATTCTAATAGTTTAGTTATAGGCACATTACTGGTTATTTAAAATATATAGACTACAGTCGGGTTATTGATAAAATTAATGTATTGTCATTTATAAAAAAAGTGGAGGGAGGAGATTCATGATCAGCTTTTACCTCTTTATCCGATATCGAAGAATTTTTTTTTCTATTTATGGAAAGAATTAATACATTCTGCCGCAATCAATATTAGATTGAACATTAATGTTAGAGCTGTAAGGAATCATTCAAACAATAACTATTTACAAATGTACAAAAAGAAAAAAAAGAAAAAAAAAATTAATCATAATAACTAAAATGTAAACCTCGAAGAAGGAAGGGAAAAAGTAAAAGAAAATAAGAATCACAAAAATGAATAAACGAAATTAGAAAATTAAATTTCGTCCTCTAGTGTTTTTGTAGTACAAGAAGGTTTTTTTTCCACAAAAATATAATCATGGATAGGTTTTGGGTTGGGGATGGGAGGAGATAATTATTTATTTTCTATTTATTTCTCAGTTCTGAACGAATTTTCATCCTGAGCATCTAATTTACTTCGATATCTTTACCAAACAAATGAGTGGCATTTTTACTACCATATTGCGGGTATAACTCGATTTTTTCAACAATCTCAGGTAGATCTTCTGAGGCCCTGAGTTATGATAGTAAAATCTTGTAAGATTTACGGAGGTAGTATGTTGCATTGTATTATACTGTCACGTAATGAATACATTTTCAACATAATCCAAGTGAAGATTTTCATATAAGCTAATATGAATCCTAATGGTACACATGCATCCTTGGGGTACCTTTGTATCTAAGTTTATTGAATAACTTACTCTGAATTAATTTAAAAATAATTTTTAATCCCCTAAGGACGTCTTCAATGTTATATCTGGTCGCAGTAGGCCATGTCTATTTTTACTATATCATAAATATTAATGAAATCCGTTGGACAAATTGGATCTGTTTTACCAGCTCTTCAGTTTGACATTTATTGCAGGGCGTTTAGGTTTAGGTTTAACGACAAAATTAACTATTATTAAGACACCTTTTTATTTAAAGATAATTTTTATATTATTCCATCGTGAGTAAATAATTATATATGAATTAACTGATATAATATAAGGAGGACAATATTACTGTAATGAATTAGTGAACTGAAATAAAAAAAGCATGTGCTTTAATTAGTGAAGAAAATAGGCAATATTTAAAACATGAACCTTTTGAGAAGGTTATAAAAAAAATTGATAAGACGACTAATTAAGAAAACAAAATATGTTGTTATTGTGAATATTATTATTTGTGTTGTACGGTGAGTACTGCAGTTATTTCTAATTTAATAAATTATTTGTTCGTTGTCTAAATCACTTATCTATTGTGTTTTCTATCTATTTGTCAAACTACTATCGGTTTAAGGTAAAGATAGGGTAATGAAGAGATGGTAGAGCTACGGGTCAAGTTGCAATACTACTGTTTTAAATTTATAATTAAAAAAAATGTAATTATTTAAAAAAGTTTTCCTTTTCCTGCCATATCAGCGGTATTGAATATTTAAAGCTTTAATTTCAATAACTATCTTTCTTGTCTTTAGCAACAAGAAAATAATAGAGAGACATTTTAAAAATACTTATGTAGCGTATTTCATTTTACCCCTTGATTATCAGAGCATAAATTTCTCCCTTTACCTGCCAAGAAATACTACCCTTTGTGTAATGAGTTGCCCGGATACTTACCACGGAAGGGCGGAGCGTTCCTGTGCCACTTACGAAAAGAAAACTTTATGAACAATCTATTTTGGGCTTTATATAGGGCTTGGTCTAGCCTTCTCTTGATTCCACAACTGCTTTTGTTGTCGTTCGCATGATATTGGATCTGTAAAGAGAATAGGTTTAAATCGAATAATATCGAGAATCAAAAAATTTTCTTATCTGTTGTCATTTCACAACACTGTTTTAATTTCTGATGTCATTGTTTGCACGTAGTATTTTTTATGATTTTTACAGGGTTTTGAACCATCCAATTTCATTAAGTTTCCCTTAGCTCAAGGCCAGATAAAGATTTCCATTTCAATGTGACTTACCTATAGGGTTTATGGATTTTAGTAATAATATCAGGCATTGTTTTATTTTAAATAATTTTAATGGAGAAATCAAGCAGTCGAAATCGACTGTCAATTATTCATAGGAGACATAATTCTATAGGTTTTCAATACATAATTGATCGGCACCTGTCAAAAAGTTGCTTTCCATCAGCAAATTAGATGGCAAAAGTGGAAATAAATAATGATATTTTAGACATTGGGATAAAAACTACTCACCATCACCGTTTCCTAACTTGATTAAATCGCCGTGTTTGTTTGATATATGTGATCTCTGTTTTTTTTTTTATTATTGTGTAATATTGTTTATAAAATTTTTTACTGCATCTATTCGTAGATTCTTAAAAACACCATAGCATTCCAGGTATTAAAATCAATTCATATTATTAAAAAACATTGTAATTATCTTATCCAAATATTCAAGTCATTACTTTACTGCAGAGTTGTTGTTTTTTCAAAAAAAAAAAAAAAAATATATATATATATATATATATATATATATATATATATATATATATATAAAGATGAAATTCTATTTGTTCTTTATAGAAATCCATTACGTTTCTCCTAAATTCTTCAAATTTAGATCAGTGATTCTTTCATACCAGGTGCGAACACCTTTCCATATTAAAACTTCAGCCAATCTCTGGGTAAATTCCTTATTGTTATAAAAATCGTTATGATCTCGCTTCACATTGGTTTTTTTTACGAATTCTACCTTTTGAGTCGAAAAAAGTATCATTTTATAGATTTTGAAGAGGCCAGCAAGGCCCGGTATGTCAGTTCCTCCGGAACGGACTCTGGTCCACGTTCTAAGGCTGAACTCAATAAGTTCACCTAAAGACCTAATTATATATGCCCCAGAGGGTAAAACTAAAGATATTTTAAATCCGAAAGCTTTAGAATAATAATCTATTAGTGCTATTTTTGTCGTATTTTTTTTTTATATAGAATTTTTCACGTTTATTAGAAAAATTAAATTCCCCGGGTGAAACCGGGATATATAGCCTGTTAATAATGAACCACAAGTTTCTTCAAAAGCGAAACATAAAACACTTTAATTTTTAATTTTATGTATTATTTTAATATTATTGATACTCGAAATGTATACCGTGTCGTCAAAACTTTCTGTTAAAGAAGAAAAAAAAAAGTCCAACTGAAAGAACAGTTGTGACATTATCCGAAGTTGTCAGTCAACTGACGTTCGTTATTTCTAAAATTTATCAAAATGAGATACTTTCTAATAGTCTTCTAATAGTGTGTGTGCGTGCTAATCTAATTTTATACAGGGGCTTTCATTTAATAATTATCAAATTTGAATCCAATAAGCAAATTATAAATTCCCGATAAATGAATATTAAATGATTCGCCAATGGAATCCTTGTTATAGGGTGCGGTTGGGTGAGACCAGATATTCAAGAATTCATGTTAGTAGATCGATAATATTAGGAGGTTTTTGGGAATTATAGGAGCATGGTACCTAGATAGCACTGCCAGTATTTTGCAGAAAAATAGCAAACCAGTTAATACGTTTATGATTTCTCACACTTTTTTGTATTACAGTACCAATTTTATTTCTTAATATACATGTTGGTGATAATTGAATGAGATTAGTACGTGGTAGTGTCTAGGAACTCGTAACTTGAATTATAAGAAATTTATTGAAGATATCTTATTTTCAGCTAGTTTTTAGCAGTTTGAGATTAAAATTCGTTAGCCGTATGTCGTTAGAGACGCAGAGAGATTTTTGTTCTTCTAGGAACACAACCGCTTGGAAGGGGATGCCGAACCTCACATTTCTGCAAACCGTGATCTCCATGGTGCAGCGGTAGGCTGCCCATGTCCAATCCCAATGAGACCAAATGGCAGTGTCTTCAAACATCGCGCCAGCTAGCCCAGGGACAAATTAGTGTAGTTTAGATATATGTACAAATTAGTCAAGTAGTGCCTGCGCAGAGTCAGCAGGCTCATGAGGATCTGATATCTCTTTCCCCGAAGAAATCCATGGACCGAACATCGAGGCGGATTATAATATCCTACTAAACCTCATAACGATTGGTTATATATAATATATTTATATTTTATCACTATTATAAAACTTCCTTTTTCTGAAGTAGTAGGAGCTGTATTGATTTGTTTTAATCTTAGAAGTTTTATTAGGACTAATGACTGAGCCATTACATTGACTAAGTGAGAGCATTCGCTCTGGCCATTGAATCCTCAACGAAGGCAAATGAGGCCCCCGATCTTCTTAAAGGTCTCCTTTCCAAGATTTATGATCGGAGTTTTTTGTTTGTTTGTTCATTTAACTTTATTTCACATTAGGGTGTTTAATTAGAAAACTTTTGATCTAATTATAGTCAATTAATTTTAGCTACTTACATGAGTTGAAACTACATTTTTTGTAAGCATTAAGTATAATTGGATAATATTTTTATTTTATTTTTTTATGCTATTGTTTACACAATTGAATAAATCTTATCTTTCAACTAACAAAAAAATGTGTTGTATTCTTACAAAAATCTTTCATAAAACAGTAAAAAATAAGCATAATGACAGTATGCAGCCTACATTGCAGATAAGGAAATAAAATACATCAGTAAACCTTGTAGATCATAATATTTCGTTTAAGATATTTACTCCTCGTAGCAGCCAGTCTTAGCGGAACAATTTGAAATAACAATATTTCGAATGCTGACTGGAACGATTACTTTCTATTCTAAGCAGTATTCCTGAATATTATAAAATTTAGTTATTGTAGTAATTTTACGATGCTATTATTACTATATTAATGTTAATTCAAATATTTAAATTTAAATACTCGAAATTAAAGTAAATTTTATCCACATTTCTAAATCAGCGGTTGCTTTGTAATTTATTACGTTATTAATTCCCTACCTATTAGAGGCGGAAGTTCATTTACATATATATAAAAAAAAAGAATTTTAAACATACAAACTTTCGTACCCTTGGCCCACCGAACAATACTTCAAATAACAGACACCTGCCATTTCGACGGACATACGAAGATATTAATCACACCCGTTTTGCGCTTGAAACTGTACCATAGACTGTTATTTTTTTTCTACATATTTTTTTATTCCAATTTTTTCATTCAAAAATATTTGTTTAAATAGTTCTATTGTATCCATCTCTTATCCTTATATTTCCCGAAATCCACGCTAATATTTCCTTAGAAGATTTTTTGAAATTCGAACATTTAATTTTTATTTCATTTAATAATGGATAGTAAGATAAAGAATCACCGGCCGTGGAAAAACCTTGATTTAGTTCGAGCAAAACCTCTGAATATTGACTAGCCTATCTTAAAACTTCTTAATTATTTATTTTATAATTATACATATTCCGTCCTTGTCAAATTCATAAATGTTGTTTAATACTACTTCACTGAAATCAAAGTATTTTTGTTCTGTTTACATCAAAAGGTAATGGTTTATGCCCTAAGTCTTAGCGAAAGATATTTATTATAGATTTTTATGGTTCATTAGTAGATCTTACTTATAAGTAAAAAACAAAACAAAAAACAATCGACTCCAAACTCTGTGCTAGATAAGTTTTCTATTTATCAGTCTCTAAATCGCAGGTTCAATTTCTTAATGACAAAGGTTCAACAGCCTCTGCTTTAAGACTACACTAGCAGAGATGGACTGATAAGTATGGAACATGCAAAACCACTATGAAAAGGTTAAGAACATTCTTACTTCAGTGTTATGGGAAATGGTCAGTCTCAAACAACCGGTTTGAATATCGATATTTATATAGTTTGAATATTAAACTATTAAACATTTACAATAAATTGTAATTTATGAAACTTAATACAATTGTAATCAAAATGTAAGTATAAATTGTAGCCGTAATAAAAATAAATTTTCATCATATTATGAATCATAATCATAAAAATGTTTTAATTTATACTATATTATCGAATTAGAATTAAATTATAGGACAATTTTTACCGGTTTGATTTCTTTGGTTAGTCCAGAAAGGTCACTTACCTATTTTTCATATTTTGCTTAATGTTTTCTCTTTATTATTCGCACCCTCAGCATATCATACATCAGAGCATCCTTATCTATCAAAGTAGTGCAGAGGTTTTGAAACAAAAGATATTGATGCTGAGATTGAAAAAACGAACTTTGAGCCAAGATTAAAAACAAAACTTTCATATATGATGATTAATAGTCATAAAGTGTATAAACTCAGATGATCCGTGTTGGGATCGAAACGTTGGCTTTTCAAAATAAAAAATGCTTAACTGAAATCCTGACTATCAATCCTATCTTAAAGAAAAACAGTTGGCTATCAAACACCCCCAAAACGTTCATAAATTTTATAATTAGGTACTTCATACGAAATTGTTTTGTTTTTCAAATCAATAGCCCTCTACGCATGGCATGCATTATTATTCCGTTATGAAAATATCAGATCAATAAATGATGTTTTATTGTATATGCGTTAAACATTATAGTGGACACATAAAATGAAATTAACTAAATTTTAGAAATAGCTTAGAGTAGTCTCGATTTTTTAAAATTACCTTTATTATATCAAATTTATTTTATTGTTTTTAACGTTTCTTTAATAAGAAAAAAAATTAAAGGTATTAGTCATTTTACCTGGAGCTTTAACATGTTTAATGCTTTAATACAAGCGAAACGTTAAACAACAATAAAACGCATTTGAATGAATAAAGGGTAATTAAAAATATCGAGACTAATCTAAGCTATTTCTAAAACCTAATTCATCTATTGTAGTCTATAAATTTCCTCATAACTCGAAGATTATGATCAGTAAAAATTTTTATAGGATATAGAATTAAATCCAAATTATCAATTCGCATGAGTCTGTATCGATGTTTCGTGTTTAGATGTATTTTTTATTTTATTTTTTTTGTTTATAGAAAACAAAGAAGAAATATTTTTGTTTCGTGCGAGGCAAGGTTTGATTAAAAAAATCAGGTTGTTGTCTTTCATTCTTAATGAGATCATGAAAAGCGATTGAAATGAGAAAAAAAATCTATTTATAGATTTTTATATATTTTATATAGGTCCATTCTCTCAAAAACGGCAAATTCGTGTCCCGAGGGTTTTTGTGGATCGTATCTTGGATTTCTGACCAAGAAAAAATTTGAAATATATTCGTTCTAATCTTTTCTTAATAGCCCACGGAATTTTTTTGATAAATTTCAAATTCAAGTATGTGAAATTTAAACTTAAATACTCTATTATTCATTCCTTCAACATGTCCCAAGCCGAACCGCAAAGTTTTGAAAGGCCGATACCGCTTTCATGTGAGAAAATCAAAACTGGAAATTTGCACATCTCCTTATTTCGACCATAGGTTGACACGAAACGATAAATTTACGATTGTATAATTATGGTAACTATGATAAAAACCATGAAATACGCACGTCCCAGAGTTTTTAGTTCATTCCCTCAACTTTTATGTTTGAGCATCCAGCCCGGTTAGCATTAGCTGGAGGGGAACTCTCTGGTAGGGGTATTGTGGTGGGGGATGTTTTAGAACGCGTGGGCACCGCTTACCACGTGCTCAGTTGCCGACATAGCTCGATGTGATGATAGTTCGGTTTGTGAACGAGTGCGACTGTTTTTGGACCTTCATTCCTTCAACATCCCTACACTGCTAAGTTCCAGATTTTGTCCATTTTTTTTCTTTTCAAAAGCTTAAAAAAGAGGTAAAGAAATGCATGCAAGTCTTGTTATTTTAGCAAAACGTGTTTTAAATTAGAAAAAAACAAGATAACGTGAGAATCTTCATTCCCTCAACTTTCATTCCCTCAATACAAGAATTTGGGGGAATGAATTCATTGTTGGTGGAATGAAACCACACTTACCTTGCCCCTATAAAACGTAAACTTCTACTCTTAAAAACTTACTAATTAAGAGAGATTGGATAGGTATAGAAATTGCAACTTTGTATTTTTTTAAATTAAAACTTTGAACATTTACAATATGCACTTACATTGGCAACAAATGGGAATTGACGGAAATAATATAGGTATTTGTTAGTTTTTAAAAATTTTGATATATAGTTTAGTAAGCATGATCTATCTTTAACAGGTGTACCTGACGCGATTAATATGGCACCCACTCAAAAATCAGCCAACAAAAGAAAAAACACAGTCCTGGGCATGGACAGGAAGGAATATGATAGGTTACGCTATCAAAAAATGAAGGATGATCCTGAAAAAGCCTTGATGCTCAAGGAGAAAGAACGCGAAAAATATAAGAGGAAGAAAGAAAAAGGGCAAGTTAAGAGCATTACCGAAATGTCCGAGCGAAACAAACGAACTAAAATGAAGCAATGGCGACGAAATTCGTTGCCCTACTTACAGCGAAAACGACAGGGCAACAGTGCGTTTCAAAACCTCCCTGATACACCCAAATTAAAAAATATTTCCCCCCACCAGGCATCTTCCGGAAGAAAGAAAGTCAATAGAGATCGATGTAAACTATTCAGAGAGAATGTAAAGCTGAAATATGAGAACAGAGTTTTTAAGAGGAGGATTGAAAAATTGCGGAAGAAAGTATACAGATTTAAAAACAAAAAAAATGATCTTTTAACATCTCCTCGAGTAATAGTAAAGAAGCTCATGGCGGAGAATAACAAGGATGTGATAAAAAAGCGATTGCTATTTGGTGAAGTTTTGCAAAAACAATTATCAAACTCCATGAAACAAGTGAAAGGGGCAAAAACAAGGCGCTATGTAGCTAATATATTGTTTGGCGACAGAAAGTTGGTAAGGAAATATAACTTGTTACATAAATGTAACTTTCTGTCATCAAGAATACTGAGACGTCCCATCAAACACAAATTCAATAACCACATGCAGAACCGCATCTCGAGAAAAATTTCATGTGCAGTCATAAGTGATGTACGAAAGTTTTTTGAGGATGAGGAGAACAGTCGCTGTTGCCCTGGCAAGAAAGACTGCATTACCAGAAAAGGAGTCAAAATGCAGAAGAGAATGCTATTAGCTGATCTAATCGATTTACATAAAAAAATTAATGCCTCCTCTCCCTATAAGCTAAGTCTGACATCATTTTGCCGCCTGAGGCCTTTTTGGATTCTTAAGCCTAATCTCTCAAGGAGGGAAACGTGTCAATGCCAAATTCACGAAAACTTCAATTTCCTGTTAAAAGGGCTGCATAAAGCAAAAGTGATAATGAGTAGCACAACAAAAAGTTTGATAGCAGAGTTGTGTTGTGTCCCTCACACTGAAAAATGCTTAAGAAGATCATGTACTTTGTGCAGAACTAAATCCATTTGTTTCTCCCAAAACCTGGATGAGTCAATAAAGATTGTTTATGATGAATGGACTAGAAAAAAAGTAGTTTACGTAGATCCAAGAACAAAAACCGAAAAAATCACGTTTCGAGTAATAAGGCAATTAGTAGAAAAACCATTAGGCGAGATAATAAACAATTTTTCAAAAAGAATCTTAAATAAATTTCTTGAACACGAAGGCAACATAATGCATCAGCATGCTGCAATAAGGTTCCTGAAGACAACACTATCCGAAGGTGAATTAATAATTCACTGCGATTTCAGCGAAAATTATAATTTGAAATATAGCACGGAAATACAAGCTATGCATTTTGGGGGAACTAGTAACTTCAAGTTTACTTTCAAGAATATACCTGATTAAAATGGTTAAAAATCATGCCTTACGTGCAATTAATAAATGTGAACTTTGTACAAATTTAATATTAAAACGTGTTTAATAATATTTTGACCTTTGTATTGTGGGAAACCAATATTTTGAATAAAAATATTTTAATTTAACAATTGTATATTCATTCCCTCAAACACAAATCATTCCCTTAAGCTCAAATCATTCCCTTAAACTCAAATCATTCCCTCAATTGTTGCAGTTCATTCCCTCAAAACCTGAATTCGTAATTAATTTTTAATTCTGTAATTAAATAATTTTGTGTACACTAAATGGTCAGGAAGTATTAGGAATATGGCAAAGAGTCCCTCTGTACTTTTAAAGGGAGAAATTCGAAAAATTATTTCATATACTTTTGGTCACAAAGATTTGCCGTTTTTCGGAGAATGGCCCATAACTATATAAAAAGTTAATTTATGTTGAACGAATTATCATTTTTATTGGATCTATAATATTATTATAAAAATCTAGTGAAGGCACAAATTTAAGAAAAAGATGATCAAGGAATGTTTAGACGGACGGACTTTGTACATGTGATCCAAAACTAAATATTCTTAAATGGTTTTATAAGAAATATTATCGATGATACTTTCAATAATACGTTATCAGGAAATACTGATAAGTTATCTTTTTACATCATCAGGCATATATTGAATAAACAATAAATTTAATATTATTTATTAAATTAATCGACTGAATTGAATTTTAGAAGGAAGAATCAGAAGATATACGGGACTGTCAAAAAGTTGTAGAATTATTCAATTCTACTGTTTCATTATAATACCAGGTATTATCGTTACCCTGAATTGAATCGTAAACGTACCGAAGTAAAACGACAATCATTTCCAGTTGTTAAATGCAATGAAAAGTTACGACTGGAACAAAACGTTTTATTCGAACAGAGCCGGTTGGCTTCGTAACCGCACACAGGATACTTTTCTCTGGCTTTGAGTAAATATTTACTTTCTATGCGCTGCGGTTTGTTTCGTGCGAGGTATCCACTTTTCTATCCCCGGATTCTATCTATTTTTTATTCTTTTATGGATTTCATATAGATTTTTTACACCTTCAGTTGTACAGTTACTATTTATAGAAATGAATATTTTTAGTTTTCGTCCTATTATAAGTGTATTCGTCCCTAATAAGTATTAATTTGATATTTATTTTTACTTTGTTTAAATAAAAAGATATCTTTCCGTTGATTCCAATTTAATTTTTTTATATTCCATACAAAAAATAAATTCACAAATTAGCATCGTTCGTCGGCAAACATCACCCTTATCCATTCAAATAAATATTCCATACAAATAAATATGAACAGAACGTATTATTTATGCAAAATGAATTATTATATAAAATTAAAATTACCTAATTTCTTGTGCAAAATGTTTAAATTTTCGGGAGTGATAGCATGCGTTATTTTCGCATGCGTTATCCATCGACCTTTTCCCTCAGTGTGTGACGACCGCCCGATACACGTGATGAATGGAGCGTCGCAGCTTGCCCGGCCTAATGGCTCTTACATGTGCCAAATACTAAACTGAATAAGGCTTTAATCATACCATCATTTATTGGAATATCGATTTGTTTTATGATACCTGTTTTCTCTTAATCCATATTAAAATGCTAATAATATAATATCTACTACTTTTATTTTTTTTTGCTGACAATAATACTAAGTGATTATATGATCCTGAACCACTAATTTGTCATGTTTCTTGGCCTTCCTCAACACGACTTTTATAAGTCTGACACATATAGGCTAGATTTAACATTATAAATTTGTACCAGTTCTAAGAGTGTTTAAGGAAAGAAAATATGGTTATTAACTAAGGCTCATTTTATTACAGCCCTAAAATTCGATTCTCTCTTCGATCCTTTTTGAAGATTACATTTTCAATCAGTCTAAGCATATTAAGAAAATTATTTGGCGTGTTCGTTTTTATCCTTCATTCCGTTGCCGCTATTCATCATCTACGATTTTTATTTTATTTATTTATTGTTTTGAAAGATCATTATATATATTATTTCTCAAGGTATATTTTTGTCCGTACGTGATAACTTCCTTAGTAATTCATCAAATTTCATGAATGAAGCATCATTCTAAAGCTTTCCTCAACCGCTACACAGGAAAAATATACAAATCACTCACTTAGCCTTAGATTGTGAGTTATAAGCACAAAACCCCAGTTTTTGCGAAAAAATGGTCGTAGAAGTTTTCTAAATGGTGTGAATCTTTTCAGGTTTTCAAGGAGAACATTTTCGGTCATACATATTTTTTCGATTGATCCATTTTTTTGCAAGTCGTAAGTGAAAAACTGCCATTCTCAGCGAAAATGGTTGCAGGGCTTTTCGAAGGTGTAATTTTTTCAGTAATAGAGACGAACATTTTTGGTTACGATTTATACAATTAAATGTTCCGGTTGTCGCCGTCGTTTCGAAGTTACAAGCAAAAACATGCGATTTCATTCAATAGAATCAGCGCACTCGCTTTTCGCGAAACCGATATGTGTATTTAAGTACAGGATTGTACTCGCCTATTGTACTAAGTATTCCGTCTTATAACCCGATAACAAAGGAAAGAAATTTAGGAGTTTCGAAAAATAAATAATCTACAATTTAAACTCATCATCTTTACTTTAACCCTCACCTATGCCTATGATGCACTAAATATGCACTAAGCGATACTACATATACGATGAGTACTTCAATTAAGTGCGATTTAAGTTGGTTACAGTGCGAACGCTTGGCGCGGGTCAGCTAGTCTAGTACCTATTTTTATGTATCTTTTTTTTTCTTACCAAGTAAAATTAACCCATCTATGATCTTTTAAATCTAAAATACTTTTTTTTTTTTTTTTTTTTTTTTTTTTTTTTTGTGTGTCTTGTTCATTATTATTTGAATCCAAAAAAATAGATAGATAAAAAAATATACCGGATTCTTAACTAAAAGCATTACGTTCTAAAAGCATTCCAAGCTGAATTAGTATTTACTGATTTAAAAAAATATTTTATATGTAGTGTATTATTATACTTATACGTTTAACACGTATTACACTGATACGCCCAATACTCCTTTAAAGCTCTGAAACATGGAAAATTCCAAAAAAGAGCGAACAGGATCTCCAAACATTCCAAAGTTAGTGCTCCGTCGGATATTGGGAGGAAAGAGAGTTGGAAGTGAGTGGAGGAGAAGGAGCGACCAGGAACTTATAGATATCTATCGAGAACCTGATATTACACAAATTCTTTGCGCTTGTAGACTGCAATTTGCTTGTCCAATTGGGAAGCGACGAGATGCTTAGGAAGCTGCTGATAGAACAACTATTCGGTAGAGGGTATGATGGTGTGCATAACGATCACCGAACTATCAGTGACTGGAAGGTGGCTGTCATAGATAGAAACGTTTGGAGGAAGCTGATTGAGAAGGCCACGACTCGTCACTGAGTTTTAGCGTTACACTAATAATATTATTAACCCTTTGCACTCGGCGCCGTTTCTTATTCGCGAAAACGTACACCCTGAAAACGTAATATTATGCAGTAAAATTTTAGAACCAAGTAAGAAATTGTAATGAAATTTAGGTTATATGTATTTGTGAAGAACACATAGTTACAAAAAAATTTAATTTTATATTTTTCTATAATTTTATATTTATTTCAATTTTTTTATTTTTTTATAAGTTATAATAAAGATTAACGTACTATAAATAGATAAAAGATTATAATTATAATATTATAATACATAAAATATAGCCGATGTTAAAAGATTAACGCACTATAAAAATAATGAAAAACACCGCGAGCTGCGACCGTTATTTATCACCAAAAGCGAAATATCCTATAAATAGTTTTTACGATTTGTTTATGTCTTTATATGTTAAAAACTGAAAATTATTTGCATTGTCTCCGTAGCGGAGCCCTCGAGTATGAAGACAAATTTACAATGGCTCCGCTCGAGTGCAAAGGGTTAAACTTATAAAAATTTTGTTTTTACTCTTGGCTCTTAATTCGCTGTTTACTTATTTTCTAGGACGACCAAATAATTTATATATAGAGTTTAGCAACTCATCTTCCAACACTTTCTGTACTGTTATTAAAATGTCATACAGATGACGTTTCGGCGTTCTTTCTCCATTCTCAAAGCCTCTCTTAAAATTCTCAATCACATGATTCTACGTCCTGATATTAAACTTCTCATGTGCTTCGAGATCAACTTTCTATTCGTACTTTTATAATAATTATACATTACCTTAGCTATACATTATACATTTAACAACAATTTCTTAAATGAGTAGTTAGCTAGGTTCATCATGTATGTAGTGCTATTGAATTATTAATAATTAACAAAAATTATACAAAAAAGATATATTTATTTACCTAATTACCTAAACATAATAACATCAGACTTCTGTATATCAACCAGTACCTCATAAACTTTAGGCGGTATCTTCAACAACTCAAGAAAATAATCACTATATAGATGTCCAAACTATAAAATTCGAGCGCTTCTTATTTTGATTCCTGAGTACTATTTTTAAAAAGAAAAAATTCATTGTATTTACCCGGAAACATTTGTCTGTGACCAATGGATCTGGATGTTCATGGTTACTGACAATAAAGTAATGACTTTATCGCCTCTAAAGTTGCCTTTTTAATAACTCTTCTTTAATTGCATAGCTGAGGGTACTCGTAATTCACGCTGATAGGAATGTTGAACCATTAATTAAGAAAAAACGGATGCCCTTTGGATGAATCATTTTTATGATTATTTTTATTATCTAGAGGTTAGATGAAACATGGATTAATGTTTTTATTATTCTATTTTTAACCAACAATGTAGTCTTGCATTCAGATCAAGCGACTAGCGCTTGGTAACCAATAAATTCGATTATAATTTGCCTATGTTAAAAATAAAAATTAGTTTGATAAAATCTTTACATTTTAAAATTTTTGTGGAGAAAGTTTTGGTTTGAAAATGTTTTCTTTTACATATTTTCTTTACGATTTTTTAACTTGAAGCATTGTAATACCTACAATTTAAAAAGAGCTCTTTCAAATTTTAACTATAATTGAATATTCTAATTATGGAATATTTAAGCTCTTTCATCAAATTTTTACAGCTCGGAGCAAAATAAAAATAAAATATTTATTAAAAATTTTGGATTATGTGAATTGAACGTGAAACAAAATCATAAGTTTTTGTTTGTTGCATTGAAAAGAGTTATACAATTTTTGTTGGAACATTTACATAACTAGTTTAGTACATGTTTTTGATCTTTCGAGAATATCCTATGCTATTCTAGAATGTTCGATGTTGGACTAAATATAAGAAGCAATGGACGAGAGGCTAATTCTTTCTCTGTAGGTACATCGAGGCATATGATTTCTTTTGTGTTACTTTATTGTCACTAGTAGTTAATGTTCGTATAAATATTTTTTGTTGTTGAATAATTTTAGTTTTTAATTGTTTCATTAATTGTAATTGAGTTTAAATTGTTTAATTAATTGTAATTTTGAATTGTTGTTAATAATTTGAGTTTTTATTGCTTTTTTTGGTGTTGTGAACTATAAGTTTTCATAAATAAAAATTATTTAACCCCACATTAGTATTTTAATATATTTCTTTTCAGAGTTATTCAGATTCAATATCATTTCAATGAGGAAATTAGGTGTATTTCGAAATTTGTTAAAAAAACAGATTAAGAATAAATAAAAAAAGTCTTAATTGCGAATTGTTAAACTTTCTTTATTCACTGATTTATGTAGTATATAATACAGCTGTTTCAAAAAAACCCTATAATTAAATACTTAATATTTTTTTTTTTTTTTTTTTTTTTGACTTTCATAATTGATTCGCACCTGTCAGCAAGGTGCTGACAATCAGCGAATGAGATGACGGTAGTGGGAAATGATGACATGTCAGGCATGGGGGAGGAAAGCACCCAACAGCACCCCCTTCCTGGCTTGATTCAATTACCTTGGCTGTCTAAGAGAGCAGATCTTTCATCCAGCGCCTTTTTAGTCTTCTCGTATCCATCCGTACTTCAGCCATATTACTGATTAGACTATTAGGGTGTCCGTTTAAATTATTAAAAACTCTTTTGTATAGCTTCGTTATGTGCTGATCGACTGTTGGTATACGGAGGTCTGTATGTAAAGTTTTGTTAGTCACGTACCAAGGTGATTTTGTAATAAGTCGTAACACTTTTGACTGAAAAGTTTTTGTAAGTGAGTCTTTTTAGCAATGCCGAATATTTGAGAGGAATATGTCCATATGGGCTTCAGTAAGTAAGTGTACGTATTTACTTTTTGTTTCAGTTTCAGTTTTGATAATTTAGAAAGTAGCGGGTAGAGAGTTTGAGTCTTTTGTCAAGAGTCCTTTTTTTCATTTTGCATGTGGGCCCCATGTCATCCTTCTGTCGAAAAGGAGTCCTAGATAGTGTAATGAGTCCGTCTGTGGAATTTGGTTGTTGTCAATATGAACAGGGGGGGCAGGTTTGTTTCCTAAGAGTGAATGTGATGTGTTTTGATTTGTCATGATTGAGTTTAATTTTCCATAATTGAAACCAGTCGTGTAATTTGTATAAGTGATGTTGTAATGTCAATGAAGCCTGTGTTGGGTCCTGATGTTTCGTGATAATTGCAGTATCATCAGCGTAAGTTGCAACCGGCTTTTGCGCACCCACGACTTCGAAGACGGTCGTACCTGGCCGAACGACCTACACAAAAATTTAGCGTAAGTTGCAGTCAATGTCTCGTTGTTAATAGGTATGTCGTGCGTGTAAATGATGTAGAGTAGAGGTGCTAGTATTGAGCCTTGGGGTACTCCCGCCAAGACTGGATAAATTGAAGAAATTTCCGAACCCTGCCGGACGGAGAAAAATCTATCGAAGAGGATTTCGAAAGACTTAATATTAAATTGAAATATAAATTTCACCTTTTTAATCTGTAAGGTAAACAGTGTAAGTGAACCATAGTTTTATCTTTACCATTTCTAATTCAAAACGTTTATCGTTATTTTTTTACAATTTATTTAGTATAAAATAGAAAAAAAAAAAAATTCATTCTAGGACGTAGTCCAGATTTAGAGGCCTTGCTATATTTACATAAAAGAATAAATAATAAGTTTGTAATTTTTATACTCCTCTCGGTACCGGTATAAAAAATACTTTATAAATCGAAAATTTGAAAAAAAGCTAAGAATTATAAAGTTTTGTTTTAATAAGTTCATTCTATAGTCAAAAATGTAATCAGAACTTAAAAAATAATTGCCACTTTTAAAAGATTAAAACCGCAGGAAAATAATTATTTTGTTTCCGAGACCGTTATTGATTAAATATATTACTAAAAACAGAAATTTCAATTCACCACTGCTGTGTATACTGAAGAGCATTCAATGAATTATGAACCACGATCAATCAATGGTAAAACATGATCATCACTATAGATTAATTATATTTATTACTGCGTTTTTTATGTTGTAACATCCCCCAGAGTATAAAGTCATGTCTATACCAGATGATAAAATCTGATTTTTATCTAGAAATTCATTAATTTTGTTGTACTCAATTTTGCTTTGTCATGTTTTTATTTTCATTGTTGCAATAAAAAATCAGAACTTTGTGACTATTCATTAATGACGCGATTGAGTTTTTATGAAAAGAAATAAATTCTAGTGCTATTATCATTTCTTTTTAAGTTTTATCAATCTTCGTGATTTATTGAATTAATGCTGGGCTCAGATCCATTTAATATTTTGTTATCATTTCATTCTGGTGGCCATTAATTTTTATCCTAAATGCAATCTACCGTCCTTGTCAAAGAATGATTCGGATAAATGCTATTACATGTTATTTTTTATTCTATACAAATAAAATCTAGCCCAGATAGAAGATTGTATTTATTAATACTCTTTATCATTTAGATTTTTTTTTCTTTGTGTATATTATCATTTTTTTTTTTCCTCTTTTATTTTTAATTTTGGTGAACTTTCTTTGGTTACTTTATATAATAAATTATTATTGATATTAATTATATAAAAATATTGAATTAAAGATACAGAAAATGCAATTTAAAAAAAATATTAATAAAATGAAAATATAATTTTTGCAGTCTCAAAAGATCATATTGAAATAAATAAAATATTCTTATAATTGTCTATTTTAGATATTTATTCATTGAGAAAACCTCTTTAGCAGCATATTCGTTAATATTAGTAAAGAGGGAACTACTAACTACAAAAAAATAATAAACATAATTTTAATTTTATAATACAAATTCAGGCCTTTTGGTAAAAGACCTGTTATTCCCAAAAGCACTATGAAATCTATGAATTTTTCAAGAATGCAAATGAGAAAAATAACACCATCCTCCTCTGTTAAGGTAGTCAGAAAATTCCTAGAGGGAAATAGCTATCTATTTAAAGTTATACTTTTTTCTATGTTTTTTCTTTTTCTAAATACTCCTTCACACTTGTATGAATAATTAAACTTTCGATCATGCTTTTTCAATCAGTATGCTGTAATTATTTGTATCAAAAAAATAATATAAAAAAAAAAATTAAGAACCCTCCTGGTCTCTGAATTTACGACTTGGATCTATTTCTTATGAACGCCTTATAATTTTTTACATCAACAAAGGCAATCCAAATAAATTTATATTCTTTAATTCAGGAACATAAATTTAATAGAACATTTAATAAATATGATGAACGAACAATTTTTTTTTTTTTTTGTATTATACCAATGGCATTGTATTCCGAAAGATCAAATTTAAATAAGATTAAATTCACTGGTTGTTACTATTATAATAACAGGTGTGAATAAAGATTAAACGTTAAAAAAAAAAAAAAAAAAGTATTATTAAAGAGTCGTATGTCACCTGATATTGTGTCTATGTGTAAGAAGAAAAGATAAGGCAAACTTTTTCGGGTTCCGGTACACTTAACATAACCTTTTGTTACTGCTAGTTTTTCTTCATTTCGAATTCAGATACGCATTTATATATCTTACCTCTCATTTTTGCAATTTATTTAATAAATAATTATAACGCCTTACTTTACACAGTTTTCGACTCTAACAATTAAAGGCGAATACTATGTCCTGCTAACATAAAATACACTTCTTGTAACAGTTATATCAGTACTGAAAATGGATACTTATACGTGTCTATGTTATAGTTACTGTCCCTGTGTTTTAATGCTTTTCAGCACGACACAGATCAAACTGCTCATTTGATGTTATTTAGTAAGTTTAAAAATGTATTAAAAACGTATTTCAAATTCAAAAATAATTTATTGTATGGATATTAAAATATGGGGATGTGTTGGCTTGCCGTCCCATACACATATCGTAAAGTAATACTATTATTCATATAATACTTTGTTAGGAATTTTTTTCTGCGCCGGAAGAGAACATCCGCGGCGCACAGTTTGGGAGAGACTGAGATAAGCTGACTCAAGTTCAGCTGCGCGGGTATGATAAACATTACTTCCAAGAGGAGTCAGGGTTTGGGGATGGAAAGCGGGTGGCGGAGCCTCGTGAGTCAAATATTTGGCCTGAGATTGGACTTGAATCTATAGTTTTAGGGCTTAGCGTCATCGTCGCAGCATCGAATGGAAAAAGGGATAACTCTAACCCTCAAAGAAAAACAAAAGAATAATTGTAAAATGTCTTATACTCGATCTTTAAATAAACTAAATTAAAAAAAGGAAGATAGGTATACAATGATCACTTATAAAGAAAGGTTAAGGAATAAAGGAATAAGGAATAAGCTTATGGAATAAGCTAGGAACGGAAATAAAGATTTCAAAAAGATCACTGAATGAAAAGTTTTGATAAACCGTTACTTATAATTAATAAGGAACGACAATAAAAATGTGATGGTGGGGTCACCTGTGGTGTAGTGGTTATCATAGCAGCCTACAACACTAAAGTTCGCAGGTCCGCGTCCCGCGGTGGCCCTATAATTCTTTTAAAGTGAGTAAAAAATCCTTGAATAATCCGTCCCTTGGATAGGATGTCCCCAGCCTGTACGATTTCAGGTACTCGTTTATGATCCCTATCCTAATTAAAACTGGATAGGAAAAATTGAGATCTCCCCCTGAAGCACCGCCTGATTAGCCTAATTAGCATAAAGGGACAAACAACAATATGATGGTGGCGGGATGGCCGATAGGCAATCGCATTAGAATTGCATTGCCTCTGGCAAACGTCAGACAACATATGATAGGGAACTTGAAGATATCAAAGTTCAAAACTCGGAGCCAGGTGACATTTAATAATACTCGGCATTAATCCCCACCCTCTCCGCTCTCCCGGGAAACCCCGTATAGGTTAAACGACGAGGAAGGGGAGGACCAAAATATAAAAATATGATGTTTTTTATAATCAGGAAATGACTAAATTTTCCCTAAAACTGAATAGGTCTTTGTATAAAGCACTCTCACTCGTTTAATATCAGCTTATAATACAAAAAACGATGATGCTTTCCCAGAGAGTTTTTCTCCAATGAAAGAAAGATTAATTTCTTCTTTTGAATTTCGTCCAGCTGGTTGTGCCTTCGTAATTTTTTTTTCATTATAGCTACTAAGTATATACCGTTTTCACTCAGCTCTTATATAAATAATTATTTTAGTAAAATGTTACATTTTACTGATTTTTGGTCACCCAAAGTACTTGGTTGGAGGGGTATCTTAAAGTCTCAAGCAAGTAAGCGTACCTACAGTAGTTCGGAATACTACTGAAGAAAGCATTAACATGATTAAACTTAAAATTGACTTATTTCCAATCTATATAAATAAAGATGAAATTCTGTTTGTTTGTTTATTTGTTCTTTATAGAAATCCATACCGTTTGTCCTAAATTCTCCAAATTTCGCTCAGTGGTTCTTTGTTACCAGGTGCGAACACCTGTCCATATTAAAATTGCATAACTTGAGCCGATCTTCAGCTGATATTATTTGTTGTTATAAAAATCGTAATGATCTCGCTTTGCGATAGTTTTTACGAAATCGACCGTTTATAGATTTGACAAATGAAATTCTTCTGGTGAAACCGGTATATAAAGCTAGTTGTAAATAATTAAGAAAATAGACGCCTCAAATGGTGTCCTCCTTGATTTTAAGGTTGAATTTAATTGAATAATGTATATTACAAAGAACTATAAATTACAATTACAATTTAAAACATTATAAGGACTTGGGTCACTTGACCGTTAGCTCGGAGTTGGCCTTAATCTTACTTCCTAATTCTAGTAGATTACTGGCGGCTCGTGGCTAAGCTAAAATTTCAAACGAGCATGACAACTACGAAATTTCAGAAAAAGAAAAAATTAATCCTTTCGGTGCATCTAATTATTTCAAAAATGGCGATTTGAGAATGTTTTTTATTCATCCATCAGTAATGGAGAAAATTAAATGAAATGATTCCCACTGTAACTTTGCTGCTTATAAATAAAATGTATCCTAATTTGTATATCTGTCCTGACAGAGTATGTATTTCTATACTTGATCTTGGTGCTAAAGACGTGTTTTTTTGAAAGGGTAAAGTTAAGGAATGGTGGGGAAGGTGAGCTGTAAGCTGGATCCTATTGTTGATCAACATGAGCAACATAATCCCTGCTGGCGGGAGTTGACGGAGAATCCCAACTGTAACACGAGTACCCATACAGAAGTTTGATATTGTGAGAGGTTTTTGAACTCTTGAGTCTGGAAGGGACTGTAGAGTCAAATCGTTAAGATAAGGGTTTCTTAGGGACTATTAAAATATGTTCTTAAACACTATTATTACGGTTGACAATCTATTGCATTATTTTAAAATCTGGTGCGTGCGCGCAACACACAACTTTCACTTACCAACTTACTTAGAATAGAAATTAATGCTTTTTGTTAATGCCACTTCTCAAAGTTACACATTTTTCCACATTCATTTCTTATTTTTGTTTTCATTTGCTCTATAAAAAACACTTATTTCTTTTATATATAAAGTTTTTAGTTGTGATAATCCGGCAATGCAAGCATAATACTTTAAGTCGTCTGATTTTATAATTCTCTATGATCTACATGTTGTAAATTTCATTTATTTACCATGAAACAAATAATTTCCATTAAATGAACAGAACAGAATGATCTGTCATTAAAGGCGTACTCCGCAGAAATGGGCTGAACGTTTTTTATGAGTTGGCGGAATATTTTCACATCTTTGGCATGTACATAAATCAAATACCCAGTTTGATCAAATTCGTTAAAGCCGTTTTAGAAAAAATAAAAAAAAAAACTCGTGAAAATGATACAAAATTTATTAAGTAAAGTGCCCCCTCCAATTGATCAATTTTGATGAAATTTTGACTGTCACATCGCGAGCATTTACATACACCAAATACCGAGTTTGGTCAGAATCGTTAAAGCCGTTTTTGAGTAAATAAAATAAACACGTGATAATGAGACAACATTTATTAGTTAAAGTGCCCACTCCGTTTAACCAATCTTAATGAAATTTCGGCTGGTGCATCGTGATCATATACATACACCAAATACCAAGTTTGATGAAAATCGTTAAAGCCGTTTTAGAGTAAATAAAAAAAAAAAAACTCGTGAAAATGATACAAAATTTATTAAGTAAAGTGCCCCCTCCAATTGATCAATTTTGATGAAATTTTGACTGTCACATCGCGAGCATTTTCATACACCAAATACCGAGTTTGGTCAGAATCGTTAAAGCCGTTTTTGAGAAAAACGTAAAAAATAGACAAAATTCTTTAAATAAAGTACCCCCTTCGTTTGACCGAGAAAAACGTAAAAAATAGACAAAATTCTTTAAACAAAGTACCCCCTTCGTTTGACTAATCTTGTTGAAATTTTTGCTGTCACATCGCGGGCATATTTATACACCAAATACCCAATTTCAGTTTTGTACGGCCTATAGTTTTTGAGCTAGTCTGTTCACACACACACACACACACACACACACACACACACACACACACACACACACACACACAGACCATTTCGCGGGACTTGGTTATTTGGACTCAGGGGACCCCAAAACGTGTATTTCCGTTGAAAACAGGAAGTCGAAATTTTTCTCGATCGCAAAACTTTCCTTACAATATATTTCATATATAGGTAAGTGAAAGTAAAATAGCATTTTACGTAATCACACAATTTTGCAACCTTAACATAGTCACTTTTAGTTTAGGCAAATCTACAGTCAAAAAACAGAAAATGGGGGAAAAGATTTATTAAGTTTTGAAGCTTGGGGGAAATATTGAATAATGTGTGTAGTAGTATGAAATTTCCACGTCTAGATGAGGCGCATCTACTCCTTGCGTACCCTAAATTCTCTATTTTCTTTTATTTATTTTCGACAATACTATAATTCTACAATAAAAACATCTGTTTTATGAAAAATATTTTAATTAAAATTCTGCTCAAGAATGATCATATGCATGTTACTTTGACATTCATGTCATTAAAACCTTTATTATTTACTAATCTAAACTACTACTAAATTCTTACATGGTCTACACTAAAATCTTACGTATGTCGGTAAATCCTAAGATTTCTTGGTAGAAGCTAATATTAAGCAAAAATACAGGCTTTTAAAATAACACATGTCGTTATTGCTAATCATTTCCAGTAGTAATTTTTCTATAGGTGTTTTCTTGGTATCTCATTCTTTTCTTTAAGACATATGAATTATCTAGTCTATTCAAGTATCATACTCTGTTCAGCTCTGATAACATAACTTAGCTCGTTTCCAATTTATTCCCTTAATTAATCTTGAAACCCATATAATTTTTCTTTTTTGCGGATTCATAAATAAAGGGCCCTAAACTTCGATATTCTCATCTGAAAGGTAAACTTATTTTACATTGGACGAGATAATTTTAAGATTCGAAAAGCCCGCTCTCTGTTATCAGCTATCAGTTTTCAAAGCTGCGGTCTTGGTTTCTCGATAAAGAGCTTAAGAACAGTCTAAGTAAGCAGTGCTATTTAGCTCTGTTCTCTTAAGACCCTAAAACCAACTTTCTACTATTCCCGTTGTTTTTGTATTCTCGGTTGCGATTTCTAGTATAGATTACGAAACGATTCAAGCTCTACGTTTTTGTTGTCTATTAAAAAAACTTAAAATATAGTTATTTAATTAAATAAAAACAATGTAGTAGTATTCATGTTAAGCTTTATTCGCATAATGCTTAAAATTGTTTATTTTGCAATACTTGAAACCCACATTAATTGTCCCGAATTTTACTTTGTACCTACCAATAACGACCAGGGAAAATATTCTATGATCAGTCTACCATTGTGGCAGCTATTACCATTGGTACTAACAGTAGCCCTTTATCAGCGTTAACGCGATTATCGCTTCCATAAAGGAACATGTTAACTTCCTTCTTACGCGAACTGAACTATTAATACAATTGCGACTATATTCTGGCATTGTAGGTTTTTTTCATTCTGATTCCAACGGTATGCTTATCACAAAATTGATATATTTGAAGTTATGACCGACTTCTTCCCGACGTGCGATGTATAGTGACCTACAAACATTGGTCCTCTTCAACCTACATTCCATGTCATCTTCAAGAAAGTTATAGATTTGTCAAAATATTTGTTTTGGTTTTTTTTTTAAATATTTGGTTTGGTTTTTTTCTTTTCATAAACACTATTGATGAGTTTTGTTTCTTCTAAATATGAATTCATAAATATTGTCCGATTTGTATATATTAATTTACATTAGGTTCTGATAATCGAAAATTTTATATATCGAAATTCCTCAAAGTATAAATGTTTAAGGCGAAGTGTGGTAAGCGCGTCAATTGTAGCGCAAAATTCAACTTCATCAGAAAATAAAAAAATAAAAAAGCAGCTGTAAATGCTAGGTTAATGGTTTTTATTTATGCATTTTAACCTAAAACTAAGAAGTTTTTCTGTATTATTAAATTATTTATAAATAAAATACGCCACTTTTTCTAAGGAATTAAGGCATTTGACAAATATTAATAACATAGTAAAAAAATATATATATTCGCAATGGAGGATTAGGATAACTGAATGACAGCATCTTATTTTAAATAAATAATTGATTCATATTGACTTCTTAATAAAAAAATGACAGTCTGTTCAGATTCTAATGAAACGAAAAGCTTTGGTGTTAAGAGAAAAGAAAAAAAGAAACCTCTTGATGACAGCCAAACAAAAACTCTCTGAAGTATTGTTTCCTTCAAATTTACTTCGATAAATACTCCTTCTTTTAATGAAAAAGAGTGTTTAAGAATTCTTTTACTCATTTAATTAATAAAGTTTTATGAAAGAAATGTCTTTTAAAAAATGCTCATTGTTATTCTACATTCTTTTTTAATTTATTTATTGTTATTTTGCTTTTCAATGATAGTAGGATTTATAAATGTGTGTTATGATTATGTGCATTAATGTTTTATTTGTGTGAGTGTGCGTGGTTCAGTATGAGTACGTAAGTAAATAATCTAATGATATTACAATTAATTATTACTTTTAAATTAGTTGTCGTGGACTAATTAATCATATAATAAATAATGTTTCAGGATGAAATTCGCACTTCCAGTTATGGGCTTCTTCGTGATGGTCCTCCTCCCAGCCATATCCTCGGCCGCCCCAGCCTCCCCCGATTACGAAAGTAAGTCTGAAAAATAATCCAAGTAGATTTATATTTATAATAATTTATCTGTTGTCATTTCTTTGTTTTGTCAATTAATTATAAGAACAATTAATACATTTGAGAAAACATTTTTTTTATCTACTACTAACCAGGAAGGGACATACCTAGGTCCATTACTGGAGGAAATACTGTTCCTATTGTTGCGCAAGGAGGTGCTTCGGCTATAACCTAGCTCAACCCCATGGTTTTCCTTCCCCTCCCCCTCTCTTTATTAGCAGCTACCTATTTTAGAGAGCTGAAATTCGTTCTCCGGCTAATGAAGCAGAAAAAATAATTATCTGCCAAAGTCTTTCTTGGACCCTTGCCCAGGATGTAATAAGAACACAATGCGTTCCTTTCTGACGATATCCCAGTCTATTTAAACATTTTTTATTTTTTTAAGACTTTAAAAAAATCCTACTTTGATATATTGTTAAATGTGGACGGTACTCCGTTAAAAATCCGAAAAAAAAATCTGGTTTTAGAGATATTCGTCTCAAAGCCTACATCTCATGTGTTTTACAACCTTCTTACGTTGTGTATATCTGTTTTACAATTTTTTTACGATTAAATCTTTATTCGTTACTAGTTGATGAAGAAATGTCATTTTCGAATCCTTTTTTTATAATTAAGCACAGGACCGATTCCATCCAATTAACTGAATTACAACCAAAATGTATACAATAGTAGGTACAATCGTGATCGGTCCACTGTTTGAATATAAATTAGTTTAATGTAAACATTACTAAAAATGTTCTTCCTTTGTTAGTGTATTTATATAACGTCACTTTATACTGTCATTGCCGATGATACCGTGGAAATCCTAAATTTTGCTTGTTCAGGTTTAATTAAGATAGGAATCTTTAGCGTGTATCTGACATCGTGCAGGCTCAGGACCTCCATTTCACGTACCTTCACATGACGGCACGACCTAGGATTTTTCAAGGCTAGTAACTTTGGAAAATCCTAGGCCACTGGGTTGCCATTCTAACCACTACACCACAGATGGCCCATGGCGTGTTATGTCTTGTGTGGTTAAAAGGATTTATAGTAATTTTTTGGCACTTAGTTTATTAATAAGCTGAAATTTCTTATCGAAAATTTCCTTTGTGCCTAATAGAAAATGGGTTGTTCTATTCAATAGGTTATCACATATTCACTTTATTCTTAAAATGCCATTAGAATCGAAAGGGATTATTTAGCTACACCTAATAAATTGTAAATTTGTATTTCGGAGAGTTTATAAATTTCTATTATCACGACAAGAATAAATGCGAGTAGAGCTAAACACTGTGATTCGGAGTCCAATTTCGATAGGACGGCCGCATTGCGGTTGACAATATCGTAACTCCGGCAAACCAACACTTCCTTTTCTCAGGTCCAATAACGCCTGACATCGGAACTCCACTTACTGTATGAAAACAAGCAATATAGGGTGCGGGCATCTTATGGGGGGGGGGGCGGTTTACAATTCTAAAATGACGTATATATATTTTATTTTATTTATAAACATTCCATTTTCGGGCTCTGCTAAACTAACATGAAGTGAGGCGTTGACATCGAAAATTAGATAGTGCAAATAATAGCCCTTTCTACTGAAAAGATTATATTATCTGAGACCAATAGCGTTGAAAAGGACGCAAGCTCCTATTTCCTCTTGTTAATTTTAGAGTGATGTCACAAGAGCCCGCTGGTGGTAACTGAATGACGATCTGCTTTGGAAAAGAGATAAGTGTACTCACAAGTGCAGTTCAACCCTTACACCTTCCTGCGAAATTCCTTTCTTGATTTCTGTGCTTATTAATAGAATAATATTCTTCTATCCGTGTAAAATAATTAAAAAATGCTGTATACAAATTTTACAGAAAGATGTACAACAAATTAATATTAACAGAACATCAATGAAATGTAAGCATTGAGAAGAAACAAGTTTTCAATGAGGTAAATTATAACAGGTTCATAAATATGGATGGGTTTGAGGTTGATCAAAAAGTTAAGCTATCATAAAATATCTAAGAAATCTATTGTTGCTGTTGTTGTTTATTTAACGTCACTTTATGCCACTAAGGCTAATCGGACGATGCTACAGTGGGATTACTATCGACGATGCTACAGACCTAAATTTTGCCTATCCACGTTTAATTAGGATAGGGGCCTCTAACGAGTATCTGACATCGCACAGGCTGGGACCTCCATTTTACGTCCTATCCGGACAGCATAGCCAAGGATTTTTACATCCTTTAAAAAATTCTATGGCCACCGCGGGACGCGAACCTGCGACCTAAGAAATCTGTAAAAAAATAATTAACACAGCAATAGCGAACATACCTGCATAGTGGCAAATTTCTTTGTAGGAAATGAGTAAAGATAAAACCTAAAACTTGGTCTTGTTCAAAATTAGAATTTTGGAATTACCCAATGCTACAAGAGCTATAAACCATGCTAAAGCTATAATAATCATAAGGCCTACATACATTTAAAGGTTATATTAAAAATTTGTATTCAGAACAGAGTTCGAACGAATAAAAATAGCCAATATTTAATATGGCTGAACGTTAATAATATAAATTTCATAATCTTAATTGTGTAATATAACAATAATAATCGTATTATTTTATCGTAATTTAATTTTTAGCTGAAGTATAATTTTATAACTTTATTTATGCAAAGAGACTTCTTCAGGTTTGCTTGTTTTATTTTTCGTGCTAATAATTCCGGCGCTGGAAATTGGAATTCGGATGCGGCAAGAAATTATTTAGCCCCTGCATTAAATCAGCTGAGTAAATCGGCCCTTCTCGTGGTACAACTAAGAAATAGGTATCATTAATGGAGGAAAGCCTGGCTGTTGAGCTCGAGTCCGATCAAATTACCTCCTTGCATCACCTTTAAAAAATGTGAAACCTTAAAAATGCCTTTAACTTAATTTATTCAGGTGAGGCGCGGTATTGCTTCATTAATTTTTTTATTTTTTATTCATGAGCTAATTTCCGCCCCTCATTCATCGCTATATCACTTTCTTTATGTCGCTTTGATAAATTGTGAAAATTTCTAGCATATTATTGACCACCTTACTTGGCTATATTCCTGATAAATTAAATTCTAACTTCTAAACTTCCTCTTTTTGTTATTACTTTCTTTATGTAAAATGTAGGCCCCCTCAAAGTAAAATTCATGCTTGCTTATATGGTGGTGCTGACTTTTTTCTGTCCTCTTCACTTTTTTTACAATCATTTTTATGCTGATAAAGCCTATCCTTTAAATATTGCCTAGTTTCACCAATATAAGTAGCCGGGCACCTCAAACAATCAATCTTGTAAACCAGACCTGACTGTAGATTTGTATCTATTTTATCTTTCAGATTAGTGTACAAGCTACAGTTAAGTTAAGTACACCATATAAGCAAGCATGAATTTTACTTTGAGGAGGCCCACATTTTACATAAAGAAAGTAATAACAAAAAGAGGAAGTTATTAGAAGCAATGTATATTGCAGAAAATATTGACAAGTCTGTCAATTTTAAAACAGACACTAAAGGTCTCAATATACAATATGGGTAAATATTAAGAAAAATTAATACTTAAGTTTACCAGGTGTGTAAATATGAAACCGGAATTTTTCTAACAGCAAATAAGAGTTGATTGTGTAAAAATGATTCATACTTTTTTATTCGAAGTACTGTCCTTCGTTATCTATGCATATTTCCCAACTGAGATTTGCCTAGGGCATGCTCCCCGTAAGCTTCAAGAAGCATCCTATGTGATAATGCTCCAATTTTTTTCAGAAGGAAACGGAAAATAAATGCTGTCCGCAAATCTTGATTTGTTGGCACAAAAGTCGACATGTTCAACGTCACTAAAAATACGGTTATAGAATGAAACTGATGTTGGTATCAATTGGATCTCTTTATTACATGTAGGCAAAAGCAGATAACACCACTGACGGATTAGTTAGAAGATTATATTGACTGCTAACTCCTATTATTGGCGAATTCCGGTTTCATATTTACACACCTGGTATATGGATTGCATGGATCATTAATTATAATTAGAAGTATACAGCTGCTGTACATAATATAGTTTTGGGTCTTCTAAATAATAGGACTTTGCTGGAGGGTGTACTATAGTGAATTGGACTTGGCTCACCTTGAGTGTTTTGGGTGACTTGGGGACAGAGTTGGGCACTATCCGAGTAAAAAAGTACTAGTTTCGGATACTAGATACTTAGTTACAGATACTTTTGTACTCGGATACTGTACTCGAATCCCTCCAAAATTTTCAAATGTATCCGAGTACTTCTCGTATCTGTCAGATTCGGATACAGTGACTACTCGTATCTGTCCGGACAGATACCCGAGTATCTGTGAGTACTTCGGTATTTAGTTATTTTTTTCCGGATACTATTTCGGATATTTCTACTTCTGGGGCTGGGTTGTTTACAATTCCATTATTATTCTAATATTCTATTAAAATTATAAAAAAATATTAGTATTAAGCCGTCAACATTTTATCGCTTCGAAATAAGGGTGCAATATCCAAAGCGTTAATTTTGACAAAAAGTAATAATTTAAAAAAAATATATATATTTTATTAACTTTCCGTTTTCTTCGAGATGAGTCTTTATGGTAACGGCAGATTTTGAAAATAGTAACATTTTTAAAATTTGGTTGGGGAGGACGTTACTACGATTTTTTTTTTAACTTCTGATTAATTTGTTATGAGTGTCAGTCTCTATTTTTACGTGTTCGTAGATTTTGAAAAAGTATTAATTTTTAAATTCAATCTTGGTGGTGGTGGCGGTCGGGGGGGGGGAGGGGTATTCCTCATTCCACAACTTTAAATTCACGGAATATTTTGAAATGTGGGAATATTCTTCATGTTTACCTAGGCATATTATATCATGACCAGGTAACCATTAACATTAATATTTATTTTAAAGTTCGAGTGGGGAGGGGCCTATAATATTGAAAACGGTAACATTTTCAAATTTCTTTTAAACGGGTGTCCATTACTATGTTATGAACGGTATTTTTGAAAAAAATATTCATTTTGTTTTTTAATAGGGGTGGAGAGGGGGGGAGGGCGCACTATAAAGAAGTTAGATTTTCGGAGTTCTTTCACACAGAGGTCCAATATTATGTATATAAAAAATGAAAAAAAGTATGTAAAAAAGAAGTGATATAATAATATAGAGCTACATCGATAGTAGCGGATACCTATGAAATCAAAACTAGGATTTGAGGACGCGGAAGATGTTAGAGTAAGTAGATGAAATTATCCCTTTATCTAGGTCATAGATTACAGGATCATTTTCCCCTGATGGATAAATATGGATTTTGAGAGGAGTCGTTTATCATGATTAGGTACAGTAGCTAATACGGAGGGGTTCTCAAAATGAAAATAATGGTTATAGTACAGGAGCCAGATGCAACAAATCTCACCCATAGAACATACACCTAAAAATTTCAGCATTTTTAGAAACCACAGAGTCAAGTGCGAAACCGACAGTCTGGCAGCGATAAAATTCTTACTAATGCCTTAAAAATTAATTTGAATAACTAATTTTTTTCATAAAAATTCACCCATAAAACATACGGATGAAATATGGCTTAATCGTTAGGTTTTTATTTCTGTAGAAAGGGAAAATCCTCTGGCAGCGATAAAACTCTTACTAGTACCTACCAGACGCGCGCGAGAATCACAAAAACTCACCCATAAAACATACGATTCATTCTTGTGCCAATTTATTCAAAAAGGTTCCTAAACACGAAATTCGGTCGTCTGGCTGGTTAAAAATTCTTACTAATACCCGCCAGACGCGTTTATAAGTTAAAAAATCGTTCCGATCCAGGTGAACGTCTGCCTTATTTTCCATTTAATTTTTATTTATGAGCATTTCTAAATGTTCTAAGAAATCATTTTTAGGGGCTTAACATTCACATTTAGCAAAAATAATTATTACTATCGATGCTAATTATTTATATCAGACTTAAAAAGCATACTACCAAGCATTATTTCTTGGGACGAAGAGGACTTATTGTCCAGTCCATGTATTTTTGTTGCTCCAAAATAACTTCCTGTATGATCATTGATTAGTGTGAAAACATAAATCTAATGTTTTAAGCAAATTCTTTGTAGTATTGAAGTCACCTTTTAAAAGTTATTTTTTTATTGATTCGCCAGATTTTTCTAGAATTTACGTTTAAAATGTTTAATTAATTATAAGTACTTCTTTGAGTAGATTTAATGTACAAATTTTCATTTTGTCATAAAAAGAAATATTGTTCTAAAAATATTAAAAAACAAAAACAAACTATTTTATTATGAAATGTGAAAAACCGGAATCATATAAATAATGCCCAGGTCTGCTTGTGTGTACTCTCAGTTTTATCTAATTATTGAGTCCAGATATAAACAATTTGTATACTGTACCATCTATTGTATATTGCTAGTTTTACAATTCCTTATCTTAAGTTTACACCTGATCGTTGTGTACCCTTTCACTTCAAAAGGGTTGGGTTTCCCCGCAGTAAACCCTTTGAAGTCGGCAAATTAACTTGTCCTACCTCTACCCTTATAATTTTGCCCTAGTCTCTGCAACACTCTTTACTCAGAAATGAAAACAGGAGTTTTTTTATCATTGAAATATTCATTTTTAATTTCACTATCTTTTACATGATTATCTTTGTAAAGTACCCATGTCAATGCTAACACACCATCAGTTTGATGAGGTTTCCATTATTTTGTTACTTCTTGTTGTTACCAGCCTATGCAACAATGACAAAGATTCCTTAGTCATTTTTAAGTTAAAAAGATAAAAATTTGAATAAATTATTAAAATGTAAGATAGTATAAATGTTTTTCCATATAATTTAATTGATTTGTAAAAAAATTGAAATAGTTTGTGAATTGCATTTTATTATCTCAAATAAACTGTTCCTGATTCTTTTTGATTTATAGCGTCTCCATTTTAGATAGGAATGTTTCAATTCATATCTACTCTTATTGCGTGTTTCTTTATATTTTGATTATAATAAAACGTACTATAATAAAATTTATGTGCAACTAATATAGACCCTCACAACGAAATAATCAGAAGTTAAAAAAAATTGCGTAGTAGCCCCGCACCAAATTTTAAAATTGTAAATATTTTCGAAATCTGCTCCCCCAATATCTTAAACGCTCATCCCGAAGAAATCCTCCCTCGCTGCATCGAATTTTAAAATTGATTCCATTCACCAAATCCATACCCGTATGAGCCCTCATTTAGTGTATATTAACAAAAATATAAATTCTATTCGTATTAATTTTAGAAGTTACAATTTTCTCTTAAAGGTGGACCCCCCGCAATATAGTAATTTTAAAATTATTTCTATTTTCAAAAGTTAAGCCATCCTAAACATAATTATGCTTCTTTATTGAGAAGAAATAGAAAAAAAAAATTTCCGTTTGAATATTATTAATTTTAAATAATTACAATTTTAAAAGTATGATTATTTTTAAAATTTTCGATAGGATCCTTATTTCGAAAACATAAAATGTTGACAGCCTAATAATAATAAAAAAGTTTAATAACAACATTTTAAAAATTCCTAACCTCAGAAGTAGAAGTATCTGTAAAACATTAATACTTTTTCAAAATCTACGAACGCGTAAACATAGATATAGACAGACAATCATAACAAATTAATCAGAAGTTAAAAAAAAAATCGTAGAAACGCTCTCCCCAACCAAATTTTAAAAATGTTACTATTTTCAAAATCTGCCGTTACCATAAAGACTCTTCTCGAAGAAAACGGAAAGTTAATAAAATGTCCCCCCCCCCCCCCCCACCAGCATCGACTTTTAAAATCGGTAGCATTTTCCAATTATAAGCCACTATTATCATCACAGTAGTTTACAATTTTAAAAATCTGAAAAAATAAAAAAAGAAAATAATTTTATATTCCTATCGTTTTTTTTTTTTTTAAATTATTACTTTTTGTCAAAATTAACGCTTTGGATATTGCACCCTTATTTCGAAGCGATAAAATGTTGACGGCTTAATACTAATAATTTGTTTATAATTTTAATAGAATATTAGAATAATAATGGAATTGTAAACAACCCAGCCCCAGAAGTAGAAATATCCGAAATAGTATCCGGAAAAAAATAACTAAATACCGAAGTACTCACAGATACTCGGGTATCTGTCCTGACAGATACGAGTAGTCACTGTATCCGAAGCTGACAGATACGAGAAGTACTCGGATCCTTCGGAATCCGTCCGTACGGATACGGATACTATCTGTATCTGCTCTCATGAGTACTTTCCACAGCTACAGTATCCGATATCTGTATCTGCAGATACAATTTGCCCATCTCTGCTTGGGGAACATTGGTTGAGAGTTGTATCCGCCCTGTGTGATTTCAAATGATTTGTCTGCCTGTTTTGCTGGTCTGTATATATATTAATACAGATCTTGAATGATTGTATTCAAAAATGTTTTTGATTGATTAATTGTATTGTTAAATGTTTTAGAACTGAAGATGGCTCAAAAGAGCCGAAACGTCTTATAAATAAAAAAATGTATTGTTGGGACTAATTTGGTCCCTTTCTTGATTTCCTGTTGAACAATATAGTCTCAAGAACTGAATGTCTTATAAGTGATTATTAATTTAGTTAAATTAAATTAATTAATTTTATTCCGAAAATAAAAAAATGATACAAGCATATTCATATTACTTCTTTCCAGGTTGCTAATATGAACTTCTGAGCCCTTGTTCAATATAAAAAAAATAAATTACAGTTTCTACTTTAACCATTTTTCCCGGAGTCAATTTAAGCTGTTAGAAAAATTTAATTATTGTTATGATACTTAATTAAATTTAGTGATTTTAACAATAAAAAATGGATGTTAGGATATTTTATACAACCTATTTTCAGAACAGGGATAAAGGAGTGCATGAACAGTTTGAATATGGTGATTAATTGTTATATTTTATTCTATCCTGAGTTGTTGCATAGATTGCTTCCTTTTTTGAACTGACTAATAAAAAAAATATTGGAACAATTAAGTTTATTACAGTATAGCTAAGTGAAATTTAATCATATTTCCCTCTTTATTATTTAACTATAGATAATTAATATATTTATATTATATTGTCCTACAGGACAACGAAAATTAAATTAAAGTTCTCTTTGACTTTTTCATGATAAATAAATACTATAATAGAGCTTAAACATTGACATAGAATACCCTCTTGAATAGAATAGAAGACCCTCAGGGGTAAAGGCGAAATAAATAAATAAATTATATTTGAATATTTTTTGAGAAAAGAATTCAACAAAACCAAAATCAATAGGCTAAAAAAACATGTATCAATTTAATATGTAAATGGAACTTACTTATAAATAGTTACCTGTTCCAATATTAGAACACCGGGAAAAAAATTTAAACTCTTTTATTAGTATTAATATAATTTTATTTATTTTTAATTTGATAGTTAATTTAATTTCAGTTTTGATTTCGGAACACCTTACTAAATTATTTTTTATTAAACACCTGCTGAATAATAGTCAATAATAACTCTGGTCTGTTCCAAATATCATTCTGATTTTATGTTTCTATGTCCTCTTAATATTACATAAAATAAATATTCTAATAATATATAATTTGTTCGTTAGCATAGATTTCTTTTTATTTCTTTTCTAAAAGTGGGTTTAAAACATCCTATCATTTAATATTTCAAGTCTTGTACTGCTTTTTTGCACTTTTTCAGATCCTTTCGTATGATCGAGTGAAAAAAAAACTTTATTCCTTGATCTGGAGCCAGATTTAGTATACGCAACATAAGGAAACACTTATGAGTAGAACTTAAACTTAAGAATATATTGTTGATCCCTCTGATAAGAGGAGAAAATATTGCTTGAATTTTATTTCTTTACCTTTATCAGCTTTTTTTTTGCTTCAATGTTTCTTTAGAGCATTAAGGGTTCTAGTTTTTTTTTTCTTTTTCTAAAGTTTATTTTCAATCAAAATATTTACAAACTTTAAACTTTAAAAAAATATTGTATGAGTATCATGCCGGAGTGGTGCCCGTCATACTATATTGATGCTGCTGCGGCTTCTGCTTAATGAAAGGAAGCCTCAGGTGTCAGACCTCATCAAACGCCTGAGTGACATCGAGGAACACGCTAGCCCCCGCAAGGCAATATCTCTTATGTTGTACCAGCTGTATTGTGTCATTAATTCATGGTTGAATGTTGTCCCTAGTTTGAGCTTGGTAATTTGTAATTAGGTGTTTCTTCCTTATTCCAACACTATTGAATTTATGAGGTGAATCATACATTTTTTCTTTTAGTCATAAACGTAAATCTAATACCTTGTGTGCTATAATTTAGCTAATTAAAGGCAAGATTTGTTTTATTTTTTTGAATATTTAAATAATAATATATTAATATATATATATATATATATATATATATATATATATTGATATATTTTCAATACGTTGGATCAGCTGTGTGACTGGAACTACAGACCGTTTCACCCAAGCTCAATACGGTTCTATATAACTTTGGGCCTTCCAAATGAAGTTTCACTTAATATGTATAAAAAACACATATTTATTTTCAATTCTGTCACTTGGTCTTCTCTACTACTATTCTAAGTTCGTCCTATATTACTTAATCGGTGAAAAAAAATTGTCAGGAACAAAAGTGTTCTGACATAGAAATTATTGTGATCACAATAGTTATTTCCTAAACTATTGTTATCACAATCACTGTATATATGTATAATATATAATATGTAAAATTAATTGCATTCGCGTTGTCCTTTCACTTCATTGCTTCATTTTAATTTCTGGTGTTAATAAACTTATGTTAAACCAAGTGAAATTCAATTATTTGTTTGATTTAATCAACACGTCTCCTTGTAATTACCTCATTTCAGTCTAATAACTTTTTATTATCTTATTACCTTTACTATTAATTCGCTTAGGCAAAACAGTTACAATAGTTAAGCAGGTTATTACAGTCCTCATTATATTGTATAAGTTCAGTCCTCATAACAAGTATATTTGTTTAAATTAAAAAATGTTTTAATTTAAAATAGGGGGATATGAAGATGCATTGAACAAAAGATAATTCAAAAATAATATGTTTTTTTTTTATCCAGCACCCACCTTGCCGGATTTTCAGGATATTACAAGGACCGAGGGAGAAGATATTAGTGATAGCTCTAATGAAATTATGGCATATTACAAACGAATTAAAATTACACTTCTCCTTTTTTTTTTTTTTTTTTTTTTTTTTCCATCACCATGGTTTGGTAGATTATTCTTGGCTTCTATATCCTTATTTTATTAAGTTATTTCATCTCAAGCCCATTTCCAAACCCTGTTTTTTTTATATTAGAAACGCTTGTAGGGCTGGCCTATTTCTTTTTACCAAAAAAAAAATAACAAAAAAAAAACGAAGAAAATTGCCCCTATTTTTCATTTTTTTTTAGTAGTGCCTAATTAACAAGTATTTCGGCGTTTATTTAATCAACTTATCACTTAGATGATGCAACTACCTAAAGAATTATATATAAAATTCAGTACGTAAAAAAAGCGACACTCAACAGTAAGCCAAAATTATTGAAAAAAAAATTGATAGTAGTCATAATTATTTCATTTAATTATTTTTCATATATATATATATATATATTTATATAATATTAAGGAAACCATCTAGAATTCCGAAGCATAGACATCGCGCACCCTCATTGGCATTCTGTGCCATCCGCATCCTTTAGCTTGAGTTGAATAGCTTCGATTGGGTACGGACTCTATATTTGTCATTATTTCAACATTTAATTTACTACAAGTAACAGATTTTTAAAATTAATTTATTTTATTATTATTAATTTTTTTTTTGGGAGGGGGTAGTAAATAAGTATTATTTTATTCGAGTGAATTTTGAGAGTTGGTGATTTAAACATTCATGAAGAATGGACGAAATCAGTCACATTCGATGTGTTTGTAAAGATTGAAAAATGTGTATATTCAAAATATTTCCATATTACTCAAAGGAACATTGCGTTTTACGATATTATGGCATGTCAATGTGTTTAACAATTTTTTAGTTGATTTTTGACAAGTTTTCCAACATTTCACGATGTTAGGTATCCGACCGATTTCATAATCATGAAGCAACTAAAATTAATTTAGTATGGGGGCTTTTTTAATTAACAATAAATATAGTTCTGTTGCAATGTAATTTAGGAAGGCGATTTTAATTACAGATCCAATTAATGCGCTTTTTCAATCAAATTAAGGAAAACAAAGGCTCTTGTTTGCCATTTGTTTAAACGAAGTAATGGGATCGGTCCGACGCGAGCAGACCATCAATTGCACGTAGGCCCGCCTAGGGGAGACGAAATGTTTAGCGTCCGGCAAACGAGGTAAAATGATCTGAGGTCGGAAGTCGGAGGTGAAGTCAAACATTTGCCGCTCACAAGCATGTTCGTGTGATCCAAGTAATTAACTCGACGAGCCTACCTGCGACACCGATCCACCCAACTCATGCACCTGAAGTGATGTGACGCTATATCGGTCATAAGTCATAGGGTAGTCATTGCTAAGTCATGCTAACTGTGACTTTTTAAGAAGTACGTCATGATTTATGCATAACTTTCTGGAGAACCGTGGGGTGGTTTAAGAGCGTTATTAATGTTGCTCATATCCTGAGGGAGGGAAATGGAGACACTTTTTATTTCCAGGCGGAATGGCTTTGTTCTCTACGAGTTAGGCATAATATATTCCTTTTCATTACGTCCAAGGATGCCGGATATAGCCCCAATGCTCTTCGAAATTCTTTTCTGCGGCTCATTCATTTCGGGCTTTTTTCTTAACATCAACCACAATACTTATTGATGATGTTGTTAGAAAAATCGACAATTTTCAACCCCTGTCACTAACATTAATATATAGTATAGAAGGGCGGGGCTAGAAGGTCTACAATTGATACTTCAGAAAATAATATTGAGGAGAGATTTTGAGTACTCCTGGAGGAGGGGTTTTAGGGGTAGGGGGACATATCCCACATGCATAGTGATATCTCAAACCCTTTAGAATAGACACGATTACACGTGTGCACCTATGACGTAGCATGAAAAAACGTATAATTGTTTTAAACTAATGTGCTGCACAAACAACGATCCGTTCATGAACGTAACAACTCATAACATATTAAGTATAGAAATTACAATTGGTTGAGAATGAAGTGCTAAAGTTATATAGTACCTCGAGCCAAATATATCGTATTATATGAGCCCATATTTATGTTTCATTCCTTCCTTGCCTTTTTTAATCGTTTCTAACGTATAACATATTTAAAGTAAAAAAGAATGGCTGGACTCCGCTGCAATTTTTCCTATAAATATATTCTGTAGGAGGCAATATTTATTGCCAAAAAAAAAAATCTGGTGCGTGCGCGCAACACACAACTTTCACTTACCAACGTACTTAGATAAGAAATTGACGTGTTTTGTTAAATATCATTTCCCAAAGTCACACATTTTTCTACATTCATATCTTATTTTTGTTAATCGTTAAAGCCGTTTTTGAGTAAATAAAAAAAAAACACGTGAAAATGTTACAAAATTTATTAAGTAAAGTCCCCCCTCCGGTTAATCAATTTTAATGAAATTTTAACAGTCATATCTCGGGCATATACATACATCAAATACCCAGTTTGATCAAAATCGTTAAAGCCGATTTAGAGTAAATAAAAAAAACACGTGAAAATGTTACAAAATTTATTAAGTAAAGTCCCCCCCTCCGGTTAATAAATTTTGATGAAATTTTTACAGTCATATCTCAGGCATATAAATAGATCAAATACTCAGTTTAATCAAAATCGGTAGTGCCGTTTTTGAGAAAATCGAAAAAAACCTAAAAAGTTATTAAGTAAAGTACCCCCTCCCTTTAAGTAATTTTGATGAAATTTACGCTGTCACATCGCGGACATATACCTACACTAAATACCCAATTTCATGATCGCACGGTTTATAGTTTTTGAGCTAGTCTGTTCACACACACACACACACACACACACAGACCATTTCGCGGGACTTGGTCATTTCGACTCAGGGGAACCCAAAACGTGTATTTCCGTTGAAAACCGGAAGTCGAATTTTTTCACGATCGCAATACTTCCACTTACTATATATTTCATATATAGGTAAGTGAAAGTAAAAAAAAACGACTAGTTTAATATTCATTTCACACCACATTACTTTAACTCGATGAGTCCCACATAATTTTGAAATAACAACCACTCTCCAAGGATTAGTTTTTAATACGAGTAATCTTACAAGAATAAAAATAATCTCTCAAAATTAAATATTGTCTTTATGTGTTTATCTGTTCACCTCAGAACTGAATTTATTATACTTAAAGGTTTTAACGACTTTAATCGACATATTCTTATTCGTTGCCACAGTAGTTAAACACTCGTAGCACTTTTATGTCTCAACATCTTGTTAACGGTCTTCCTCTGCATATTTGGGCGTTTTCGGGCAACCTTGAATTCATTCTGGTACAGTTAATAAAGAAATCCATTCATTATTCGAATGGCTTTTAAACCGATTTTCGCTGTTTTATTTTTATTTTTTAGTATTCCAGCATTGCACAGGGGATGATCCTACTATCCGAAAAACATCTCACTCATTTTGAAATATAAAGAGACCTAATTGTGTTTTCACGTTAACTACTCAAATATGAATATATATTCGTTTTTTCTTGATTATATTAGCAAGCGAATTACCATTTAATGGCCGGACTTTGTGAAATTAATTAGTTTAACCGTTAAGTAATGCTCTCTTGACCGAGATACTTGCCAAGTCCAAACTTTACCCAAGTTACAATCAACTGTCAGATATTAAGTGCCCTTTGTAACCTCAGCAATTTCCTGATTATGTTGTGAACCAATCTCTAAGCCATAGCGCTAGGTGCACTCTAAAATCATAACTGTACAATTAATTTGTATAACTATACATATATGACAATTTATAAACGTTAATATGAGAAAACAAAATGTTCTGATGTTTGATTGGCAAAACTGTTGATTGATTTCCCACTGTAGCATCGTCCGATTAGCCTTAATAGTAGCATAAATGGGCGTTAAACAAACTTTTGATTGAGTGGTGTAATTTATATTGTTGAATTTATAATCAAAATTATTATCAACGAAAAATCTATTAGGATGAGTCAACCATCATTTGATGTAAAAAGCATCTGCATAATGTTTTAGATGATTTTTAAAGCAATCAGTTTCACAAACAAATTGCAAAACTTTTATATAATCATTACTTTCCCAATTTATAAACACAGATTTTTCATAATTCTGTCTCTTTTTTTATATAAAAGGAGTAGTTTACCATGAATATTGGTTATTAGAATCCATAGGAAAATCATATTTCTGAATATAAAATAAAGAAATTTATACTCTAAAATGAAGACAAAAATCGTTCATATTTACCTTTAATGTCAGTAAGTTATAAGGAAGGTTGCCTATAGGTATTTTTAATCATTTTTCCAATGATTATTATTGTTACAACTATTATTTAATATTATAAATAAATAAATATTTTGAAATAAAATCATTATTATTCAACATGTTTTAGTTATTCGTATTCTTTATTATTTAATTGTTTATTTGGTTTGTCATGCCAGAGTTCATAATGTTTTTTTAAATTAATCGTATTAAAATACAACTATTTTAAAATAAAAAAAAATAATATTAACAGGATCCATTAAATTAATAGTTAATGGTTCATTGATCATAGACTCGGAGAGAAAATAAAAATTGTAGTAATAGTGCTAAATCAGATGGTCCTGAGGCGTCGTTTTTTTTTTTAAAGCATTCAATAATCAGGGATAAAGTAGGGACCAAGAATCGAAGGAAGAGGCTTAACATGAATCGGAAGTTTATTGTGAAAAGATTGGTACATGATCTTGCCCATTCGGCGACCTTTGGAATATTAAGGTCTTAATGGGTAATTTTATTGTGATTGTTAGAAACGAACTCGAGATATATCAAATGATTTTTGTGTCCTATCACACTTAAATTTATCTCCATATAAACTGAAAATAATTCGTAATAATCCCCCCCCTCTTTAACGATCATTTCTACGGCATAAATATAATATGGTTATCAACCATTTATGTTTCTTCATAATTGCAAATCTATTAGATTGACCACTCATGAAGGTTTTCTTAATATGTAATATATCAAAGAGGGCCCACACCAACATCACCTTTCTTTAGTAGCTTATTTAATAATAATAATAATGGAATAATTAGTTGAAATTCGGTTTTTCCTCGGAATAAAGTCGAATTTTCCGTCCCCCCCCCTTTTTTTTGAAACCCATCCTGGGATAAATATTTTAATCGGGTTGGCTTCCCCTTTCAAACATTTTCGCCCTCCCAAACAAATAAATCTCAGAATTCTTCTTCCACTAGAAGGACCGCCGCCTGCATATTATTTAATATCCTGCTAGAAATTCCATTCCTCTCTGTTCTAAACTCGAATATATCCATTCTGCCATATTCCTATGTTCTCACTCGAAAGAGCTGTTGTTGGAGAAATAAAACGAAACAGCTATGGACAAATGATTCAAAGCTGTTGTTTCGGAAAAGGTTATTCGATTTAATAAAATATCCTATTACGTTTGGGAGAAGACTGCCACAATCCAAAAAGCTAAGATTTTACAGCAGACGGATATTTTGTGATCATTATTACTATCTCTCAACTGTATGGAAGAATTGACTGTCCTGCACTGTTAAAAAGTGGATTTCAAAATTATAATTTAATTGTAATTTTTCTCTCAGAAAGGTAGTCTTTTAAGCGAAATAAAAAACATGACAAAGTAATTTGGAGATCGCAAAATAAATATTGTCATAATATTTTCTTTTATTAATAGATAAACTAAAAGATTTACAACATGGTACTTATTGGTACCTATATAAGTAATTTATATATATTGGCTTTATACCGGCTTACATTAAGTAATCATTGAACTACCAAAGCCTATCCTTTATTCTCGGTAATATTTCGGTCACCACAAGGTAACATGGCCACAACTGGTATGGTAATTAGAAGTAGATTAAAAAGAAATTTGATGAGACCTCCTCTCCTGAATTAACAGTTAAGTGCAAGTCCGGACTGATGTGCTGCACGGCATGTCTTTCCGTATGCCTAAAATTCAATGTTCTTATATGATTGATATCAGCTTTTCTGATTGTCATATCTATGCCCAACAAGAACCTTCTTTCCATTTTCTATATACTACCATACTTCTAAACATCCCTCTCTCTCTCTCTCTCTCTCTCTCTCTCTCTCTCTCTCTCTCTCTCTCTCTCTCTCTGGCGAAAATTGCCAGCAGGAACGAAGCAAGTCGAGGTTAATGGAGGACAAAATTGACAGTTGTAATGTACAAGATTTGATCAGTATATTTTGAGAATTAAAGACATCCATCGATAAGAATCACATAGAATTTACTAAAGCTTTAAATACGCATTCTGACTATGTTCAAGAAAATACGGATAAAATAAATGGTAACAATTCAAAAATAGATGATTTACTAAAAACTGTAAACTCATTGGTAGAGAAAAATAGTATTTTAGAAAAGCTTATACAACAGCTTGAAACGAAAAATAATGAATTAGAACAACAAATGCTAAATTCGAAAGTGGAAATTCATCAAGTCCCGTTGAAAAAAGAAGAAAATTTAGAGGACTTTTTGATAAATGTGGGAAATATCGTCGGTCATGAAAAAAAATCCACTGATGTAAACAGCTGTTATAGGATTAAACCAAGACCTGATTCGGACCGGCCCACAGTGGTCAATAATTGCTTTTTGGTGGACATAAATCTGCCATTTCCACAATTTTACAGATAAATTGATAGGATCTTTTTTATTACCTTTTTCTTAAATTCTGTTTACTTGTGAAACCACTTATTCGATAAAAGGTACCTACTCAAGGTTTTTAATAAGGCTATTCAAAATTTTAGACCGCAGTATACATTTATAAGTAAAAACCTTATGTATAGATGTAATCGTTTTATGTTATACATTAAAAGGAGCTTGTAAATGTACCTGTACCATTTAGAGCAGATTACATGGCCAAACATTGCCAATTTTTCTGTAAACATATACAAAACATACTTTTCCAAAAAAGGCGCAAGTGAATTTAACTGATCTTTTTATGTGGTCGTAGTACAAGTAAGACTAGAAATTACCCCAGTGATAACTCTGGGGAACACCCCTTTGAAACCGAGAAAAACGGTTTTTATTGAAAAAAAGTAGTATATGAATTGCTTTTGTACCATAAAAAGCGAACCAAATTCATGTTGCTCATACTTAATATACTAGCCGTTGAATGTAAACTTTCAGTGAAATCGGTATATTGATATCTTATTTCTAAAAGGAGAAAATCGAGTTTTATGATGAATTTTTAGTTGTTTTTAAAATACTTATAACTTCTATGGAATTTGAATTTTCTTTTGGATACTCGGTGGTATGAAAGCCCACCCTCAGACTAAAAAAATAAAAAAGAAAATTCTAAAAAATATTGTGTTCTTCCATGTTTTTTTGCATACTAACGATAACTATCTATTAACACACCAGAAACCTGGATTTGGGTAAGCAAAAAGGACATTTATACCGAAACCAACTTAAAGGGAATTGTTTCCTTGGTTTTTAAATTTTTTTAAGAAGGAATAAAAAAGATCCTATCAATTTATCTGTAAAATTGTGGAAATGGCAGATTTATGTCCGCCAAAAAGCAATTATTGACCACTGTGCGGCCTGGAATTGTTATTGTTGATTTTGTTAGGCTTAAAGATAAAGAGTGTTTATTTCCCAACTTAAGAAAACCAAATTCTCCGATCACATATGGTGAAATAGTAAATGAAATTAATGACACTAAATTATATTTTAATTATGTAATGACATTTCAAAACAGAAAATTAATGAGAGATGCTGGAATTGCGAAAAAAGAAAAAGACTATAAATATTTGTGGTTTAAAAATGGAAAAATATTTATTAAAAAAGACAACGATTCGCGCTCTATCTTAATTAACAGCCATGAGGAAATATTAAAGCTTTAAGATTTCCATTATCTTGATATTTATTTTTCAAATTTTGTTTACAAAGAGAAGAACTTTAGTTTTATGTTTAATAATGAATTGTTTAGATAAGTTCTGTTGGTCACCATTTGTTTCTTTTTTTTTTTTTTTTATTGTATCAAGTTTTGTAATCTGTTTATATAAACATGGATTTGATTCAATGTTAAGTCATTACTCTTTGGTCAATAAATCGCAGTGTCATCTCTTGAGTATAGTGTGTCTGGATAGATTAAGAAAAAGTATTCATAATTTTATATTTATTTATAAATGACAAGACAGTTAAATACAACCCATGTTAAAGTTGAGAATCCAGTTATTGTATTTTCATAGTATTGTTTGATTTTTATATTTGTATCCAATGATTGATATATTATGAGGCTATAATGACTGGAATCGTTTAATGTTGTTTTTTGTTTTGTTTTTTTTTGTATTTTGTTTTTTGCACTCATTTGCATACATATATGTATTGTATTAGCTGACTAGTTAGGCGTTTCTTTGTATTAGTTGTAAACATATATAAAACATTTAAAAAAGTAATATATAAAACATATATAATATCAGAAACAGCTAGTGTTAGCTTCAATTTATTTCGATTACATCTAATTTAATTTGTTTCTTTATTTACTTGAGTTTAATTGTAAATATTAAAAATTTTGTACATATTTATAAGTATTCATGGTTAGGTTGAAATCATTTGATTTATTTTTTTCATAAACCTTATTAAATAATATATTGATGTTTTTTTTTTGTTTTTTTTTTTATTTTTCAATTGTATCTGATTAGAATAGTTTAAGACTTTTACTTAAGTGATTGTATTTTCACTTAGGTACTATCATGTAATATTGTTCAGAACTGAAATTATTAGGTATTCATCTATGGTATAACCCGTTAAGTGTTAGAGAGGTCCATGAGACCTAACTCTGTTAAATAAAGCGTTAAAAATCAAAATCAAATCTCTCTCTCTCTCTCTCTCTCTCTCTCTTTCTCTCTCACTCTCTCTCTCTCTCTCTCACTCTCACTCTCTCTCTCACTCTCTCTCTGGCGAAAATTGCCAGCAGGAACGAAGCAAGTCGAGGTTAATGGAGGACAAAATTGACAGTTGTAATGTACAAGATTTGATCAGTATATTTAGAGAATTAAAGACATCCATCGATAAGAATCACATAGAATTTACTAAAGCTTTAAATACGCATTCTGACTATGTTCAAGAAAATACGGATAAAATAAATGGTAACAATTCAAAAATAGATGATTTACTCATTGGTAGAGAAAAATAGTATTTTAGAAAAGCGTATACAACAGCTTGAAACGAAAAATAATGAATCTCTCTCTCTCTCACTCACTCTCTCTCTCACTCTCACACACTCACTCTCTCTCACTCTATATGTTTCTTTCCTTGCTCAGGTGTCCGGGAGCTGTACGAGGTGCTGATGGGCAGGGACCCCCAGGCCGCCGACCTCTGGGCCGGGCACCGCCTCGTCAGGAAGAACTCCAACAGGAGCCCTCAGCTGCGGCTTCGCTTTGGAAGGAGGAGCGACCCTGCTTTCATGCAAGTAAGTCAACTAATCTTCTTCATATTAATTATTTATTAATTACACAAATCAAAGCAATAACAAAAAATATAATTGGTAAAATCATGTAAAAATAAAAATGGCAAACGATTTTTTTCCCCTCATAATTAAATATTCTGGTGCCGCAATTCTTCCTTTAAATTAAGTTGTTAATTGGTCATAGGTCACCTGACCATTTATATTTCTTATATTCTTCTCTTCTTCGAGCCATTTTCAGATACACTATTAATTTTTAATGAAACTCACTAATATCTATGTTTACGCGTATCAGATTCTACCTCTCTTAATTCTTTATTTCAATGCATTCAGGCTGATAATGATTTGTTAAAAAATGAACGTTAAATGATTTTTTTTTTTTTGTTAGAATTACAAATCTTGTTATAGGCAGGGAAGTATTAACACCTCTTGCGTATATATCTGCCACAATCTTTGTGTACCTTAAAGAGTTTATTAATGATAAGAAGCTTTAACTTCAAATTTATAATGCATTTGAGCTCTAATTAATTAATATTTAATTTTATGCCATCTTATTGTATTTGTTACAGCCTACTCATCAGTCACGCATTTTTGTAAATTGGCCTAAACAATTTTTTTTAAACATTTAACGAAAATGGACATTACATATTATAGATATAGTACAGATATGTAGTGGTAGCCACTTGTAAACGAAATCGCATGATATGTTGGTTTGACAAGAATCCTATTTTTACTAACTTCATTTTTAGAAAAACAAGTTTAAAGATTTGAGGTGTTTTAGTCATTAATGAAATCTAGCCTTACTTCCTTACATGGAATTGAGATTTTTTTTTTCTCTTCATACATTGATTCGCACCTCTCCGCGATCAGCGACAATCAGCGAATTAGAGGTCTGCAGCAACGCATTAATATGTAAGGCATTAGGACATGAGGGAAGGAAAGTGAGATTGATTGAAAAGAGATTGATTTAATATGAAAATTGTTCAAGAAAAACACATTTTATCTTTGATTTTCCTCATGAAACAGTAATCGATACAGCCACACTATACTACTAAAACTTTCATCAAAGACTAACTTTCAACATGAACCCATTAGCAGCAACACTTAAATCCACCACAAATCCACACAATCGGCCCATGAACAAGACGGTTGTTGAGGGGGTGGCCTAGAGACTTATTGAAATACCTAACCAACGCCAATGTATCACACATACCTATAGAGCACAGATTTGCTCATTGCAAAAAAAAAAATTTTGCAGATAGCAAATTTTAAAACATATGACAAATAAAAAAAAAAATACTTCCACTCCGTAACAGTATTTTTGATTCAGTAAAAAATGAAATTGACTGGGATGTAAGTGAAGTTACATATTGTTTACCGTTTTTGTGTTTTGTTGATACAAGTTGTATAAAAGTATAAAAGAACATAAAGAAGAATTATACAATCACCAAAAATCTTACTTCCAAACTGTAGGTTAAACGCTTGTCAAGCCCAGAAGGCGAACTGCTTAGATAGGTTTGTTAGAAGTTTGATGACGGCGTAAGTCATTCCTTAGATATGTATATAGTTTTGTAAATACTTATTGTTTTTTAAATAAAGGACTTTTCTATTCTAGAAGTTTGTACATTTCACAGAATTGATGGCTATTGCGTAAAGGAGTGTTAATGACATCTATACAGGTCTCTTTACACACGGTATTATATAAATTTATAATGTAGTGTTCCTCGAATTGCTTGAAGCTATTGGCTGACCTAGATATAACCTCGCCAAGGATTGATGGATTTCCACAAGCTTTAGAAATTAATCTTAGGGCCTTACCTCCAATCACTGAAAGGAACAAGGCCAATTGAACTGTTCCTCTCGATATGTTCGCTTCCTTTGATCCCCGCAAGGGTGATGAAATCAATCCATTTGGCTAATATGGCATGAGTTATATTTATTGGACACCTATAACAGAATAATGTATTGGTGTTCAAGTGTTGAAGTAAGGGAGTGTATCGTGCCTTTGGAAAAAATTTGGTTTGGATTTTTTTTTGTCTTTTAATTGGGTTTCTATTTTTATTTTTCCGAATATGCTTATTCATTAATGTTTTAGATTTTATATTAAAAATAAAAATCAGCTGTAGCTTAAAAAGTTTGGTAGTTATGATTTTTTAATTAATCCTTTTCTCAGGTGCATCACTTTGATGTATCTAAGGTTAGTGATTTAAAAGGGTACGACCTTGGCTGGTCGAAGTTGCCGAGAGTGAATAGCTGGCCAGATGTTAAAGGTGGAGCGAATAGTAGATGTTAAGTCTTTCAGACTTGTCAGCTGACTGATCTTTCGTTGGTTCCAGCATGTTTTGTATGATCCGTGATATTTATCGGTTTAAGACCTCCTTAGATTCATTAAAAAATCTGTCCCTCGGTAAATCACGGCATATGATTTTGTAAAGGGGGTTATTAATTTCCTTAGGTTTCATTTTAACAGACAGAAATTTACTCGAAATTGTTTGTATTGTTTTTTTTATGAAAAAACGAAATTGAGGGCAAAAATTTATTTTCACAGTCTGAAATGATATGCCTTTTGATAAATACAACAGATAGCCTTCAAACATGTACATTTTAACATCAAAATTACAGATCAGAGAACGAGTTTAGTTCCTGTTGCAAAACTAATTTCAGCCATTTCCCATTAAAAGTTAATGTCTCTGTCCCTATATTCGAATGTCCCTACGCACAACCAGCTCCCCTGTATATACAATTAATTCGAATATATGATGAACTATATTGATATTATTTCCAGTTCGTTAATTCAATCCTTTTACAGTTGACGTCATGTTTGTTACGGTCAAAGATCCCTATCCATTAGGATTTTTACTTTCACTTACCTAAATATGAGATCTATAGTAAGGGAAAGCATTTCGAAATGTGAAAAATTTAGACTTCCGGTTTTCAACGGAAATACACGTTGCGAGGTCCCCTGAGTCCAAATAACCAAGTCCCGCGAAATGGTCTGTGTGTGTGTGTGTGTGTGTGTGTGTGAACAGACTAGCTCAAAAACTATAAACCATACGCACCTTAAATTGGGTATTTATTGTATGTATACGCCCGCGACGTGACAGCAAAAATTTCATGAAAATAGGTCAAATGGAGAAGGTGCTTTAATTAAATAATTTTGTATAATTTTCAGGGTTTTTTTTTCGATTTTCTTTAAAATGGCTTTAACGATTTTGATCAAACTGGGTATTTGATGCATCTATATGCCCGCGATGTGATAGCTAAACTTTCGCCTAAATTGGGCAAACGGATGGGGCACTTTATTTAATCACATTTTTACGCATTTTTTCTCAAAAACGGCTGTAAGTGGGTATTTGATGTATGTGTGATGTGACCCACACATATTTTATTCTAATTTTAGTAAGAGGGCTATTACATAAATATTATGTTTATTAATTGTTATTATATTATATTATATGAGGGCTATTATAGAAATATTGTGTATGTAGATATTAGTGAGAATGACAATATATTATTTTAATTCGGTGCCTAAATAGATAGTTGAATATTTGAGATTATATAAAAATGCTAAATAATAACATAGGGCCAAACCTTGTACCCTAAGCCCTCCTTATCGCCCCACTCCAAAAAAGGCACAAACAGTCTCTAACAGAATCTGCTGCCATTTAGACATATCGTGCCCTAGATCCGACCAAAAACCTCACTCCTTTGTATATCAAGGCCTGTATATATTAATTTGATATATTTCTCTATATTTATATATGTATATATTATTACCAATCATAATATAGTTCCACTCCGTAATTCTGTTTATTTTTTGCTTGTCCCATTATTAAAGATAATTAAGATCCACCTACCTAAACGGACCTTAACGGACCTTTTTAATAACCCTATTAATTTAGATAAAACAAGGGACATCGCATATGTATATGCCCGCGATGTGACAGCAAATATTTCATCTATCGTATAATGAAAATTATTCAACAATAAAAAAAATTATTTTACTTTAGAGAGTAAATGCATGATGCTCAAATTTTTAAAACATTGAAGGTGTGAAAAAATATGGTATAAGATATAATTTAATTAATTATATTTTTGTTTAGAAAATTTAATTCCATAATAAATTTCTGAAGGCAATATAAAGTAATTTTAGAGGAACAATAATCGTTCTCGATTTCCATAGAGGCATAAGAGACAAACTTTTCAACGACACGTAAATACAGCTTCTATCGATTCACCTTCACGATCTATTTACTAAAAACACCTCACAGTAAAAAGAACTCGGCTGTTTTTGAAATTAGTTCCCTTAAAAAAAGAAATAAGCAATAATAAATCGAAATGTACTGAGAACTTCCAAGTTTTGCAATACAGATACTGCATAATTTAAGGAAATATACAAATAAAAGGATTTAAATGTGGGAAAATGTGTGAAGTTGAGGAATGGCCTTTATACATTATCGAAATACGTCAATTCCTAATATCAGTAAGTTCGTAAGTGAAAGTTGTGTGTTGCGCGCATCGAACCAGATAATTTTTTATCAGAAAGTAAACAGTCTTGAACTACTTGAAGAAATAATGATGCAAAGGATCAATCAGAACCAAGAACTTTCATTGTCTTACGTCAATGTTCAACCTGACAACTTTTACTAGACCAGACCGCTTTAATAGATAACCAATCACTAGTCATTGGAAGTTAATTGATTACTTAAAAATAGTGTTAGGCAAATGTAATTTCTATTAAATTCACTTGATAATAACTGTTATAACAATTGGAATCGCTAAAATACAATCATAATTAATAGTGTGAATAGTATCGATTGCTTCATGAACCTCTAGAATTGTGATCCACAACAACCGTAATTATATGATCCAAATTAATTTCAATTTACAAACAAAATTCTTGTAGTTGTGATTAAATTCTGATGTATAAAAAATGAACGCCCAACTCTGAATAACAAACGCTTGGCATGACTGAATGTTAGCAAATATCTAAATAAAATAATAACAAAACAACTTTTTAAACCACTAATTAACAAGTTTATGTTGAAGGTTAAGAAGATATAGAAATTTAACTATATAATATTATAGCAACGTTTACCCATAATTTACAGCACTTAGTGCTCACGTTAAAGGTGTCATATTCATATTTCTGGGCACAGTGCCAGTCTGCTCTTTAAGTGGTACTATACCGCTATTATTGTAATTTTTTTTATCTTTGCAGGATGTCCCAGACATAGTGGAGAAAAAAAAAAGGATAATACTGCATGCTAAAAAGGGTAGAATGGCGCAGAAACGAGTTTCCTACCACATCTGTTGAGAATTTTTTTTGTTTTTATTTTAAAAATCTTACTTTTTTCTAAAAAATGGCAGTGTTCTCTACTTCGTTTTAGCGTAGAAACAAAAACCATGATATCTTCTTAATCAGCATTTTACTTTTCCTAACATATGAGTTAGGTCTGGTTATTTTGAACCCACATTCAGTGGGCCTTTTAACGCGCAAAACACAAAACATTTATTAAAACTAAAAATGTTGATAGGTTTTGAAAATTCCTCACTTCTCTCTGGAGTACCCTGGAAGCCGTCAAAATTCCTGAAAACTGCGGAATATAGTTAGCATTTTAGTGGTACCCATGATACAACTGCACTTCACCTTTTGAGTCTAAAAGAAGTTTTTCTGATGAAAAAAGAACTTTTTGGGGGGTAGGGGGGGACCTTCACAACTCTTTACCCCTCATGCATACGGACAAGCGATAAAATAACTAATACTTTTATTCAATGAAGTAGTTTTTCTAGTAGATACGTGAAGCAATCAAGTATTTATTCTCTAGCGTGTTTTTCATCAGAAAAACTTCTTTTAGACTTAAAAGGTTAAGTGCAATTGTATCATGGGTTACACCACTAAAAATCCAACTCAATCCCGCAGTTTTTGAACTTTGACGGCTTCTTGGGTGCTCCAGTGAGAAGTGAGGAATTTTCAAAAACTATTAAAAATTTAAGTTTTAATAAATGTTTTGTTTTTTGTGCGTTAAAAGGCCCACTCAAAGTGGATTTAAAATAACAAGACCTACCTCATATTTTAAGAAATTTAATGCTGATTAAGAAAATATCATCGTTTTTGTGACTACGCTAAACCGAAGTAGGGAAATCTGCCATTTTTCAGGAAAATAAAATTAAAGATAGAAAAGTAAGATTTTAAAAATAAAAACAAAAAAAATTGTATCTCTTCAACAGATTAAGAAAGGAAACTTGTTTCTGCGCCATTCTACCCCGTTTAGCATGCAGTATTTCACATTTCTATTCTTTTTTTACACTATGTCTGGGACACCGTGTATATTTATATATGTAAACCCTAGAAGACAAGGAGTCTGTTGTCACCATTTTTTAAAAAATCGTGTCAGGTGAAAAACGGAAGTAAAAATGCCACTCTTTTGATTGGTAAAGAGAATTCAAAAACATTCAATGAAAGTGATAAGTAACAAAAAAATAATATTTCTAACCTTAAATTTAATCTTCAAAAAGTATAAAAAATTCACTTTTACCGATATTATTAATTTATCTGAACACTTATCAAAATCCTTTATGAGGGATTATATAAAAACCAAAAATATATGTATTTTTTTTTCATAGCCTCTTATGATCATATAATTTATTGATTGATTTAATTTGCTATTTGAATTGTAAGCCTTTTACTGCAATTATGCGCATTCTAAGTTGTATCGAAAAAACATAATTTTTGTGGACTTTCTGATTGGTGTGGATTTGTGATTTCATTGATAATTAAGTTACTTATATTTAAGCTAAAAATTATATTTAAAAGAAGATCTACTTACAAGTTCTTTAATCATATATATATATATATATATATATATATATATATATATATATATATATATATATATATATATATATATATATATATATATATAGACTTGAAGTGATAATGAAATATCTTGAGTTTCATAAACGGTCCTTGTGCCACTTCCCCTGACGCATGTGGCCACATGTGGCTCGTCCTACCATACCATAAACCATGCCGTTTCCTAATTAACCTAGCAAATAAACAAAACGTGTGATACATGGAGGCGGGATTGGTAGTGAGGCATGGTTGCCAGCAATATACGAATCCGCTTATCAAATTTCCTCTAATACTAGCGGCTTAGGAGCCTACTTCGGTTATTAAACGCTAGGAAGTTGCCTGTTTATCAGATTATGGCATACGTCGGAGGTGCCAAGGCTACGTATTTGACTTAGGTCGGCTGCTCCCAAACAGCTAAATATGGCCCTCATCGCTAGAATCATTTATTATGTATCTTGATCTCTAAACGAAACAATTTGTTAAGAAAAAAATCATTTCTTCGTCAATTACATTGACGTTAAATATAATGTCGAGATAAGAAACAAAAGCACGAAAATAAATCTAAATTCAGAATTTTACGTTATAAAATTCAGAAATAAACAGGTCTGCTGTTGGGAAGAGGATTCCTCGAAACGAAAATATTTCGTTAAGAAAAATATAATGCTTGGAAGTTGTCTATCTGAACCATAATATAATAAATCTCAATTTCCCTAAAACAAAAAAATTACCTGGAAGAAATAGTTCCTTCATTGTATGGGAAATTAGGACGTAAAACAGCCCGGTCTTCAAAGCCCGTATCTACTGTTTATTCTATAAAAAATAAAGATAAAAAGTATATATAAATATTTTTTTATTGATAAAGATAAATAAAACAATATTTTTAAAATAATAATAAATTCATAAACATGTCATCATTTAATGCAATCATTTAAAATTATTGACTAACTATGTACTACAAAAGCCATGAAATATAAAATAAATAAAGATATTAAGTCGTTGGATTTTAATTTGAATAGTTATATACATACCTACGTATAAGGAACATTAATAGCGTGGTATAGTGGATACCATAGCAAACTACTACCCATAAGTCGTTGGTTCTTGTCTCTAGGACTTTTCAAAGAGAGTAATAAGTCCTTCCGATCTTGCCGCTTATGGCATACTTTTAATAGGCCAATAATTTTCTTTAAAAAAAATTAACAGGAGAAAGTTATATTATTTCGATATTTAGATTTTTTTTTCCAAAATCCGATAGCTTACACAATCTTTTCGGCTTGGAAATGGGTGGATATTATTTGGTTCCTTAGGAAGAGTAATTCTGTCTGGTTTAAAAATCAGAATCAGTTTCAACAATACTCCCTTAGCTATTTCTGTATAATTAAAAAAGTGAAAAACAGCTATAAAATTGTAAAAATAATTAGAGAAACTCTTTAAAAAGACCCTACAAATGAATTTTTGACCGTGAAATGGTTCTGATAGAGTGAAACAGTTAGCTTAAAAATATGGAACTTTAATTGCAAAGCAATAATCAGAAATTTATATTATACATATTTAATTAGTATTTATTTGCAATAACAATTTCATAAAAATACATTAAAATTTTGATGAGTTTTTTTTTTTTTAATAAGAAAAGAACACCTGGGAATAGAAATTCTTTCTTGGCATTTGTTGTGACAGGCCGCTAGCTTTAAATTAAACGGTCGGGAGAGACTATGAAATACACAAAATCTCACAAATAAAATTCCTTATATCTCAAAAATGATTGAAATTCCGGTTAGAAATGATGATGGATGATCAAATGAAGCTACTATATTATATCTTTATTTACCATAATTATTAATGTTAAGCTTATCTACTAATCTCAAAAAAAAATTTTACCGTTTTCATTTAGTATTCTGCATATGGATAGTGAGGCATTGAACCTGGAACGAGGTTAAAGGAATTTTATTATCTCAGGAACCTATATTAATTTTGAGAAACAAATGCTTTCAAGTCCAGTGACTATTTTTTTTCTTTTTTTTTTTAGCCCATGTGGGAAGAGATATTCGAAAGATAAGCGCTCTGAAATAAAAGCCGTGACTTTGAATATTGCGCTAAAAGCATGAAGATAAAAGACGCATTTGGGGTACACCCTTTTTACCCTTGGGATTCTCTAGAAAAAATTATTATTCATTATAAAAACTCCATTCCGATCCTGATAATAAGTCACCCAATGGCGAATTTCAAAATGTCGTTGACGTAATTAAGGAAATTTTTAGGAAAAATATCGGTAGAAAAATATTTTTTTATTATACGAATGTAAGGCAGTTCATTTATGAAAAGGCTGCCCCCACTCCTTCATTGCTTCCCTACATCCCACATCTCCCCACTCTTACATAGATCAGGCACCAATTTATAGTCAGCCATGTAAATTGTTTTATTTTGTTTAAAATTCCTTTTTTATTAATTTAGTATTTTTTTTTAATCCAAATTTCTGTTTTATGAAACATGTTAGTTTTAATTCATCATTTCTATAAAATTTAGGATTTTTTAAAAATCTTTTATCTTATTTAAAAAAAAAATTGACGTCTATACTTCGTTTTATTGATTATTAATATTAATTTTAATTTAAGTTCCTGTTTCTATGAGATTAATTATGCACTTGTTTTTCTATCATTCTTCTCAATGATATCATAAACGAAATGTTTGTACTTCTGATAAATAGGTATGTACCTATTTGTTGCTTAAAGAAAAAATATTCCAGTAGGCGCTCTGAGATACCATACCGCGCGACTTAAATGTTGTGCGTATCTATTGAAAATATCCAAGCACAGGGGCATCTAATATTCCACCTTCATCTACATATACGTACATAATTGGGTTCTTTAGTGGTTGTTGTGTGAGAAATATATGTGCGGGGCTAAATAAATAAATTTTTAAATAGAAATATTACATCCCATCTCTAGAGTAATATTAACCATTCGCCTGTATAATTGAATAGCTTAGCACATAACATGTTAAGTGACATTTTTTAAAAATTAAGATTTTTGTAAAGATGTACATGCAATTTGCACCTTTGAGCATTTGTTTTTTTTTTTTTTTTTTTTTTTTTTTTTTTTATCTCCTTTGAAATAATATTCGAATTATGTATATACATGATATGAATTTGATGAATTGATGAAATACATTGATGAATGATATGAAATACTCGTACATGATATTAAGACTTTTGAAGAGATGAACATGCTATTTGTTCCTATGAGCATTGGAGTTTCTTTTAGAATTACTAATTAGAGTTTAATTTAGAATTACTAAACTACATCATACAAAAAAAAACTACTAAATGTTTAAAGTAGAAACAAACTTGTAAACTAATAACTTTAAATCTAATTTTCTCGACTTCGTTTTTTTTGTAACATAACATGATCATTCACTAAGCTTTTCAATTTATCTATTTTCAAATAATGTTCGAATTATGTATATACATAATACTAATTTTAAACATTATAGGTATAATAAATAAAAAATAAAATAAAAAAGATTTCATTGCGTTTCGATATGCATAAATTGGTAATAAAATATTTCTTTGATTTTTAAAGATTCAATTGGAATTTTTTTTATGGTGATGGCTCCTCTTATTCATTCCTGGTATCCACTTGTTTTTCATTCTTGAGTCTTACCATTTTTGAGTAGCGAAAATTCATCAAGTCCCGAAAACTTGAGACAAAAAAGTTTACATTTATAAAATTTGTTGAAAAATTATTTTCTTACGCTACAAAAAATAATCATAAAGATGAATTATTCTATTAATTATCAGTAGAAAAATAAATAAAACTTGGCTACGACAATATCATACAGATCAACTAAGAAGGAGACTACACTGTCTCTTACGGATTTTGATCAAAATATTTTAGGAGCTTTGCCGTTAGCGCCAATGAGCCCTGGAAGCTGAGAAACAGATAAAATAACATTATATCTCGAGTTTAAATTATGTTATTATTATTTTTTTTTATTTATTGATATCGACTTGGTTCTTTCAAAAAAACAAAAAAAAAAAAAAAAAACAATTATTTTGAATGTAAATTTAAGAAAAAACAGACGTTCCATTAACTCTATTTTAGATCAAAGAAAACTTAATTAAATGATTAGATAGATCTTCAAGAAAACTACCATTGTAAATATTTTTACAAAAATAATGACATCAGATTCGGATTCAGCCTATTCTTTATTTTATTTATTACCAACAAATAAACATAGAGCAGAATTAGAATTCACAATCTGTAAGATGGTTTGCAATGAGTACATTTTGAAGGCTGCTTCATAGGAGTAAAGATCATCTAAGCTGGTCTCTTGGCTACCGCCTTCATAGTCGTCGGGGTGGACTATATGGTTAAACTTTCCGAATTTTCTGTCAGCGGGTTAATGTTGTAAGCCAGTCTTTAGTGGCTACTGCGACTTTATAGGTGTTTAAGTCAGTACGTGTTATTTCGTTTTTGACATAAAATGGTACGTCTACTATTTTCCGTAAATACTTCGATTGAAAGGACTAAATTTTATTAATGATGGATTTTTTAGTGAACCCTACAGTTCAATACCGTAAGACCATATCAGTTCAGCATACTCAACACTGAAAATAAAAACTATATCAATTTCAATGTTTTTGAGTCTAAATCTTGAATGAATTATGAATTTTTAAGTAATGTATTTATTTTTAAAATGTTTCTGAGGGAGCCGAATTTAAATCTGACATGATTTTTTGCGTGAAAAATATATAAGTGTAATTTGCTAAAATATCTAATAGTTTGCCTGATACAAGACTTGGAGCGAATGGCAAAATACGTTTCTAAATATATTTCTACCAGTGAAATCTAAACAAAGTTTCATCATGTCCGTGAGAGATAGACCACCCCTTCAACCTGTGGATCACGTGTAGTGATTCAGGAAGGTAATGGCATGACAGGAGTAGTTATGTGGCTCAAGGTTGACGTCTTCTGGTTCGTGTGGTTAGCGAAGTTTGCCGAGGAAGTTACAGTTTCTGCTTTTGGCGAAATTGGTGGCGTATTGAATCAGGAGAGTTTATGATGAATTGTTGTGATTAATGTATCTGAGGTTGCCCGGAATCTTGTGGAAGGGGAGCTATTTGTCACCATAAGATTCCCAGTGTCAGGGTCTCCCGATGGCTCCGATCACGATCAATTCAGTCGGTATTTAAGTTTAGTCGGATTGTTCTCAGCTTCTTGCCCGCGTTCGATGTCTTTCCGGATCCAGTGATGTTTTCCTCTCTGCGGTATATCATTATGATTAATTAATTTTCTTGTTGTCTTCTATAGATTGAGTTCTAATCCGGCTTTGTACCCCAAACTACCGACTAGAATTGAATTAATTAGTCTAAAATTGTTTAATTATTCATTAGATGAGAGAGGTTGCTAATTTCTTAGAAATCACTAAACGCATGATCCTCCATGAGTAGTGGTCATGTTTTTTAATTCTATTAGGCACGAAAAAAATGTACCATAAACAGGATGAATTTGTCCTCTTTTCAACTTTAAAAATAAATTTCACTAACTTTTCGACATAATTTTTTCAAAGGAACCAATTGTTTCATTTGTGCTACCACTAGTGGATAGTATCAGTTTTTTCTTTTTTTTTTTTTTTGGTCCTCCCCTTCCTCGCCTGTTAGGCTATACGGGGTTCCTGGGCCAGGGGAGAGGGTGGATAGTATCAGTTAAATTTAATTTTTCACACTAGGGTTGTCTTACTTAAAAAAAATTATCCACCCGCAATTTTTCCATTGTAGACGTCAGAGATTTGCCTTATGGGCAATTTCACCCCACTGAGGTGTTAAAAGAACCAGATTTGACAAAAAATATAAAATAAAATATAGAACAAATTCAAAGAAAAAAGTACATGTATAACCTTGATTTTTCTTTATAAAAAAAAATTTCGATAGCTAATGTTACTATTAGGAAAATATTTTACAAATCAAATTTACTCCTAAAGACTCACTTAGAAAACTTCAAACATTGCAATCAAAATTGTTACGACTTATCACAAAATCACCTGGTACGTGACTAACAAAACTTTATATACAGACCTCCATGTACTAACAGTCGTCAGCACATAACGACGCTATACAAAAGATATTTTACTAATTTAAACGGACATCCAAATACTTTAATCAGTTATATTGCCGACATAAGCATGGGTAGGAGAAGACTAAAAAGGCGCTGGATGAAAGATCTCTTAGACAACCGAGGTAACTGACTCAAACCAGGAAGGTAGTGCTGCTGGGTGCTTTCCCTCCTCATGCCTGACATGTCATAATAACCTATTACCGCCATCTCATTCACTGATTGTCAGCACCTTGCTGACAGGTGCAAATTAATAATTAAAGTAAAAAAAAAACTGCTAAAAAACTAATTAGCTTTAATACCATTGTCCTGGTTTTGGATACTATTAGCCTCGTCCGGCCTGTCAGGTAATTTGAATGGTTATTCCTCGATGTTTGCAGGTATGACATATGTAAACCTGTATTTGGGTCACCTGTTGCGTAGTGGTTAGCATAGCAACCTCCAATACTAAAGGTCGCGAGTTCCCTCCCAGTGGTGGCCCAAGGATTTTTTAAAGGGAGTAAAAAATCCTTGGCTATGCCGTCCCTCGGATAGGATATAAAATAGAGGTCCCGATCCTGCACGATGTCAGGTACTCGTTAAAGATCCACATCCTAATTATACCTGAATAGGCAAAATTTAGGACTCCCACTGCAGCATCGTCCGATTAGCCTTAGTAGCATAAAGGGGCGTTAAGCAAATGATTTAAATCGTAATCCTGTATCACCCCAAATCTTTAAAAGTTTTGTCATTTAATATTTTGTGGGGTTTGACCAAAATAATAAAACAGCAACAATTGATTAAACAAGTTTTTCTTCTTCTTTGTTTGTTAATATTATCTTTTTCACTAAAAATGGGCTGTCACCCAAGAGGGCAAAGTTCGCCGGTTTACGGTGCTTAAAACTAATCAACCTAACCAAAATATTGATAATTTATAGTAATTTGTTTTTTATGTTTTATTTATTTACAAATAAATTATAGCTGATTCGGAGTGAATGGAAAATGTGCTCTACCCAAATAATGTTAGAGCGGAATATCTTGAAATTTCGTGAAGGTTTATCTAATTCTAAGACAATATTCGAATGACATTGACATCATGTGGCAAGCGCATTTGTCACATATGCAATCAATCCATTTACTGTCAGCCGTCGCGGGCCATTTCCTCCGCTCGCTTTTACTTTATTCCCGGTAGCTCAATACTTGCTCGCCGTTCTGATGTATGCCTAGTTCATTCATCTCATTGATTAATAGTAGATTGTAGAAGTAAGTTCAATTCGCAAGACCAGGCAAAAGGCTGAGCTATTTTTTGTCCGAGTTACCAAAAAAAAAAAAAAAAAAATTATAAAAAAAATAATGATAAAATAAATATAACAATGCATGTCGTAGAGAAAAATAATTGATAATTATGATGTTCACAAACCTAACAAAATCTAACTAGCTACTGTCCCGTATTAATCTATTATTTTGTTTAATAATATAGATTACCAGGTGTGTAAATATGAAACCGGAATTCGCCAATGATAGGAGTTAGCAGTCAATATAATCTTCTAACTAATCCGTCAGTGGTGTTATCTGCTTTTTCCTACATGTAATAAAGAGATCCAATTGATACCAACTTCAGTTTCATTCTATAACCGTGTTTTTAGTGGCGTTGAACATGTCGACTTTTGTACCAACAAATCAAGATTTGCGGACAGCATTTATTTTCCGTTTCCTTCTGAAAAAAATTGGAGCATTATCACATAGGATGCTTGTTGAAGCTTACGGGAAGCATGCCCTAGGCAAATCTCAATGTTTCGATTGGTTCAAAAAATTTAAAGATGGATTTCGATAAAAGAAACAAAGACCGTGGAAAACCACAAAAAAAAACTTTGAAAACTCTGATTCGGAAGCGTTTGTTGGACAATTATTACATGTGACACCGTCTCCATTTGTTTGAAAGGCAGGGAAAAGATCCAGAAGGTCGGAAAATGGGTACCCCACCAACTGAATGACAGGCAGCAGGAAGCTCGAAGAACCTCATGGCAAATGCTGCTCGTCAGGTACAGAAAAAAAGTCATTTCTTCATCAAATTGTGACTGGTGATGAAAAGTGAATTTACTTCGAGAATCCTAAGAGTAAAAAATCCTGGGTAACTCCAGGTGAACCATCGGCATCGCTTGGGGAGGAAGAAAATGCTCTGTGTCTGGTGTGATCAGATGGGTGTTACCTACTATGAGCTGCTGAAACCTGGGGAAACTGTTAATACGGAACGCTACCTACAACAGATGATAAATTTGAATAAAGATTTGCGCCAAAAAGTCCCAAATATCAAGAAAGGACACACAAAGTGATCTTGCTCCATGACAATGCCCCATCACATTCGGCTAAACGGACCAAGGAAGCGATCCAAGTGTTTGATTGGTAAATTCTTCCGCATGCGGCTTATTCACCAGATTTGGCCCCATCCTATTACCACCTATTTGCATCTATTGCTAGCTGAGAAGCGCTTCACTTCTTACGAAAATGTACGAAATTGGTTAAGTGATTGGTTTGACTCAGAAGAGGAAGCATTATTTTGGCGGGGAATCCACAAATTGCCTGAATGATGGGAAAAATGCATAGATAGCGAAGGGTAGTACTTTGAATAAAAAAGTATGTATCATTTTTACACAATCAACTCTTATTTGCTATTTGAAAAATTCCGGTTTCATATTTACACATCTTGTAAGTATATTTTAAGCTGGCTTATTTGATTTTATTGTTGATTGAAAAGAAACCTTTGTTTCGGTTTTTCCAATAAGCTTTCATACGGTTTTTAAACGTATGATTTATTTATTTTTTTTATTCTCTACTTTAATTGTAAATAGAAACCTTTGATTTCAATGCTTGATGCCTTTGACTGTTATAACTTGTATTTGATTATTAAATAGAATTAAATACAATGTAGTTTTATGCAACGATTTACTTATTTTTCAAACACTCATTTTTAAAAATTGTTCACTCACTCATACACACAAAAAAATATATATTTTACTATAAATCTCCTAAAATACCTTATTAAATATTATGTACAAGTCATTTTATGCTCATTTATATTCCTTATTCACTATTTTATATAAAACAAATAATAATTTGAACAGAATATTAAGTACATGACCTCCAAATTTACCTATCCTTCCGTCCTACCGAGATGCTAGAGGCAATCCAAAAATTGCAGGAAGACATAGATAGCATAAACGCCAGAAAACAATGAACTGAGATTGAATGGAGAAAAAACCAAGGCCATCCTGATTGGCTCCAAGTATCTCATCAATTCCCTTCCTTATTACCCCTTACTCTACCTCAAAGGCCAACCTATTCATTTCCATTCCTATGTCAGGAACCTCGGAGTGATCTTTGACCAGCACTTGTCGTGGAGTAACTATATTTCCCAAATCACCAGAAAATCTATCGCTCTCCTCAAACAGTTATCTCCTCAACAGCAATCCCGTGATTGCATGTCTTCTAAAACCCGTCAGCTCCTTGTTTCCTCTCTTATATTTCCTCATTTCGATTATGGTTGTCTTGTATACGGGGGACTGTCTGGCTTACACGAGACGAGGTTGAAGAGGCTGATGAATTGCTTCATTAGATTCATCTTCGGTGTTCCCAAGCGCTCCCACGTCTCAAGCTGCTATACAGAATTGAAGTGGCTCTACCCAGTTTTTCGGCGGCAATATTTCCTTGGTGTATATCTCTTCCGAACGTTCAGAATTAAGAAGCCTTCGTATATTCTGAATTTATTTAAACCCTGTTCCTCCATACATTCTCTAAATACCAGATCCCAAATCTTAAACCTATACATCCCTTCCTACCGAACTGCCTCCTTTACAAAATCATTTATCATCCGTAGTGCCTCCTTTTGGAACTCCTTACCCGTTTCCATCCGTAAAAATTCATCAATCACTTCTTTCAAAACCCAATTATTTCTCCATCTCCTTAATCTTCGAACTACTGCAACCATCTCAAATAGTGAAATCTGTTATAATTTATAATATTTACCTGTGTTTGTGGATATAAAATTCTGTCTTTCTTTTAGTGCTTTACGTTCAAATGGTTGGATACCAGTCAACTTATTTTCTCTTTTTTGCTGTTTGTTTTATTTAAGAGGCTTGCGTTTATTTTATTTTAGTTCTTTAATTTCTATACGAACCTTGTTCTAAACTAGCCAGACAAAGGACTCTGGATCAGTACATATTTATTTTTTCTTAGGGGACAAGATGTCCCAGAATAAAAATACTTTCTTTCTTTCTTTCTTACATTTGATGTAACGTATTTAAAAACCATGAGTAAATATTTTAAATTAACAGGAAAAAATATTATTAGTGACAGAACAGTGTCGCAAAAGAAACCTTCTGTTTCTATCTTCAGGGCAAGAGTCCATTGCTTGTAGTGAAGTTATGTAACGGTTCCGACGAACGATACCTTATAAGAAAAATTATAAAAGAATTGGGTGCGTAAATTTATTCTATTGATCTTATTTTTTTCCATTTCATGGGAGCGGGATATGTTTGAAATATGATACTGGTTCCCCTTTCCTCCTCCCTAGGTACCGCCACTGAGATCCTCCATATAAAAAAAACATGTTCCGCATGCTGTTTTTATCGCCTTGGATTTATTTCTAACAACATGTAGCTGAAGGTCCTTATCATATCGTGTTCATTATTGCGATAAGAATTTCGGTCGTTAGGAATTTATTAGCCAGGAGTTGTTCTAATGGTTTTAGTGGCCATTATCATGTGATCATAATTCTAGAATAGAGTAGATAACGCTGCTTTTTCTGATAGCTGTAGTGCAACTGAACCTATAAAGTGCATTTGGTTTTTTTTATGACGTTGGAGATAGTAACATGCTGATAATTACCGAAACGCCGTTATCTATGACCAATATTTATTTTATTTATTTATAGGATTCTGTTAATTAAAAAGATCAAAATCATTTTATTCCATTTGTAAATTTTAATCTGATTAATATACTTAATTAATAATCTTTTACAAAATTACTGTACGTTTATTTTAATAATCAATTATATTATTACTTAGCTACACTTCAGTTTTTACTTTCTTTCTTTTAAATATTATATTATTCCTCGTTGATTATTTATAATTTTTTTTTTTGCATCATATTTTATTTCGTGCCTGTCAACAAACTTTGATAATCAGCAAGTGTTTTCGCTATACTTATGAAATAAGGGCACGTTAGGCACGGGGAAGGATGGCACTCAGCAAACAGGCAAACTCTTCCCTGGCTTGTTTCTGTTAATCTGGTTTCTGAACGAAGGACATCTTTCATCCAGCGCCCTTTTAATTTCCATTTTATTGGAATATCAACTATTGTCATGTTTCTTATCAGTCGGTTAAAGTGTACGTGCTAGTGAGCATGGAAACGTTTGTGAATTTTCTTTATAAGTTGATCTACTATTGTATATCGATTGTTCCTCACGTACTATAGTGTTTTCGCAATGCGTAAACATTTTCGATTGAATTGTCTGAAGTCTTTGTAAGTTGGACTTTTCGGCTGTGCCGTAAATCTTCGAAGAGTGCAGGGAAATGAAATTTACCTTATACTAGCATTTGATCTGTGGTGGGGAGGGAACTGTAATTATTAATGTTTTACTGGTTTTACATATTACAACGAATTTTTCAAACTTATTTATCTGTAATTAAATTCACTTCGATCACTTTACCAATTAAAGGACCGGCATTTTTACTACCATATCCGTATTTAAATACTTTTTCAAAAATTTCACTTTCTTGAATTTTTTTTGACTTTTCGAAACCACTATCCATCTAAGGTCTACATATGATAATGGGCCTGGCGGGCTTGAACGATACTATAAGCTTCGTCCTTGACAACGCTGATTTTTTCACAACTCGGCAAAAATACACTTCCCCATCGCTGGCCTAGTAAAATACCTCGTCTAGCCTTAACGGCTCAAAAGGGGAAGAGAAAAAAAGGTATCATACTTCTAGTTTTTTATCAAATTTGATTAGTGGTTCTAGGCTATATCGCTGCTCCGGAAGTATGAAACATTAATTTGTCAACTTAAAACATATTTTACGGAGACGGATGTTGTTGGATTTCCTTACAATTGTCTCATACTCTTACAATTCTTCCTGTTGCATTATCTCTGATGTCTTCATCAGTAGGTCGAGGTCCCGATGTAAGATTGCGTTTGGCTCAGTCTATTCTTTGAGATACTATCGGTAGAGCCCTGCTTTCGTTCTATTTATACAATTGTTTTCGGCTGATATTTTTCGTTTCTCTCTATATTTTTCCCTCTGTATGTTTTTGTCAGTTCTATTATGGGAGTAATGAGAAAGCGTTATCTGTAATTAGAAACTTGTCTGAGCTCAACTGGACTTTCTTGGAGTTAGTAAGGTTTGGACGATCTTTGAAATTCGTGAACTAGTTTTTAGAGAGTCTTCCTGGGTGGGTTAAAAGTATTATTGTGGCGGACCCACGGAATAAATGTTAACTTTCTAAATTTTCGTTTTACTACGTCTATAATTCACCCTTTACCTCTCGTAAGTCACAAAATGATGTGTTGGGGATACCGAACGTAAAGCAGATATTACCATGTACATCCTGAGCTTGGGAGTTTTGAACAGGCCGATAGTTTTCTTCGTCGAGGTGCAACATCTAAAATGTTCATTAGCCTTCATAATTAAGAATCCGGATTCAATATACTCATCAATGATTTGTACTCATTGCTCACATTACCAAAACGATCACAAGACCTAATTATATTTCTTTTCTTTATATGGTTTTTAATTTTATACCGTACTTAAACATAAGCTTGTACTTTCACAATTGAATAAATCCTTGTCCTAAAACTTTGCATAACAAAAATTCAAAACTGTAAAAAGTTTGTCAACTTCTAAAATGTCATTCAGCCTTTTTTGTACCTTTGAATTTTGAAGAGTTATTTAAGTTTTCATTAAATATTTATTTTGGACACATAAGGTTTTTAAAAATAGAACTTAAGAAAAATAAATAAAATGGACTAGTGTAAGTATACATATCAATTAATCATCAAAGAATTTTTACTTTCTCTTACACACTTCTATTTATGAATATTAAATCATAAACATTTCATTACTTCTCGGTCCTTAAATTTTTTTATGATTATCACATCACAAAATATAATTTATACAATATTCAATGAAATTTCTACAAATTTTTGTAAAGAAAAAAGTGATTAAAACTAATCATGTATATTCAATTTCATATATATATGTATATAATTTCAGGATACAGAGCTGTATAAGCATAAACGAAGGATTGTTCTCTTCCACGAAAAACAAAATTCATTCAATTCGTTACACAACTGCCACGTGCTGTCTACCTCATTCCATCTAACGTATCAAGTTGCACTTACAATGATTTGAATTTAAAATGTTTAAAAAAAAACTATTTTTCTGATATTTATTTGAATTAGTTTAGATATTAAATACTTATTTTTACGTAATAGAAAAATATTATAATTTTTTTATAGCAAAGCTGACAAAAACTTATTATGGCTTTTTTATAGTTAATTCTATCATAATAAAAGATTGTTTTTTCCCCCATTCCTAATACATCCATTCCCTTAGATGATTTTGAATAAATATTATTCTATCAATACCGTGGGAGTAATTAAATATAATTTTCTTAAAGATGTGAAAGTTTTAAATTTCAAAGTTTAAAAAATAATATTATTTTTAAGTTTCTACAATGGAGACATCCCAATTCTCCAAGCATTGTCCCCCTTTTCATGTTAAAGCATAATGGGCTTGACACTTAATGAAGTTTGAAGATGGGGCTCTAATCTTACAACAATTAAAAGAGCTTTTAAAGGTAATTTGTCGTCTCTAACTTTCCATATTTCTTTGCCCGTTTCTATAGGAAAATCTATAGGTGTACAGTAAATCTTCGTTTATACAGTAAATCTTCGTTTATTCGGCCCGCGGTTATCCTGATCTCCGGTCTATCCATTTGAGATTTATATACTTTTTTTTTTTATAAATGTTCGTATAGACCGTCAGAGCTGAAGAACTATATGGTATAACACTATTAAAGTGGTCTTAAAACAAGATTTTTCAGGATAGAGAATTTGAAGTTTAGAAGTAGAATGAAATTTGTTCAGAATAGAGAAGAATTGTTAAGCCTACGACTTAACTCTTTACTATGCAGCTGGTCGTTTTAGGTAATAACTGCCTTTTTTTATTCCTCAGTTCATAGAAAAAGAAACAATTAAATTTTATTTTATTGCTTTTGATTTATTAGCATTCTTTTATGGTAAAAAAATAGCAAAACTTTATAACTCTATAGTATCGATAAATATGCATTTAATAATATAAATAAACGTAGATATCCAAATGGAGTCTATACAGGATATCTATGTTTATTTTATTTATTCACTAAAAAAAAAAAAAAAAATCTAAAGCGTTGATTCTAGTATTATTAGGATTTTATAGAAGAAAAATGTTGAGGTGGGTCTGAACAAGTCTGTGTTGAGATCTCATGTTTAAGGGAATGCGAGCGGATGAGAGGTGGAGAAAGGTTCAAATCGAGAACTGTGATCACATATTTTATTCCCGTTTTCAAGGACAGTTTACATATTCAATCACTCACTCCTGAGTAAATTGTATCTCTTATTTATTTTCTTCAGGATAGAGATTCTTTATAAGAGCTTTGGCGATTATTCAAATGCCTTAGATACATATACATATACATTTACTGATATAATTCTTTGCTTTTGCATTCGCATACCTTCACTGTTTAAAGCCCGGGCCAGATTTATGAAGTTAAATTTTTTAGCAACAAACTTAAAACGAGGACTCGTATAGCAAAGTATTATAATACCAATTATGAAGCATGCGTATTCCCTATATTGCTTTAAATATATACTTTGGGTCTTTTTCATTTTAGGCAACCTGTTACTAAATTATGATAACGGTTATTTTATGATTTTAAACAGCAATTTATCTATATCAGATAAAATCATATGATTTCATATTTGAAATTCTCTAAAGGTTAATATCGCAGTGTGAGTTGGTGTATAAAGTTAATCTGTGATTTGTATTTTAAAAATGAATCTGTTAATATTATATTCAGTTTTGAAGGCAAATAAAATAGCTATAAAATTTTTACAAAGAATCGGTGTTCTACATGGAAAAATGAAATGGAGAGAAAGAGACTACATGAAAATAATTTACTGTAAGAAACGCGTTCCGATTTGGAGATGCCGAAGACAGGGATGTAACCAATCCAGAAGTGTATATAAAGGTACATGGTTCGAAAACTGCAGGGTTTCAGCCGATGAAGCCATACTATTTATATATTCATGGGCTAATGGTTACACGACAATATCTTTTTGTAAGAAAGAGTTAGGTATGTCGGGTGCTACCATCACAGTTAGGAAAAATTACATGAGGGAACTCTGTGCAGCAATTTGCAATATTTCTTGTTAATAAGTTAGATAGTAAACAAATCATGTGTTTTTCAATAATGATGTAACCTTTGTTATTATTTAAATAACCGTTATCGTAACTTAGGAACAGGTTGCCTAAAATGAAAAAGACCCTACACTTTTTTTTTTGTTTTATTCTTTCTAATGGGGCGAAAAAATGTACTCAATGGAAGCGGTAATATTCTCTTTGTACGCGTGTATTACATCAGAATCTCATGATGACCAGATAGCGCTCGATCTAATCTCAATGATTAATGCGTGTGGTGAGGACCTTAACCGCGGGAACCAGGCGCTATCAAAGGCCGAACCACATCAGACAACTTAACACCAGATCGCTGGCTTCACAATGAGCCTAATATTATCACCTCTGTCATGCAATAGCCATTACGGCTCTCCCAAGTTATCCAATTGCAGGTGTGTTTAATCTAACTAGCTTACACTTGTTGTGACGATAACTTACAATTGAAGAAACATCAATATTTTTCTTTCCTAGTGAAATTGGTTTTTATACAGCTTATAAGTCTTTTACTAAATCACTAAATGTACTAACATTAATACAAGACAAAAGAAAGGAATATATACTATGAAGGTATTGTCTTTCCCATGTGGGAATATTGAGTCTTTTTAACAGATAATACTTGATAACTGGAGTTGCGGGCACTCTATCTTCCATAAGTCCCCCCTGTCTCATCCATAAGGAACCGCCGCATTTTTTCGTCTGCTCGTCGCCCAGTGCTTGCGTCGTCGTCCTTTAACCTTCTTTCTGTTCAAGGAGATCCATACATCAGATCGCCTTGGCCCCAATGTCTTCTGGTTTTGCTCATCAGATGTCTAGTTCCATTTTATAGGTATACACATTATAGCGTCATTAACCATGGGTCACCCCGAGTCAATATTATGACTTAAAGATATCCTAACATGATTCGTTTCACTATTTGTTGACAGACATTTATCTTTCTGCCTAAAGTTTTAGTCAGTGTCTATCCTCTAAAGCTTTAGTATGTTCACTTTATCTTAAGATGTTAAGTGAATGATTTGGTTGATATAATTGTAAACTGCTATCATCCAAAGCTCTACCTTAAATTCATTACAAAATCTGAAAACATATTATTTGAATATATAAAGGAATTATAAAAATATTTCTTTGTTTCTCTAAATAGAAGTTCTCAAGTATATTCCTATCTAATCTTTAGAAACTCAGTTGATGTTTACCTTTCGTGGTGTTCACATCGTGTTGTAGTGTACTGTGATCTCAAGCGAGATATCAGCTAATACCTCACTGCTAGCAGGGAGTACCAATTATTCATTTATTTTTATTTAATTTTATATTTTTCTTTCCCCTTTTTATCAGTTATCTTTTGCTTTTAATTTAAGTTTTTTGGTTCCCTTTACTTTTTAACCCTAATTTGTTATTTTATCGTTGATATGGCTACGGCATTAAACCCAAAGCCACCTGATATTCAGGAAACTATTTTCAAAGTAAAGGGAAAATGGTCTAAAAAGTATATTTTGATGCGTGTGGGAGAAAATTCTGGCAATAAAACGTTTAAGGACTTCAGTCCTTTCACTGTTTGTAGATTTATTAAAAGCTACAGCCCACAAGTTAATATAAAATTTCTAAAAAATGGATCAGTTTTACTAACAGTATCTAATGAAAAAGACTTTATCAACTTAGGAAATATAAAATCATTTCAAAACCTACCGATAATCTTTGAATTGCACAAATCATTAAATTTCTCATGTGGTGTCGCTTATGTTCCCGAATTAATGAATTGTTCAGAGGATGAAATAGTTTCTGAACTCGAACATCACGGGGTGGTGAAAGTGAAAAGAATTTTTAAAAAGATAAATAACGTAAATAAAGCAACCCCATTACTGATAATAACATTTGAGAAAAGTGAACTTCCCGAGAGATTGTTGTTAGATTTCCTATCCATTAAAATCAGACCTTTCGAACCAAAGCCCCTTCTTTGTTTTTCTTGTTATAAATATCGGCATACTAGTAAAAACTGCCAAATTACTAACTGTGGAAAATGTGGAGAAAATTCACATAAATGTGATAGCTGTGTAAACCCTCCTAAATGTATAAACTGCCAGGGAGAACACCCTGCTTTTTATACCAATTGCCCAGTTTATCAAAGAGAGAAAGCGATAGAAAAAGTTAGAACGCAGGAAAAAGTATCTTATCGCCAGGCCGAATTAATTGTTAATAGACAAGCGGCTCCCGTGCCGCAGCAGGCTAGGTCCTTTGCCGAAGTGACAACTACACCCCCCACTCCAGCCGCCGCGCCTCCCACTCCACAGCAAGTCAGTTCACTAGCAGTTACCGAGGCACTATTAGAACAGATTTCTAAATTATCCAACACTGTCGACGTTCTCTTTAAAAAAATAATAATATTAGAATCTAACATTTTAAAAAGCGACTCAGATACCAATTTAATAAATTCTGAAAAATTAATTGTAAATTTGCCAAAAGAGAAGGAAAATAAAAATAAGTCAATAAGTAAAACTATTGAACAAACTGCTGTGTATGAAATTAATGTTAAACAAAGCAATGAGTCAAAAATTCCGAAGGCTGATATAAATTTAAAAAGAAATAGGCCAGCATCTACAAATTCTTTTCTCAGTGATCAAAGCACCATTTCATCTCAAAACAAACCTTTTCATACCGGAACTAAACAAAAACCCAAAGTTGGCAAAAAGAATTCCTAACCGATTTTGTTATAATAAAATCGAGTTGAAATAATAAATCTAATCTTAAATATTCTCTATGATATTAAACACCCTAACTACATTATTATTGATAACGTTATCTGAAGTAATACTGATTGTTTTCAGCATCTTAAAAGTATTTATAATTTGCCTTACTTTTATTATAAGTGTTTCTTATTTCTGCTATTTTATTTCTTTATTAGTTTATTTCTGTTACCTATTTTACTATAAGTGTATCTTATTTCACGTGATATTTCATTTAATAAAAGTTTCGTGGCTAGTACACAACATTGATCCTTATCAAATCATTGATAAATATTTATTAATAATTACTTATCACTTAAGTTTAATTTATCTTATAAAGTCCTTCATATCTACTACTTTTATTTATGTGTTTGCTTCCTTTTCCTTTTTAAGAAAGCCATATTCTACGTATTGTCTGATTAGTTGTTACCTAGTTCATTTTTACTCAAACAGTTTTAGAATTATTGATTATTGTTTTATCCTTATGGTGCTCGGTTTTTTTTCATTTACAAAACTCTAAATCCTAAATGAATATTTTGCAATGGAATTTAAACGGCCTTAATCTTAGAAGAAATGAATTAAAATATCTAATAAATGAGCATAACTGTTCAGTAGCCTGCCTACAAGAAACAAACCTAAAAGCTACTGAAAATTTCGAATTCCGTGGATATGCGATTAGGAGAAAAGATTACACCGAGGGACTTATTGCTTGTGGTGGGGTTTGCTTAGTTATAAAAGATAATATCCCTTTTACCGACATAGATATTACATCTAATTTGCAAGCTGTAGCGGTAAGAATTTTATCACAACCTCGTCCTTTCACGTTGTGCTCTCTCTACCTCCCCCAGGCCGTGCGTTCACGGTTCAACAATTAAAGAATTTGGTAGATTCGATGCCTTCGCCGGTGGTCCTCGCTGGGGATTATAACGCTCACAGCCTTATGTGGGGTAGTGACCATCTAGACGAGAGGGGGAAATTGGTTGAATCATTTTTAGATATTTGCAACCTGAATATAATTAATAATCATATCTATCAGACTCACCTGTCCACCCGTTCAGGAAAATTGTCAGCAATAGATCTAACAATAACTAGCCCTCAACTACAAGCTACAACACAGTGGTATACCCTAGATGATACTCACGGCAGCGACCATTTCCCCATCATTTTTAATACTCTTGATAAGTGCTTTTCCCATAACAGACCCAATAAATGGCTTATCAAAAAAGCTGACTGGCCTCAATTCCAAGAAATAGCTCAGTTCACGGATATAGATATGGCTGATTTTGACGCTGACCGAATTACCACTCAAATCAATTCAAAATTACTTCTAGCTGCCCATGCAGCAATTCCACTTATCTCCACATCCAGCTCCGCTCCCACTTGTTCTCGCCCTCCCGTACCTTGGTGGAATAGGGAATGTGACGAAGCTATAAAAAAGAGAAAAAAGGCACTTAAGAAATTCCTACGCAGGCCAACCTCTGAGAAGCTTGAAACATACCAATCTGCCAAAAAGCATGCAAGATACGTTATTAAGAAAAGTAAAAAATTATCGTGGCAGAACTTTCTCAGTAAGGTCACATGTAATACACCAAGTTCGGTATTTTGGCAGACAGTCAGGAAAATTATCGGATATGGTTATACTCCTCAAATAAACTGTTTAAAAATTCTGGATCAGTATGAAACAGACCCTTTCACTCTTGCAAACAAATTAGCGAAATATTTCTATTCCATATCATCAACCTCAAATTACTCGGCACAATTCCTTGATACAAAGAAAATAACCGAATCAGTACCTTTAATTATTACAAATAATCCCCTTGATCCTTTGAACCAGCCTTTCTCCATGTCCGAATTTCTAGCAGCATTAAATTCCAGAAAAGATAGTTCACCAGGGCCAGACCAGATCTGCATCAGTATGATAAAAAATCTTAGTTCCTCCAACAAATTGTTCATTTTAAATTTTTTAAATAAATTATTTCTTTCCGATAAATTCCCTCATATCTGGAGAACAGCAATCACCATTCCGATTTTAAAGAAGGAAAAAGATCCGATGAATGTTAAAAGTTATAGACCGATCAGCTTAACCTCTTCTATCTGTAAGCTAATGGAGAAATTAATAAGCAACAGGTTAACTTGGTATATCGAATCTAAAGGCGCGTTTCCGGTATGGCAGAGTGGATTTAGGAAGGATAGAAGTGCAAGGGACAACTTAGTTAGATTAGAATCCAAAATTTCTGATGCCTTTGCGAACAAAAAAAAAATATTGGCAATTTTTCTGGATATCGAAAATGCGTTTGACCGAACATGGAAAAGATTCATAACTGATAGCTTAGTTAGTATTGGGATAAATGGTCATACTCTCGCTTTTATAAATAATTTTCTCACTAACAGACGTTTTCGAGTAAGAATCGGTAACGCTTTTTCACTTGAATTCGAACAAGAAAACGGTGTTCCACAAGGCTGCGTTTTGAGTGCTACGCTTTTCTGTATATGCTTTAGTCAGGTGCTGAATATTATAATGTCCCCGGTTGAAGGCTTGCTTTACGCTGATGATCTTGTAATCTACACAGAGGGTAAAGATGTAATCTCCATGCAAGAAAATATTCAATCCACTCTAAACCGTGTCAGTACGTGGCTTGGGGAACATGGCTTTAAAATATCTACGAGTAAAACCGTTTCAATAATTTTCAGCAAAAGACAACCAAACATAATCCCATCTCTATCTATAGATAACCAACCAATAGCTCTTTCTAACTCTGTTCGGTACCTGGGAATGATATTCGATAGAACTCTAAACTGGTCTCAACATATTAAACAACTTAAGGCAAGTTGTCTTCGATCCATCAATCTTTTGAAAATGGTCGGAAACACCAGCTGGGGTGCAGATCGTAAAAGCCTCCTTAATTTGTACAAATCGTTAATAAGGTCGAAGCTAGATTATGGGTGCAACGCCTACAACTCAGCGTCGAGTAACGTTTTAAAAATGTTAGATCCTGTGCAAAATGCCGGTCTGAGAATTGCCACTGGTGCCTTCCGTTCCAGTCCCACCAATAGTATATCTGTAGATGCAGGTGAGCCTCCTCTTTACATACGAAGGCAACAACTCGATCTCATTTACTTTGCCAAAATCATTGCGACGGACAACCACCCTCTGACTGTTCTGTTCCCAAATAGACGACCTATTCCTCAAGAACAAATTACGGTTAGGAGACAATCTTTTGCGATAAGGGTGTCTGTTTTGATCCACGGCTTGCGCATTGATATACCGGCTTTACAGGGAGCAGCAATTTCACCTACTTGCCCTTGGGAACTTCCCACGCCTAAATTGTACCTCTCTCTCACTGCGCTACTCAAAAAAGATACCTACCCACATGAATATAAACAAAAATTTATTAAATTAAAACAGGAAATAGGAGAAGCCGACTTCGTATTCACTGATGGGTCGAAGAATTCTTTAGGTGTAGGGGCATCGGTAGTCTGCAATGAGCGACAGTACTTATTTTCCTTATCCACATTATGTAGTAACTTTACGGCGGAGATGGTTGCTATAGAAAAATGTTTAAATGTAATTCTCCCGACGAAAAGTAAAAAACTAGCTATCTGTACGGACTCCTTAGCAGCTCTCCTATCCTTAAGAGATATCTTCACACGTAGTATCTTAAATCAAAATATATTGATGACAATAAAGTCCCTGAATAGAAGCGATATCACTGTGATTTTTGTATGGGTCCCCGGACACTGTGGGATAGGAGGGAATGAGGTAGCGGATCAGGCTGCGAAAAGAGCGATCAGCGATGGCATACCATATCGGAAGGTTCCCGTGGATGATTATATTTCCTTAATTCGGAATAAAGTTAAATTAAATTGGAATGAAAAGTGGCTGAAAGTTAGGGACAATAAATTAAGAGAAATTAAACACGACGTTTCTCCCTGGGTCTCGTCGTTTCGTGATAGAAGAAGAGATGAGGTGATCCTCACACGGCTCCGTATTGGACATACCCGACTTACCCACGGATATCTAATGTCTCAAGATTCACCGCCTGAATGCCGGGCCTGCGGAAATCCCCTTACAGTCAAACACATACTAACTGAATGCCATACCTACGATTCTTCAAGACTAATGTTCAACCTTCCAGAACATCTTCATACCATTCTACAAAATAACACAATTACAGTCAATAATGTCCTAGATTTCATAAAACACATCAATCTGCACGATAAATTATAATTAAGCTATCACGTCGCCGTTTTATAATTCCTATGTTGTAATAGAAGGCAATAATGACCCTCGTGGTTGATGCCTTATATAAAAAAAAAAAAAAAAAAAAAAAAAAAAAAAAAAAAAAAAAAAAAAAAAAAAAAAAAAAAAAAAAATCTTTAGAAAGCTTTGAAAAACTTTCTTCTACTTTTCCTCGTATTAAATCAAGGATTTCATACGAACTATACAAGAAAAGATACTTGGTAATATTTTTTCTCTTTTTTTATAACGAATAATATTAGCAAGAAAGTTAAAAAATAAAATAAACATTTTATGAACCATGTGGAAAATTCCATATAATACGTTAGAACCTGCTACCTAAAATTATTGTATAATTATAAAATTATTCTTATACCACGATAAGAAATCTACCTACAGTTTGCATAAGTTTCTTACTTGGGCCAGCCTAAACCGAAACCGCTCAGTATTTAATGCTTTCTATCTCTTTTAAACTTTGATTAATGTTATAAAAAATCAAAAGCCGTTTGGAAGTACAGACATATACTTTTCAAGTCCTACATGGTTGCAAATAAATATTGAAAATTTAAATTTTAAAAATGAAAAAATTCTTTATAATTTTTTTTTTAATTTATTTACATATCGTCGTCACCTTGCTAAAGTAACGAATACAATAAAAATGTAATTTGCAACTAAAAACCTATGCATATTCGTTACTTTGGCATGGTGACGACGATATGTAAATAAATTAAAAAAAATTATTAAGAATTTTTTCATTTTAAAAATTTATGATGATATGATAACTTGTTACATTTCTATTTAATTTGCTATCTACTACCATAATAAGCAAATATGCTGGCATGACATGATCTGAAAAAAAGAAAACACACAAGGCAAAACAAAAAGAAAACAAACAAAACGAATTAACAAACAGAAATATGAAGAAACAAAGGAAAAACGAGTGAATTGATAAATGTAATAGAAAAACGTATAACTGTTTAATGCAGAAAATCTCGTGGTCAATGCTTCAACAGTCTTCTTGGCGGATTATAATGGTTTGCGGGAGTGTGTAGAGCTTGAGTTAGTGGGTTGGAATTTAGAGTAAGTCTGTCATGAAAGTTACATTAGCGATCTATTGCTGTTACTTCGACGTAAGGAATGTCAAGGTCAGTGTGTAAGGTCACATTGGTTACATAAAAGGGGGCATCTACGATCTTTCTTAGTATTTTTTATTGAAATGACTGTATAAGTCGTATATTTGATTTTTTGGCTGTTCCCCATAGCTCAATACCGAAAGTCGAAATTGGTTTTATATGGCTTTGTAAACGTTTAATTTGTTTGTCAAAGATAATTTTGAACGTCTGTCAAGTAGTCTTGAAAGAAGTCCATATCGGTCGTTCTGTTATTTTCTTTTGCATTTAACGTGGTATTTCCAAGTCAGTCGTTTGTCCATGTAAAAAAAGAAAAAAAAATAGTTTGATTCCAATATTTCTTTCCGGAATCAAATGCTTTAAATTTCTCAAGGACTAGATAGTATTAAAAAAAATAGGAGATGTATAGAGGATTATTTGAATATTCTCTAGAATAAGTTCAGTATGATCCTTTTTTTTTTCTTCTTTTTTTTTTCCCAGAACAATTTACAATTTATTCTTATCAATTTTCTAAACAGCTGGTAAAACTGAAGTTCCAACCACTACCTTTTCTAACTCCTTTTCAAACATATCTTCAATGACTTGCCGGTTTCCATTTAGTTATGTTCCATAAGTACTGCTAATAACTTTTAATTAGTTTTAAAGTAATTACTAATTTTCTTAAGTAGTAATTAGTATAAGTAACAAGTAATTTTAAATAGTAAAGTAATAAGTAATTTTCTTAATAGTAATTAGTAATTTTCTGTAAATTGTATTCAGGGTTTATATTTTAATTGTTTCCTGACTGTCTTATTTTTAGAATGGCAGGAACGGAACTATTAATCCAACAAGATAAAATAGTGAAATAATCAACTAATTGTGCTCCTTTGATTAAATCTATCAAATTACCATAATCTTTATTCGTGCCGGGTCTAAATAAAGCGCTACCTGTCTGATTAACAGTAATGGGAGCCAGTGCTGCAATCTGTTGATCATTTCTGTAATAAATCCTTTGCCTCCATTAGGTCTATTAGATTTAAAGGTTGTGTTTCGTGAATCTTTTGATGTCTTTGTACCATTTATCTTGTCGATGGTTTATGAGAACGGCTATGATATTTTGTTCAGCTCGTTAGATGAGATGTTTTTATACTCGTATGTCACTCCCAATTTCTTTATTTAACACGCTATTGTGTCTTTATAATAACAATCAACAAAATTTAAATTATAACGCAAGTATATTTAATGGAAGATCATGTGTAACATACATATTGTAACTTTTCGTGGGTTGAAATCATTTTTACTTTACGAAAATAAGACTTTACAATGCCAAACAAATTATGAAATACAAATAATTAACCAGGTTATTAAAAGTATCACTTATTAACTACACAGTAAGTCAAAAATAACCGAATATGACTTGAGATTCAAAACAAGACTAACACTGCTGTCCATTGCTGCTTATATGTAGTCTGAAGAATAACTGTCTGGAAGGTTCTTGGCCAGCGTAGATGGTACTCGAATAGTTTGTTCCAACTGTTAGTTCGTTTAGTCTAAAACTTTTTTAAAATAGTATGTTATTGTTTTGTTTTGTTTCACGTTACAGTATGTATATAATAACAATGTTATATTTATTTATGTGTATAAATTAAAAGGATTAACTGAAATCATTCTAAATCGCCAGAATTCAGAAATATTCTACCAAATTATAACACCCTTCCGATTTTTGACTATATAGTAATTGAAGATTGAATTGCAAATCGGAATGTGCGGAATTTATGTCGATGCACTGTGTTTATGTCGATGTAGATGAAAAGAAAGTGTTACGATAAAAAAAAATCTGGTGCGATGCGCGCAACACACAACTTTCAATTACGAACTTACATAGATTAGAAATCGACTTGCTTCGATAATATGTAAACTCCACACTTTTCAACATTTATATGCTTATATTTGTATAGCCATAAGTTATAATGTATTTGTCATGCAAAACTTGAAAGTTCACAGTACTTTTCGATTCATTATTGCTTATTTCTTTTTTTAAAGTACCTAATTTCATCAACAGTCGAATTTTGTTTACTGCTTTGTACGAGTTTTGTTTTTTAGAGCGATTTGCTTTTTGTAAATGTTGTAGATGAAATCGTGAAGGTGGATCAATAGTAGGTGTATTTACGACTCGTAGTAAAGTTTGTCTCTCATGACTTTTTCGAAATCACTTTAAATTGCCTTCAAAAATTTATTATGGAACTAAAATTTATAATGAAATTTTGGCTGTCACATCGCGGGCATATACATACTTCAAATACCCTGTTTGATCAAAATCGTCAAATCCGTTTTTGAGTAAATAAAAAAACACGTGACAATGAGACCAAATTTATTAAGTAAAGTGACCCTTCTAATTGATCAATTTTGATGAAATTTTTACTGTCACATCGCGGGCATATATACACCAAATACCCAATTTCAGGTTCGTACGGTTTATATGTTTTTGAGCTAGTCTGTTCACACACACACAAACACAAACAGAGGCCATTTCGCGGTATTTGGTTATTTAGACTCAGGGGACCCCAAAACTTGTAATTCCGTTGAAAACCGGAAATCGAAATTTTTCACGATCGCAATACTTTCCCCTCCTATATATGTCATACATAGGTAATTGTAAGTAAAAGAAAAATAAAAAAATGAGGAGTCTTCTTCTTTAAGAAATAAAGAGTTGTTGTGGGTGCTATCATACTCCGTATCTGACTTTCTTATCATCTTCACATTTTTTTTTTAATTGCTGACAGTAAGTTTACATGAGTGAATTGGGGACAATTAAGTCTATTGATTTCTTAAATATAGATATTGTACAAGGATGTTGCCTTTTAAGATTCTTTGCATACTTATTAATACATAATTAGAGTGTCGATGTATCGATTAGCCTATATAGTGGGCAACCTGACCTGGATTTGCCTTAAATTCGCCATCATATAATCTGCACACGTCCTCGCCTCATTAGGACGCTCCCGTCTCCGCCCATCTTCATCACCCCACACCTTTTTGTCTTCACAATTTTACGAGAAAAAATTTCATCCAGGATAAAGCCAAGTCTTGCTGGTCGCATATATATGACTACATTAGTAATACTGGGTCATAAGATTTTTCAAATGGTTACTCTCTCAATAATAATATAACGTTTGACCCGTCGTAGTAAATTAGATTGTAAAAAAATAAATAAAATAATAATAAAGGCAGTAGAAGTAATACTTAATAAAGGTAGAATCGGTCTTGTTACTGTCATATAAATTAGTCATTTGTAGTTCGATTGTAAAGTTTCCTGTCTTTTCAATCTTGTTTGAGAGTACATTTAATATACCCAATATTCGAAAACGATGGTAAAAATATTTTTTTTTTTTTTTATTTTGATTGTTACATTTATTATTTAAAAGTAAGCACAACCCGAGACCTTAAATCTATGCCCACTCACTGGTAATTTCTAAGAACTTAAAATTCACAAAAAATAATCAAACTTTAAAATACCTTAAAATGCAGGTAAGATGCAGTCCAAGATAATTTATGCACAAGATAAGTTCATGGCTAAAAATAAAATAAGGGGATACAAAAAGAAATTTAGTTTCTAAAAATTGTAATTCTCAATGTCAGGCAAACATTAAAAGTTAAAATTATAAACAAGGTTACACAAAGTAACTTCTAGTGACAATAAAGTGACACAAAAGTAACCATATGATTCGATGCTTAAGGCAAGACTAGTATGTACCACAGTCCGCCGTTTCTTATATTTAGTCAGTGATGGTACATTCCAGAAGGGCGTGAAACGTTCTCGTGAAATCCAGAACATGTGATTACGTACCAAGACAGTTATGTAACGGTTCCAAACCAAAGTCTGGAGCTCTTCTGACAGAAATAATTATCTGGTTTTGTTTAAAATCATGATTCCAGGTATTCTATAAAATAAATAAAAAACAAGAATGTTTTTTAACTGAACAAAATATTGGTTTTTCTGGAGTCAACACAGAAGCGGTTAAAGATCAAGCCGGTTGATAAAAATATCCGAGGAAAGAGAGGAAGTAGGTCTGTCAAAGAAGGGACAGCCGAGAATTATTTGATAGGACCCCAAAGAGAGGGGGGGAGGGAGGGTTAAAGTAGGCCCTGTAATTTAAGTTGTGTTTGCCTTGGGGGGCCGGCCCTGCCTGGGACTTACTCAATGCCATTACTTTTGCCCCCTCGAAATTAGCAACATCACTTGCCCCTGTCCCGAAGAAGCGCCGCCGTCCAACTCAAATGCAACTATATTTGACTACGTGTCCTCCTACAAAGGCCCTCTGCGTTCTAATGAAGTCTCTCACTGAACTCTACATCAGATGATAGCTAAGGGAACTTGTCGCAGTTTATTTCGATGTTGTACTCTACAGAGACTGTAGAGTGTATCCAAGAGCCATCACAAAGAAGGGGAAGGAGTAATCATTAACTTTATTAAACAAATGTAAATAATTAGCGTATAAATTAGGAATGTTTTTATTTATTTATTGATTAAACACCATTCCCTGCCTCTCGGCAACACGGTTAATGTTGCGCTATTTTTCTTCCGCATTAATTTCATTCTTTATTCTTATTTTCATCTTCCGTCTACAGTTCTTCAATCCGGTGGCCTCCCAGGAATAGGTCTCCTTCTACCTCGATTAAAGAGTTTTGGACCCGTTACTGTTTTCCTCCCGTTATTAGGAATATTTCTTCTATTCTAAGCAGGTTCGAGCAGTTAATATTTATCAATTACACCTTATGTAATATAATCTTTGTTTGATTAACGTCCCTTTATGCTAAGATAGGACGATGCTACAGTGGGAGTCCTGAATTTTGACTATCCAGGTATAATTAGGATAGGGATCCTTAACGAGTACCTATAATCGTAGAGGCTCGGGACCTCCATTTGAAGTACTATCGGAGGGAGGGCTAAGGATTTTTTACTCCTATTAAAAAATCCTGGGGCCACCGCTGGGCTCGAACCTGCGACCTTTAGTATTTTAGGTTGCCATGCTAACCACTACAGCACAAGTGACCCCAAATAATATAATCTTTGAAGATTCTGCTTTACGATTATTCGAAGCAATAATTATTAAAAATATAAATATTTAAGATAGTTTCAAGAATCTCTATAATAGTAGTCAATAACTAACCTTTTAAGTTAATTTATATAATTTTATTTTAATTAAAATGGGGGCACTGGGGTGGGCGAAATTTTTCAGCAAATGGTTTATATATTTTTAAATACTATGAATTCGGGACTTATTTGTGGTTTTTTGCAAAAGAAGGAATATTAATTTCCATTTTCTTTATAAGAATATTTAAATCCACTTCGTTCTAACGACCAATTGGAACTACCACTTACTACTCTTCCTGTTGTTCAATAAACATAAATTAAATTTCTTTGTTTATAGAATTCCAGTTCAAATAAAATTATTACTTTGTAATGTTTTTTTTTTCCTTGCACAATATTTCAAATTTACCTAATTCCTTCTGATTCTCTTTTAATAATCACTAAATAAAAAAATAAAAATCATTGTATATTTATAAATGTTGTGAAAAAATATGGAAGAAAGTTATAAATAAATACAACTTCTGTTATATTTCTAACCAATGACTACATCTGGATAATCTATAGAACCAGTCATTCGATTACTTTCGCTCTACTTAGGGCTTAGTGAGTATGCAGCCAGTCATCTCACTCTCATCTTCTGTGCTCCATCGCCAAACTATCGTCTTTCTACGGTCCCTCAGGGTTAGTCTATTCTTGCTTAACTTGGTGGATCCCTAAAGGATTATTTTCTTCTTATAAAATAACGGTGGTTAAAAAAATAAAATAAAAAAATCATGAATTTCATGGCCTCACAAAAAGAATTTCTCCAAATTCAACTCGTAAAAAATAAATGCAATAAGGCGCGGTGAGCAGTTCATAAATTCTCTAATAAAATTATTTAGTCAAAAAAAAAAAAAAAAATCAGGTCAAATTTCAACTTAATGGGACGATCAACTGAACCTTGTGGTGTTGTCGAACTGTATCGGAACCGAACTAAAAATCTGGCATTCCTATTCAGCCATTTAAAAACTAAAATTACATCAATCCCCAAAATATGTCTCTAAAACGTTTAAGGTCGAATTTCGATGTAAATTTTAAGGAGAATGTAATGAAGCTAAGATGTTTTTGGTTGCTCTTGTAAAATTAGAAATATAGACTTTGGGAGAATTAAAAGTTTCATGACGATAATATACAAGCACTGTGCCTTCATTGAATATAAGAAACTCTAAAAATTCGTGATAAATGGGATTATCTATTCATATTAATTTATGATTTATTGGTTAATTTAATTAATATTGTTTGTTTGATTTTATCGTTAATAAGTTGGCTATAATATTGGTTGATGGTTGGCTTAAATCGCCCTTGGAGAGAGGTCTTCAGTTAATAGCGACTTCGTCCGGACTCCTCAGGAACAAACATCATCAACTTACCCCCAAGTCAACAAGTTTCGCCTCAACAATAGCGGCTCACAAACACAAATTCAAAATCATAACCTAGGACCCATCCGGCTATACTAACTTGGCTTACTGATCCTTTATGCTCATAACTTCCCACTTAATTATTATTGATTCATTGATTGAAGTTCATCTATTTATTAATTTTAAATATAAGTGACAATGGTCTTAAAACTAAATCAAAACTTAAAGAATTAGATACAATCTTTTGAAGTGAAAACATTTAGAGGGAAATGCGGCAACTCAGAATGTCTTATTATTGATCAGGAAAAAACTTACAGCCAATCGTAAACCATAATGAAAAGAAATTTACTTTACAATCTCTATTTTTTACTTTCACTTACCTCTATACTTACCTCTATAAATATTTTTATTTAGTAAGGGAAAGTATTGCGATCTTGAAAAATTTCGACTTCCGTTTTTCAACGGAAATACATGTTCTGGGGTCCCTGTGTCCAAATAACCAAGTCCCATGAAACTGTGTGTGAACAGACCAGCTCAAAAAAGATCAACCACACGACTGAAATCTGGAATTTGAGGCAGGCATATGCCCGTGATGACAAAAAAATTTCAGCCGAATCGAGTACACGGGGAAGGGGGGTACTTGTTTCAAGGATTTTATTATATTTTAAATTTTTTTTTTTTCGATTTACTCAAAAACGGCTCTATAGATTTTGATTAAACTCGTCACGTTTGATGAGAATTAAGAGATTAATATTACTTTAATATTAGGTAGGTGTCATCATCAGTGAAATGTTCTGATGAGGCTTAAATGAGAAGGAAAGGTTTTTTCGTATAAAGTACCATTGTTTTTTTTTTTATATGGAGACATTATCTATCTCTCATTATGCATACTAAGAAATGGTTAAACATGAAATATGAGAGAATTTGATAACACGATAAAAATTTCAATTTCCGTTAGTGAGTGCAATATAGTCTAGGAAATAATACATATATATTTATATGTCTCTATAATACCTATAATCCGATATCATATTTTAAAGGTTCTAAAAAGGGATAGAGACTACATCCCTTCCTTTTCCCATAACTTTTGATGGGTAGCAGTAATCTATTATTTTCAGGGGGTGAGGGATTTTCTACTGTAACTGTCAATAATAACAGTGAATATCTTTTTTAGCAAAACTTAAATAATTCAGCTATAATTTGTATATATATATATTTCCCTAAGTTACGGTATTACTAGTATTTGATGGCTCTAGATATAAAACATTAGGCTTGATACGATATCAAAGATTACATATTTCTTCAATTCATCTGACTTAATCCCTCGATTAAACTCCTGTGACAGAAAAGCCAACGAATCGCTCTATAAAGATATTATAAATATTTTTTATTTTATTTATTTTATTTTATTGGGGCCGGGATGGCCGAGTGGACAAGGGCGCTTGCAATAGATAATCAAAGTTAAGCAACCATGTTACCCATTACTGGGTACAACAACTGCTGCTTGTAAAACCATATAACAGAAGTAATCTGCTATGATCTGTGCGTTATCTCTTCAATTTGTTCCGTCTTCCCTACGAGCAGTATGGACCTTGCCTAATTTTCCATTTCCATTTTCCATGTTCCGTCCACTTCAAGTTGTTAATCTGGCGGTCTTCCCACTGCTGGTCATCTTCTTCCGAGATTGAAGTGTTGTGGTCCCACAATATTTTTCCACCCGTACACGAATTCCTTGTAGTACGGGTAGTTTCTATCTTCCATTAGTTGAGGGAAGCTGTTTTCCGACAGAATATAGAGCTCAGCTTCCCTCATTAACTTAGTTCTTATAAATATTTATTGTTGTAAAATTAAAGTGTAAATTTTATTTAACACGTTCACGCCGGGGATGTAATTCATGCTTCTCGCCCATTGGCGGTTTTCCTTAATGATTTTCGCTCTATCGGACAGGAGTTATTCATGGGCATTATGCAGTATTAAACATTAATAAATTAAGCAATACAACCCTACCTCGTTATACGTCGTCGTGTAAAGTTTTGCGATTGACTAAATTGTCCGATGTAGCAGTCTAGTGTGAGCCACCGGTGGTACACGCCGGCGTGAACGTGTTAAAGATGTAGTAAACCGATTATTGTGTTATTATTATTATCAATGGCGTTAGAACCCACTTAGTGAGTCAAGGCCTCCTTAGAAGATTCCCCCATCTCTCCCTATCCTGCGCAGCCGCAATCCAATTCCGGCATTCTGGCAATGTGGCCAGCCCATCTAAGCCTTAAAATGCGAATGACTCTAATAATGATTATTGTGTAACGAATGTAAATTATAAAATAAATTATTTTTAAATAAAGCCTACATATCCATGTCGCACGTTGGCAAGAAGATGGATGGCGAGAAGAAGAAAAAAACTGTATTTTTGGATAATCCCATGTGAAGTTTCTACTTCATTCCATATTTTACCATGTGCCTAAAAACAGCGACTGGGGAAAATAGTCTTTGATCACAAATAATCTGTTGAAGTTCGTACCTCTGGCACTAGCTGTAACTAAAAAGTAGCACTATGCGTAACACGATAATCCCCTTAATAACAGAACATGGTTACTTTCGCCTTATTCGAACGGTACTAGTACCGTATGTATAACTAGTAGTATGTATTAGTAGTAATACTACTTTGACTGGATCATGGCATTGTAGCTTTTACAATTCTGATTCCAACTGTATGCATGTTAGTATTATATACAGTATGCAATTAATTAATTATTTATTTAGTGTTACCCACTCTACAGAGGCTGGGTGTGCCCGAGAACTAAGCGGTTTTTGTGACAGAATAACATAGTAACTGTCGAATCCTGGCCTCCAACCCAGAATCTTGAGTTTAGTAGTCCAACACATACGTTTACTATCTCACCACTCCCTTCATGGAAGACGAAAAATTCAAATCACACCTCGTTATGGTGTGGATGATAAATATATGTAAACTCTTGTACACCTGTAATACTCTTCCTCACCAACCTAGATACATCCTTTTGAAGAGGAACTCTTACCCTGAAAAAAAAAAACATATAAAAGAAATACTTGCACACATCCCAATCGTTAGTGGAACTGTTTAATATTCCATACGAGAAATGTATTTTATTTCAAGGCATACTACTTGACTTTAAAAGCTGGGTGATTCTTTATTCCATAGTTGGTCTCTTATTCTTTATGCCCTTTTGTAGGAAAGCCATCGTTAGTATAATGTTGTTAGCAGTTTTTGTCAGGCATAATGCATTCTACCTTCGTTAATTCCAATAATTTATGAAAAGGTTTTTTTTCTCGATATATGCTAGTCGTAGATACCGTACTGTTTTAAACAAATTTTGATTATATCTAACATCATTCAGCTATGGTTCGTGATTCCATGTTCAGTTTTTAATTTAAATAGCTTGCTATTTATTAAACTTATAAGTAAAAAACGATTCCACTTATACCATTTTGTATCATAGACATTAATAATAATATTTTTTTCTGTTTATTAATACAAGGTTTTCATTTTTGTTTCTGCTTTTAGTAAATGTATAAGGTTCTAAATTATGTGTTAACATTTCAAAGATGGTTTAATTTCTTTAAACTTAAAATATATAATTTTTATTATTATGTAACGTTAAATCGTTAAATGAATAAACAAACACATATGATTTCAAATCCCAGACAGTTGTTGGAACAAAATAAGCGGTTGTAACGAGCTGTTTCGGTCCAGATCATTCGAGCCTGGTCCACGAAGACGTAGAACTGTCCACATTGTTCTGGAACATTCCAGATCTGACCATTTACGATTATATATAAAGAGCGAGTGACTGAACGAGTTAGTCTAAGTATAAGTCTGTGTAGCTCAAGTCATATGATTGTGTGTTATAACGTTATCATTTTTGTAACCTGCTCAAGTATTTATGTTTTATTGATTCGTTGGCATTAATAACTGTATATTTCTGTTGAATAAACATTTGTTACCCACTTAAGTGTTACAATATAAATATATAAAATGTAAACTGCAGAAATGTGACAATTGAAAATTCAAACTAACCTATTGGTATTTCAAGAATATCACGAAAAATAAATTTTATAGTGTTTTTTGTCTAGTTAATTTAATGAAAGAATAATTTAAAAAATAGGGCCAATTTTGTCTCCTCTATTTTGACCCCTTGATTTCCCAGAATATTTTATGCTAGTTTTTTTTCTTTAGAGCCTCATTTTTTCTAGATTTCTCACAACCCTCAACTAAATAAAAACTACCTAGCAAACATTTACTATGTTTCAAATTTTTTAAAGAGACTGGTGGGGAGGTAAAGTTTTATAACTACGGAGAATGAGAATTCTAGGAAGAATAGCGTAGCAAGGAAGACTAATTCGTTCCACATGGAATGAATTAGCATTAAACGTAGGAACGGGAAATTCCCTCGAGGCTCCGAAGAGAAATCTCAATAAAACTAATTGATTGACCATTTTATCTTGCCACAGAACTCTCTTCAGACATCGTCTATATAGAACAATGGCTAACAAGGCTGCTCTAACCGAGAACCTCCACGTTTTAAGTAGATGGAGTTAGCTAAAGAAATTGTGAGGAATTTGTCTTCGATATATCGGATTATGCATTATTGGTTATGTGATTTAGTCGGGTTTTCCAAAGTTTAAACCAGGCGTTGGAATCTTCTTTTATGTTCGATAAAGGCGCGAAACTATTTTTTTTTCTTAACAATTGTATCACTCACTAACCTTAGGTTGTTTCCGTTATCTATTACTTAAGATGAATTATACTAAACTCTGTCAAAAAGTGCACATGAATAATAATAGTCATTAGTTTCGATCGTATATGGGTCATTATCTGAAGATGTGTAGATTTCACTTGCTAAAATTTCATTATTGAAAAGTTATAATTTCGGGCCGAAAAAATTCATACGTACTCAGTGGTATATTAACTTCACTTTTTAAATAGTAGCCAGACAGGAGAACCTTTAATTGTTCATTTAAAAAATTATGAAAACAATTTCAAAGTGAGGGAGTGAAAATGTGTTGAAGTAGCAGAGCAGTAAACTTTGAGAAGTAAAATCAAAAACGCATGTATTTTAAAGAAATACAATCTTAAAAACAATAAAAACAATTTCAAATTCAAAAATATGAAGTTCCAAACGCGTACAGCCAAAAGTAAGCCTGATACCAGGTCATTCAAAAAGTCCTGTCGTTTTTCGTTTGTTCGTTGTTTATTTTGATTCTAGAGTGTTTGCTAATTAATTCCGTTCAATACAACTTTTATCCATGTAAACACAAATGTTTATACTTTATGAATAGGAGGCTAAGGAGGATTAATTTAATGCAGTCACCACCCAACTGTCTAGTTAAAATGATTCCAGTTGAAACTCAAATTCGGTCGATTTTGCTCTATGAGTTTAAACTTGGCTCAAAAGCTGCCGAAACTGCTAGAAAAATATGCTCCGTGTTTGGGGAAGATGTGCTGTCTGAGCGGAAGGCACAATTTTGGTTTTCAAAATTTCGTGGAGGCGACGAGACACTAGAAGACGAGGCACGCTCGGGTCGACCAACTGTAGTTGATAAGGAGGACGTTCGAAGAGTAGTAGAGTTGGATCCGCGTCAAAGTTGTTCAGAGATAGCCTCTCAACTTAATATCTCAGCCACCACTGCCTGGAATTACCTTAAAGAACTGGGAAAAGTGAAAAAACTGGATAAATGGATTCCTCATAAGCTTTCAGATGCCAATATGCTTGTTCGCTTGACAACTGCATCTTCGTTAACTTCCCGCTTGAAATAGGCTGGGAAGTTTTGCCTCACCCACCATATTCCCCTGACCTGTCACCCACTGATTATCACCTATTCAGAGATCTCGACAACAATCTGAGACAGAAATGTTTTCAAGACCGTGACAACCTAATTCACAAACTGGCCACTTATTTTTGCAGTAAAAATCAACAGTTTTTTAAGGAAGGAATTTGGGCTTTACCATCTCGTTGGGAGAAGGTTACCGACTGTAACGGTGGATATTTTGATGAATAAAGGTGATTATTTGAAAATATTTATTTATTTATAATTTCCCCCAAAAAAACGACAGGACTTTTTGAATGACCTGGTATTAGGGTTAGGTGAGGGTACAGTTACATATTTTTGGTCATAGTTTAGGAATCGTCACCTTTACATTCAAAAGCATTCTCAAAATATTTCGAGAATTCAAAGAATGGAGGTATTCGCTCCGTCAATTAAGAAATTTTTGGAAAAAGTAAGGGAGTGAAGTATGAGGGAGTAGGTTTAATTTGAACTTAACTTTAAGTAGGTTAAAGTTGAAAAAGACTGCAGAATTGAAAACTATGGCCATTTTCTATCGAAAAAAAAATAGTTGAGTGAAAAAATAGTTAGGAAATTCACCAGTTTTTTCGAAGTGAGGGAGTGAAGTAGCTATTGACCAAAGCATAGATTTCTCTTAATAACCTAAATCTGACAGCGGAGGCAAGCCATTGCAGCCCTTGGTCGGCAGTCAACACGATCCTAGGGTCTTCCCTTAACCGATTCTTTCCACCCCGGGCTTTGAGCCATGTTCCCCTCAACGCTCAGACCATCCAACACTTGATGTGAGGGAGTGAAGGAAAAACGTCTGGACATCCCTTTTTTTATTTTATTTATTGTTATTGGTAAAAATAAATGACACCGCTTATTTTTTCATGGAATCTTGAAGTAATAACTGAATTAACCGATTAATCAAACACTCAATTGTTGAAAGAATACGAAATTTTAAAGTACTTAGTCTGGGAGTCGGACAAGGTGAGGGAGTGAAAAAACAATTACTTTTATTTTTTTTTAACCAATTATAAATTTAGTTTGGAGCTAAAACATATCCTCCATAGAACAACAAAATAAGTGAAATAGTTTATATGTTGTTCTAGTAACTAGCTCTCATTTTAATGGTTGAAAATGGACCGGACGTACGATTTACACATTTTCAGATAATGACCCATATATCAAAATCTCATTAAAAGTTAATACTGATTATAGATTAGAATCACATTTTGAAGCTGGAGAGTTTATATATCCAGGTCTGCAAGTTTAAAATGTCGTTTTAATTCCAATAGAATGCGCTCTTAGCCTATTGAAGGATTTGCTTATCTCTAAACGCTATTTTGTTTGTTAGTCATTTGTTTACAAAAGTCAGTTGTTTTTAAGTCGTTTACGTGGACGTATCATACCTTTCTTTGGTGTTAAAAATGTCTAATTTTAAGCCAAATAAAGAGCATTTGCGGCATGTCATGATTTTCTTATTCAATCAAAAGAAAAAGGCATCTGAATGTCATCGAATTCTTGTTGAGACTTATGGCGATCTTGCTCCAACCGTCAAGACATGTGAACGTTGGTTTCAAAGTTTCAAACGTGGTGATTTTGATGTTACTGATAAAAAACGAGAAAATCGACCAAAAAAGTTTGAGGACGTCGAATTGCAATCTTTATTAGACGAAGACAATACCCAAACCCAACAAATGATGGCAGAACAGTTGAATGTCACTAGGCAAGCCATTTCCGATCGCCTGAGAGCTATGGGAAAAATTCAAAAGGTTGGAAAATGGGTTCCACATGAATTGGACGAACGACAGATGGAAAAACGAAAAACTGTGTGCGAAATGCTGCTTTTACGCCACGAAAGAAAGGGTTTTTTGCATCGAGTTGTAACTGGCGATGAAAAATGGATTTATTTTCAGAATCCCAAACGAATAAAATCATGGGTAACGCCAGGACAACCATCCACATCGAGTGCAAGACCGGATCGTTTTGGGAAGAAGACAATGCTGTGTGTGTGGTGGGATCAGAAGGGAGTAGTCTACTACGAGCTTCTCAAACCCGGCGAAACAGTCAATACCGACCGCTACCGACAACAAATGATCAATTTGAGTCACGCATTGATCGAAAAACGCCCAGAATGGGCTCACAGGCACGCCAAAGTCATTCTTCAGCATGATAACGCTCCTGCACATTCAGCCAGATTGACTAAGGAAACGATTTCTTCGCTTGGTTGGGAACTCCTACCCCACCCGCCGTATTCACCTGACCTGGCGCCTTCTGATTATCATCTCTTCTCATCGATGGGACACTCATTGGCTGAGCAACACTTTAACAATTTGGAGGATGTAAGAAAATGACTCGATGAATGGATTTCAAATAAAGATGAAGCATTCTTTTGGAATGGTATCCATAAATTGCCCGAGAGATGGACAAAATGTGTAGAAAGCGAGGGCCAGTACTTTGAATAAAATATATTATACTTTTTTTTTAAATTACTGTGTATATATTTTAAGAAATAAACGACATTTTAAACTTGCAGACATGGTAATGACTTCCAAGGGGGCCAATCTATCGCCTTGTAACTTATAATTTAACTTATAATAATCTATATTATACCCATCTATATTATGCTGATAATAAACATCGAACCCCTAATGTTAATAATGATAATTACTCTAGAATAACTGGGAGAGAGGTGAAGCAACACAATGAATAACGAGCGTGTCCATCATTACCCATTGGTGATTTATTGTGGATGTTTATATTGTGCTAGGGTCTTGGCCAACCCTTATCATAATGCAGTTAATGTCCCATGCCATTCCGAGATAACTTTACCCTAATCACTAGCTTCAAAAACTTTATTTTTCTTTACTATTGTGATCTTTTTTTTGTATTCAATCACTTCAAGAAAAAAAAAGAGAAAGAATATCTACTTTACATTTACATGTTATTTAGTTTCAAGTAACCGATTCATATTCATGATATTCGTTCCCGAGCCGAACTACTTTCATTTTCACTGATAGAATAGTTTCCCGATGATACTATAAAACAATATTTTTTTTTTATTCTTTGTAATATAGTGAGTGCTAAACAAAGATTTATTCTTAACATTTACCTATGTCAGTTGCCTTTGGTTCTATACTTAATGAGAATTTTCTCAGATTAAAATATTACTCTATAACCTATTTTTTGAGTGGTACGCGCAACACGCAACTTACACTTGCCAACCTACTTGGAGCAGCAATCTAATATAATTGCATGAAAGGGCAATATAAAACATAATAGTTCATAATTTTTTAAGTTTCTATTTTGTTGTTGTGAAAACTTTATTTCTATAGAAATAATTTCCGTTACCTAATATGAATGAATATTTTTTTCCGATGCATATCAATCAATCAAAAAATTCTGCCACTTTAAAAACTAAATATTATTCCTTCTAAAATTCTCAGCTTTTCAATGATACCTTATGCATTTATCGTTTTGTTTGTTTGTTTAACGTCACACTATGCCACTAAGGCTAATAGGACGATGCTACAGTGGGAGTCCTAAATTTTGCCTATCCAGGTATAATTATAAGGATAGGGATCTTTAACGAGTACCTGACATCGTATAGGCTCGAGACCTCCATTTTACGTCCTATCCGAGGTACGGCATGACTAAGGATTTTTTACTCCCATTAAAAAATCCTAGGGCCACCGCTGGGCGCGAACCTCGACCTTTAGTATTGTAGGTTGCCATGCTAACCACTATACCACAGGTGAACCCCGCATTTATCGTTCTCCACTCATTAATGGAATTGAAATGTTCATCTTGGGGGAACATATTTCTTTTTTTTCTGCTTTCTATGTTTATCATATTCTTTCATATTTTATATATGGATATTTCTTACTAATAGACAAAATGAGAGACAGATTAAGTTATATTAATATTTTTTATGTTAAATATTTGTTATTAATAAGAAATATCCGTGCATCTACATATATAAGCATCTACTTAGTTCATAATCTTGCACACATGATTGTCTAAAATCTTATTTTGTTTAGATAATCTTATTCAACCGAGCACTCAAATTAACGACTTCAGTAAGTTGAGATTGGGCGTGGGTAGCTTCCTAAATCCTTAGATGTTGAAGATAATTCCGAAATAAACAATCGGAGGCAGTTCTATTGATGGTGAGGTCGTGAATGAGTTCAATTTTCCTAAGCAGAGCTCACGTCAGTCATTCTTATCAGCCTCCATTCTGGCCCGGCAGTTGGGTCTGGAACAGTACAGCGGCTCTCAGTCTGCCTTTAACCTTTTAATTTTGTGATAGGCCATTTCGATGGGGGCCCTTAATGACTAGAGATAATGTTTTGCAACGCAATCACTTTTAGGAAGTTGCTGTTTTAAACAATATACTTCAAACTTAATTTTCATTGAACTGATTTATGTTTATTCCATAAATGCTCGCATGAACAAATCAATAGGATTATTTGACCTTATTCCTCTAAAAACAAAAAGAAATTTTCTGTTTATTATACAGGCTCGGGACCACCATTTTACGTCCTATCCGAGGGACGGCATAGCCAAGGATTTTTTATTACCTTTAAAAAATCCTAGGCCCACCTCGACCTTTAGTATTGTAGGTTGCCATGCTAACCACTATACCGCAGAAACTACCATACAAAGTAATGAACTACTAAAAAAGAAAGATCTGATAAATAACAAATAATTACCATTCAACTGGTCTTCTGATTGTATAATGCACTAATCACTATAGGATCGGAAGATGTATGGTCCGGTAATCAGGCGGACATGTTAAACAAGTGTAAAACGATCCTCTTGACACAAATGAGAAATCATAGAAAAAGATTTAGAGACAGTAAAAAAATCTTGGTTTAGGCATATTTACCGCCACTTGAATAATTTTGTATTTAATTTGTAATGTATTTTATAACAATTATTGCGTAAAATTATATATTATTTATCATAAAGAAAGGTGATAAATCTTAAAGTTTAATTATAAATGGTAATTATTACAAATTCGACCCCGCTTGAACTTCCCTCTCTGTAATTGTAATGAACATGATTTTATCTACCATTTTCTTTTGACTTGTCTCCTACTGATGAAGCCTATTAGAAGCGTTTTCTTGTATAATTATTGTAAGGAACATAGGTCTTAATCTAATTTTCTGCCTATTATAAGTGTATTTAAGGAGTTGAACGACTTATTTTTATTTACAATAGAAGCAGTTAAAATTAGAAGTTACGATCAGGGAAATTATTTGAATAAAAAACTATTTTATCCTATCTATAAAGTAAAAGGCGTTTTTATTTATTATACTTAAAAAGTTAATATTATTTAACAGCATTTTGGATCAAGTAATAAAAATAAAAAAATTGAAATATGTTTATGTCCTGTATTTTATATAGCACTAGCTGTATATCCCGGTTCACCTGGGGAATTTCATTTTTGTAATAAACGTGAACAAATGTAAAGTGAGATCATAACGATTTTTATATTATATTTTTATAACAATAAAGAATATACCCAGAGAATGGTTGAAGTTATGCAATTTTAATATGGACATGTGTTCGCACCTGGTATGAAAGAACCACTGAGCGAAATTTGGGGAATTTAAGACAAACGGTATGAATTTTAATAAAGAACAAATAAAAAGAATTTCATCTTTATTTATATACACTTACTAACAAAAGTCTCTGCACACCCTCCAGCTTTTTTTTTTATTTTACCTAAAGATAGGTTATGAGCCAGATATTGGCAATGAAACTCACACATTTTTTACATAATTTAATCTATTTTAATTAACAATAATCAAATTTAGTAAAATTTATTTAACTTATAATTTATGAGGTAAATTACATAAAATGTCAGAATATTGATGCGCCAAAAGTCCCTGCACACATCATTTTTCTTCAACTTGAAGCTTAAAATTATTGATGCCAAATCAACTTTAATAGGTAGTCGTTCCTACCTTATTTCTTATCACTTCTCATAATCTATTTGGCATGGTGTGAACTAGTTTTTTGTAGTTTATGGAGTAATTTTACCCCACAATTCCTTTAGTACTCTTTTTAAGTGGTCTTTGTTCTTTAATTTTAATTTTTAATTTCTGACGGCCTAGTTGATCCCACAGATGTATTGGATTAAGATTAGGAGGTGCGGTAAAGCGCCGTACTCCCATGCCGGAGCTGCGGGTTCGAGTCCCGCCCTGGGTGGTGCTTTTCTTTCGTAGGAGAAGTATCACCCAGTGCCATGGGTGTTAGTATGGGCAGTATAGGGCTTCAGTGGAAGCCTTAAAGTCCAAAAAAAAAAAAAAAAAAAAAAAGATTAGGAGATTGGGGAGGTGTTTTAAGTTGCTGTGGAGCATTGTAGAGCAACTATTCTTGAGCTTTCCGCGCTGTCGTTATCTTGTTGAAAAATGAATTTTTCCTGGAGATCAAACATCATTAAACTTTCCGGTAAATTACTCCTCAAAATATTTATATAAACGTGTTGGTCCATTATTCCGTCGATAAATTTCAAATTACCAACTCCAGCAGCACACATACACCACCAAACCAAAACACTCCCTCCACCATGATTCACAGTACCAACTATGTTTTTTTCCAGGGGCTCTTTGTTAGGTTTTCTCAAAACTTTCCCCCTTCCATCTGATCCATGAATGTTACATTTACTGTCGTCAATAAATAAAACACATTCCCAGTACTATAAGGGCTTGTTTACATGTTCCTTTGCGAACTGCAGTTTCAATATCCGGTTCGTTTACTAATGAATGGCTTACACCTAGGCTTACGCACATTATACCCAGCTTTCTTTAGGGTTCTTCTAATCTTTTGTGCAGATACCCCAATCTTGTAATTTTCTTACACCATACCTGCTAAATTTAGAGCACTTGTGTGGGGTTCTTCGGCCAAAGTCCTTATGATAGCCCTCTTGTGGTGAGCTTGGAGTACGGGGGGCGGCCAGAGCGGTATCTACTTTCCATTGTACCCAGTTTTTCATAACCGTTTTAGGACATACCTTACCTAATTATAGCCCCTATTGACGATTTGTCCTATTTACCTGTATGAGTTGTATGAGTTTCCTCAAATTTACAATTTGTTCGGGAATCGGTGTTGGAACCTCCATTTTTTATCACAGTCTTAACTGTTTCGGCCCAAATTAACACTGGCAAGTTAGGATTAGCCGGAGGATGAATGGGATAATGTGCAAATTGTATACATATCAGTATCTTGGCTAATTCCACTGCGTGCAGAGACTTTTGGCGCATCAATATTTTGACATTTTATGTAATTTTCCTCATAATTTATAAGTTAAATAAATTATATTAAATGTAATTGTTGGTCATTAAAATAGATTAAATTATGTAAAAAATATGTAAGTTTCGTTGCCCATATCTGGCTCATAAGGTATCTTTAGGTAAAATAAAAAAAAAGCTTGAGGGCGTGCAGAGACTTTTGTTAGTAAGTGTAGATAATCTCAAGGCAAGAATACTATGATTTATTGTAAATTGTATGTACTTACTTGTTAGTTATTCTTTAAGGAAGGTCGAACATCTTGCTAAAATATAAAAGCAATTAAAATCAATTATTTATTATCATTAAAAAATAATAAACTATTTATAAGGAACAAAAAATAATTAGAAAAAATTTAATGTTAAAAAAACTTATTAAATTAATGCATTAATATAATCAATAAAATAAATAGTTTGATATTAATAAAACAATAATAATAAAAAACATTTTACATTTTAATGATTTAAGTAGTTATTTTTTAAATAATTGGAAATTCATGTTGATTTCTCGGAACTAGTATGGACGGACCTTTCATGACTCTAGCCTACTTCAGCTATGTTGAACTAACACTATTGATAGAGTGTTAGCTAAGCATATCTATGTAGTGCTTGATTAACATTATTCAGGCTTGTAAGCATAAACATGTTAAGCCTCAAAAGCAATATTGTCATGAATCTCAGCTGTATTTGATGTGCTTCTCTTTAATAATTCCAGTTTTTTCATTCTCTGCGAAAACTTTATATCTTTTTATAAATCGGATGGAGTAAATACAATATAAAAAATAACTATAAATCCATAGTACAATTTTTTTTCAAAGCATGTATTAATCTCGAGTTCTTATTAATTGGTATATATTTTTGTTACTGTGATATGAAGAAGAATATTTTTTTTTTTTTTTTTATCAGAAAGGAAAAATATTTTTATCAGCTAATGTTTACCAAGTTAAACGGTAGATAAAAGGGGCTCATTGCTGTTACCAGCAACTCGATCCAGGTAACTGTTTTAGTTTTCACAGTAACTTGAGTAGTTGTTACAATGTATTAACCTAATTACGTAGCACAAATGTCAACACTATTCGGAAGGAATGATATTGCTAACTTGCTAACTCACTCAATATTCATTTATTATAGTAAAGCACGATGTTGTAAGCAATAATAATAAACTGTAGAAGAAAAAAAAAATAATGTATAGCTACATTTTTTTTTTCATTGATTAAAAAAATTCCCATCCCTTGACGTGTTTTATACACCTATTCATCCTTTTCGCCGTTGCTTTTCCGGCAGCTTAGTTTTCATAGATCCGTTACAGAGGGGTCTTCTTATGAAAACTTACCTTGATCAGAACGATCCAGCATTAAAAAAAAAAAAAATTGAAAATTTTAACGATCTTACAGTTATATCAAGACGCCACACAGTGCTTCAAGTAATGTACAAAACTGAAGAAAAGAACTTTTGAATTGGCAAATTATTGATTTGCGACTTTTTCTTTTAAGATCAAAGTAAACAAAAGAATAGTCTAACCGATATGACAAATATTTTTATGTCAAAATTTGTATAAGAAGAGCGTTTGAATAAAAAAAAATATTAAACTTGAGGTAAAGCTAACTTTTCTTAAGAATAAGAACTATTAGGTATCACCACCTGAAAGGTATGTACAACTCGATTTTACCAATACAAAAAAATTAACCACTTTTACAAAAAGTTTGGTAGTTCTATAAACCAGAATAGTTTCTCAATTTTAAAAAACAAAATATAAAAGTCCAAAAAGACCGTGGGCCTTTCGTTGATTAGTAGTGAAAGAAAACATGACATTGTTGCACTTGTCTTTTGAATTATTTTCCATAAATATCGTAATTAGCCACAATTTTGAAAAAAATTTGCTCACGCTTTTTAATTTTGGATTCAGAACTTAGAACCTATAATAATTCATCCTATTTTTAACAAAATTGAATTGCAAACCTCGCAACCTTCATAAAATCAACTACAGGATGTTTACCTCCCTTAACTTTAGAGCCTGCTTATATCGAATCTTATTGTTAAGCTAAAGTTTCCCGAAGCTAGAAATTTTGATATAATCATGGCCAATTTTGGTCTACTTATCCTGTATTATATTTAAAATACCGTAAAACGAGGTGACATTGTGACTAATAGGGTGACTTTGTGGCAAGCCTCTTTTTCTACAGTTTTTGAATTTCCCTCTTTAAAAAGATTCAGGTTAGGCAATTCAGAGTACTTGTCAGTTGGTCAGTAATGTGCTGCAATTTACTGGCCACATATAACTTCTTTCATTCCATTTACCATGGTGCTTTATTTCATATATGTTTGGTTGTTTTCATTTAGTTGAAACTTTGAATAAAGCACCATGATAAATGGAATGAACGAAGTTATATGTGGCCAGTAGGTTGCAGCACATTACTGACCAACTGACAAGTACACTGAATCGCCTAACCTGATTCTTTTTAAAGAGGGAAATTCAAAAACTGTAGAAAAATAGGCTTTCACAAAGTCACCCCATTAGTCACAATGTCATCTCCATTTTACGGTAATATGTTTATAATATTTACCTCTCACAATCAAGATAATGTGTGTACGATTTTCGATCTTTATCGCCCTATTTATCGATCTACTAAGAGTATCACGAGTTATCCCCGCGTATTGCTTTTTTTTTTTTTTTTTTTTTTTTTTTTTTTTTTTTTTTTTTTTAAGCCAATCATTACTTAATATTAATGCATTACAAGAAAAAATAAAAAAAATATTTTTTACTTTTCCAAAGAAATCAGTAATCAAGAAACCACTTAATCCATATTAATTTCTTATTTTAATAGATTTAGTCAACAATTCCAATAACTAAAAAATAATAATTTTCTTTGACAATATTTTTTATCATACAATATTTTACCGATAGAAATAGATTTAATTATTCCAACATATTATATCACTAAATTAGGCTGTTTTGTATAAAATTTGAAGTAATTCATTTTCTTTCGGTTGAGTTTACACTGTTCGATTAAAATGGCTATATTCTTTTAATAGCGTCGTATTTTAATACATTTTTTCTTTCCTTTATTTTTCTCCCCCACCCCTTTGCATCCCCCTTCTCGTGCCCCCTCTCGCCCATCGTATTGCAGTACCAGTACTACTGTTAGTATCGTATAATATTAAATTAATTGATTACGTATAAAGTTTTATATAAATTATAAATATAAGTATTGAAGTAATTACCTTGAATCTTTTTGAGGCTTCAGTAATTAATATTGGACTAGCAAAAACCTGAATAATAGAGATTGAAAAATTAGATCTCCACCCCTGGTTTGACTAAGACATCTTCGCTCTTGATAAAGAAGAGTTAAGAAAAACATCTGGAGTCAGTTAACGTGACAGCTTTATTTTCTTTCATAACTTCATAATTCGACCGTTTCCAAGTTTCCTCAGCATCGTTTGGACGTCTAATCTCTGGATTTCAGTTTTATTCATTCTGTTTTCTTTTTATTCCAATACATTTCATTCCATCACTTTTTATCTTACAACAAATCATAACATATCATTTAAAGAAAAATATCAAAGCCCTTTCTTTCAGACTTGTCATTTTATTCTTAATATTAAAGTAGTAGTAATAATAAAATCATTCAGAAATTTAATTGCTAATATTTTTTCTAAACAGTGACGATTCCACCAGAGTTTCAAATAAAGCTTTTTGATCTAATCGTCACTGTTTAGAGCCTCAAAGTTGAAGTATTTGAGCACTGAAGCAGTGGTGAACCGTATAGAGTGAAACTAGGCGGAGGTATGAACCCTGACTCAACGCCGAGTGCTGAGGGAAGCGGTGAAGCCTCTATGGCGTATAATGAGGCAGTTAACAACGAAGAGGTAAGCGGAGCCTGGGCTTTGGTCACAGGGAAAAAAAGAAACTGTCCTGAATCAAGAGATCCCAGAAAGCAGAAAAGGACAGAACCTGGAACTGAGATACCCATACCTGTGAGTAACTCCTTTGCCAAACTTAGTAATTTAACGAACATAGACCAACCAAGTGGTACTTCGGTTCCGAGGGAAATACCACCACCCCCAATTCATGTCAACGATGTCCAAAAATATCAAGCATTGGTCTCATTCTTAGGGCAACATTCAACCCCAAACTCATTTACCCTCAAGTCTACTATGAAAGGGGTTACCGTATACCCCAGCACAGCTTACCGTAAGCTGGTAACGAGTCTACGCAGTGGTGGAGCTGATTTTCATACCTATCAGCTCCCTGAAAATAAAAATAGAAGAGTCGTTGTGAAAAATCTGCATCATACAACGCCTTTAAATGAAATCATAAACGATATGCAAAAATACGGATATGAAGTGGTAAACATCACGAATGCTATATCCCGATTCAAAACCCCATTACCGGTGTTATTTATCGACATTTCTAAGTCGACATACAATGATGAAATATTCGACATACGAACAATTTTCTACACTAGAGTTACTGTAGAAGAGCCAAGAAGAAAGCGAATGATACCTCAATGCATCAGGTGTCAACAATACGGCCACACCAAGTCGTATTGCAACCACGACTTGGTCAATAAACACGACAAAATAAACCGACATATTCAGGTATGAGGCGGGATGTCAGTCAGCAGCCACCTTCAGCTGACAATTGTGGCCCCAACACTTGCATCAGTTAATCAACGGTATTAACTCTCTCATCCAACCCCTTCTTAGCATATTCCAACAGCTCGCTCAGGTGACCCAAGCCATGTATCCTCCAAATGGCCCCTAATCAGCTGACTGCGGGCTCTTTGTCAATCCTTCTATGGAATGCAAACGGACTAACGCAATGAAAAACGAATTGACGTAACATTGATTACGGAAACGCACTTTACCCCACGATCTAAATTTGGTATTCCTGGCTACTTGACCTATAGGACAGACCACTCTGACAACACAGCACACAGAGGTACAGCCATCCTTATCAAAACAACACTATCACACAACCATACACACTTACCAAGTACTCCTGACATACAGTCCACAGGCATTACACTTTACATGAAAAACCACACCATGACACTGGCTTCGGTGTACTGCCCGCCAAGATACGTGCTGACATCTTCGATGTTTTGCGATTTTTTCCGTACCTTAGGGCGCTGTTTTATAGCAGGAGGGGATTTCAACGCGAAGCACCAATATTGGGGCTTACGTCTGTGCACTCCAAGAGGAAGGAATTTGAGGGCTGCCATCCACGAGCTTTCATTAGACACAATAAATCCTGACACACCGACTTACTGGCCTGTATCGAGGCGAAAATCACCGGACCTTTTGGACTTTTTTATTATTGCGGACTACACCTCACACCATAAATACTATCTCTGATCTTTGCTCTGATCATTCCGAGGTGCATCTAACTATACTTGAGGAGGCAATAAGAAAACAAAGGAAGCCATCGCTGATAGATGGACCTATTGATTAGGGAGTTTTTAGAGTCTTCGCTTTCGATCCCAGTTTCAATTAAAACTGAAAATGAACTGGAAGAGGCTGTCGAAATATTCACAGAAAGTTTTCAAAAAGCGGCATGGCATTCAACAATACCCAAGATCAACTCTGCAAGAACAACTAACTTGCCACAATATCCTCATTATTTAAGAGATTTGATCAGAGCAAAGAGAAGAGCGCGTAAAATATGGCAAACTGACAGACGCCCCTCAGACAGACAGACATTCAACAGACTAAACAATCAACTCAAAAGAGAAATACAAAAAGTTAAGAGAACAAACTATGACGCGTACATAACTGGCCTCTCACAGACGATGGAAGCTTGTGGAAGCATACCAAGAAGTTGCTAAAACATCGAGAGTTGTCAGCACCCCTTCGAAGAGAAGATAGTTCCTGGGCTGTAACAGATGAGCAAAAATCTGAACTCTTCGCTAACCACCTTTCTTCTGTTTTCATCCCATTCACTGACCTAACAAACACAGAACATGAGACCCTAGTACTCAACTCAATAAACATTCCACTTCAAATGACACTTCCACCACCTTCATTCACTCCTGCCCAAGTCGCACTACAAATCAAACATTTGCCCAAAAGAAAAGCCCCTGGTTATGACTTAATAACTGCTGAGGTGCTCGAAAAAATGCCCAGAAAAGCTCTGGTATTTCTCACGAAAATTTACAACTGCATACTAAGGACATCAAAATTCCCACTACAATGGAAATATTCCTTGATTCAAATGATACACAAACCAAATAAAGATATCTACCACTCTTCTTCGTACAGACCTATCAGTCTTCTTCCGATATGTTCAAAAATATTTGAAAAATTAATATACAAAAGAATAGTTGACATATTGACTGACAAACATATAATACCCGACCATCAATTTGGATTTCGCAAGTCACATTCAACGACCCACCAACTCCACAGAGTTACTGACTTCATTGCTGGAGCATTAGAACAAAAACAATATGCAACTGGTTTATTTTTGGATGTTGCTCAGGCGTTCGCCAAGTTTGGCACCATGGTCTTCTCTTTAAACTCAAGAACATACTACCGTACACCTACTATCTCATTCTCCAATCCTTCCTTTACGACAGATTTTTCTCCGTTCGGCAGGGATCAGAAATTTCTTCAATTCGTCCAGTCCTAACGGGGGTAACACAAGGTTCAATACTGGCCCCGCTACTCTACATTGTATACACCCATGACAACCCAGAAAGTAATGAGACATTGACCGCTACTTACGCAGACGATACAGCAATACTAACAAAACATCAAGATCCGTCACATGCTTCATTAACCTTACAAAACCACTTACATAAATTAAATGACTGGTGCAAATTATGGAAAATTAGACTTAATCACGATAAATCACAACATATAACTTTTACTCTCCGGAAAAATACTTGTCCTCCAATTTATATCGAGAATGTTCAAATTCCCCAAACAGACACAGTACAGTACCTCGGACTAGCCCTCGATAGAAGGATGACAAGGGGCCCGCACGTTAAAATGAAAAGGGAAACTCTAAACAAGCGACTAAAGCTATTTTACCCAATTTTTTCTAAATCCTCAAAATTAAGACTGAGACAAAAACTTAATACTTACTTAAACCTATATGGATATACTGTTCACAGATTTACGGAATCACTAAAAAAAATACATTTACAGAAACTCCAAACCTTTCAGTCAAAATTATTACGACTCATTTCAAAAGCACCTTGGTACGTGACTAATCAAACCTACATACTGACTTCCACATGCCACAGTCGACCAACAAATCAAGACTCTTTACAAACGTTTCCACACTAACCTACACGGACATATAAACCTACTAATCAGAGATATGGCCACCGATGAAATGCCCATGAATGTGAGGAGGAGATTAAAAAGGCGTTAGATGAGAGATCTCCTTCTTTAACCGACATGAATAACTGAATCCAGCCATGGAAGAGGTACTCTTGGGTGCCATCCTTCCCCATGCCTGACATGTCATAATTTGCAATTGTTTTCGGCCATCACATCTGCTGCTTGTCGATATATTGTTGACAGGCGCGGATATACAAATGAAGTTAAAAAAAAAATATATATTTTTTCTAATTAGTATTTCTAATTGCAAAACAATCTATTTTTTTTCTTTCCTCGTTATAAATGGCCGCATTAAGAAATATCTAAGATGACCCTTGGTTAAAATTTTAATAATAATCTGGAAAAAAAGAAATTTAGTCTTGAAAAATTTAGCCGTAAATTTATTTATTATAGCTTTTTTTTTCTTATATTCACTATATTTTGTAAACTTAAGCTTTTATCTTTGAGGGGTATTAATTTATTGGTTGTTTTTATTTATTAATTTATTAGATTACAAATGAAAACACTAAGCTATGAAATTTTCTTTCGAAATAGCTGCCGCAGGTTCCTATTTCACTTCAACTCTTCGGATATTTACTTGGCTGAATTTACATACCTCCCTTATAATTATTTATAACCTATAATTTTTTTATTCGAATTGATATTGGAATAAAAAACATATCAGAAGCTATTTTGTAAAAGAAAATTTAAATATCTGTCAAGTAGGTGTTTTTTTTGTAAATAATATATGCTCTATGGACTGTAGATAAATGGTATTCAAAGGACAAAAAAAAAAAAATATATATATATATATATATATAAAACGATAGGTAGTTATGTATATTCTTTGATAATTTTGATTCAAATAACTTTACCTAAAATGTTGAACTATTAAAGATAACTACAATAATATGGGAGTTTCAAATTTCAGGAATTTCATGGACAAAACAAAAATTAATAATAATAGTTGTAGCGATATAGAATAGAAAAAATAAACAAAATTATCTACCTCTAACCAATTTTAATATAAATAAGATCAGTTCATAAACTCTTGGAAAGTGAGATTTTGAGAGTTTACTTACCCCACTTATCAACTAATCAACTTCTTAATTGATCGGGGTCATCAACAAGTCAAGTTTGTTGAATTGACTTCGTGATTGAGTTGAGAGGGATCCTGAAGGAATACCAAAAGATTAGATGTGAATTAATTATATATTTGCAATCAAAATAAATTAATGTTTTTGGACTCCTCTTATTCAACCATTCTATTAGAAATACCCTCAAGATTTTATATGTTCATCTATATCTTTTTCTGATAACTCTTAAACAGTGTAACAGCCTCTCCTAAAAAAATAGACACTGGAACAGATGCGGAAAGTAACTGTTACTCACTGCTGTGATGATCGTTAGAAAATTCAAGAATACAAAAATAACTACACTGTTCTAGCCCCACCCTTCAACTATTGCAGGGATTATTTGTTTACTAGCTAGGGTGCCCGGCTTCGCTCCGGTAGTGTTAATACCAGTTTTGGCGGTGGTAGTTTTAAGACCAGACAAACCTTAAAATTAAAGGAAATAGGGAACAAAATTAGTACCTTCTTGAAAATTCGGTTTTAACTTTGTATCAATATTCTGCAGACTTGAGATCTGCAGAGTCTGCCCAAATAACCCAAGGAACCCTGTATAATTTACATGGGGTTGAAAATGGTAAATGAACAATTAATTTTTCTGCTACTTTGTCAAGTTATGCATCGTTTTTGATGGTTTCTGTGATTCTGAATCCTATAAGCCCATTCAAGTAATCAGCAGATAATAAGTTATTAGACTATATTTGAAAAATCTGTTATCTCAGTTAAAAAAATTGTATTTCGAGTAAAACTTAAGCGCCGACTACTATGATGGTCCTATTTGATCCAGAAGTATAGAAACGAAACCGATTATTCATAGAAACTTTTTTTAAGACCTTTCTTCCATTGCAACCTCCCTTAAGATATCCCCCCGTAATTTGGACGGTTTTAACTTGGTATCAATATTCTGCAGACTTGAGATCTGCAGAATATTACTACTACAGAATATTACTATCTCGAATCTTACTACTATTACAAAGTGAAAACCAAAATTTCTTGAAGGCACAATTTTTTCATCATATTTCTTTTTATCTTGAACTATGAGGGATGATAAAATCTTGAATGCTGTTATTGGAGTTAGTCGTTTTGTCAACTGGAATGCTCATCATGCGTAGTAACCAAACCAATTTCATTTTCATAAATACAATAAAGAACACTGATTTTATTCGCTCACTGTACTACTAAGAAATGTTCACTCGTATTGCATTAAATTTACTTAAGTATATGTTATATTTAGATTAAATGTAAAGTGCTGATCATATCACATTAGCCTTCTTATGAGAAAACTAATTTTTTAAGGAATTCAGTTGGTTTTCTAGTTGATTGCACAGATGTAAAATCATTATTTTATTTTGAAAGCAAAAGAAAAACTAATTATTTTCGCTTAATTTTTTAGTAATTTAAAAAGAACAGCTGAACAAATATATAACCTTTACAAATGAACTGGATGAATGAATAGCAAACATTGAGTGAAAGGCACCCTAGCGCTTCCTGGTAGTTTGGAGCTCGAACTAAATTTTTCATTCATAAACTCGTATCTCAATCTCAAAGAGGCTAATTAAATGGTGGAGAGGCTTAAAATTGCAGTCCTTTTCTCTTCAATTTTACACTCTTAAGAGAAAACCGGAAACGTTCTTCTCCGTTAGGGGTAATATGGCTAAACGACGACATAAATTCCTTAATCCTACGTGGAGTCGTTTTTGAGCCTTTTCTGCACGCACATTGTACACTTTGCTTTATAATATATATTGATTAAACGTCGATTCGTGTTGCTACGTATAATCGGACGACGCTACAGTGGAACTAAATTTTGCCTATCCAGGTATAATTGGGATGAGTACATAACATCTCAGAGGCAGTTTTACGTCCCATCAGATGGCCTAGGATTTTTCGTAAACTTTAAAAAAAATTTTACGGCCACTTGCCAAACTAGGGACCGGCTACTTTCACTATGGCAGGGTAATATATGAACTTGTGGAATGCGGAGAATAACGTGTATTTCGTATATGATAATAAAAAAAAGAATTTATTATAAATTATTAGTTGATATGGAATAAGTTTCTTAAATATTTCAATTAAGAAATTATGTATCGTCTTTATTTTACAGAAAATATATTGTCCCTACGAAAAATAATTTTAATTAGTATCATTTGATTCATAATCATAAAAAGTTTCGGTTTATTATTTTTTTTAAAGTTGACAATATTGCAACCATAAAACCAAATCTATTGAAAGAAAAATTGATCTTGAAAAAGAAATCTTAATCTTTCAATTATTTAATTTGAATTGAGAAAAAATTTACTACATATACTACTAATTTAATTACTAAGACCTTTTTTTCATTAATGTAAATTGATTCTATTTTAAGGTTCCTACGTTTATAGAAAGGTACATTAAGTATATCCTTAATGAAAGAGATAATTTCTGCTATTCAAATCACAAGAGCAGTTTTATAATGATAAGGGCAGTTTGTCAACCTAATTTATCAACTGATAACTTAATCATTTGTGTATTGACTGCTAAGATTATAGGTACATGTAAACTGGAAATTATAGCCACCTGTTATTTTTTGGCGTTGTTTTTAGCGGCTTAGCTATCTTACTTGCCTTGGAATCTTTGTTACTTTAGTATTATTATAAAACAATCAGGTGTGGTAAACTTTTTAAAAAGTTTTCTTATAAGAAAGATCTTTGCAAACATTATTTGAATGCACTCTAAAAACATTAGGAGGCTGTTGAATTAATGAGTTGTGTGTCTTGCGAAGTAGCTCCGTGACGTTCGGTATAAATTTTTCACGAGCCACAATTTCCCTTAAATAAACGGTGTAATCTATTTGAAAAAAAAAAAAAAAAAATACTACCCAAACCCGGCCATTCATTGTTGTGGCTTAATTTAATATTAATATTTAAAATTTAATTAACATAAATTTTCGCTGACATTTTTTAAATTTTATGTATAAAGATAATTGCACTCCTCTACTGAACAGGAAATAACACTGTGTATTCCTTTCCTTAATTTAAGGACATTTATAATATTGTAACACTTTTTTTTTTTTTTTTTTTTTTTTTGGACTTCAAGGCTTCCACTGAAGCCCTATACTGCCCATACTAACACCCATGGCACTGGGTGATACTTCTCTTACGAAAGAAAAGCACTACCCAGGGCGGGACTCGAACCCACAGCTCCGGCATGGGAGTACGGCGCTTTACCGCACAGCCACACCGGGCCCCATTGTAACACTTATGTGGGTAACAAATTTTATTTAACGAAAAATAACAATGCCAACAACATATTCAATGCCACTCAAATTATGAAAATAAAAATATTGAAGCAAAACAATCAGAAGGTTACAAAAATTATCACTTCGTAACACAGAGATAATCATATGACTTGGGCTTCAGTACAAGGCGATCTGTCCAGTCCATCCTTCCTTATACCTATATAGTCGTAATGAGAAGCATTTAGAACCTCGTGAAACGACGTAGATGGTACGTCATAAGACTCATAGTCACAAACACGTGCTGTGACAGTTTGTTCCAACTCTTAGTTCGTTCCAACAAAAGGTTTAGGACTTTTAAACCATACGTTTTTGTTTATTTTGTTTAACGTTACAATGTAATATAAGTTAATATTCCATTTGGGATATTAACGGATATAACGCAAGAAAAATATGTGATCAGAAATTATATAGGCTGTAATTCTGGTAGTATTTGTCCAATTATTTTCAAATTTTTAGCCTAATGGAATAAACTGGAGCTCATGATAGTTATAATCATAGTTAAGATTATGATAGATAGATGATCCATGATAGATTTTCTTATTTCTACGATGCTTTCGTATAAATTACCGTGATTGTTGTAGAAACCTAATCGAGTTAAGAAATCAAATGGAAAAAGTTACCGAAACTCTTTTTCTTGAATATTTTAATGAAATCATAGCCTTTTTCGCGAATATTTCAATCATAACTTTTGTACAAGAGTCCTTTCTGGATCTGGAAAGTAATCATTAGGTATCGGTCCCATCTCCTCTGGGGATACTCTAACTTCTAAAATGTTTTTGAAGTTAATTTCCAGACCCCAGCAAAGTATTTCACTTATTAGATAACCGATTGAAAGAACATTTTGGCCTTTCACTTTTTCAATCTTTTTTTTTTTGTATTGATATTAAGTCCAGCACGCACGGCTCGAGCCCTCACCACTTAATGTCAGATACGGGAGGAAATGTTTCTTTATAATATTTGGTTCATAATTAAATCTTAAGAAATAGATTTAAATCTTTGATATCAATATACAGTGTATTATATTGGATGTTTTATTATAGATAGTAGGGTTTACCCTACTATCGGAATACAAGGTAATTGGAATAGGGGATGTCCTAATATGGGATACATATCCCGTAGGGACCATGATATAAAATGAAATATATAAGGGAAAATTTATTATACAGACAATATTCACAATAATATATTTTGTAAATGACCATGGAAACGTTTGATCGGAAACCCGAAGATAGCAAGTTCAAAACCCCCAGCTAGGGGCTATTCAATAATATTACTCGGCATTAATCCCCCACCCTCTCCCCTGGCCCGGGAAACCCTGTATAGCCAAAGGGGCGAGGAAGGGGAGGAACAAAAAAAAAATTATGTGTGTTATAGATAAATCCATGTTTATCATGTTACTGAGAAAAATCACATTTTTTTTTTTTTATAATTTTCAAATAATCAAAATTTGATAAGACCTTTATTTGACAGATTTTTTAACAAATTACAAAGAAAATTTGTGGATTATGAGTTCAACACAGCTCTCATGGCAGGACACTCCACAGCAGGAACATTGAACTTTAGTTTCTTCATTTTCTATTTTTTTATCACAAAACGTACATGTTTCTAAAAACTCAGTGTCTGAAGTAATATTTCATTCTATTATAATCTAAGAATCTATTAATATTTTTATTTCAGTCATAAAAAGGTGCCTCAATATTGGATATCCCATATTAGGAAATAATGGGTATCCCATATTAGGGTATTTATCCCATATACAGTTTATTGAGCTTCAGTATGTAATAAAAAAAAGAAAGCAGTTAGCAAATATTGTAATGAATTGTTCAACATTTTAGATAAAACATTGATTAAGGGTATTCGACTTACTTTGAGGCCTGAAATATCAGGCCAAAATAATCAAAAAAAAGTTTTTGAATCCTAAAACAATTCACTGAAAATAATCCAACAGGATGAGAATGTATAACAATGTGACAAGGTTATGTGCCAATGCGACATTAATCTTCAATTTTATAGAATAAAAGCGAGGTTAGAGTACAAACTATATCCAGAAACTACATATCCCATATTAGGCAACCATCCCATAACGGGGCACTTTCCCCTACTATTAGCTTGTTTTATTTTTGAAAAAGCTACATTATTTATATTCATGAATAGGTTTAAAACAAGTAATCATAAGTTTAAATTTCTAAAATCTTATAATGGTTCCGGGAACTGAAAAAGTGAAAAAGGTAGAAGAGTAATACTATTTGAATAGTGGTACTATCTGACCACTCTCTGCATTGTTTTTGAATTATTTTCTGAATTAATTCTTCTGGAATTCCTTCTTTTTCAAGGGCACTACTATTCTTTTTTATTTTATTTTTTTAATTCTTTGAAATAATACAAATTATCTAGTTATTTATTCATATATATATATATTTGTACATATTTTGAACAACACTAGCATTATACAATAATTCCATTTACAAAATACTGCTTGACCAGATTTAATTATTACTAATAATTAATATTGGTCTATCATTTTTCTGTTTCAGCTGGGAGATCATGGAATGGAACACAACATGTTTGACTCACTTGATAATTAATTTATTTACAAAATAAAAGTGTAAAACCTTCCCAATAGCAATTAGTGTTGTCTACTTATTTACCTCTTTCCTTTTCCCCATAAAGATCAATAAAAATATTTATAAAAGTATATTTTTATCTGTGTATGAACTTAGAATGTTTGAATTAGTTTTAGATTACTCGTAGGTCATAATATTTTAAATATTAAAATATTTATCTGTTTATTAATCATCCTATTAATCATAACACTAGTTTGAGCAAACATTGGTCTTGAAATCTATTTTGTGTATTATGAATAACTTGACTGACATCTGTTAGAAATAGTTAATAAAATTATGTTTTAAAATAATTGTGAAATTTTAATGTGAGTGCTTGAACAAATACAAATATTAAAAATAATTGTTTGATTGCATTGAATTGATTAGGCATTCATATGATTCATTTATTCATTCCACCCTACCCCAACTCTGAGGTATTGCAGGTTTTTGCAACAGTGATGTGATATGTATGCCTGCATGACATACCGCCAATTTACAGTTTTCACTGCACTACTTCATTCTTGTATTTAAACCACCGTCCTCTTCTGCGACTCGTTCTGCTGTTCGGCAGCCTCCCTGAATTTTCTCTTCCACAAAAGTCCAGGCATTCATATTTGCACATTCATAGATGTGTTAAAAATTCTAAATGTCAACCCGCTATGAATGCAATAACACAATATTTGAGGGACCCAGGCACTACGCAGATAATGGCTTCTGAATAAACCCAGTACTTCTTTTGTCTTCTAACCACCTATAGTATGTGTGGCTGACAAGGAACCAAGACTTGTAATATGTCAATTCATAAAAAGAGATAAAGAGGATCTTAAGGAAGAATAGAAATAATTAGCTATGAAATTAAAATATACTTTATTGTCAAATAAACTTGTTTCAGATTATAAAAACATTTTAATTTTTAGGAAGGAAACACTTACTGAAACCTTAATTAGTTTTTTATTTAAGTTATCTTATTTTTTTTAAATATATATTATAAGGAGAGTTAAAATCTTAATTTTTCCACTTTTCGGAACAAGAGTACAGCTATTAAATTTTATTTGTAATGCCAACTCGTATTTTTTAGAATCATGGTAATTAAAATTAAGAAAAAAATGTATATTCGCTTTGTTAACACGTTAGGTGTGGCATCGGTCTGTCTTCCATTCCCTTCTTAACAGCCGATTTTCACATGAAAATGTCCGAAAGTCCGAACACTTCTAATACTCAATTTAGTCGATTTTTAATGAGATTATTGCATTTTAGTGCAGAAAATGTTGCTAACAGCTGAAATTCTGTTGTTTTTTATAATCGGACTCCGTGGTCCGATTTTTGATAAAGAATGGCATAAATCCTGTATCGGCCTGTCCTGCGCCTATTATGTCTAGTTCCGATCCTTACCAAGAGATAATGCCTTGGAGACGCTCATTTAATTCCGTTTTAATCAAAAGATAACGCTTTCGTCAAAGTATTCCCATCGGACCCCGACGTTCGATATCGTATGTGGCTCATCCCAGCAGTCGGACTCCGGGGGCCAATACCGTCCAATTCAGGATACCCTTAAAATACGCCGCTGCACCTAACGTGTTAATTATTATAATCCCAGGACATTAGAATCTCGGACTAACTAGGAATAAGTGCAATAAATATATTTTAGTTTTAAAATGGAAAAATAAATTGATTATCATCTTCAATGTACATGCATGATCTTTAATTGAAGGTCTGCCAACAGCCTCTATGATTCTCCTTTCAGCCTTCCTGACAAAGGATTTGCACTGTACAAGGTAACAGTATAGTGCAAATCCTTTTCTTGAAATAAGTATTACCTGTTCTTTCAACTTTCCATCCATTTCCTGCAATTAATTGATTCATTCCTGCTATGCGATTCAGGTAAAACTGATGAAAAAAACAATATCAATCCCAAATGATTTACTTAAAATATATTTACATGAATGGAACACTTATTTTCACCATAATTTAATTAATTACATTAAACTTATCATTTATGGTAAACTATTATAGATGATTCATAGCTTTCTAGCAGATAACCAATTCAATTAGTACATCAAAACTTAATAATATTTCTAAGATAAACATTGAAAATAACATTTATTAGAAATGTACAAACACCAATATTTGTCATAATGACTATATACATTTTTAAAAACCTTAACTGTATTCTGAAAATTAAAACTAAAAAAAAATTCAGCTTCAAGGATACTTAAACTTAATATTGCAGTGAGTACATATTGCAAAAGAAAGAAACCTGATTTTCCTTATACAAAATATATATTTAACTCTTGAAACATATTTTTACTTTAATATTTCATTACTTTCCCAATTTGTGCTTTATGAAAAAATCAATCCAAATAATGTTCAGTAAGTACACTTTAATGCTTTATGTTTCGTTTTCTTTAAATGAAATATAAATTATAAACTTCCATATTACTTGACCAATTACTTTTAAATAATACTGATTAAAATATAATACTAATAAAATTATATTAATACATAAAATAATGGAATTTGGCATGCTATTAAAACTTTTATAAAATCAGATATTTTAAAAACCACTTAGTATTCTTTTTTGTACTAGACTATTTTTCTTCCGATGATTTTGAAAATATTGGGTTAAAGTGATTTGACGACTAAAAAGGTCATGGTTAACAATTTTTTTTTACTTACCAGCAATCCCTTAGAAATCAATAGAATCCAACTAAGCCATAAAATTTCTATGGCACAAATGTAACAAACCTGAAAATTCACAGGGCAGTGTTGAACAGTATTGTATAGATAAGTGCTTTACGGGGTCATTTGACTATTAGTAGACCTTTCTTTTGGTTTGAACATCTCCAGAAATATAGAAATTTATTATTTTGAAAAGTTTCTTGTGTTTTTATACTTTTTTGTGGTAGAGTTTCCATAGCAGCAGTCCATGAAGATATTGTTATTCCACCTTTTCTGATAACTCTTGCTGAGGAGTTTAAGTGGGTACAAAAAGTTAAGATTTAAGAAGGGTGAACCCCTGCTCTCCTCACTGACTGAGCGATTTACCCATGTTCTCATAATAGCCAGCAATCAAACACTGAGGGGTGTATGCTAGCTGGATACGGTTTGAGGTGGGTGGATGCTGACAGGCTACATGTAGAGTATCCCATGCGGGAGAGTGAGAGTTCACCGTCCAACTACTGCAAAAACTAAAATGATATACAATATAAATGACTACCCGCCATACTGTAGGTGAAACTTTTATCTTCGAGCAAGGTGTCATTTTTCCCTGCGCCATTTTTTGTTAATTTGAGGGAATTTAAAAAAAAATATATATGCAGACACTAGTTTGTTTTTTAAATTATTCTAAAACAATCAAAATTAAAATTTCTAAATGATTTTTCAAAGCTTTACCCATCCTGAGCGCTGTACTGATGGATACTCCACCATGCGGTCAATTGACCCCATGTGGCACTGAGCATGTTAAACTTAGTAGACTAAGTTTATATAACACGTTCACGCCTTTTCAATTCATGCTCTTCGCCCATTGGTGGCTGAACTTAATGATTTTTGCTCCATAATCCTACAATAATAAAATGTACAATACAATCCTACCCTGGTATACATCATTGTGGAAAGTTTTGTGATTGACTAGAGTTTATGATGCGGCAGTCTAGTGCGGGCCACCTGTGTTACACGTCGGCGTGAACATGTTTCGTTTTAGCATGCCCATATTCTAGACTGATATTATAGTATAGTCCTCCAAGCATATTTATCTTACTATAAAAATAGAGAGCCCATTTTGGAATAATTTTTTTATTCCAAAAATTTTTTTTTCAAATTAGATCATAGAAACATGATCCATATAAGTGCCGATGTATAATTGGTACTCTTAGTACCTTACAGAATCCCGGTATATTTTTTTATGTACACATACACCTACATAGCTTGTGATTTATACTATAACAGAAATCATGAGATTAATGGGGTTCCTATGTTAACAAACTGTATTAATTTTCTAAAAGTTATTAAATTCTAAAAAAATCATGCTGACATATCGCTCACTGCTTTCAAAAAAGTCTTATTTCTAAAACATGATTTTACTGGGGAGTGAATTTGAATTTAAAATGTAGAATAAAATATGATCAGAATATATTTTAAGCCTCTGCTTTATCTTTTTACTATGCAGCATATCATTTTAAATAATCAATGTCTTTTTTCCCCCTGTATTAAATATTCAAATTTAAACAGTCCTTTTTGATTTTTAATTTTCTTGCTAAAAATACCATACTACTCTTTCAGAAAATCTGAAAAAAAATTATTCCTAAAAATAACTAATTTTTGAGGTGTAACATGTTTTAAAGGAGTGAGCAATATCTCACTTAGAATTTTTTTATATCCAAAGAATATAAAACAAAAAATAGAAGTAAAAATACTTTTGAATATACTTAACTAATTTTTTTTATATATAAAGATTGGATTCGGTTCCAATCTTTATATATAAAAAATTGATTTGAGATTGCAATAATCTTATTAAAATCTTGATATGTAACAATATTCAGATGGACATTCTACAAATCAAGATACAACACTTTTGACGCAGCTATGCTCCCACATATACTTAAACACCCAGATACAATAACAACGACAGTGGTTGTCTGGGCGTAGCTGATTAAAGACCCCATACAGAGCGACAAGCAGAATTGTGCCAGGAACACCATCGAGCTCACAATAGCAACATCAGTTCCTAAACCTCGCATTCCCATGTCGTTACCAGCCTTGTCGAACTGCAAGAAAATTTTCTTTCAAATTAAAATTAATTTTGGGGTATTATCTATCAATTATGGGGGTATTATCTTATCAATTATCTAGGTATTATCTATCAAATTGGGGTATTATCTATTAATTATGGGGCATTATTTATCAAAACAAATTCTTTTTTACTTGGACAATATTTTCACCCAGTAAAATGTAAATAGATTAAGCCTATAGATTATTATTATTATTTGTAGTGAATATTCTGCATAATTAGTGAAATGGTATTTGGAATTATTTTTGAAAAATTATATTTCAAAATATTAGTAATTAAGTTAGAAGAGATGTATTCTATATACTACCGTTATTCAAAAAGGTTTACATCATTTATAAAAAGGATAAATATATATAGATAATAAATGTAGATAGTTAAATTTTAAAAGGGCCATTAGTGATGATTTAGAAGAACATAAATTTCAATTGGAAAAAGGTTAAAATAGAATTCAAACCTTTTCCATGATAGCAGATTCATGAGCTCATTATGTTAACTCATTAAAAATAATACTAAATGTGTTAATTTTATTCACATTTGATTTTTTTTATACTTACCACATTAGTTGAATGATAATGGGCGACTAATAGATAAGGCATGGTGAAGAGAGTTGAATACATTACTCCAGCAGCCCATGAGAAGCAAATAACCCCAATCCTACTTCTGCTTGCTCCCATTAGAAGCATGCCGAATCCAAAAAATAGCAAACCTCCAACGTAAACCTTCCTAGCTCTATTATTAAAAAATAAGTTTTTAAAATTTGTTCGAACATTTATAAACAGCTATTAAATACCAATAGTATGATTTGTATCAATGGATTAACAGATCTGACAATACATCTTATTATGAGCATCGAGAATAGATGCTAATTTAAGAGAAATTAAACAGATATCTGTTTAAAGATCCATTTTTATCACAAAATGAGTTTAAAATATTTTTTGTCTATTGGTTCCATATGTATGTAAGTATTCCAAGTTTAATATGTATGTAAACAGAATTAATAAATATTAATACAAAGACTGACTTTTTGTATTACTCTGGACTCAGAAGCCCTGATGAAGATCCACAAGTGGGATTGAAACGTTGGCTTTTCAAAATATATTTTCTTTTTTTTTTAACTGAAAATCCTTACTATGAATCAAACAATCATAAAGAATAACATTTGACTGTTTCTCACCTCTAAGATGTATTTTTATTATAAAAAAAAAAAGGATTTTCATAAGTGCTTAGATTATCAGAGAACCATTTAAGGTCAAATTTATAGGGATAAACTACTTCAAGCATTATGAAGATATTACAGACAAAAATGTAAAAAAAAAAATCTGGTGCGTGCGCGCAACACACAACTTTCACTTACCAACTTACTTAGATAAGAAATTGACGTGTTTTGTTAAATATCATTTCCCAAAGTCACACATTTTTCTACATTCATATCTTATTTTTATTAATCGTTAAAGCCGTTTTTGAGTAAATAAAAAACCCCGTGAAAATGATACAAAATTTATCAAGTAAAGTCCCCCCTTCGGTTGATCAATTTTGATGAAATGTTGGCTATCACATATTTGGCATATACATACATCAAATACCCAGTTTGGTCACAATCGTGAAAGCCGTTTTTGAGTAAATAAAAAAAACACGTAAAAATGATACAAAATTTATTAAGTAAAGTGCCCCCTGCGGTTGATCAATTTTGATGAAATTTTTACAGACATATCTCGGCCATATAAATAGATCAAATACTAAGTTTAACCAAAATCGTTAGAGCCGTGTTTGAGAAAATCAAAAAAAACGAATTTTGATGAAATTTTTACAGTCATATCTCGGGCATATAAATACATCAAATACCCAGTTTGATCAAAATCGTTAAAGCCGATTTAGAGTAAATAAAAAAAACACGTGAAAATGTTACAAAATTTATTAAGTATAGTCCCCCCTCCGGTTAATCAATTTTGATAAAATTTTTACAGTTATATCTCGGGCTGTGATAGATGAAAATAGATGAAATACTCAGTTTAATCAAAATCGTTAGAGCCGTTTTTGAGAAAATCGAAAAAAAACGTAAAAAGTTATTAAATAAAGTACCCCCTCCCTTTAAGTAATTTTGATGAAATTTATGCTGTCACATCGCGGGCATATACCTACACTAAATACCCAATTTCAGGATCGCACGGTTTATAGTTTTTGAGCTAGTCTGTTCACACACACACACACACACACACCATTTCGCGGGACTTGGTCATTTCGACTCAGGGGACCCCAAAACATGTATTTCCGTTGAAAACCGGAAGTCGAATTTTTTCACGATCGCAATACTTCCACTTACTATATATTTCATATATAGGTAAGTGAAAGTAACAAGTTAACCCCAAAAAAGGAATTAATGTACAACTAAAAATTGTGTTTTTTTTCATGCTCCCAGAAAATTTTTCATCACACAGACTGGTTTGTGACTATGCTCCTGGAGATTTTTTTTTCTTTTTAAACAAAAACTAACAAATACTTTAGGGAATTAATATGAAAAATAAAAATCTACCAGACAGTAAATTCTTGACTAATAGTTTATTAGAAAATTGCTCAAAAATATGAAAAAATGTATTTTTTTTTATTAACTTTGAAAACAGTCAATTAGGGGAAAGGATAGATAGAAAAAATTCAAGATGTTGAAATACAGTAGGATTCTGATTAACCGAGTCGATGGGGACCAAGGTTACCTCGGTTAATCGGAACCATATCAAGACCAACTGAAAATGTAGGTTATTTTTAAATAAAAACGAAGATATATGCTTAAAAACCTAATAAATATTTAATAATAATAATGCATAATAACAATAATAATAACAGAAATTATGAAACTATTATTTTAAAAAGAAATCTTGTATTGTAGTTTATTTAAATGAGCTCATATACATAAACATACGCCGCACCCCCTCAGGCTTGGCACCTGGTTTAATCGGGACTTCGGTTAATCGGGACCTCGGTTGACCGGACCTCGATTAATCGGAACCCTACTGTACATGTTTTCATAGTAAATAAATAACAATTTTAAATGTGCAATTTTTTGTTTTGAATTTGTATTTAATTTCAAGAAAATTAAACTATGATAATAAAATTATTATTTATAGTATGTGTAGTACCTATACTTCTTGATGAGCTTTTCTATGAGCATTGAATAGCAGGAACAAGATAATGAATACATCGCCATACCATAACAGCCAAACCTAACACCATCTTTGTACAAATCGTGTGCAACCGATCCTTCCTCTGCCTGTAAAAAAATTTACCATTATCTGTAACTAAAATATCTGAACATATGAATATACTAGTTATATTTTTATAAGGTCATGAATAAATTATAAATTTATTAATTATTAAACTCATTATTAAAATAATACTGTGTTTCATTTTAAACACCCACTTACTTTAGGATCTCCTCCAAAAACAGCTTCGCCAACATAATCAGTAAAGTATAATGAGTAACAAACATGGGCCATCCATGAAAATAGATTCGTAAGGCAAAGTATCTTCAGTGATGCTGGCATGAAAATAATTGACATGAGATATTCTCTTAAGCTTGGAGCTGATGCCTAATAAAATATTAGTAAAATAATATTAAATATAAAATGGACATTTCAATAAAATAAGATAATAATATAATAAAAAATATTTATTATCACTTTTTCAGTTTTCACTCTTAAGAGGTAGTTCATAAGGATAAAATTTTAGAAAACTACCTTCAGTTCCTCAGTTGGATTAATGTTGATTCCAGCAGATATTTCTTCATCTATGGTATTCATGGTCATCTTTTCTTCCTGTTATATTACATTCCAGAAAAAGAAAAAAGTAGTTTTAAGAATATTGGCATAGTTTTTTTTATTGCAAAATCATTGAAAAAATAGCTAGTGGAATATGGACTATGGAATATTCTCTATATCACGAATGAGGGAAAAAAATTCAAATTGCATTTCAGATTTAATCAAACCGAGAGCTTAGAGAATAATATGTTTAATGTAACACAGCAATTTGAATTGAAGTGAATAGTCATTAATTTTTCCCCTTAGTGGCAGGAACAAATATCTTAGGATCAGTTATATATTTCTATATAATTATAAAAACTCTTAGAATAACTGTAAATGGCATGTATCTTAAATTCTTGTATAATTTGAATCTAGGGTAAAGAAGAATATTGAAGATCGAAGATTTTTTGACAATTCCGTGGCTAGATCCTCAAAAAGAAAAAGTTAAATAAACCTTAATTTAGTGTTAAATCTGGCAATAAACTAATTTTCCTCAAATTTACTTTTACAAAGTATACTGCTTTTAAGCCGTTACTATTTAATAAACCTTAGAAAGGGTGTATTGTGAATTTTTCAATTTTTAATAATCCTAGTTAAAAACAGGCAGATATTTGCCCTATTCTAACATAAATAAAAAAACAAAACATTTCTTACCGTTAACACTTCTGAGCCATTCTTTGAATCGCCTAAACTTCCATAAGAGTCTTTTTCTACTTTTATTATTTTCTCTTCTTGAGATTCTTCTAAATTACACGTTTTTTGAACTTGCTAAAAATTAATAATAATAAATTAATATCTATCCTTAAGAACTCATGCATCAATTAAAAGATTTTTTTTTTTACAGTCACATATTTTGTGACTGGTTAATAACTTAAACCTTGGGGTTTCCTATCCCATACATGTCAAGATATGATTTGGCAAATTAAAGGTTCAGAATCAGCTGAAGGCTGAAGTGCAGTTCAGCCGAAGGTTTTTAGTATGAACATTTTTTTATTAAAACCGACCAGCAAAGAAGTTTTTCGGGCCAGCCCCTTAATTGCCTGTAAGGAACATCCTTCACCTACCCACCACCATCTTACACTTGGTTTTGACCTACAGATTGGACACTTTCACACCTTCCTTCTGCTGTAGCTGCTACTGCTATTTTGTGTTTGTCATGGCTAACCTTGACTTTATTTTTGATTTTTTATTGGTGTTTTATATTGTACAGTTATAGAATAATTCTAATTATACTCATATTTGTAAATAAGGTTGAATATTCCTTCTGGGCACACCACAAAAAAAAAAAAAAAAAAAAAAAAAAAAAAATCTAACTGTTTGGTAGTGTGAAAATGGAAAAATAGCTGCAAGGAATGTAGTTTTGAAAAAAATGAGAGAATGCTAGTAAATCATCGCTCATGGGCCAGCCATGGCCATCTGTAAAAGCTTCGTGATTTTGCAAAAGGTTTTCTTGTAACTTGCCAGACTTTTTGCCAGTGTTTACTATCACATTAAAAAAGTTGTTATATATCCTGACTTTTGTTTTGTGGATGAGCCAGGGAATGAAATCTCAACCTTCCAAAGTTACTTAGAATATTTTGGTTAAACCTGTAGAGTAACCCCCATGTATGTCACTCATGGTGAGGTAGGTATGAATACCAAATAAAAAAATAAATAAAATGTTTTATAATTTATTATTTAATCTAAGTAACAATATTTTTATGTTTATTGTATCAATAATAGTTATCAACTGCTCTAATGCCCTAGGTATATTCTCAAAAATTACAAATGATAAAAATAAAAAATAAATGATTGCCGTATAATACATAAAGAACAATTTTGAAGATAAGGTACAGGGTGAGAGGAGGGAGTTTTTTTTTTTTTTGTTCTCGAGTTCCTCGCCTTTTTAGGCTATATAGGGTTAATTAATTAATGCCGAGTATTATTCAAAGTCCCCTGGCTCCTGGTTTTGAATTGGCTACCTTCGGGTTATCTATCATCTGTTGTCCGGGGCAACATATATTTGCTAAAGCGTTAGTCCACTCGTCCTAACTGATTGTAAGATGCTTTGCCCCTTGTGCACATGAACATCAAAAAAAAGTAATCAGGACACTGAGATTAATTTACCTACAGTGATAGTCCGGATACCTATAGAGATGAGAGGGGGTATCAGCTAGCTATCTATGTCTCATTTATTATTTACTATTAATTATTAATAATTATTATCTATTTTCATAACAATCTTGGCTTTAGTGTATACTTATCAATTATACTTAGGGACATTCTGTTTAATGACTGTTCTTTGATTATATTACCATTGGTATGGAGCCTTTCCTGCAGACCACATGTAATGGCATTTCCTTGAAGCTGGTCACAGTGCAAGTAATGCACATAACAAAGATTATAGTAACCAGTGAAAAGACAGCTTTGACGTGTCCACCAAGAACTTCTCCTGAAATATAAACATCAAAAATTTTCAAATAATGAAAAATGGTGGTTGATTCAATTAATGGATTGCATTATTTATACATATTTAATTTAATTCTATTAATTTTTTAATCCTTGCTTTTACAAGTAAACAAGTAATATGATATTTTATACTCAAAAAGCATATTTTACTATTTACAATTTTATTCATTGTCAACCACAATCCGTGATACCAATAAAATAGAGTAACAGTTTCCTTACTGTATATATGAAAACTGACATGAAAGTTTTACTACCATGTCATTTATCTTCACTTAGAAGTAGGCAAGTGAAATGAATGTTTCATTTCATATTTGAGCAAGTTTAAATATGAATGTAGCTTAAATAGTAATAAAAGCAAGTCTTTATTGACCTTTTATATACAAGTAAAACACAGTAATAATTACAAGTAGTTATCCTTGATGTACTTACCTATCCAAGTACTGTCCCAGTTAATTCCTCCCATCATGTAACCCATGAATCCTCCAAGTCCTGCCATAATGGTAAAGGTACTTAGACCTCTGGCATGGTCCTCTAAAGATAAATAATATCTTAACTTAATTATGTTAGAGTAGTAAACCGTCAGTAATATTTCAATGAAGCTTATAATGTCTTTGTTTTTTTATTGCTATTTTTAAGGTCGAAACAGGGGTATGAAATAGTCTTTAAAAATAATCTGATGATGAGCAAATAAAATTAAATTTTTTGATTTAAATCTTTGATATTGGTATTCCTCTAATAACCAAATCTCTAATGAATCAGAGAAAATATTGTTATACATGGTAAGTATAAGAACTGGTCATAAATAATTCTATAATTATTATGTTGGTTAGTTGTTTTAGTATTTTAGGCACACAAATTCTCAGTTCCATAGCGATAAAAATGTAATGAAGCTGCATGAACTCATAAACAGTGTGTAGTGCCTCTGATGATGAATAAAAAAAAAGTATAGTATGTTTATGATTATTTTCCTGGTTAAGAATGGATAATGTAGATAAAATTGTCTTGAAGAAGCAAATATAATGAAGTTGATTTTTTTTTTTTTTTTTTTTTTTTTTTTTTTTTTTTTTTTTTTTTTTTTTTTTTTTTGTCTCCAAGGCAATGAAGGCTAAAATAGAGGGAACAAAATCTCAAGGTAATGTGTAATGTCATTTCAACCCATGTAATCATTAATGCTAGATGGGAGACTTAAAATTTCCTGCATAATTAATCTCAAATCTGTCAATTTATTTCCTTAAATCCATCAATATATTTGCATAATCTATATGCATATATAGATCTAAATATAAATGATAACTTGTTACATCACGATGTTATTAATCTTCAATCACTGTAAAACAGATCGTAGGAACATGGTAATATAAAAATAATAATTTATAGCGTTTTAATTACAAATTGAGAGATAGAGAGAAACGAAGATATTACTGTAGAAATTTATTACTCCAAATTGATCTATAAAATCAAATGTAAATTATTGTCAGGAATGAATTATCTTTAAAAAAACCATATTAATCTCTTTCATAACATCTACCGATGTTTCATTTTTTCCACAAATACTTACCTGGTAGAGTAACATCCAGTAAGTAGGCTCTAGCGGGACTTTGGCAAGCATCAGCATCAAAATCCAACAGTACTGTTCCCACTACAGTAAAGAAGACGCCCCAAGGATGAGTCTTCTTATCTCCAAATTTTTCACCAATGTTTTTTCCATTGGGCACTAATATAAGTCCTAAATAACAGAATATATTTTTGGTACTGAAGCACGACTTAATTTACATCATATTTTCAAAATAATATTATTTCAGGCAGAATAATATTAGCGATTAAAAGAGGGTATTTCGATTAAACCAAGAGATTGTGGATATTCAGTTAGTTACTCACAAATGATCAAGTTTAAATAATTAATTGTATTTATATGTGTAAAATAGTAAAAGACAGTGGTATCTGAACTTTGAATATCAATCTATAAATAAAAAATTAGATATTATACATGTATTACCTAATAATACACCTGCAGATAGCATTAAGATGAAGGGCCTTCTTCTACCCAGTGGTAATGAGCATCTATCGCTGAGAGATCCAAGAATAGGAGTCAAGAAGAAACCAACTAATGGTGACAGAGCCCAAACCTTCCAAAGAAAACATTCAGGGTACAGAAAAGTTATTCAGTAATTAAAAACAGATGAAATTATGAGAGCATTTATATTTAAATTTTCAATTCACACATAAAGAAAATTTATAAAGCATAAAAATAAAGAACAATTCTGATTTTATTTAGTCATAATATCCTAGGTATTGTATTATATGTTTGTGTTTTATTATGTGTTCTTATGTGTATGTGTGAGCTGTTGTACACAGTTTTTTTTCGTTTATTTAGTTTTGGGCATTTCTTCTATTCTGACTTTTTTTTGCAAATTAAGTTGGTGTTGAAGAAGAGACTTTTCGGGTCTTAAGGTTTTCCGCTACCTTTGGTAGTAAAAGTGCAACCCCCTTCTCCAAAAAAAAAAAAAGGAAATAACAATAAAGTAGAAAGTTCTATCAGTTCCAGCATAATTTTTTTTCCACAGGCGTCGCTATTTTCTCGATTTATATGAAAAACGTTTGACTGTTTATATCACGAACATTTAGTTGAAAGAAAAAAGTGTCAAAAGATTGTATGACACTTTGCAACGTTCACACCTATAAGACTTCTTAATGTGACCACTAATGTAGCGGTTTAATTAATTTGTATCTGTTTAAAAAAAAAAAAAAAAAAAAAAAAAAAAAAAAAAAAAAATATGACTTCAGAGACGACACCCTCACATGAAAGACATTTTTAAAAAACTTATTTGCCCTTAAAAAAAACTTAGGTTTATCTAATCAAACCTGATTGCAGTTCAGCTGAAAGATGGATAACCAAAAGAATTAATACCCATGTCTTATATAGTTACAGGGCATTTTTCAGTCTTGTTATATACTGTGTAGAACAATTTTAATATTCAGTTAAATATACTTTTTAATTGAATCTCACCATCGTCATTCTTGCATGATCGACACCAATCTCCAGAAGTGTTGGAGAAACGAAGGCGGTTTCGGCAGCATAAGAGAATTCAATTCCCATCACTGCTGCGGATATGAGGACCAGCTCGAAACGTGTCTTTTTCCTGGATAAAAAAAAATTCATTATTGCTGAAATTCCAAAAAAAGTATTTAAAAAAAAATTAAAATATATAAAAATAACTTCTTTTAATAAACTCAAAGTTTAAAAACCACAACCCTCGTCACTGGGAAATACCGGACGGGCTGGAAACAGGGTTGGAGAAACGTATTCATTTCCCATATTTATTAAGTGTTAGCAGTCCCGGCCACGAGTTGCTGTGGCTGAGTAGCTATAATTTTATCCTAGTCTCTTTATTACAGTCATGTCAAAATTCACTGATAAAGATAACGTTTCAGCTAATATAAAAACCAACGGGATTCAAAATAGAACTTTACGTCAAATTTAAAATAGTTTGGTATAGAATTTAGAAGGTTCAAACTTTTTATTTTTACATCTCATATTCCACTACAGTAAGTATTAATGATCCATCCATTTAGCACTTACTGGATTATTTCAGTAGAGGCGAGATTAAATATAAATAACAAACATGTAAAAGGAACTAATAAAGAATATAATTGGAATAGGGTTTAGTACAAACACAATAGACAGTTAGCTAACATGTACCAAATTAATCTTTTATCTTAATACACATTACCTAATTAAATTCAGAATATAACACAGGACGATATGAGATATCGTCTATAATGTTGAGGTTCTATCTGAAAGAGGTTATGAAAAGCGAGTTCTACATGCTACTCATCAAAATATAAACATTTAATTTTATGAATTAGTTAGATAACGTTCATTTGTAACTTTTTAGAACAATAATGTACATTTTTTTATTATTATAATTCACAATTTCTATTTACTGTAGTGCTAATAGGTGCCCAATGATTTTGTTTAACCTGTCTTTTGCTTAAGCAAATAGATTCGATCTTTTCCTCACCCTTGAAAAGGCGACACATAAAGGGGAAAACGCGTTTTTTTCCTAGTCCAATCCGGAAAAAATAAATTTATGCTTACCCACCCTAAATATCAAAAGAAAGTGAAATGTGTCAATAAACCTACTGTATTAGCAATCATTCGCAATAAAAGAAATATTGGGGCCAATAATCAAGGTAAAACTTAGAAAGTTAAAGGGTTAATATCGATCACTACGACATATTAAATTTTAATTAACGTGATACATTAACGAAAAAAAAATAATTAAATTTACAATTGATAAACTAAAAATTAAAATCAAACAATTATTTAAAATAATAAACGGGTTCCCTGAACAGTTGCAAAACAAAAACAAAAATATTATTTTAAAAAGTTCACCTTACCCCCCCCCCCTTACCTTACCCCTGCTTTCCGTTTTATTTATCCTTCTTCCTGTGAAAATGTTCAGAAATTAAATGAACTCTTGATATTTTAAAGCTTATCAGCTTATTCAGCTAATCCAACTGATGTTATTTTAACGAGTTATCATCCTAAATGTAAAAAAATGTTGATTTTTTTTGCCTTCAAAACACGCGTAACATATAATATTTTCAAATACTAAATATGACTTTTTACAAACTAGATAGCCAGAATTAATGGAAATTAGTAATAATTGTAATAGTAACAACTAAAATTTTTTATTTATATCTATTTAAACTCTATTACAGATATTAAATAAAGTAAAAAAGTAGTCATTAAAAAATCTCAAAAAACCGGGATTAATCGAAGAAAAAAATAGTGAAATAGACCATCTCTTTACAAGATTTCTTTGGTAGAAAATTTTATGTAGAATTTCTGGTATTTTTTTTGCTTGTACTTATCCGAAAAACCCTGTGTATACCTTTTTTTTTTTTATTGATAAAGGTTCCAGATTTACCAAGTATGTTAACTTTTACACAAAATATGTGAGATGCTAGTAAATGCCCTTCTGCTAGACATAGCTGCATATAAACAATAAACACCTGAGTATATGAGCATATTCTTCTCCAGCTTCCTTGGGCGGCTGCTTCTGCCTGGAGAGGACTGGAAGCGACTCCCTCCAGCCGGAGAATTTCTCCTTGAGGTTGTCCCTCACTTGATGGAAGAGGCCGATGGTACCTTGGTAGTCCCTCAACTTCTCCATTTACTTGCTTCGAAGCTGTCAACGTACAAAATATTATAACTTATATATATATTTAAAATATTTACAATATTACATTCCAGGAAACGTAAAATTTTAATCTGAAAATTTCTTATAATAAACAAATTTTTTGACTACTACTTCGACAGCTTCTCTTTACAGGAATCAAAAATTAAAAACTCAGTAAGTCTCTATACCGCCGCTTTCCTTGTCGTCGGGGTGGGATGTATGGGTTGTTAGGGCTTTGTACATTTTTCTGTTCGTAGGTTTTTGTTGTGTCAATTTTGGATGGTAGTTACTTTAATTTTCTGTAGCTGTTTCTGAAATTTTCGGTACATTTGTTTCCATATAGTTTTATCCCTTGTGTACACATTTAATTTAGTACCCAAGAGTAGTTAAAAATAATTTTCAGCGTCTGTCGAAAAGTCCAATTATAAAATTTCGTGTGGTCAATTTAATTCTTTTCGTTTTAACCTAATGTTGGTTTTCCAAGTCTGTATCTTGTCCAGATAAAAACTTAAATATCTAATTTCATCAGATTCCGTAATTTGTATGACATTTAAAAAGATTTGAGGGCTAGTCGATTAAAACTTATAAAAAAAAAAAATAATAATAAGATAGTGATAAATTCAATATATGTTCTTATTTCTCATAATGTTTCTAACTGAAAGAAAGTTTTTAAGGACGAAAATTAATGGTCAAAATAATTAATGCTTTGGCGATTTTAATTTATTTTAAAATATTTCATAATACATAAGTTACATAACTTCTACATAAGTTAATTTAAAATAAATTTTCGGAATCAAGCGACTGAAAGACTAAGTGATAAGAGAAAAGTTACTATCTACTCGCCCCAACTTCAGTTGATTGTTATTTTATATAAAATTATTTTTTTGTCAATTTATATGCTTTTATTTTCACTTCATTTTGTGACATAAACTATTTATTACATAAGGGTAAGCTATGTAGGCTTGGATATTCGGGGTTTATAATTATTGACACAGGAAGCCCCTCAAAGTGACACCTGATCATAAAATCCATTATCGCACAATTTTCGACTCAAGTTTCATTTAAAATTATCTAAAGATCAGTCAAAATCGAAATATATTTGAAAACTCAAAATAAATATTCATAAAACGAATAGTATTAATTAATTGTCTAAGAAATATCTTATTATGACTTTTATATTTTATTTTATAACATTACAAATATCCATTACAATATAACAAACATTTAATGGTGATGTTTTTCGAGAATGCAACAAATGTACGACGTTAGTTGACGTTTATAACCGACGCTTGAGTTAACAGCAAAAAATATTTAACATATGTATACTTTTGATGGTCCTATTTTTTTAATTAGTTAATTATGAAATTAAAAATATATTATTAACACAATGTATGTCAAAATAGTTATATTAATCAAATAACTTTTCAATTTTAATAAAGATAATTTCATCTAATCAAATCAATTTGTAAAAATCGGAATTTATATAAAATGAGAGAGAAATTTTTAAACATGCGTTTTGTCAATTTTTTATATTTATATGTTTACTATATTTATATGTATTGAAAATAGTTCTATATTTTTTCTAATAATGAAGAAAAAAGTTTTCAAAATCAATACTATAGCTTTTAAAATACATATTTGTGAATTTAATATGCAATCATTGTAACTGTTCTAGGGTTTAATAAGAGCTAAAGTAGAATCATCAGTAAATATTAAAAAAATATCTTATAAATTGGGATAAATATTTTAAAGATAAAATAAAAGTCGTGAACATATAAAAATAAATAGAATTACAAGACCAAGAAGTACAATAATTGTATAATAAATATACAAAAATTTCTATAATTTTTTTTTTTTTTTTTTGAGATGATTAATACCTTTTGGACTTCATTCAAGTTTATGAGAGGTGGATTGTATAGTATTACACATTGTGATATAATATAAACTAATGGAAATTGTTTTTTAAATATTCTCTTATGTGCGAAATAATTCTATTTCGTTACACTCAAGGTTCATTTTTTCAGATTTATCAAACCATGTTTTAAATTGGAAATATATAAAAAAATATGATATGTTTTTGTTTTGAAATTGATCCTTTTTTCAAATTCGTTAAATATTCTTTTCGAATTGTTCCCTATGAAAAAAACATTAACATTAGGAAATCTGACCAAATATTTCTATAGCTACAAACAAAAACTGCTACATATTGTACAATCGCTACTTCTTAATATTTACTCTAGGGGTAACTTACCTTTGAGATACAATAAGGGAATTCTCAGGCGTTTGGAATGAATCGATATACGAAATATTTTTCTTAAAACCTTATAATTCAAAAACAATTTACGAATTATTGTACATTGGGAGGGTCGAGACGTCTGGAAACCCTGAAGCCCGTCAAGTGTTGACGGCAACTGAAGGGGTGGTTGTCTGGAGGCGCTCCTAGCGGTAGTGGCGGAAAGTCCCCTTATCTTTATAACTTTCAAAATAAGAATTTAGCTCAATTCAAATACATATATATAAGTATGATATTAAAGAACATATTACTTTACTATAATCTACGGTGGAAATTCATAAGTCGATCGAAGAAGTTGATGCAAACAAAAGGCAGCTCCCAGTTGAGAAAAATATGTACATCTATAATTTCTAATCGTATAATTATTCAAATTTATGTGAAAAAGAAAGGCACTATTAATAGATTACTTCTATTTGTGGAAAATATGGTGTCGTTTAGTGAGGCCGCGATCATAACTGAAAATTACCCTTTTTGGGGTTTATTTATCTTTGAAGAGAGAGCGTGGCGAGCGGAAGTCGGAAGTTGGGGATCTTATAAATAAAATCGATGGGAATTCGCTCATATTAAGATCAAATAACATTGATACATACGGATATAAATATAATTCAAAACTTTAACTTGCGATGTTCTCAAATATAGATTGTTGGAGCATCATATCACACTCCAGAAGTATAATGGCTCAACTATTAATACTAAAATTTGAAAGGACGACAAAAGGAAAATAATTAAAATTTTTAGATAAATCCATTGACAAATTTCTATACTTAGTATACTTATGTTTCTTCGCGTCCGGAGGTGGCCCTAGGATTTTTTAATGGGAGTAAGAAATCCTTGTCTATGCCGTCCCTCGGTTAGGAGGTAAAATGGAGGTCCCGAGCCTATATCTATCTATATCTATATCTATAGTAAAGATCGTGTTTTACTATTCATTGATCGTGCTTCATAATTCATTGAATGCTCTTCAGTATGCTTTGCAGTGGTGAATTGAAATTTCTTTTTCTAGTAATATATTCAAACAATAACGGTCTCGAAAAAAAAATAAATATTTTCTTGCGTTTTTAATATTTTAAAAGTAGCAATTATTTTTCAAGCTCCGATTATATTTTTGACTATTGAATGAACTTATTAAAACAAAACTTTTGAATTCTTGTTTTGTTTTTTTAAATATTCGTTTTATAAAGTATTTTTTATACCGGTACCGTAAATAGCATAAAAATTACTAACTTACTTATTATTTATGTATTTATGGTTAGGCCTCTAAATCTGAACTTTGTCCTAGAATTAAGTTTTTTTTTTTTTCTATTTTATACTAAATAAATTTAACCTACAATTCTAAAAGGTCGCAGGTTCGCGCCCAGCGGTGGCCCTAGGATTTTTTAATGGGAGTAAAAAATCCTTTGCCGTCCCTCGGATAGGACGTAAAATGGAGGTCCCGAGCCTGTATGATGTCAGGTACTCGTTAAAGATCCCTATCCTAATTATACCTGGATAGGCAAAATTTAGGACTCCCCTTGTAGCATCGTCCGATTAGCCTTGGCATAAATGACGATAAAACAAACAAACAATACTTATGTCGAATTACAAACATATATTAAATGCACTTTGAGACTGCCGACACAATAAAGGCTGGCGTTAAATTTGCGAAGGTCAGTAAAACGTCATTCCGATTTAATTTATTGATGTATTCATGCAATTTGGCGTTGAAAGGTCTGTTTTTGATGCAGATAAAATTCGTCGCATTTAGATGAATACAATTGAAAGGTTCCAAAGTGATGCAGCTCCAGCCTGAATGTGGGGCATACAAATACGTAACAAACAAGTATACCGTTGAAAGTATTCCGTTATTTTATATTGTAAGTACCGACTTTGTAGTAAAAATTTTGTTTACCTACTGTAACCTTTCTGCTGCATATGCAAAATAATACTTTAACAAAATTATAATTACAGAGTTCTATCATACAAATGGATATATAGTACATGTACAACAAAATGGAGGAACTATTTGGATGGTCTATGGTCTGCCTAGTCAGAATAAGATTACAAAAGGAAAACACATTTTAATTTTTAATAATAATGAATTATTATATATAATTTTAATCTTCAAATTAAACCAAGGACAGATCCTGGGGCGTAACTGGGTTCATGACCCCTCCTCCATCCTCCCCAAATATGTTATCTATTTATATATTTTTTTTTTTTTTGTATTTTTATAGGAATAATGAAATTACGTACCTACTAAAAACCACAAACATAACAATGTGTTAAGATCCCAGTCCTGATGCATAAAAATAATCTAAACATTTTTTATAAAGTATACATAAATTGAAATAAAAAAATAATGCCAGACGAAAGTCAAAGAAGGTTTTGACCCAACGCAAAAATTTGTGCTGATTGTAAGTCAAATTGTAAATGTAGTAATCACTTTCTGAGAGATATTTGATTCATCTCTATTTCTATTTCCAACACATCTATAAAAAAAAAACTACGACGATTCGTATCTGCATGCATTGTTAAATTAAGTAAAAATTAAATAGCTGATGCAAGTCGAAAAAGGCTAGAGTAAGACAATGTAATTATACTGAATGCCTAGAAGATGCGACACTGAGTCCTTCAATTCATTTTATTCCGGTAATCAGTTATGCTTATTATAGACTTTCTTTGGTCTGTTGCGGATTCACCAATGAAGCAAAAAAAAATGGATTAACCATTCAAAAATTTCTCAATTTTTTCCTATAAGGTTAAATGAATAAAATTGAGATAATCACTGCTTTAAATTTTGAAATATATATCCTTTTTAACTGAAATGTCCACACAAGGTTTAGGGGGCGGGTTACAATTATTTTTCAATTTTGAATTAAATCGTATGCATTGAATTAAATCCCTCTATTTTTAACCGACTTCGAACGAAAGAGGAGGTTACTCAATTCGATACGTATGTGCCTTTTTTTTTCTTTTTTTTCTTTTTTCTATGTATGCCCACCGATTACTCCGCGATGGATGGACCAATTGGAACGAAACCTTTTGCATCTTGTAGAGTATTTTCCCAAGTTGGTCCCATTAAAACCTTTTTTGGGCTCTTAATTTATTTAAGAAGTTATCGAGAAAAAACATGAAAATAAATATTTAATTATCACTAAAAATTTTTACTTATTGGAAAAACATATGGCATATATATCATAAGGTATGCTCCAACAAACTACTAAACTCATTGGTAACTAACAAATCTCTATATTTTTTAATGCTGGATGAATCATGTAGGAAAACTAACCAATCAAATTTGAAATCAGTAGAGTGTGGGGGGGGGGGGACATGAGCAGTCTGTTGGTTTTCGACGTGTTTTAAGTGCTTGTTGGAATCAACGTATATATAACCTTAACTAATTTTTTAACAGTAGATTTCAATAAAGATATTTAATATCCGCAAAATATAATATCGCTGTCGTTTTCTGTAGCGATATTAGTATATATATTAGATAGATATATATATTCACCTATAACAGTAAACCTTCTTAATTTAGATCGAGTCGACGTTTGGACACCATAAACATAAGACCACGAAATTCGTGGAAAACCAAGAAAGACTGAGTATTGATAAAGGTTTTAAAGCAGAATTTAAGACTTCTTCAAGTTCCCCAAGGTTCGTTTAAATTTAAAATCGTAGCCATTATTGCTTTAAATTAGATTTTGATTTCCGACTTTCACTCGCTATGCACATTAAAAAGGAATACAATAATTTCTGGAAAAGCTCATTTTCAGCTGATTTGGGGGCCTTAAAATTCAGGAACCTCCGTCTTCTTCCGGAATCACTCGGTCATATTAATATACGATGTAATCATGAAATCTTGTGCCGATTCTTCATGGAGGGACACTTCTGTTATGTATTCCGGATTACTACTATAGGTTGCTAATTTTGTTTCTGCAACTAGAATAAATTAGAAAGGCTGTCAGTGCCAAATCATTTATTTTGAGAAGACGAAAATCTGCTATCTAAGCTCAAATGTGGCTCGAAAAAATATAAGGGGCATGTCCAGTTATGAAATAATTTCCGTTCTGCTAAATAATTTCAATATTAGTTTGTTCCATCACCAATTTCATCTATGATGGCTAATTGTCTAATTTTTTTTACGTTGCTAGCTGGTGGCACAGAGGCTTTGCTATTGTCTAGATAGGAGAGTCTAGATATAAAAATCTTTAAGATAGGCACTTATTAGGAATTATTTCCATCATTCATTTTCCAGTTGATTTTTCGATTTTTTACACTTTTCCACTTGCCTAAATTGTGAGTTGTAATTGTTTGCTGTGTATTAACTGAAATGTAGTAGAATAAAGCGTAAAAAAAATTAAACCGACTTCAAAACCTAGGAACCAGTAAAAATAAATGTACTGAAAAATATCTTCTGATTTTTATGAATACACAGCAAAATTGAAAATGGTATAAAAAGCGGAGAAATGCAATAAGACGAATAAGTCGATAAAATACACACTAATTGTTATTAAAAATTGTGAAATTAAAATATTAAATACTATGTTCCATACAACACAATCTTTTCGGAGGCGGCGCAAAATTTAAAATTTTTACCACTAGACATTATGAAAATCGTAAAATAGATTTTCTCTTCTCATCTATTGATTTTAATGCCTACTAATGGAATTGTATCAGTAAAATGTCATTTATATTTGCGCCGCCTCCGAAAAGATCGTGTTGTATTGAACATAGTATTTAATATTTTATCTTCACAATCTTTAATAACAATTAGTGTGTATTTGTACAAATAAAAATAAAATTATTCGTCTTATTGCATTTCTCCGCTTTTTATACCATTTTCAATTTTGCTGTGTATTCATAAAAATCAGAAGATAATTATTTCATACTTTTCAGTACATTTATTTTTACTGATTCCTAGGTTTTGAAGTCGGTTTAATTTTTTTTTTTATAAAATGTTTTTTATTTTATTTTCCAATTTTAATAAACAATTGCGAGTATCTTCCCTTTGAGGTATTATTCAACACGAAATTCGGTAGTTTTTTAACTTTCAGATGCTATTCCTATTTAATAAGGTAGCCTTCGAGGTGCGATAGCTGAAGTGTCCCCATGGGGGTTAGAGGGCGGGTTAGCTTCGGTTACACTTGTTTTTTAATTGAATCGCAATTACCATATTTAAACGGATAAATTTTAAACCAATTTTTAATGCAACATACGACAAAAAGTAGTTTACATACTTAAGAATCAAAATTATCTAAAATTGAGAAGTACGACGATGGATATGGAGAGCGATATTGTCCAGTCGTTATTGCCTTTTTTAATGCTTTATTATGGCGAATGATTAAGACAGTTGCTTTTATAATTTAGAAATACTGTGAGGCCTTAGATCTGGATTAGAAGAAGCAATCTGGAAAATGGAAAGAGAACTGCTTAGCCACCTGCGACTTGTACTAGAAGCCTAATTGTACTAATAGGTGATAGAATCTGTTTTAACGTTAATTTATTTATTTATTTATTTGTGCATATAAAATTCCACCAACAGACAAATTGCCCAATTATAGGTGGTAAACAATATTAAATCAAATCATAAATTTCCTTAGAACTAAATAATAATAAAAAAAAATAATAATAATAATAAATAAAATAAAATGAAATAACACAAAAAAAATAAAAACAAACAAAAAATAAAATGTCATTAGCTCCGATATTTTCTAGATGAACATAATTGTTTGTGTTTCAGCAAAAACAATTGACTTATGATGTGTCTCTTTCATCACAGATTATAATATTAATCATATATAATTGATCCCTAATTATACATTTAATACTTACTCATAATAATACTTAATTACATTAGTCGATTAACTAAAAGCATGTAACCTTTCTAATAAATTAATTTAAAAAAATCAAGAAAATTAATATATTATAATTCGGAACATCTCCTTTATATATAATAATACACTTATTGAATGCGTTTTTTTTATTTACTAAAAATAAGACTGGAGTTATTATTTTTTCAAGATTGAAAAATGTTTCCTTAACTTGTTTTCAATCATAGTTAAGTCATAAGAGAAATCAAGGTCTAAATATTTGTTTAAAGTGTCCCATAACTTTGTGAGTCGTGTAATTGGACTCAAATACCCCGGACTATCCATAGAGTTACAGAAGTCATGGTCTAATCTGCTTGCAACTCTTTTTATTCTAAAGTTTAGACGTCCTAATGTCCATATATCATCTATGTCACCTTTTACAAGCTTACATAATTGTAATAATTCAAGAATTGAACATAAAACCTTAAACTTGTGAGGTATATTAAATATTTTCATTAAATTTTCATATTTAGTTCTCCTATTTGGATATCCTTTGAAACATTTATAATACATAAACTTTAAAAATATTTTTTGGACCCTTTCTAACTTTTTAACACCTTTTTTTGTGTTGGGATACCAAATAAGAGATCCATACTCAATGTGTGATCTTACTATAGCATTAAACAGCAAAACAAGAGTTGCTGGGTCAGAAAAATCCCCACAATTTTAAATACCCCAATAATGAAGAGCATTTTAAATAGACCTGTGACAAATGACCGGAAAATGTTAAGCCTTGATCGAATAATATTCCTAAATATTGTGTTTCATTCACTCTATTCAACATTAATTTTATATTCTTTTAACAATATTACCTATTTTCTAGAATATGTCATAACACAACACTTATTTACATTTAAATGTAGCGCATTGGTGTTGCACCATTTAATCGAATTCCTTAAATCGCATTCAATGTCCTTAATTCGCTGTCTTTCTAAGTTTTATTTTTATTTTTTTATGAATTTAAGAAATTTGCAAAAAATTTCCCCCTGACATGGGACGATTTTTGCAGAGAAGCTAACCCATCTTGGATGGGCTGGGACGAGACGGCCCCAATTTTTGCCGGGAGCTAATTGGACAAATCAGCTTATTCTCTGGCCCCTGGGGGATCCCCTATCCACATTCAATAGTTCTCAAACAATGCTGTATAAGGAAACCCCTGCCAATTTCTTCCCAATTAGGCGACGGGAAAATATAATTATTTTATTTTAACATGGACATGACCATCCTATGGATAAGGGTATTTCCTCAATTGACATGATGAATTGCAAAGCGTCAACTACACCAATGAGTACTAAGAAATTATTTTATGTAATTACAAGGTGAACCCGGCCACTGTGGCTTACTCTATTGTATTCTGTCGAGAATCGAGCAAAAAAATCATCACATTTAATGGCCTGCTTTAAATTGCTGTAGTATACGGAATGTTTATAAAATGGTTACTGAATTTTTTTTTTAATTTTATATATAAAGATAATTACACTTTTTTTTCCTCCCCTTCCTCGCCATGTAGGCTATACGGGGTTTCCCGGACCAGGGGAAAGGGTGGGGGATTGATGCCGAGATTATTTAAATTTTCCCCTTGCTCTGGGTTTTGAACTTGCTATCTTCATGTTTCTAAACAGACGTTGCCATGGGCAACGCATATTTTCTAACGCGTTTGCCCACTCGGCCATCCCGCCACCCAAGATAATTACACTCCATATTTTGATGCTATTTTATTGATTACAAATATTATTTCATATTTACTTAATAAATGACTGTAACAAATGAAAACCTTCATCCCAGAACTGTTATCGACAAATTATACTATCAACAGCTTTGTTTACTTCGAAAAAATCATAAATACTCTTCATATTTATGTTAAAGTAAAATATCTGAAATTATTTTTCACGCCCGAACCTTATCGTGGGAACATATTGTGCAAGTGATTTTACCCTCCGGTAGAACACGCGGGGAGTTGTTCAAGATGGTGCCGTTTTTAATTTAAATTTGTAGTAAATGAAAAAATATTCTCTCAGGATCAGTATTCCTGGAAAGAGACATAGATATGATGAACCGTTGCTGATAATAATTGATGATATGAACATTCTCATTTTTTATTTATTCATTACAAAAAATAAAAAAAATGAAAAAATAATATTAGTAGCAGAAAAATCATTCCACTGCGAAATGGTTCGGACAATGTAAATTGTAGTTAACTAACAATTCGTTTTATAGGTTAATAAATGGTATTGATTGTGGATGAGTTTACCCTTCACTCAGCGTAGCATTTGGTTGCTCTTATGCAAAAGGAAACAATACCGAAATGAAAAATACAATTATATATAATGAAAAATCAATTTTTAAAAAACTCAAAAAATACTGGAAATCGAATGCAACATTTCTTTGAAAACGACTAATTTCACAATGAAGTTAATTTTTGATCAATCTATTAATATTATAATGGAAAAAACTAAAACATATATTTATTTTGCAATCTTGTAAAAAAAATTTATATAATCGTCTGGAATGGGTATAAAATTTTACCACGGGGTCTTATGTAATGGAATGTTCGCAAAAGTCTTTAACCTTCAACGTCAGACTATATAAAAAAGGGTGCTGTTGACAAACCTCGACCTACGAAGCAAAACAGTTACTATCTAGTCACTGATATATTTAACTGTTTCATTGATTTAACAAGTTCATATTATTTTGTGTTCTCGTTTGCCAACGTAATTTCAAAAAATCGGTGCGTTTAGTGAACCATAGGTTGAAAATAATATTATATCGTCCTCAAATAGAAATCGCGATATCAAATATCACACCTTCATATTCAACGATATTGTTTGAGATAATGTCTACTAATTGAAATTCACATATTAGCAGTAGAAGTTAAAGGAAAATTTAATTATTTATTTAATTTTAAAATGTAATTATGGACATTTAAGAATTCCAATATTTCTCCTAAGAATATTAGAATTCTTATTTAAACTATAACATAACTAATCCTTCCTTAATATGGTTTTTGAATTTTTTTCTGAAATAACTCTTCTGAAATTTCTTCTTTTCAGGGGCCCTACTATTCTTTTTTTATTTTATTTTTTTAAATCCTTGAAATCCTTTATAAATCCTATTTCATATATTATAACAATCATCTAGTTATTTATTCATATATATATTTGTATTAACTTTGAAACACATTAGCATTATACGGGGTCACCTGTGGTGTAGTGGTCAGCATAGATACTTACAATACTAAAGGACGCGGGTTCGCGTCCTGCGGTAGCCCTAGGATTTTTTAATGGGAATAAAAAATCAAAAATTCCTTGTCTATGCGGTCCCTCTGATAGGATGTAAAATGGAGGTCCTGAGCCTGTACGATGTCAGGTACTCGTTAAAGATCCCTATCAAAATTATACCTGGACAGGCAAAATTTAGGACTCCCACTGTATCGTCCGATTAGCCTTGGTGGCATAAAGTGACGTCAAACAAACAAACAAACATTTTTTATTTCAATCATTAATTTATTAATTATCTTTTTAAATTAGCTCAATATTTTTTAAAATAATATTTAAACAAAAAATCAATATTTTCCCCTCATTTCACATTATAATCCGATTTATTCCTATCATTTATTTTAAATGGATTGTAAATTGTAAGTAAATGTGACGCTCAATCTAGAAAATTCCACGGTACCAATTAATTAGGTATGATTCAGGCGGCGAATTCTTAATAACAGATATCTCAAGTATTATTTTTGAACCAGAACCTTCCGTGATTTCATAATAGTTTTTTTTATCAATTTGCAAGTAAATATTATTATCAAAGGTATTTGTGGTGGGCATCATATGAAAAATTGTTTTGATATAGGGCAACTGTTTACCAAATACGGTACAATACCCATTTTGCTATGAATAATATTATAATTCATTTACTATAAACGTTCAAAGAACTTTATTTTTCGTAATATTTACATTTCTTTGGTATCTTCACAATGAACCATGATTTTAACTTTGTTCAATCAGAAGATAAACTGGACTTTGAGTGCAATTAACTCGCTGAAATCAATTCAGGGATGGAACTGATTGTTCAATTAGTCAATTGAAGTTTTAAATCAATTAGTAAAGTAAGTGCTACGTCGGATAGAGAGAGATACTTGGGAAGGCCTGTAGTGTTTACAGAACGCTGTAATTATTTCGTACTCTGTTGATCGCATTGGTCCATGCTTTTTTAGGGCTCAAATTATTTTTAAGCTCCATTTGAAGAGGCAACTAAAAATTTTCTTACTACATCTATTTATAGCACTAAGAAATATTTTCATAAATTTTATACATTTCATAAATGCAATTGATCAGAGTTTGTAATGTAGACGCGAACATTCCATATTTCAAAATCTTCGGGACTTAATTTAGACAAAATCTTAAAATAAACTTTTAGTACTTAGCTTTTTACTTTCACTTACCTATATATGAAATATATAGTAAGTGGAAGTATTGCGATCGTGAAAATTTTCGACTTCCGGTTTTCAACGGAAATACACGTTTTGGGACCCCCTGAGTCGAAATAACCAAGTCCCGCGAAATGGTCTGTGTGTGTGTGTGTGTGTGTGTGTGTGTATGTGAACAGACTAGCTCAAAAACTATAAACCGTGGGAACCTGAAATTGGGTATTTAGTGTAGGTATATGCCCGCGATGTGACAGCAAAAATTTCATCAAAATTGCTCAAAGGGAGGGGGTACTTTATTTAATAACTTTTTACGTTTTTTTCGATTTTCTCAAAAACGGCTCTAACGATTTTGATTAAACTGAGTATTTGATCGATTTATATGCCCGAAATATGACTGTAAAAATTTCATCAAAATTGATTAACCGGAGGGGGGACTTTACTTAATAAATTTTGTATCATTTTCACGTGTTTTATTTATTTACTCAAAAACGGTTTTAACGATTTTGATCAAACTTGGTATTTGATGTATTTATATGCCTGAGATATGACTGTAAAAATTTCATCAAAATTGATCTACGGGAGGGGGGACTTTACTTAATAATTTTTTTATCATTTTCACAGGTTTTTTTATTTACTCAAAAACGGCTTTAACGATTAACAAAAATAAGATATGAATGTAGAAAAATGTGTGACTTTGGGAAATGATTATTAGCAAAACACGTCAATTTCTAATCTAAGTAAGTTGGTAAGTGAAAGTTGTGTGTTGCGCGCACGCACCAGATTTTTATTTTTACTTTTGTTATATGAAAAATTATCTATTCGTAAATTTTGCAAATATAGCAAATTCTTAAAAAACGATGCTAAAGTAAAGCTTAACTGAACTATTCGTTCGTTTATAAACTTCAAATGGTTCTATATTATAAAAACGGGTTTAAATACAAATTATTTTTAATGCCAAGTGTCCAATTTCAATGTTCAAAACCTAAAATAATTTGAAATGCACTGAGAGATATTTTGTATATTTATAGAGGTGAGAGATAGTCAACTGTTAATCTTTACGATAGGTTAAATGATGATCAGGATTTTCAGTTTGAAAAAAAATTTTATTTTCGAAAGCCAGCATTTCGATCCAACTTGTGGATCTTCATCAGGGCTAAAAGAAAACAAATATATGAGAATCTATGCTAGAGGATGACAATAAATGAATATTTTACAGAACTGATAATAATATAAAAGATGGTAAGCAATTAATATTATTATCTGTTCTGTAAAATATTCATTTATTGTCATCCTCTAGCATAGATACTCATATATCTGTTTTCTTTTAGCCCTGATGAGGATCCACAAGTTGGAAAGAAACGTTGGCTTTCAAAAATAAATTTTTTTTTCAAACTGAAAATCCTGATCATCATTTAACCTATTGTATATTTATATATTTTAATCTAAAGGACAATCCTTGCTCATAAATGAAAAAATAATTAGTCGTTTATATCCATTAATTAACGTCAAGAGTTATAAAATGTTGGTCATTAACTCGGTGTTATTCAAAATTACGTTACGGCTTTATCAATTTATTTTCCTTTATTTAAAAAATCTGGTGCGTGCGCGCAACACACAACTTTCACTTACCAACTTACTTAAATTAGAAATTGACGTGTTTTGCTAATATCATTTCCCAAAGTCACACATTTTTCTACAATCATGTCTTATTTTTGTTAATCGTTAAAGCCGTTTTTGAGTAAATAAAAAAACCCGTGAAAATGATACAAAGTTTATAAAATGAAGTACCCCCTCCTTTTCACCAATATTGATGAAATTTCGGCTGTCGCATCGCGGACATATACATACATCAAATACCCAGTTTCATCAAAATCATCAAAGCCGTTTTTGAGAAAATAAAAAAAAAACGTAAACATTAGATAAAATTCTTTGAGTAAAGTCCCCCCTCCGGTTGATCAATTTTCATGAAATTTTTACAGTCGTATCTCGGGCATATACATACATCATATACCCAGTTTGATCAAAATCGTTAAAGCCGTTTTTGAGTGAATAAAAAAAACACGTGAAAATGATACAAAATTTATTAAGTAAAGTCCCCCCTCCGGTTAATTAATTTTAATGAAATTTTTACAGTCATATCTCGGGCATATAAATAGATCAAATACTCAGTTTAATCAAAATCGTTAGAGCCGTTTTTGTGAAAATCGAAAAAAACGTAAAAAGTTATTAAATAAAGTACCCCCTCCCTTTGAGCGATTTTGATGAAATTTTTGCTGTCACATCGCGGGCATATACCTACACTAAATACCCAATTTAAGGTTCCCACGGTTTATAGTTTTTGAGCTAGTCTGTTCACATACACACACACACACACACACACACACACACACATACACACACACAGACCATTTCGCGGGACTTGGTTATTTCGACTCAGGGGGTCCCAAAACGTGTATTTCCGTTGAAGACCGGAAGTCGAAATTTTTCACGATCGCAATACTTCCACTTACTATATATTTCATATGTAGGTAAGTGAAAGTAAAAAATCTGGTGCGTGCGCGCAACACACAACTTTCACTTACCAACTTACTTAGATAAGAAATTGACGTGTTTTGTTAAATATCATTTCCCAAAGTCACACATTTTTCTACATTCATATCTTATTTTTATTAATCGTTAAAGCCGTTTTTGAGTAAATAAAAAACCCCTTGCAGATTATATAAAATTTATTAAGTAAAGTCCCCCCTTCGGTTGATCAATTTTGATGAAATGTTGGCTATCACATATTTGGCATATACATACATCAAATACCCAGTTTGGTCACAATCGTGAAAGCCGTTTTTGAGAAAATAAAAAAAGCACGTAAAAATGATACAAAATTTGTTAAGTAAAGTGCCCCCTGCGGTTGATCAATTTTGATGAAATTTTTACAGACATATCTCGGGCATATAAATAGATCAAATACTAAGTTTAATCAAAATCGTGAAAGCCGTTTTTGAGAAAATAAAAAAAGCACGTAAAAATGATACAAAATTTGTTAAGTAAAGTGCCCCCTGCGGTTGATCAATTTTGATGAAATTTTTACAGACATATCTCGGGTATATAAATAGATCAAATACTAAGTTTAATCAAAATCGTTAGAGCCGTTTTTGAGAAAATCGAAAAAAACCTAAAAAGTTATTAAGTAAAGTACCCCCTCCCTTTAAGTAATTTTGATGAAATTTATGCTGTCACATCGCGGGCATATACCTACACTAAATGCCCAATTTCAGGATCGCTCGGTTTATAGTTTTTGAGCTAGTCTGTTCACACACACACACACACACACACAGACACACACACACACAGACCATTTCGCGGGACTTGGTGATTTCGACTCAGGGGACCCCAAAACGTGTATTTCCGTTGAAAACCGGAAGTCGAATTTTTTCACGATCGCAATACTTCCACTTACTATATATTTCATATATAGGTAAGTGAAAGTAAAAAGGAGTGGCATATTTTTTTACTAATTAATCTAAAAATATTCTTTTATATCTCAAAGAAAAATATTCCGTCAACTCATAAAACACGTTGAGCCCACGCATGCGGAGTACGCATTTAATGACAGACCAGTGTTTATAATTAAAACCGTTCTGTTCATTTAATGGAAATGATTTGTTTTATGATAACTAAATGAAATTTTCAACAATTACATAGAGAATTATAAAATCAGACGACTTGGAGAATTATGATGCATTGCCGAATTATCGCAAGTAAGAACTTTTATAATTAAAAAAAAAATAATGTACTTTAGAGAGCAAATAAAAAAAAAAAATTAGGAAACGAATGTGGAAAAATATGTGACTTTGTGAAATGGCAATTAAAAAAACGTCAATTTCTAATTTAAGTAAGTTGGTAAGTGAACGTAGTGTGTTGCGCGCATCGCCCCAGATTTTTTATTTGTTATTCTTTTGACCTGATCCTTTGACAGATTCTTGTCTTTTGTTCCGAGAGTTTCTAATTATATTTAAAAAATAATATTTATAATTTTTAGTATCTTATTTTAAATTCAAAACTTAAATAAATATAGTGAGGCGGTAACTCAAATGAGATTTTTAAAATTAGGCGGTATATATATATATATATATATAAAATAAGATATAGGTACTAAAAATATATAGTTTGGTATCAATTTTCGGTATCGGTGAGGTCTGGGGTAAGAGAGAAAACATATGAGTGCACATATTGGATTCGTTTATTCAGCAATCCCAAGATATTTAGGTCAGTGTAAAGTTTGTTTTCTAACGCGATGACTGTGCTTCATTAGAAAGCAGACTTCATTGTTAAGACCTCTCCAATTACAATCTACATGAGTAATTTATTTCTGCAGTCGAATTTAAAGCGTCGAATTTATATTTTGAATTTTTTTTTTTTTTTTTTTGCTTAAATCATCATACGAATAGGATTTTGGCATTATTTTCACCTGATCAAACACCAATTTTAAAATTTATCTTTTCACACCTGATGTTAAGAGTAAAATCACTTTCTATCAAAAAATTGAAAATAAAGCCTTTGACTCATAGTTAGATCATATAGAATACCTACTATATGCTTAACTTATTTTACATTTAGTTTGTTGACGAGACAGAAAGAACAATGTTTACGGTTTGTTTTTTAGAAATAAAATTAATATAAAAATATACATTCTATTTCCTGCCCTTGGATACCACTTCCACCTTTAAATACTTGTTGACATCGATGGAACTGCATTATCAATACAATCATTCGTTTTAGTTAGTTTATTTTTAGTCAATAGTCATTTAATAATTTGGATCAATATCCATTTTGGTAATACTTTTTAAGAATTAAGTTCCAAATTGCAAGATAAAAACAGACAAAGTTATAGTTAGATAATGCACTGGAATGCAACCTCACTGGAATATTCTCGGAACCATTGTCAATGAACCTTGGAATAACAGTTACCTAGATGTTGGCACCCTTTGTCAAACACCGTTCCATCATCTCAATCAAACCATTTAATTTCTTGAGGTTAAAACATCTCAAAATTGAGTCATTTACAAATAAAATTCAGCAGGGTGTAAATTTGTAGCCCCTCCCCCCCCCCCTGATCATAGTATACTGATCATTATTATATGGTCACTTAAAAAAAAAATACATTCCAATGTCCAACACATCGGAAAATCCATAGCTGTCCAATTAAGAAATCAATCTGATAAACCTACTTAGTTGGTTTTAAAAGCCAGTTATACAACTCCTGTAAACCAAATAGATGGACAAGACACAACATAAATGTTTGCATAGCATACTCGATTCTGCATTTAATAACGCCCTAACACCCGCGAAAAAGTAAGTTTGTCTTTTACAAAAAAATTATGTTTAGAAAGACACTTTATTTCTACTCTTTTTAGATATTCGGTATTTCTGGCATATGGTGGCTTATTCTAGAGATTTAGCCAACCTATCCTGACCATGATGAGTAAATCGAGATTTTTTTCGTGGAGCCACCACGAAATAGAATTCAAGACGCTCAGGGTGAATTCTAACTGCCGCCGCACACAGGGGTATTTGGCTCGTAAAAGTTGGCCAAAACCAAATTTTGAAATTTGAAATTTCTGGTCAATAGTGACTGGAAGTTCAAGTAGAGGACCTGTTGGATTATGCAAGATGATTTTTATCTCTTCCAGGCCCTTAATCCGGCGGCTATTCTAATTCAAATCTGACCTTATCCCTTAACTCGTCTGTGCTCATAAGTATTGGTCTACAAAATATATTAATTTTCTTTGTTCTTACTGAAGTATCGGCATTATCATATGATGGATAGTTCGAGGCAAGGTTTGTACTTGTTATTCACATAGTTATAATTTTTTTATATTCAATACTAGTATCAATATCTTCTTGTTTTTTGGTAGGTATATTTTAGAGCTAAAAATTATGATGGTTAAAAAGTTATACTTCTGGGCATTTCTGGGCTACGAAATATTTTTTATGATAATGTATAATTATCGTAGATTATGTTTCTGGAAAAAAATCCTGCGAATAGCTACGGTTAGGAGACTTCTAATTTTTTATTACTAAAATGTCTATCTCATTAAATAATCAATTTTGTTATATTTTTATTTATTTTTATTTTAGGATCTTCTGGAAGAAATTTCTGGAAGATCTTCTGTAACCTGAATGGTATTATTTGACATCTTTTTAAACTCAAAACATTAGCTTTTAAAAAAATGAAGGAATTTTTGGAGTCTTTTCTCATTGGGAAATATTGTAATAACCTAGAGCATGTGAAAGAACTAAAACAAAATTATCCATTTTGAGGCATGATTTCCAAGTGAGCTAGAATGCTTCTTCAAGGAAAAGAAATGTTTTTGAAACAGCAACAAGAAATGGCTAAGTGGGACGATATCAATCAAAAGCTCAAGATCTGGTGGACGCTCTGCAAAATTATTTGTTACTTTAAAATTTACTACGGATACGGAGAAACTTTATCAATGGTATGCTATGACACCATCTGTTCACAAAATTTTAAGGGATGGTTTAGAGGTGATAAAAAGCTCTCTGCTTCATATTGGTCTTTTATCTGAGGAAGCAAAAGCCCGCAATAACCATTTCCGGGTTTATAGAGAAAATAAGACCAGAAAATTTTCCTGGACAGATAAAAGTGCAATCTGGATGTAATTAATCGATTAATATTGACATCAGATCCAGTTATCGCAGGTATGAGAAGTTCAAGAAAAAATTTATCAGGTATGTAGGGAAACTATAGAAATGTTGTCTCCCCCAACCAACTTAACCGATAGTGGTGATTCCAAAAGTTCATTAAGTGACGAGGAAAGTAAATAATGAATAATTAAATTTAATATGCATTTTTAAGAAAGGTTGGTGCGTTTCTTCCTGGGATATAAGTTGTGTTTCGAAGAGGTATTAAACAATTCTTAATGAATTAGGAAAACACATTTTTTTTATTTATCACAATAACTTTTTATATTTACCTATTTTACACTATTTTAATTTTTTTTAAAAAATAGTAATAGATAAATGATAATAAATCTTTAATTAGTTACAAACATATTTCATGTGTGCAATGCATAAAGAGAAAATAATATAAACATAAATTTTAAACCCATAGATACCTATTTCACAGTCGGTGGAGCTATGTAAAAATTTATTTTATGAAATTTTTCTCCTTAGAGTATTTTTTTAACTGCTAAAAAAACATTTTTAATGTCTATTACAAATATAGAAACCATTTTGAGGACTTTTGAATAATTAAAATGGAAGGAAATAGTTTTGGCCAGCTTTTCGGGTCAAATACCCCTGTGTGCGCCGTTTAGATCGAGAATACAAATGCGGGCGTACACGCTCGGCTATCCCGGCCCACTCTTAATACAAGGTATACATTGTGAACATATTTTGTTCTAAAGTTGTCATTTTTCCAAGATTAATAGAACATATATGTCTAATTCACACTATTTAAACTCCCATCAATGTTCCGGCTGGTTTCCCAAACTTCTTTGGTTGTCAAATATCTTGAAGGAGTTTTACTTGAGTCCTCAAGAAATAAGCATTTACTTCCAATTGGTTCTGGGTCCCTAAATGCAGGGACGATAAAGACCCCCACCCCCTAATTTAGTATCAGAAATAAAAAGGTAGGTACCGTAATCTGAATAATAAAATTGAAGCTTGCAAAACCAATTAAAATGGCTCTTCATTTACTTGGCCTTGTAGGAGTACCTGAACCGCACAAATATCCATCGATCGGCAGTAAGTTGCCCCCCCCCTCCTATGATAATTTTTTTCTACATACGTCACTGACTCAATTTCAAGAAGATTTCTTTGACTTTGGAAACATAAAGATATCAGTTTTCTTCCATGAATGGTCACGGTGTTTTTTAAATCAAATATCAAAGCTGTTCTTGTAAGTTTAAGAGATTCATTTTAAATTTTTCAAGTTGAGGAATGCTCCTGGTGGCTCTCATTGCTTTATTAATATTAATTAATCTCTATAACCTTTAAATAATAAATAAGTAACCTTTGAAACTCATGAATGTCACATGGTGGTATATTTATTTTGAAAACGAACCATAACTTTTGATGATAACCATAACTTTCTTTATCATGAAAGGTCCTGATATATAGATCAGACATTTTTTATTTGCCCTCTTAACAAGCAAATGAAGTACTATGTCCCTTTTGAAATTACTGTCATTATTTTTTTTTTTTTTTTATGTCTTCGACAAAATATGTCATATGTCACCATCACATGATTTTGTTTTTACGAAGCGAAATTGCGTTTTACAAAATACATAAATCTATACTAACTTTCTAAGATATTGTTTAGGTTATAACTAATATATTTATGTATATTATCAAATGTTTTAGATTAATAAAGTAATCATGTGCATATGTGTTATTAGTGTAAAGTAAGTTTAAGGTTTCATTAGACAAACATGGTTTTTAAGACAGATGACACGCACTTGTTAGTCTCATTGAATAATTCTAAAGGGCAAAACTTCATCCTTAAGTTGTCCGTTCAGGGTAACGTATTGAAGGTATTGGTGACCGACAAGACGACCGCTGAGAAATGGAAATGTGCCTACGATTCATCCTACATCGAGAATTTGACGCGTAAAACTGGGAATTTCAAACAGTTTGCGGTATTCGTTTCGATGCTGAAGGCCGGATTGTTGAAGACGAACGAATGCGTTTATGTGGAGTTGTTGACGCAGGAGGAACTAGAGACGAGGCGTAAGAAAGGGTCCAACGCGACCAACCCTCCGCTAAGGAACAGAAGGTACCTCATCCTCATATATCAGGTAGAGTTCGATAAGATCCACTATCCGCTTCCCTTGGAATACTGTGGCAAGCCGGACCCGGAAGTGCTGCAATGCACCATTAAGAGGTTGGAAAACGTCATTTGTCAAATGAGGTGTGACATGGCAAAGCAGATGGTGAGTTACAAATCCGATGTCGCATCGAGAGAAGCGTCTTTCCAGAATCTGATTTCGCAGCTCAACAACGAAAATAAAAACTTGTACGAAGAGAACACCAGATTGAAGAAACAGATTGCGGAACGTCATGAAGATGAGTGGACCAGTCGAATAGTTCGGAAGCTGGAAACTCAGCTGAAGCACGATAGGATAACATATACCGACAAGATCTACAGGCTGGAAATAGAAAACAAGAAGTTGAGTTCGCTGCTGATGGGCAGGGCGTCAAGAAGTCGTCTCCCAGTCAAGATTCATTCGGATTCTACTTTCAACCGTTCTACGTCTTTGCCCCGATCCAACTCTTCTTGTTACGTGTTCGGAACTGATTACCAGAGAGGCAGGAATAAAAAGAATATCCGCAAGTCTCCATCACCTGCTAGGAAGTCTTCATGTTCCTCTTCTGAGAGATCTGAAAAATCCAACTCTCATAGGAAACTGAATACTAATGTAGTGAAAAGAAAGACTAGTTCCTCTGAAAGGTTATCGTCGCTGGAACGAAAAAACAATAATCAGAGGCATCTAGAAAAAAACAGATCTCAAGATGAAAAACCATTCAGGAAAAGCTATAAATAAACTTATTGTTAGAGATTCTAAACAATGTTAAACTACTGAATGAAATAAAAAATGAAACAGTATTTTAAAATCCTATTTTAAGCCTCTATTCAACTGGATATATTATACTATTATACCGTTGAGATGTCACGAATTGATAGATTTCGACCTTTTTCTCTCAATCAGTACATTCGTAGGTATAAGAGATCTTTGCGAAACCATTGAAACATTGTTGAGGCAAACAACCAGTTTTGAATCGAAATCGAAACCAGCTTGATCATCGAAAGAGTGATATTAAGAACCAATAAACAAAACTTTACTTGCTTATTTTTATTATAAAAGCTTGTTATATACAATTCGATTAACCCAAAAAATCTCACCGCTGTTATCTGATTACACATGAATAGACTTAATTGAATCATCATAAATTACAATTAAAAGCAATATTTAAATTTTTAAAAACTTTATAGCATGTGTGGTTATCCAAAAAAAGTCACGATGACCGCTGTAAATCTATAAATTATGTCTTTTTGACATCAGTCAAATTACAAATGCCAAAGTTTTGAAAATTCTACTACATTTTTGTGACTTTTGTAAAGGTTGAAGATTGACTAAATTTATTCCATCTCAATAGATTCTTCACGAAATTCTCTTTCTTTCCATTCTTCGCTTGTTACAATTTATCGCTCCTGAGAGCTGTAAAAGAAATCGATATGGAAAATATGGATCGATACATCAAATCGATTGCTTGGATCTTCATCAAATCATAAATATCTTATAGTCAACATCGTTGAGTTCCTTCTAATGAAATCCCTGGAGCAAGTTTGATAGGCATTTACCTCCTTTCAATGAAGTAGAAGTAGTTATAAACTATATACAATAGGAAAGTCAATGGACAAAACAATCGCCATTGCTACAATAGATAATTATAGCCTTCAATCGAATGGAATAGCTGTTTCATTTTTCGTTTAATGTTAGCGACACTGGATTTTCATGAAAGTAGGCTGCCCTTATCCGCTAACTGTTGAGGAGCACTTTTTTTTTTTTAAATTCTTTAAGATAAGAATGTAACTAAAAAAATGTTTCCTAAAAAAGGCAGCGAGGCATGGGTTTCGACCAAAGAATACGAACAATCGTAAGGATTTGGGAAAGAAAGGCTCTCCGAATGATATTTGGACCGCTATGTGAGTCATGGCAGTGACGACCAAGGAAAAATAAGGAGTTGATGGACCTTTTTCGTGAACCCGATATAGTTGTACTTATCAAGACGGCAAGAATAAGATGACTTGGCCAGGTAGAGAGAATGCCGGCAAACCGCATACCAAGAAAGCTATTATATGAGAGACCAGGAGGAAAGCGGTTAAGAGGAAGACCCCGTCTGAGGTGGCTGGAGGACGTGGAGGCGGGCAAATGGGAGTGAGGAGATGGAGCGCGGAGGCGACAGACAGAGGAAGTTGAATGAGGATTCTTTCGGAGGCCAAAGTCCTTCATGGGCTGTATGGTTAGGTAGATAGATATAGATTGCATCATTTTAGATGTTATTATACACACAACATCATTTGCATTGTTAGCGACATAATTTGCATTAGCTACTAGCCTTAGCAAGATGACCTAGTACACTATTTATTCTCCGGATCAATATGTGTCTAGCCTTTGCTCTAGGTAAAGATTTGCAGAACAAGTAGAATTTAGATGTGGGAAAGGTACACATAGGTAAAAAAGCTTATTAGCGGTCCCAGAAGAAGGGCTGTAGGGCTGCAGCCGTACCTCAAGATGTCCGTTACAAATAGACCTGTTTGCAGTTTACCTGAGGCCACAGAGGTTAATTACGTGTAAGGTTTAGGAAACCCTCCTGGTAGACCATAGTAAACGAGAGGTATCAATTAAATAGTCTTTCAAACCCTACACAGAGGTAAGTGACTACTTTACATGGACGTAATCCGGTACTTTTTACTCTGATATTTATAGGGTGTTCTTATCTGTTTCCCCTCACATTAGGATGGCAGGAGTCTTCGCCACGGCCTTATTTCATTTTTTTTTGTCCCAACTATTGGCTTACAGGTTAGCACATCGTTGTGTTGCTTCTTTGATTCCGACTCTGCTGTTAGAGGTCATAAAGTCGCCAAAAGCTGTTAAAGATATGGCAAGGAATAGTAGCATTGTAATCGCACCACTTCTTTCAACGTTCTTGCGAACCCGAACAGTGCGTCAGTGGTTCCCTAACATATTGGATCATATTGCAGTTCCAGGAACCTCTTGTAGACTTGATATGATGAAATTTCCAGGACTTCGCTCCCCATAGGAAGGAAACCATATGGCCTAGGGAGCCGCTTATCCCTGTCTCCGCACAAAATTATCAAAGTAATAACAGCTACCAAAGTAAAAGTAGTAATAATATGTAAATCGGACTGATGGAGAAATAACAAATTCTAATAAATCATATGTTTCCCTTAGTTACTTGATATGATAGGGATTTTATTTCCATCTAGTTTTATGCACCCCAAATCTACTAAATCTAAAGCTACCATTAGGAAATTCTATATCAACCAACTCCAGTGACAATCATTAACTTACGAGGGTTAGTTGATTAAATTAGTTGGTGTCTTATGGAGTCTTATCTATTTCCTAATTATTTAATATAAGTGTTTATTATAGCCATATATTTATTAAGCTTTGTGTTATGTATCAGGGGAAAAAAATATTATTTATCAAAATATAAAGTTTAAGATCAAACGATCAACGTTTTTCAGCATGGACCTGATCTGCAAAAATCTTTGCTTTATAAGTTGAACCATGAACCACTTTTCCTTATACCATGGTTCTTGTTTACCACTTAACTTGTGCAATATTATTCAGCATCATTATAATTCGTTCCGGATACTGATTTTTCTGATGGCTTCCAAGAACTTTTATTTCCTTCATCTCTTTCCAAGAATAAATACATTTTGCCTGGAGTGATAGTTTCAAAGTAATAGTTATGTTGAAGATATATAAACGTTTTATTTAAATATATTCTGGCAATATTATATTAAAATGATCTTTTAAACTTGACTTATTTCTTGTTAATTAAATACACTTTTTACTTTATTTATTCGGATTAAGAATCATTGACTTATTGAATTCCTATGAGTCACTCCTTTATCATTCATTGCTGTATACCGCAATGTCCCAGCAGAAAGTGAATCCACCGGCTTCAGTACGATCCGCGTGCAGATTTCTCCTGACCATAGTGCATTAACACCGACAATAGCTAGTCGAATTATAGACTCTGGCGACTATTGTTGAAGGAAGATGTGGCACAGTGATGGCATTGTGAGCTTTAGAGAACCCAGCGTGTGTCATCTGACATCTCTTCATATGTTCCGGTAGTTTCTAATAATATTTGGCTTGCAGTTGGAGAGCTGTGAGCTTAAGTGTAGGTGGCGGATCTCGTCAATAGATCTTCTTGATACTTCAAAATAAGGCAGGGAAAAGAAATAAGTAAAGTAGTCTTCTTCGATTTCTATACATGAACGAAACTTCAACCATGACAAGTGGAAAATTATCGGAGTGGAACAATGATTTTCGATATTAATTACCTTTCCCCATTCTCAAAAAATAAATATAAGTATATAAAATAAGTACAAACCTAAAGTGATCCAGAGTCTGGATTCCAGACCAATATAATATAAATGTCAATAGAATAATGTCAGTAAAATGCACTAAACAAATGATTTTTACTTAGAAAAACCTTAAGTGCTTAGTAAACAATAAAATCCTCTACATGTTTCAACACAAAAGCCAATCCCCAAGCCTAAGCTCTTTTGAAGTAATATAATAGGAAAGAATAGAAAAGAAAAAATCCTTTATTTTACAAAAACATCTGATTTACAAAATTAAAAAGAAATATTTAGGACATATTTTTGACATAGCTTCCTCCGTGTGCCATGATTCATAAATATAATATCAATGAATGGGTACACGTGATACTTCTAAATCTTATAACAATCTCCTATATCTTAATACCTTTTTACTTTCACTTACCTATATATGAAATATATAGTAAGTGGAAGTATTGCGATCGTGAAAATTTTCGACTTCCGGTTTTCAATGGAAATACACGTTTTAGGGTCCCCTGAGTCAAAATAACCAAGTCCCGCTAAATGGTCTCTGTGTGTGTGCGTGTGTGTGTGTGTGTGTGTGTGTGTGTGTGTGTGTGTGTGTGTGTGTGTGTGTGTGTGTGTGTGTGTGTGTGTGTGTGTGTGTGTGTGTGTGTGTGTGTGTGTGTGTGTGTGTGTGTGTGTGTGTGTACTAGCTCAAAAACTATAACCCGTGCGAACCTGAAATTGGGTATTTAGAGTATGCCCGCGATGTGACAGCAAAAATTTCATCAAATTTGCTCAAAGGGAGGGGGTACTTTATTTAATAACTTTTTATTTTTTTTTTTATTTACTCAAAAACGGTCTTAACGATTTTGATCAAACTGAGTATTTAATCTATTTACATGCCCGAGATATGACTGTAAAAATTTCATCAAAATTGATCAACCGGAGGGGGGACTTTACTTAATAAATTTTGTATCATTTTCACGTGTTTTTTTTATTTACTCAAAAACGGTCTTAACGATTTTGATCAAACTGGGTATTTGATGTATGTATATGCCAAAGATATGATAGCCAACATTTCATCGAAATTGGTCAAACGGAGGGGGCACTTTATTTTATAATTTTTTTACAATTTTTACCTTTTTGATCGATTATCTCAAAAACGGCTTTAACGATTTTTATCAAATTCGTTATGTTTAATGAAAATTAGTTGCTATTTAATATCAGGTAAGCTTTATCATTATTAAAATGTTCTGAGGGGGCTTAAATGGGGAAGGGGCCTTTTTTGTTTTCCTATAAAGTACCTTTGTTTTAGTTTATATTGAGAAATTAACTGTCTCTCATCACGCCTAAAAATTAGAAACGCTAAATATGATATATGAAGAAAATGAAGTAAACATATACAGGAGAAAAAAAGAAAAATATTCCGTCAACTCATAAAACACCTTGAGCTCACGCATGCGCCGTACGCCTTTAATTACAAACCAATGCGTTATAATTAAAAATGTTCTGTTCTTTTGAGAAGTGGCAATTAACAAAACGCATTAATTTCTAATCTAAGTAAGTTGGTAAGTGAAAATTGTGTGTTGCGCGCACGCACCATATTTTTTACATAACAATCGATTTCATTCATTTTATTCTGAATTAACAAGACTAATGCATCATATATATATCTATTTACTTCCTGAAATATTTCCTCCTAGTTTTATTAAAAATTGGGCTTATTTTGAAGTAATGTAAAATATATTTTCGTGTAATATGTCAATATCTCTTTTCCTATTATCTTCTATTCCATTATATTTTCATAGATATTGGTGTTTTTTTTTTGGGGGTTTTTTTTGTTATTTTTGTACAATTTTGAGTTTCAACCATACAAATTCTTTCCATCTGATTCTGGTTATGCTTTCTCCGACTTTCTTTGTATAACTTCATTCTCCTGAAATAATCACCCAATCGGCTGCATCTGATGTGATCTTCGGCCTGTACCCCTGATCTCAACCCGATTGAGATTAGATTTGTATTCATGAACTTCCTGATCCGTTTAGTTTCACTGATAAGTTTGTACGATTTGGCAAACGTGAAAAGTTTTGCCTCTTTTCTTATGCAGAAGGGACTTTATAGGAGGGACTTCATTATATTAGGGAAAAGCATTACATATACAGCATTAATATTTCTTTCCGCTATGCATTATTTTTCTCTTTAATACTATACTATACTTGTTGCCGATTCACTTTTTATTCTAATAAGGATGGCTCAACTTTTGACTAATGATTTTATGACTACCTTATGGTCGATTTTTTTTTTCACTAATCCGATTTTAAGTCTCTGGTTACTATTGATTATAGTATTATAAATTATATATTAATAATTATAAATTAATCAGAAAGGTCATTAAGAATGGTTAACACTGCCGAATGTCGCATGGTCTTACGGATAAGTGAGAAGAAGGCTAATTAATTAACAGAAGCTACTTTCAAAATCTTAGTTTTTGTTTTAATTTTTACTGAAAGAAAAAAAAACGGCCAAACACAAGGGAAATTACTGCATTAATGAGTTACGCACATTAAATATGAATTAAATGAAATAATGATGTATGTCCTAACCCTAATTAGCAATCAATTATTATCTGTTAACTCTTGTTAAAGTTGCTTTTGCTTTTTATAGATACACAGATTTATTTGCCTTTGGTGTAAAGTCCCATTAGGTATCATGGCCAGGCTACATAATGATTTAAATTATTTTAGTATTGTATATACATATTAAAATATGTTATTAAAAAACGAATAGCTTATTTCTTGAAAATGGAAAGTTATAAAGAAATATATATTTTCTGGAAGTTCATTCGTTTCATTACTGAATTTCAGCATTTGGCAGTGATTATTTTTTTAATCCTTAACTCAGTACTTATTTGGTAAATTGATATGTAATTGTATTTATTCACATTAAATTATTGTCTTTTTACTTTCACTTACCTACTCGTATATATGAAATATATAGTAAGTGGAAGTATTGCCATCGTGAAAAATTTCGACTTCCGGTTTTCAACGGAAATACACGTTTTAGGGTCCCCTGAGTCAAAATAACCAAGTCCCGCTAAATGGTCTGTGTGTGTGTGTGTGTGTGTGTGTGTGTGTGTGTGTGTGTGAACAGACTAGCTCAAAAACTATAAACCGTGCGAACCTGAGATTGGGTATTTAGCGTATGTATATGCCCGCGATGTGACAGCAAACATTTCATCAAAATTGCGCAAACGGGGGGGGGTACTTTACTTAATAACTTTTTAAGTTTTTTTCGATTTTCTCAAAAACGGCTCTAACGATTTTGATTAAACTGAGTATTTGATCTATTTATATGCCCGAGATATGACTGTAAAAATTTCATCAAAATTGATCAACCGGAGGGGGGACTTTACTTAATAAATTTTGTATCATTTTCAAGTGTTTTTTTTATTTACTCAAAAACTGCTTTCACGATTTTGATCAAACTGGGTATTTGATGTATGTATATGCCAAAGATGTGATAGCCAACATTTCACCAAAATTGATCTACCGGAGGGGGGACTTTACTTAATAAATTTTGTATCATTTTCACGTGTTTTTTTTTATTTACTCATAAACGATTTTCACGATTTTGATCAAACTGGGTATTTGATGTATGTATATGCCAAAGATGTGATTGCCAACATTTCATCAAAATTGATCAACCGGAGGGGGGACTTTACTTAATAAATTTTGTATCAATTCCACGTGTTTTTTTAATTTACTCAAAAACGGCTTTCACGATTTTGATCAAACTGGGTATTTATGTATGTATATGCCAAAAATGTGATAGCCAACATTTCATCAAGATTGATCAACCGAAGGGGACACTTTATTTCATAACTTTTTTTCTAACTTTTAGATTATCTCAAAAACAGCTTTAACGATTTTCTTCATATTCGTCATGTTTAATGAAAATTGAGTGTTATTTAATATCAGGTAAGCGTTATCATAATTAAAATGTTCTGAGTGGTTTATAGAACAAATGAAAACAAAAATAAGAAATGAATGTGGAAAATGTGTAACTTTGAGAAGTGGCATTAACAAAACGCATTAATTTCTTATCTAAGTAAGTTGGTAAGTGAAAGTTGTGTGTTGCGCGCACGCACCAAATATTTCTATTTCTAAAGATATATAATACAGAACGATTGTTTTTAGACTATCGATCAATTATTTATTGAATAATAATTTTTATATTTTTAAAATAACTTTATGTGAAGAGAAAATATTGTTCACGGCCGGGAATGATGCTGAGCTCCGGGTATATTAAAAGAAATATATTAAATAAAAGAGTTTATTGCTTAATTTTTATTGCTTTGTTGTTGTTGTTGTTGTTTTGATTTTTTTAAATCGTTTTATACAATTTTATCTGTAACTTTAAGCTATTAGTTTGTCATATTTTATTGTTATACTACTGTTGTTTTCTACTAGTAACCAAAAGAAAAGCCCTAGGTTATGATCTAATAACAGCCGAGGTGCTCCAGCAAATGCCCAGGAAAGCTCTAGTGTCCCTTACGACAATATACAACTGTATGCTCAGGAAAACTAAATTCCCCGTTCAATGGAAACTTCACTCATCAAAATTATTTACAAACGAGAAAAAAAGTTATACAATCCCTCATCAGACCGATCTATCAGTCTTCTAGCCATTTGTTCTAAACTTTTCGAAAAATTACTATACAAAATATTAGTTGACGAACTGACCAAAATCAATTCATACCCGACCATCAATTAGGTTTTCGTACTTCAACAACACAACAATTACACAGAGTTACTGATTACATTGCTGGAGCACATATCCGCGAAAACTAAATTCCTCAGACAGAAACTGTTCGATACCTTGGACTTCTGTTCAAGAGAAGGATGACTTGGGGCCCACATGTAAAAAATGAAAAAGAAAAAAGACACTGAACATACGCTTAAAAATACTTTACTCTCTTTTTTCCAAATCTTCTAAATTGAAAATTACAGAATTACTCCTGCGGTTTCCCCGATGTTCGAATAGCCAATGGCAAAGAACAAGTCCATAGTCCATAGTCCATCCAAACATAGCCGAAAATGTAGGTTTTATCTGGTCGGTAAAGATATTTTTTCGTAATCAGTTATAACTGGACAACTAGCATGGAAAAACTAAATTTTTCTGTCGTCATGTCTAAAATAACATTGAATGACATCGAACTTGCAAACAATATCTTTCCACGAGCACGAAAACAAGCAATTAAAATTTTTGTTTTTGAAGCTTATGAACAGAATTTTACAATAATGGACTTCATAAAATGGTGACGTTATTTAAATGAGCCAATGGTTCTGAGCAATTCGTAATGGGACAATTTCCAATTATAAGCAATTAGCGTAGTTATTCTCGTTATTAGAAATTCGTGTTAGCTTTGCGGTTAGCTCGGAATAGCTGACACGATTCCACGGTAACGGGCCTCGAGCTTCAGCCGCGGGGAAAACCCGGCGCGAGTTTGAATCTCCATCAAATTGTAGCCTCTGCTTCGAGCGATTTCGGTAATTAAATCAATCTTCCAGTTCTTGTTTTCGGATGAAGTGACGGATGAACAGACGTAAGCGGGAAACTCAAGGGATTTTTATTTTATTTTTTATGAAGCCCTTCGATTCCATTGACGTGTTTCCACCTGGTTGTAAGGATTCTGACCTGTATTTGCATGTTCCTGGAATATTAGGAAATCCTCTTATTTTAAGAAGAGGAGTGTATTTTCTCGATTTTCCTAAATTCACAACGAAATATGGACTTAATTATCATCAAATCATACCTTAGTTCAATTTATTCGAATGAATAACTTGCATTAACTGCACATTTCACAATAAGCAATAAAGGCATTTTAACAGTGATAAATGATTTTTTTTTAAACATAAAATTTCTCATTTTAAAGTTTTGTTTAATTTTTATAATTTAAACTTTATCATTTCACCAAATTAAGAAAATCTATCAATATTATCAAATATTTATTAGAATATAAATATTATTATTATTACTAAATAATCTTATAAGTTTGAATAATAGTAATGATTAATAATACTCTTCCTTGAAATTAATACTCGGATAACACATACGGATTAGTGGAATCCAGTTATGTTATAAGAAATGATGGGTGAAACCTCAATATAACGAATACTAAAGAGATATATGACTTCTTTATAAAGAGGTGCCCGGTGGCAACATTATTGAAAAACTGTACGACTTTCTAAATTTATTTTAAGATATAGACAAATGTGGATAATAGGGCGATGATGACCCTAGTGGTTGACGCTTTTAAATAAAAAAAATAGGTGTGTCGTTCATAAGTGGTAAAATAACAAGAATACTTCCATATCAAAATAGAACTAAAAATTTGTTTATAAAATATATCACCTCAACCTTTGCAATTAAAGAAAGTGACTTTCTTGTTTTCGATGGAAGTGTCATTGTCACAATTACATTAGGACAGAAACTCGAAAATTAAGTTAGGTGAAAAAGAACACAGAGGGAGGAGATTTCCCTTGAAAATTGAAGTGAATAAGAAATCTAATATAAACAAATATATTGAAATTTCGAGAAAAAAAATCGAGACTATATTTTAAGAATAGATGATTGTGAAAAAAAAAAAGAGATGTGTAGACACGAATACCGAAGAGACGAGGTAGGAATCGACCAGCGGAGCAAGTCTTAATCAAAACAGCGAAGAATTCAGTTACTTCTGAGTCACTGTTCTGCGCTGCTACTTACTGTTTTGTAATTTGTATTAATTTGAGCTTTCATTATTCTCTGGACTTTTTTTTTTTTTTTAATTTTTCGTAAATAAAATTATTCCCAACCGTATTAGTGTTACAATGTGAAATGTAATCGTAAAGATGTTCGTCAATGCGGGTCAATACATAAATCAAGTACATTCATATTAAATATCTATCTATATTTTATGTTTAATAAATTTAAATTGTACTAATAAATTATATTGGTGTAAATGTTTTGGACAATTTTGTTACTAATCATTTTTAAAATAATTATGTAAATTGTTTTGCCCAGGCTGTGTAATAAAATATTATAATCTGTAACTTTTGTTCATTTTGGAGAAAGGAAATGTGAATTTGGAGAATGAAATGGTTTGGCCGAAGTGTAGGGCTTCGGTTATATAGATGTTGAGAAGCATTTCTGGATTTCATTTGTCAATATTTTTCGGAAAACCAATGTTTTTGTTAAGGATGGACGTTTACAGACGTTTTACTGTATGCTCAACACATTTACTTCCCACATTTATCTAAATATCCATATTATTATCTGTACAGCATCATTAACAAATCTGAAATCAAGAAAAATATTTTTTTTAAAAACAAATTGTTCAACGTCGACGAAGACGACTAAAATAACTAAAGAATAATTACAATCTGATCATTTATCAATGTTAAAATTAAAAGAGCCTATTTTAGAAAAAATCATCTTTCTATAATTATTATGAACCATAATGAGTTAATTTATTAATGCCTCTGCTGTAAACTTTACTACGAAACGTTTATGAAGCATTGCTCGAAAAATTAAATGTTTACAATAAAACTAAACCCACAAAATGTAATATAAGTCGAAAAATAAAATATTCAGTGATTCATTGTTCTAAGAAACACGTAGCCAAGGTAATAAAGTTATTATATAGTTAATCGTGCCAATTAAAAAACTAAAATTTCGGAATTATGCTGAAGGACAAGGCGATTCCCCGCTCAGCGATTTTTCATGGCTAAATTAAATTTATTCTCGGATATAAAAATATTGGATACTGCGCATTTCGAGACGATGAATGCTACATTACTTCGGACAAAGGAGACGAATCAGATCAAAAAATTTTCCAAGAGAGCTATTATGATTAGAGTCAATCGCAGCAATTGAACTAACTCACTAGGAAAAGTTAAATTGGTGCAGTAAAATATATTTGCAACTTCCAAAACATTTCTTAAAATGGATATTTAAATCAAATTATGCAATTGTCATCACCACCCCACTTTTTGTAAGAATTATATGAATATAGGAAGCTAATGCTGCGTTTTAGGAAAGGGCTTGGGGGTCTGCCGGATTTTTTCGGATAAGGGCTGGTAAAATTCTCATGATTTGGAGGGGGGCTGTGGGTCGAAATATTATATTTAAGGCTCAATAAATTTTTCAAGTAAAACTATGATTTTTACTTGAAAATTAAGATATGTTTTTATTTAATCTTTATATATATAAAATGCTCGTGCCTCAATACTTCTTTTTTTGCTAATTATTGCAAATGCAGTAGGTTGCTTCGTGTTTCGATTTATTGACATGGCGACGTGTGTCGATTTCATAACCTTTTTGTTGTTTGTTAGGAGTAAAATCAGAAACTACTCAACCGATTTTTATAAAATTTTGCTCATTGTCTGTAGTTTTTTCCAACTTAAAAGATAGGATAGTTTTTTATCTCCATTATTGGCTTCATTATTTCATTTATTGCATATTAAATGCTTATTATAGTACAGTTGTGTGTGATTATTTGTAGTTTTTTTAATTTCCAACAGATGGCGGTGTAAGTTTATTTATTGACACAACACTTCATTTTCTTTCGATATTTAGGGAGGGTAAGCATAAATCTATTTTTTCCGGCTTGGACTAGGAAAATCCGCGTTTTTCCCATGGGCCATTATGTGTCGCCTTTTCACATGTGGGGAAAACATCGAATGTATTTGTTTTAGCAAAAGACAGGTTAAACAAAATCATTTTGCACCTATTAGCACTACATTAAATAGAAATATTGAATTCTAATAAAATAAAATAAAAATGTACATTATTGTTGTAAAAAGTTATAACTTAACGTTATTTATCCCATTCTTATGTTTTGATAAGTATTTATGTAGAACATTTAGCATGGTTTGAGGTTGCTCGCTTTTTATAACCTGTTTCAGGTAGATCCTCAACAAGTAGACGATATCTAATATCATCATGGGCTATATTCTGAATTTAATTAATATGTTTTAGGACAAAAGATTAATTTTGTACATTTTAGCCAACTGTCTATTGTTTTTTTACTAAACCGTATTCCAATTATATACTTTGTTAGTTCCTTTTACATGTTTGTTATTTATATTTAATCTCGCCTCTGCTGAAATAATCCAGTAAGTGCTAAATGAATGGATCATCAATACTTACTATAGTCAAAGTAGGGATGTAAAAAATAAAAACTTTAACCCTTATAAATTCTTTACCAAACAAATTTAAATTTTTATTTTAAATCCCGTTGGTTTTTAGATTAGCTGAAACGCTATCTTTATCAGTGAATTTATATTTGACTATATTAAAAAGACTATGATATAATTAATTCAATTATATCTAATTATATGCATTATAGCTACTGAGCCACAGCAACGCTTGGCCGGGACTGCTCGTAGTGTATAATTTAAAAATGTTATAAAATAAATAGATCTACAAAAAATTTAATATGTAATCTAAAAATTATATGTTAGTATGTCTACTTACGTACTTTTGTAGTGTAATGAAATATGAGATGTAAAAATAAAAACTTTAAACCGTCTAAATTCTTAACCAAACAATTTTAAATTTGGCATACAGTTCTATTTTAAATCCCGTTGGTTTTTAGATTAGCTGAAACGTTATCTTTATCAGTGAATTTTGATATGACTGTAATAAAGTGAATAGGATATAATTAATTGAACGCATTATTGCTACTCAGCCACAGCAACGCGAGGCCGGGACTGCTCGTACTTAATTAATCTGGGAAATGAACACGAATTTTTGTGATTTGTGGCTTTTTTTTTCTCACATTAAGGTCATGAGAAACCGACGGTATTTACATATACCTAAATAGAAATAAATATAAACCAGAATTTTCATCATTACCGCCGTATAATAACGACGAAGTAATTACGGCACAATACTCATTGAACTACCTCGCGGAATTATTGTTTATGATAAAAAGCCAAATGCGAAGATTGAAAAAAAAGCTTTCAGCTACCCTTTGAAATAAAGAAAAAGGTACTGGAAACATGCATGTACCCAATTATATAATTATTTCTTTTTTTAAATCTGGTCTCGCACAGGTAAAACTTACGATACGTTAAAGCGGAATCTTCTGAGAATCAAACGAAAATAGCATCTAAGCAACAGATAAGTGCAAAATTAGTGGAAACAAAAAATTTAGTGAAGCTCAACAACTACTTCAAAATGGATATGGGCATGTCATCTTGCCATAAGATTGCGAAACGTCCTAGTGCAAAGAGTGGGACACTGGCGAGGAATATGAATATCTTGATTCAAGTGGTAAAGACCCTGTAATTATACATTAGGTTAACCAGTGAAGTGAAAAACACATGCAGAAAATGACTTATTTTACTGTGAATTTGTTATTTTAGATTAAAAGAAATATCAATATAAATAAATATGAAATATCGGAATCATTTTATTTTTTATATTTACCAGATTCTAAACACTCATGAGAGAGGCTTTTCGTTCTACAAAGAATGTCAATAAAACTGTTATTATTCTTTATTACAGGCAAATGTCTTAAAGGAACAATTTGGCACAAGAGAATTTAACATGAAATGCCATTATTATTCAATCAAATCCTTTTGTAATGGAGCGTATAAAAATAGATTATATTACGATTCGGTAGACTATACAGATGTTATGCAATACCAATATTATTCGACCGAGGCACTTCACTTTGTTATCGTCTATGAGTAATTGCTATGAGATTTAAAAGGCTGCGTTCATTAATACAATGCTACATTGCGTGATATTTACATTACTTATTTCGGCAACAGATGAATAAGATCGAGAATGGTTAAGTACTCCATTTATGAGTAGCTTTTTGGGTACAAGTATGCGAATTGGATTTGAAATCATTTTACTAATTTCAACGAAAAAGAACGCTGGCTTTGATGCAGTTTTATCGTGTTCTCTACATTTTATTGAAGCAAACAAGATTAGAGTGCTCTCGACTATGTGACGTTGATTAGTTTCCTGATGTATGAGAAACGAATTGAGGTATTTTGAAAATAAACAATAAAGTCAGCGATTTATCGCTGTCAAGTAAAATTTTAGTCAAAACTAAAGTATTACTTACCCTTCAGAAGATTGTTTTTGCAATAATGAAAACAAGTTAGTTCGGAGGTGGAGCAGGTAAGTATTTTCCTTTACTCTATGATACCTAAGCTACTTTTACAAACAGTATAGAAGTAAAACCAAACACATCTCTTATTCCCAGCAGAACATCCAAGTGAGGAGGGCTGAAGGCGCTTCCCCCACTGAAAGGTGGTAATAAAACTTCTATAAAGCTATTGTATTATTAGAGTTCCTTTTTAGTAATAGTTCATTGTCTTATTTAGTACTAGTAACAGTTTTTATAATTTCTGAGGTACTGAACGCTGATCCATAGATCCCTTCTCTGTCTATACTGAGAGGGGATCTGTCTACTAAAGCGGCTGCAGGACAACACCAAATATAATAGAATAAAGTTTTTATTGTTGTATTTAAAATGGATGTATGAATTACGGATTTATGATAATACTGCAATTGTCACCATCCTTCTGGATAAGTAACAAGGGGCTGTCTTGTAAAAGAAAATACTCTTTCAAGTTTCTCCTACATAAATTTATTTTTTTACTGGATGAATGGACGGAAAGGGGCGTTTCAGAAAAATCATAATTCGGCAGAATTTATAGATTTTACAGACTTACATGCCAATGATACAAAAATGCATAGTTATTAAACCATCTAGAAAAAAGCTACAAAAAGTAATAAAATATTACTCACTCTCTCGTATTAATTATTACTTTTAAAGAAATAAATAAAACCACGATTATCTTTATAACTTTATGAGTTGATAATCTCTATATATATAAGAGGCTTTGTCCTGACTGACAGAATCAACGTAGAGCAAAAACTACTAATGATGGAAACTTGAAGTTCGGAATTTAGACTTTAAACGCGATGTAGGTAACCACTAAGAAAGGAATTTCAAAAATGTAACCCCTAAGGGGCTTAAATGGCGAAATTGTCGTTTAACTCTAACGGAAATCTATTGTTGAGATTTTAAACCATATGTTTTTTATTCGAATATCGATTTAACGTTACAATAGTATTAAAATAGACATTCACATAAAATATGGCTACTGATTATTTAAATATTAGTGGTAATCAAATTATCCCATGATTGGGGATGGTGCGTGTTTATTTCGATCTCTTTTCCATATATTTCTCCATATATATATATACTTCTCCATATATATATATATATACTTCTCCATATATATATACTTCTCCATATATATATACTTCTCCATATATATAAGAGGCTTTGTCCTGACTGACAGAATCAACGCAGAGCAAAAACTACTTATGATTAGAAACTTCGGAATTTAGATTTTAAAAGCGATGTAGGTAACCACTAAGAAAGGAATATCAAAAATGTAACCCCTAAGAATATCTAAAATGTACATATGGCGAAATTGTCGTTTAACTCTAACGGACATCTATTTTCGAACTTTTTTCGAGAAAATATATCTAATTAGGACTCATTTTAAAGAATTTGATACGACGAGTTTAACTCGAAAGGCCCTATTGGGCGTCGAAAACCATGTTTTACAGCCGAAAAATGAAGCGTTCACGACGAGTAAGTCAGTTTTTGTTTCGGCGGTTTTAGTGAACTCTCTCCATTGCGCGTCTCCGTCTCTTCTACCGAGCCGGCAGCTTCCCCCTCCAACATTCCACCTACCGGAAGCTCAAATTCTACTAAATCTCCTTAACATCAGTTAACATATTATATTAGATCAATACCAAGATAATGGTCACAGAATTGATTTTAAAGGCTCGCGGGCGAAGCCGCGACGGGGAATGCTAGTATTTTATATACGCAAAATGAACTATAATATTTTCAAATTTATATATTTTGTCTATATATAAATTTGTCTCAGTTTCATTCTTCAGAATTTTTGTTCCTTCCAATCCCTCTTGATTTTGGTTACGTTCAATTATCACCTTAAATTTTTACAAGAAGTAAGTGCGTGCTTAACGCTTGGTTGGTTTTTGTTTGAATTTCCCTTCAACATTAACATTAATATCTTCGTTTTTTTTTTGTTTTTTTTTTGCTTTTTTTACTTTAAACCTTCATCTCTTGAAACCATTTTTATCTAAACTATAAAATATTTTAACATAAGAAGAAATAAAAAATCTGTGACAGCGTCAGCATCCTTACACTTTAAATTTTATGTATGCTTCTTAATAGTCTATTTTTATGCTGTTTTGAAAAAATGGAGGTTCAATGTAATGAAGCGTATTGGAAATATGTGCTGCGACTTAATTTGTAAAGTATTTATCAAGAGGGTGGATTATAATAAAAATTCAAATGCCGATATAAATTAATGAACCCATTGTATATGGTCAGTGTTCCAGCGCATTATTAACTCGCGATCAAAGATAACATGCATTGTTGGAGGAGCACAATGAGGGAATTATTTCTGTACCAGCACCTCTCAGGTTGACCTTCTGACTGGTCCATTATCCTCCTTCGGTATATCCCAATAACGTGTATATCCCACGGAGGGATGGAAGGAAAGTTGGCGAAGATATCAGTCGGACTCTGAAGCAGTTGAGAGCCGGTGGTGGGGATCGCTATATAATGCCCGGTAATTAACAAGATCCAGCTAGATGCCAAGATGACGGGCTCCAAGCAGGATGAGAAACACCCCAGCATCCTACCGCCTCTGGTCTCGCCGATACGTGAGTAGCTTATCTTGTCTATAATCTTGGGGCTATAATACCGTCAGTCTGAATGCCACAACACCAATGTATCGAAGGGTGGGAATCAAGAAATTAAAATGAAAATTACAAAAAAAAAAAATGTATTGCAATTCTAAACTTATGGGTCTTGCCCCCTTTAAAAGCCCCGAAAGACAAAAAAAACCCATCAAGTGTCAATTGCAATTATTTGAGAATGTTTTTTTTTTCTTTAGTCTTAGTCTTTGATTGATTTTATTTAAACATTTATTTATATATTTTTTTAAATATTTTAATATAACATCAACTAATAGAGTCGAAAGAATCTAGCGGTCTACAAATTATATGGTTTTATTTATTTTTTACATTTCAGTAATTATTAAACGTTATTTTTTTCTGCATGTTTCGACCATAATTTATTCAACTATATATTCCCTGATGTTGTGAAATGAGGATATTTATTTCAAAATTTTGTGATAAATTGTTGATTTGACGTTGATGTATTCCATATGGTGAATGGCTGCGAGAGATGAGAGATGGTGAACCAAAGTTATATTTGACCATTCTAGCAAAATTTCTTATTTTGGGCCATTTAACATATCTACCAAAAAAAGCTGAAATATACTAAAAAGTAAAAAATTAATTTAATAGTATATTAATTGGTATATTAATATTATATATATGATATATGATATATTAATATTAATAGTATATTAATAGTATATTAATTTAATAGTATATTAATTAATAGTATATTATATGAAAGAGGAATTTTAAGATATAGGTAGGAAAGCTAAAAATAGCACCTCGTAACTTGCCCTCCCAATAAAAATCGAAGACTTGATGTTAATAAAAAAAAAAAAAAAATTAAATTTAATTCCCATAGGTTCCATGTGCGGTTATAAAGGCTTCCTCTTCCATCTGTGAATATTCGTAGATATGGATATAACAGTATTAAAATAAAATTGATTTTCTATTTTTTATGAATAAATAAAATAAAACGAATTTTTCATTAAGAATATCAGCAGCTTATTTTGCAAATATATATATATATATATATATATATATATATATATATATTTATTTATTTATTTATTTGGCGATCTTTTTTGAAATGCTAACTTTTATATGCTCTGAATACGAATATGACATCTTAAACCTGTTTAATACATTTTTTATAGCAAAAGAAAAATACCATTCGAAAATGGGCTATACTGTTTGAAGAAAAAAATTGTTAAATTTTTTTATACGAACCATTCTTAACTATAATTGAGTTGAAGGAGGGCTGACTTAACGACCGAATGCACTAGTAAATGCAACGATGTCATAACATTATATATACATACAAATAAAATATGATAAAGAATAAAGTAAAAATATGCATCCGTCAAATAAAAATAGGAACAAACAGACAGCGAAATATACATAATCGGAAAAATTAATGTTTAAAATTTACAGAGAACACAAAAAGGAAAAATACCAATATTTGTAAATCGCTCAAACATTATTTTATTTGTCGATGATAAAAAAAACTAATTCTTTGTTATTCATGTAACCCTTTTTATTTAAACACTTGATTAAATTTAAACAAAAGGTAAATGTTTGCTTAACGTTTACTCCGGTTTTCTTTAAATTTTCCTTTCCCTTCTGCTTTCAATATTAGCATTGATTTTTCGATTTATTTTTAATTTTTTTTACCCTCAGCTTATATAAATTATAAGCTGTATATAATAACTAATTTTATATAAATAATGTAAGCTTTAAAAAAAAGAAAAAAAATTAAATTAAAATTCCTATCATTCAAATCATTGCTACCGATCACCAAAGTTGCCATAAGCTGTTTTTAAATTTAGACATTCTTGTTTGCCGATTAACATCCAAAGTAATTCGTGATAGATTATTAATTTTTCAGATATGCGTACATAGTGTTAAATTATCGCTTGTTATTAAAAAATATCAATCAGTATTTACAGTCGATAATAGATAATATGCCACATCTTTGAGTTGAAAAGTAGGATACAAAACAAATAGTTTCTTACTATTTGTGTAAATTAATTCTTATCCATCTTTCGTCCTACCGAGATCTAAGGATTTGGTTCCACCTCGACAAGTATCCTCGAATTCAAACAACACTGTCACTTCTTTGTTTCCTTATTGGGAATCCCTCCTAATCGTTACGGCGAAACTTCATGCAAGCATTCTGTAGCCGGTACACCCAATTTATCCGTTATTATTTACACCGACAAAACATGGCAAGGAAAACATCCAATGTAATCTCCACTTTTGTTAGGCCATTCAGCTTGAGTAAGACTTTCCGTTCCCGTTTGATAATTACTACTAGACTTTCATTATTGACATTCAAGGTTCACTGCCAAACATATTAGAATATCAACTGTATCCGAAATTCCCATATTATATATGATGTTTACTTTCACTTACCTATATATGAAATATATAGTAAGGAAAAGTATTGCGATCGTGAAAAATTTCGACTTCTGGTTTTCAACGGAATTACACGTTTTGGGGTCCTTTGAGTCCAAATTACCAAGTCCTGCGAAATGGTCTGTGTGTGGTGTTCATACACAGTATGAACAGACTATCTCAAAAACTATAAACCGTACGAACCTAAACATTTTTTTTTTTTTTTTTTGGCTTAAGGCCTCCATTGAAGCCATATACTGCCCGAACCTAAAATTGGGTATTTGGTATATGTATCTATATACCCGTGATGTGACTGCAAAAATTTCATCAAAATTGATGAAACGGAGAGGGTACTCTATTTAATAACCCTTTACGTTTTTTTTTTTTTTTTTTTTACATTTTATCGAAAATAAAGCTTGGTATTTGATGTATTTAAATGGTCAAGATATGACTACGAAAATTTCATCAAAATTTATCAACCTGAGGAGGAACTTTATTTTATAACTGTGTTTTCCATTTTTACGTTTTTTTTCGATTCTGTCAAGTATAGCTTTAAGGATTTTGATTAAACTCGTTATGTTTAATGAGAATCAAGTATTCTTTAATATCAGGTAAGCTTTATCATTATTAAAATATTGTGAGGGGGTATAAAGTAGGAAGGTGCCTTTCTTGTTTTCCTATAAAGTACTTTTGTTTTTTTTTATATGGAGAAATTGTCTTACTCTCGTTTCGCCTATAAATAAGAAATGGCTAAATATGAAATATGAAAAAAAAATCAAGTAAACATATACATCAGAAAAAAAGAAAAATTTCCGTCAACTCTTAAAACACGTTGAGCTCACGCATGCGCAGTACGCCTTTAATGACAGACCAATGCTTCATAGTAAAAGATGTTCTGTTCATTTTATGGAAATTATTTGTTATATGGAAACTATATGAAGTTTTCAACAACTATACAGAGAATTATAAAATCAAACGATTTGGAGTATTATGCTTGCATTGCAGAATTATCACAATAAAAAACTTTTATTTAACAATAAAAAAATTTAGTGTAGCTTAAAGAGCAAATACAAACAAAAATAAGTAAATGAATGTGGAAAATTGTGTGACCTTGAGAAATGGCATTTAACAAAACACGTCAATTTCTAATCAAAGTAAGTTAGTTGGTAAGTGAAAGTTGTGTGTTGCGCGCATCGCACCAGATTTTTATATTCGGAGTAAGAGACTAAAATTCAGGTCTGGAAGACAATTATTCATAGATAAATTGTAAGCTAGTAGTAATCCTTCATATAAATAACATGTCCACTGCTGAAGTATCTGCTGATAGTAATCTGAAACAGCAATATGTTGCCATAATCCTAAAAAAGTTACTTGTAAAACGCTCTAAACTTGAAACGTACTTCTTAAATATCTTTTGAATTGCTTCGTAATCAAGCCTGTATCACATTCCTCTTCAAAGAAAGGAACAACCCAAAAAATGAATTTGTGGGGAAATCGTTAGTTATGTTACATTTTTGAATGCCCTCGAACAAAGAAGAAACGCCTTCGCTTCGGTGGTGGATAAAGTTACCTAATAGAGCTACCCTTCGATTATATTACAAAATAGCCAACAACTTCCTCAATGTAATACTGTTTTTAACTCAAAATTTAGCCATTTTTGATTTGTAACTTTATCATACGAATGGTGCGATACGAAGTTGAGCTATTAACTTCCTGCTACATACCGGATTTCACTGTGAACATCATATCTTCAAAATTATTACTAAGGTTCTCCTCAATGGCACTATCAAGAATGAAAAGCACTAAACTTCGCTTCACAGTGTAACGTAAAATGTTTGATTATTAATTATTTCATATTATTTATTAACCTGTTGATTAATAAACACGCTTCCTGATCTTAAGAACGTGAGATCATTCCACGCTCTGATAACTCCAGGATATTATAATGATTAAATGTGAAAGTTTTACATGAGATAAACGACAAGTGACGTACAAAATCATTAAACGTTTCAACATAATATTTCAAATAGATTTTTAAAACATAAAAAGTTTTTGAACAATTATATGTTAAAGATTGGGATCCATTCTCATTTAGATGAATTTATATAATTTTCTTTTATCGTCCAATCTACTAATATGACTAATTATTTAAAATAACTTAAATTTTAATAATTTTAGCATCTTTATCTAAGAAACAATTGGGAAAAATTTTAATAGTGGGAGTTTCTTCTTCTGGCGAGAGTAGGTCTTTAAATACTTGTTCTTAAAGTTGAAAAGCGGAAGTCTTGGAAATTTGGCGCCCAAACCTAACATTCAAAAAAGGCGTTCGTTAAAAATCTGACTTAATAAGAAGGTTACTCTTCTGATGAACATCAAATAACCAGATAAACTTCTTCAGAAGCACTTTCACATATATCCATATTCACTATCGCCGGTCGGCAAGAATATTGACACAATTCCAATGTCAGATACTTTAGTTTTCTCGATTGATCTCCAATATATGAAATATATGCTAATGAAATATAGTAAATTTGAAGCAAGAAGAATCTTAGAATTATGTTAGCAAACAAACATCAAGTGAAGGGAAATGAAGAATTTAAATCGGCCATATTGAAAAATCGCTGTTTTTAAGTATAATAGTCTTCCAGTGGATCTTTTTCATTTAGTCGTGAATGTGGAGTCTGTTTATAAAATACAATAGGTAAGGCAATTGTAATTAATTACAAGTTCGATTATTTGACTTTGAATAAATCTCATAAAGATAATTGTAACTATTTATATAAATAAAATGATTTTTTTAAATTACCAAGGTAATTGGACGTTAAATATTGATTTCACACTTTTCGAAAGATACCACAATTCATAAATATTAATGATTTTTTTAGTGATAGTTTGACTTTGAATAAATCTCATAAACATAATTGTTAATATTTATATTAATATTTTTTTTTTTTAATTGCCAAGCTATTAGGACGTAAAATATTGATTTCACACTTTTTGATTGATACCACAATTCATAAATATTAATGATTTTTTCCGTTTTTTTTTTTTTAGTGAATCATTGCCTTCAATTAATTTTTAATAAGGAATTAAATTTTCTTTCTAAATGACAAATCTCCAAAAGTAACGTTAGAATTTAAATGTAACTGAAGCTCATACTTTCATCATCTCTTGAGCTTTTAATAAATGTATCAATAAATATGAACTATAATATATATAAAAATGTAAATAGTTGTATCCTTAGTATAAAATATAGGTTGGTTGGTTATATATAAAAACATCAATAAAGATTTTTACTAATATAAAGATTTTTTTTTTAGAAACAATCTTTATAAACAAATATAAAGATTTTTACTAGTAGCTCTGGGTCCACAGGAACTAGCCTCTTCCACATCTGATAATCTCCCGCTACTCTTTTGCACTTAGTGACTTGCAGCTCTGCAGCATTTTTCTTGATTCCACATTTACATTTTGGTTTTTTATTACTATTCTTAAATGAAAAAAAAATCCCCAAATGATTGGATGATCCTTGTGGTAAATCAAGGAGAGCCTGGGTTGGGTTTGCTTAAGATTTAAGAATAGTAACACAACTATCAGCAACATTTAATTTTTTTTTTTAATTAATCTTTGGGCATGAAAAACTATTTACTTCAGAAATTCTGATGTCCATTTCATAATTGATCATAATTTTTTTGTTATGATAAACATCTTGAGCCCCACCCTTTATCGCTATCTTCATCAACACCACTTGATATAATTAGCAAGATATCAAAACAAGCATTTCACTTATGTTATAATTAGCTCATTGCTTAACGATCAAATAAAATTAACACTATAACCTTACCGTTACACAAATAACAAGAAAATAAGTAACAGCAAGGTAGCATAGAAAAAATATATATAAATGATTGTCTTATTTGATATTATGATCATTTACCTTGATAATTATTATAACTTTGTTAAAAAAACTTTATCTTTGTTTATAAATATTTATAAAAAAGTATAATTATAAACAAGCAATAACTTATAAGGACGAGTGCACTTGGAGATGGGGCGTAGGCCCTGAAGCGTTGCAAGAAAAGACATAAGTACTGTTTTAAAAACTTATATTATGTAATTTGGAATATATTCAGCAAAATACTTACTATCCTGCGGAAAAATATAGAGTTGCAACAGAGGTTTAGCTCTTGGGATAATTTTTTTTATTTATTTATTTTTTACATCGCCTTGCTTTGAATATTTGCAAATGTCATATTTTTGCTGGGTTCGAAAAAAAATTAACCTCTTCAGTAGGTTACTAAAAAACATTTTATTGACACATAGAAATTTCTCTGATTTAAGTATATGAATTTGAGCGTTATAATAGGATTTTAGGATTTCTTTTTGTTGTGTATTGCATTAGTTGTTTTTTTTTTTAGGCCATATTAAAGGGTTCTTTGTTCACCTGCGTTTTTTTACCTTTACCAAAGATAATTAGGAGGAGTATAAGTTATGAAATAAAACAAAAAATACCTTAGATTCAGGCAATAACTCGTTTGCATGTTTATACAACAATGAGACAATTAACTCCTTTATTTCATTATACCGTAAGTCATTATCCTCCGAGATACAAAAGCAGACTGAGGCGATATCCCATTGGTGGGGACGCGGTATGCAGATCCGATCGGACTAGGCGTAGTGCAAGTTGGCAATGAGAGATGAGCGCCTCTATTTTTGACCAGCTGTCAATGTTACCAAGAGTCGGTAAGTATCAACTTTTTTGGAACGGTTCCTCAATAACGATAATACGAATAATAACCAATAACGAATAACGAATAATCACCCTGAATATTAACTCGTATTATCCGTGACGGTTTTTTAGACTTTAGAAAGCGGACTGTTTAATGAATAGAGATGTGTGAGAAACGCTAACAACTGTGCAAACATGACGTCGACATTGGAAATTTCAGACCTACGACTCTGTCGCCTGAGCCAGATCCTGGTCGCCGTTAACCCGTTACAGAAGTACATTTTTAAACTTTATGAAGCACCTGAGAAATATAACGTTCAGATATATGACTTTGACTATGAATTTACTTAGTCCGGTTCCAAAGTCAATGTCTCAAACTTTGTCTGATCTATACTATTAAATTCTACAGAATAACTTTTTTAGACCAGTTTATTCCAAGATGAGCTTAAGGTTAGAACAGGCTATAACTCTTTAAATAACTTTAAACCTTGAGTCTGAAATCGGAACTAATACTTGATTGATTCCAGAGAGAAATGCCTATATATGTATTGTATATAGGAATAAACCTTTTTTTTTAACAATTATATGTCTTTAGGAAAAAGAAATCAACCATAATTCCATCCATCCGTCTTTAATATTTTTTCCGCCTAAGACTACCATCCAACTTAATACGTTTTTCAGACGTAAATAAAACTCGATTTCATTGAATGTTAGGGCTTGACTGCCTCAATACATGAACGTGTGGATAACCCACAATTTGTAACATTTGTTAATATTCCTAGATTTCTAAAATCTTTAAAATTTGTTCATAAACCAAAGAGATAGTCAGTATTCAAGAAAAAAATAATTAACGTTCCAGGTCGTAATAATCAACGCTAAACAAATTCCAACCATAAAATCAAATAAACGTGAATCATCTTACGAATGTAATTTGTTCAATGATTAAATTTATGCGCAAATATCAAGGCGCACAGTTTCTAAAACAATCCTGACGTCTGAACATCTGGCGTCTTGAAGGATTTATGGCATTTCATACTTAAATTATTCCTGCACGACAATATTATTGATTTTTTCATCTACATATTTTATTTTTAGTCATTTTCAGCAATAATAAAGGTGTTTCAGTTATTTTTGCAATACGTAATTTTTTATCCATTGGTAATACGACCTTCTATCATATCATGTAACCACTTATCTTGTTAATTAATTTGTTTTCTTCGTTAAAAGTAGGCTAATAGTTCATTTTACGTATAAAGTGTGGGGCGGGGTACCCAAGCATTGAAATAATGTCTTACCCCTGACATCAAGATGTGATAACATTAAGATTATCAGTTAGGGTGTCGGTGAAGATATTACGATTTACAAAAATTTCTACTAACAATCTTGTCTGTTTTTTTTACAAATTCTGTTTTATTGTGATATTGATCTTTTATCATGAAACATCGGTAATATAAGCATTTCTATCTTCTTCATTTAATTTTTATTTTTCAATTAAATAAATGAAGAGTAATGTTTTTGTTCCAAAAATCCATTATATTTGAATAGATCTTTTTTTATTGAGGTTTGGTCAATTGTGAAAAAATTAAATAAACAAACAACTTTTTACCTAAAGTTCATTCTAAACTTATTTTTAGATTCCGTTTCTTAAATTATTTGGATCGGTTACAACCAACGTATCAATTATTGTTTAAATTTATTTTTTTAAAATCCACGCATTCAGATCCCTGAAAATTTCGTTCATCCTGGTACGTTTGTTGGAACTTTTGCCAATCCGAAAAATGGTCATCGATTAATTTTTAATAATTATTTATTATAATGTTTATTCAATATGGTCAGCTACTCTTTTAGTCTGTTACGCCAGCCGAGATCGACTCAGATTCTAATCTTTCCTATATAAGCTGGGGGATAGTTAAACACGTCTTCGTCATCGTGAAATACTTCTGGATATTTGCATCAAAATTTTATCATTTCTGATTTAATTTGTAATAATCAGCATTGTGTTTTGAAGTTAGCTGGTCATATCGGAAATAATATGTTTTTGATCGGTACTCAAACTCTAAATATAGATGATTTCTCTAACCTCTTGAAATCTCAAGATTACTTCTAGATGGTCTGTTCGAGAACATTTATTGTTCTTCATTTTTTTTAATAGGTAAATAAAATTATCTTGAAGTGAGCAGGAAGTTAATAATCAATTTGTTTCAATTAATAAACGTTAATGGATGCTAATTATTTGAAAAATGGTCATGAGATATAAACAAATAATATTGAAGCTCCGCTGAGGTCATATAATATTGAAGCTTCTATGTCCATATAAAATAAAGTAGTAATTTTTAATTATGTTTTTATGTGATTATTTAGACAAATAATTGGATTCGAATTAAAATGAATAAGAAAGAACATTTCGATTCCCTAATAGAAGAAGGAAGAATCAAGGAAATCGGGTCATTATTAACAAAATTAAAGCTTTTTGATTTATTTATAAATTATCTAAATTATTTTTTTTTTTTTTTTTTTGCAAATATATACAAAGAAGGTAATGTTGTATGAATTTCGCCGGGTCTGCTAGTTTTATAATTAAAATTTTTAAATTTAATAAAACTTTTTATAAGTTATAAGAAATAAATGCATAATATGCATTTATTTTTAATGCTTTTTATTAATTAACTCTCAGGGAGATAAATGTTTTGGTCTTTTATACTATATCTTCTAACAGTACAAATTTATTTAAAGAAATCTGATGATACTTATTTTTATTATTTTATTTTCTTAAATACAATCCACAACAATTATTGACTCTTATAGTAACCAAGATAAGCCGATTGTGAAAAATTAACAGAAAAAAGCAGTTAATAATTGAGAACAAAATGACCATCAATACCATAAGGGTAAATTAAACAAATAAAATGAATAATGAGCGTTCAAAACTGATACATATATAGTTTTGAAATTATGTACTTATCTAGTATTTATATGAACGTTAAATCATATTAAAAAATAAAATTCAGATACATCTTAAGGAGTCAAGTTCATTAAGTTTACTCATTTTTAGATTCGTCAGTAAATTTTTTAATAGATTAATTTAACTACCTTCCATAAAATAGTTTGCAGTTTATTTTTATTTTTTGTCAAGTTCATTAAAGTTTACTCATTTTTAGATTCGTCAGAAATTTTTTTAATAGATTAATTTAACTACCTTCCATAAAATAGTTTGCAGTTTATTTTTATTTTTTAGCCTATATAAGTTAATATCTTGATAATTAATTTTCTGTATAACGTTTTTCAGAATGGGACAAGACGGCTAAAATATAAATGCATTATTTAAAGATTGCACAAAATTTGCATTATCTGATAGTCCCGCTTTAATTGCGGCAACGAATACCGACAAACGTATTAAATGAGCGCATTTCTTATGTCATATACCGTAATTTTTTCGATATCATAACTGTGGTCTTCAAGATAAGAAGCTTTGTAGCTAAAATCGGAGTTTTAATTATTTGATAAGGGACAGATACATCACAAAACAACGTTGCACTACGTACCGGGCAAATAGTGAAGCCCGATTGTATAATTAGCTTTTTATTAGTCAAATGAAACATTCCCATAAATAATCTTGAATAACACTACGATAAGGTGATATTTTTGCTACTTCGCAAGTGCCCAGATAAATTTGCGTAATTTTCCATTCGTAAAGATTTCATAATGTGCATACTATTTATTTCGAGAAGCAACAAAAAACATACCTAGACATTTAATTAGATCGATGCCAAATGATATAGCCTTGGCTAAAAGTATTAGGTATCCTTCGATCTTCTTTATTTCATTTTAAGAAATAATTCAATATTCAATGCTCCTTTCAAAACTGTTCTTTAAAAATAAATGTAATTTTTACCACCCCCCCCTTTATTTTCTTAAATAAAAAAATTGAGTGCCTAATGCTTTTGGTCCTATAATTATCATTATCATATTCACAAATTTCATCAGTTCCGAACCATGAACACGAATTCATTCTTACACATATTAGATTTCTTTTCAAATTCGAATTCAATTTTAAATTTATAAACCGTTCAAATAGTTCACAAACGGATACGAGAGGTCTGTTAATATTCAAAACGAATTATTTTTTCGCCTATACAGGGTTTTTCAGGAACTTATCCACGTTCCTGGTCCTAATAACCTCTATGGCGGTATTCCCAAGACTCTACTGCATTTCCAGGTATCATTGATTGCGCATATCCTGTACTGTATTTAAAATTATGGACCCTTTTCCCGCCATTGCAGCATCCATAATACATATCAATATATTGAGAACATAGGGTAATTCGTTTTTTAAAAATATTTAATGTTGGTTTTATTGACAACTAGCTGTATATCCCTGTTTCACCTGGGGAATTTAATTTTTCTGATGAAACGGTCGATTTCGTAAAAAACCAAAGTAAAGCGAGATCATAATGATTTTTATAACAATAAAGAATATACCCAGAGATCGGCTGATGTTATGCAATTTTGATGTGGACAGGTGTTCGCACCTGGTATGACAGGACCGCTGAGCGAAATCTGAAGGATTTACAATAATCGGTATGGATTTCTATAAAGAACAAACAGAATTTCATCTTTATTTATATAGATTACTAGCTGTATATACCGGTTTCACCCAGAGATTTTAATTTTTTAAATCTATAAAATCTATTAAGCGAGACTATTTTATTAGAAGATAAAAGATTCGACCACGGCCGGGAATCGAATTTATTAAGCGAGACTTTTATCGACTCAAACGGTCGATTTCGTAAAAACGAATGTAAAGCGAGACCAAAACGATTTTTATAACAATAAAGAATATACCCAGAGATTGGCTGAAGTTATGCAATTTTAATATGGACAGGTGTTCATACCTAGTATCAAAGAACCAAGGAGCGAAATTTGGAGAATTGAGGACAAACGGTATGGATTTCCCTAAAGACCATACAGAATTTCATCTTTAAATACATAGATTATAGCTGTTTATCCCAGTTTCACCCGGGGAATTTCATTTTTGTAATGAAACGGTCGATTTCCTAAAAAACCATTGTAAAGCAAGATAATTACGACTTTTATAACAACAAAGAATATCAGCTGAAGATCGGCTGAAGTTACAATTTTAATATGGACAGGTGTTCGCACCTGGTATCAAAGAACCACTGAGCGAAATTTGGAGAATTTAGGACAAACGGTATGGATTTCTATAAAGAACAAACAAACAGAATTTCAACTTTATTTATATAGATTTATCATCTTTTCCTATTGAATATGAGCTAGAATCACTTCAATAATTACTTATTTATGAATTTTTGATAACAGGTGCTGACCCAATGGCCGATTCACCGTACGAGGAAGCCTTATCCAAAACAGGTAAGCACAGATATCATAAATATATAAGGATTCCCATTTATTTGAAGCAGAATTTCCTTACACTTATATAAATAGTCGTAAACAATCATAACTAATCTAGAACTGAAAGTGTTCTCTGATAAAATCATATATCATTTCTAAAATACTTAATTGTGCTTTTTTCTATAAATATAAACTTGGATTTATTTATAACTAGCTGTATATACCGGTTTCACCCGGAGCATTTCATTTTTTAAATCTATGAATTCTATATAGTGAGACTTTTATCGACTCAAACGGTCGATTTCCTAAAAACAAATGTAAAGCGAGATCAAAACGATTTTTATAACAATAAAGAATGTCAGCTGAAGATCGGCTGAAGTTATGTAATTTTAATATGGACATGGTGTTCGAACCTGGTAAGAAAGAACCACTGAGCGAAATTTGGAGAACTTAGGACAAACGGTGTGGATTTCTATAAAGAACAAACAAACAAACAAAAAACAAACAGAATTTCATCTTTATTTATATAGATTATGTTATGTATAATGAAATAATAATCCTTTATAATTATGTTTTGTCTTAGTCCATCGGACTTGATTTCAGTATTAAATTTGTGATCCGAAAATCCAAAAAACGTCAGCTGTCTTTTTTTTCTTTAAATAATTTTATATAGGTATATATATTAGTAGTTTTGAGAAAATTGAGTATTTAATGTTATATAGGAATTAGAAGCCTACTATACATTGTATTTAATGTATATATATATATATATATATATATATATATATATATATATATATCGTATACAATCGTATTTACAGTTCCGATTTAATTTTTCAAAAAGTTTAACTCAAAAAATAAATTGGATTTCATAAATTTAAGTTAAGAAATAATCCTAATAATCGGTGCTCCAGTAATTGACGTCCGCATAATTGACGCTCTGCTGTTTTATTACTTAGTAATATTTTATAAAACGAGATCAAAAAAAAAAAAATAATAATTCAACTATTGTTATCTATATTAGAGGAATATTGAGCCTGAATCGTTATTAAAAATTACGTTAGCCGCTCTGTAATCTTGCATAACCCTCTTCAAAAATATGATATAGGCATTTTCCAAAGGTTGTTCACATTGGACTCGGTTCAATATATCTTACGTCTTTCAATATATATATATGTATATATTTATGATTCAGATGCTGAGTTGAATTTCATTTTATTACAATTTAACCTCTAATTTAAATCAGAGAGGTAATTCTTCATAATTCTATTTAACAGTAATTTACACGTTTGCTGGTTGATGATTATAAAAATTTCGATCACACTGAATCAAGACAATATATTTACCATCTCTACTTCTGATGGTCTTATTCCAATACACTTATGCTATTTCTGCTTTATTTATATTCACTTCATTATTTACGTTATTATTACTATATATTACTTTCAGCTGACCCTGATTTGATGGAAAAATACATTCATGCTATATTCAAAGTTTAAAATCTGAAATATTCAGCAAATGCCATGTGATTTCTATTAAGCCAACTATAATTTAAAATCATTTTTCCTTCGTCACTGGACTATCAAACAATCGAGAAAGGTTTGATTATTCAACGATATCAAATTATGTAGGTATACTGTATACATATATATACAGTATATTATGTAGTATACTGTATATTCAGTGACATTTGTTGTGCAGAAACACTCAGATTCATCAAATGTAGCTACGAAATCAAGTCCTTACTTACAAAAGCGAGTGTCCGTAATGTAATTATTTAATGAGTTTTAAGCTTTTATATATTATTAGTTTTTAAGGTTTTAGTTTAAATGTATAATGTCAAGAGAAATTGAAATTTAATTATAATATAAATGAGTGGTATAATATAATATACTGTTGGCCTGAAATAAATAATAAGTTTTCATAAATGTTATTTCGAGCTCTTTTGTTTATTTATTAAATTAAATAAATAATTGTCCATTAGCAAAAATCCCTTTACATTTGTATTTTTGGACCGATTCAGATTTATATATATTTCATTTTCTTATTATTATTTTTTTGAGATAATATTTTGTATTATTTTATTTTTATACTTTTATTTTTGTATTATTTTATACTCTTGTTATATTTTGTATTATTTATTTATTTATTACAGGATATGGAAAATTTCATTATTACGTCCTCATTTTATTTGGTGGGACATACATCGCTTCTTCCATGGAGGTGACCTTGGTCTCGTTCATAATTCCCGCTGCTAAATGTGACTTCTCAATGTCTTCGCAAGATGCTGGGATACTCACCGCTGCGCCATTGTTTGGTTAGTAATCGCTAAATCGTCTAAAGTTTGATTCAGACAAGTATAAGTAATCTCACCCAGGAGTTAAAAACAATCAAATAACGTTACATTCCTATCTTCCGGGAATGGGAAATCGTACGCTAATGAGATACTAGCTGCATATCAAATCAGTGATTGGTACAGTAATAAAGTTTCTTGAAGGATCAACTTCATACATTTATTATAGATGTGTTAGGTAAGAGGAAAGTATAGTTCAAGTAGTGGAAACACACGCGAGAAGATGCTATCAGATAAGACACCTAAGAAATAGAAGCTAATAATTTATGATAAAATTTTCTTTATCATTTCTTAAACAGCAGCTCCTGTGCGTGGCCTTTTCAGCCGGTTCCTGAACTTAATACAATCAATCATATATACCTTATGGGTGCTGCTGACTTATAATTTGTATATCAATAAAATGTAAATAGATGTTACTTGATTCTCATTAAACACGACGAGTTTAATCAAAATCGTTAGAGCCGGTTTTGATAAAATCGCAAAAAAACCTAAAAATGTATTGATGTATGTACAAATTGATGAAATGAAGTACTCCCTCCGTTTACTCAATTTATGAAATTTTTGCTGTCACATCACGGGCAAATATAATCAAATACTAAATTTCAGTTCCATGCTGTTTAAAATTTTTGAGCCAATCTATCCACACACACACTCACGCACCAATATACAAATCACGCAAACCATTTCGCGGGACTTGGTTATTTGGACTCATGGACCCCAAAACTTGTACCTATTTACGTTGAAGTCGACATTTTTCACGATCGCAATACTTTCCCTCACTATATATTTTATACACAGGTTTGTGTAAGTAAAAACAAGTCCAAACTTATAACTTGTAACCAACGTTTCGGAATTTCTTCCATGTTCAGGGTTTTATACATTGATTACATCTCTTATTTTTCTATTACACATCTCTGACAACATGTTATATAGTCAAGTGCTTTTTCATTATTAAACACAATAAGTTATTTTATATTATTAATACAAAAATTTTTATTGCCAAATATCTAAAGGGAACCACATACTAAGTCCACATATCTCTGTCAAATGCTATTCTCTTCTTTGTCATCAAAATAGAGCACAGCATTTAGTGTAGCCCAATGGCATTCCTAAAAGTATACCATGACTTACAGAACATCACATATTATTTTTCAACTTGTATGCATCAATTTGACTGGTGGTCCATGTTGGAGCAGGCCAAGATTCAACATCAAGGGTGGTTTCACCAGATAATAATAATAATAATGTTCCATAAATTAGATTGAGTTAAAGAGGTATTTCATCTTTGCATAAGTCTTCATGTAAACTATATGGTCAATAGAAACAGAAGGAATACAGTACCTGCTGTGAAGTAATGTAGCTTTCAAACTATGCTTGTAGGAAGCAATGAATAGCCTCCATTAATTTGATTTTTTTTTTTTTTTTTTTTATACGTACGGCTCTACGACTCACAAGTTGAGTCTTGGCCTGCTCCAGCAATGACCGCCAGTTATTTCGGTTTTGTGCTGCTGCCTTCCAGTCATGAAAGCCAAGCATCAATAGTGCATCGGTAGCAACACAGTCTTCCCATCGGAGCCTAGGGCGTCCAACCTTCCGTGGTCCAAACAGTTTCTCCGATATGACTTTAGATGGGATTTCGGAGGAATTCATTCGAACAACATGTCCCGCCCATCGCAATCGAGATAATTTAATCTTATCAACCACGTCTAAGTCCTTGTATAGGCTTCTCAGCTCGAGGTTGGTTCTTCTTCTCCAGTCTTCGTCAACATATGCGGCCCCATATATTCTCCTTAAAATCTTCCGTTCAAACCTGGAGAGTTCCAGTTCCTGAGTCCTTGTAAGCGTCCAGGTCTCAGAGCCATATGTTAAAACAGGTCGAATCAAGGTTTTGTATATTCTGACCTTTGTTGATTTTCGACAAAATCCTAGACCGGAGATGCTTTTGAAGTGCGAAGGAACACCGATTAGCAGCCAGGATTCGTCTGTCTATTTCTTCTCCAATGTCATTTCGGGAAATCACTTGAGAGCCTAAGTAGACGAAATCTCTTACTATGTACTTCTATACGGTGTGAACCCAACTGAACAAAGCTTTTCCGGATATCATGTTTTGGGTTAACACACAAGTATTTTGTTTTTTCCGTGTTTATTAGCAGCCCCATGCTTGCTGCTGCTACTTCCAGGGCCTCAAAAGCTTCCCTAACTGCTTCCAGTGTCCTTCCGGCAAGGTCCAGATCGTCTGCATATCCAAGAATTTGAACAAGCCTATTTAGAAGTGTTCCAGTGGTCTGAATGCGAGAATTCCTCACAGCTGTCTCGAGAGCCAAGTTAAACACAAGACATGCCAAACCATCGCCCTTACGGACTCCCGTCCCTGTGATGAAGCTTCTAGACAGATCCCCAAACATTCGAACACAGCACAGGTTACCCTCCATTGTCATGCGTGTGAGTCTAACTAGTTTAGGGGGTATCTGCATGTTTATCATAGCTTTGTAGACTTCATTTCTATTTACAGAATCATATGCTTGCTGAAAGTCTACGAATACATGGTGTGTGCTGATTCCATACTCTCTTGTTTTCTCAAGGAGCAGACGGAGAGTGAAAATTTGGTCCGTCGTCGACCTGCCTGATCTAAAACCACTCTGGTATTTTCCCATTTCACGTTCTGCATAAGGGAGTAGTCTCTTAAACAAAACCGCCGACAGCACTTTGTAAGCACAGGGGAGGAGGCATATTCCCCTGTAGTTCTTGCATTCTAGAGCATCACCCTTCTTGTGAATGGGGAATATGATCGTCTTCTTCCATTCCAAAGGCAGCCTTTCTTCATTCCAGATGTCCAGGAATAAATCCTTTAGGAACATGATAAGCTCGCTGCCACCATGCTTCAGAATTTCGGGTGCTATATCGTCTATACCTAGGGCCTTATTATTCTTGAGGTTTGATAGAGCTTCGCGAATTTCTTCTTCATCAGGGGGATCAATGTGGTCTCCACTCAGTGCCTCGTTCTCCAGATGTTCCTCCGGGCAACCGCTTGATGTCCCTCTGTTCAACAGTGCACTGAAGTAGTCAGCCCATCTATTCAGTGCTGCCTCCCTGTCGGATATAAGGGAACCGTCTTCTGCCTTGCAAGCATAAGTTTGAGGTTTAAAAGGCCTTCTTCCGTCATTAACGAGTTGGAAGAACTGTCGACTATTCTTGTCATTAAAGGCCATCTCTATATCATCAAGTGCCTTGCTTTCCCACGCTCTCTTCTTTCTTCTCCTCAGATGTGAGTCCTCACTACGGAGGCGTTTATACTCCTTTGTAGAGGCTCTTGTATGCCTGCGTGATAGCATTTTGGATTAGAATTAAAATGGTTCAAATTAAAACATTTCATCAAACCATTGACGTTGCATCTCGTACAACAAGGTTGTTTTTATTCACAAAAAAAGGAAATTTGTAACTCTAAATAGCTGTTCAACATTTTTGTTGACAAGTGTAAAAACGAAAGTTCTTAAAAAGTAAAAATTTATACTAAAAACATTACATGACTGCATCTAAGAAACAAGAGATAATCAGTAATTTTTATGTTGAGTTTTGAACTCATCAGGTGAAAATACATAAGAATTTGCTATTTTTTTGGCCAAAATAATTTCATTGTTCATCGATGCTATGAATTATTTCCTCGAATAGAGAATTTTAAATAGAGTAAGATAAATTAATGTCATTTATTATGATAAAGATGGAAACCTTTTCTCTGCTCATAGTATTAAGCCATTCCAACATTAAATCAGCATAAAATATGTTGTATAGGTTTATTTAAAGGATTTACTGTATCTTATATAATAAATATTTTCATAATGTACATAAATATATTCTTATATACATAAGACAAACTTATACACATAAGATATAAGATACAGTAAAGCCTTTGAATAAATCTATACAACATATTTTATGCTGATTGAAAGCTGGAATGTCTTAATGCTATGAGCAGAGAAAAGGTTTCCATCATTATCATAATAAATGACATTAATTTATCTTACTCTATTTGATAACTGCCATAAGAATTTTAAATTATTATAATGTAAATAATTTTATTTAATGTCTTATATATAAAAGACATACAATAAAATAACAAGAATCAACCATAGAAAAATTAGTAAGAAAAGAAAAAAATAAATAATTTTGTTCCCTGGATAATTTATTCTTTGCCAATAAGTATGCAAAAGAGATTCTAATAAATGTTCTTTGTATAATAAGTTTAAACTAACATGGTTATTTTATTATTTCAAAAAACTCAATAATTAACCATTAATTAAATCATGACTTAACCTTTTAAAAATATTATACAATCAACCATATTTAGCTACTAACTTATTGAAATAGTATGTGTTTTAATTGTTAAAAATAGTCAAGAATCAAAACAGCTCATTATAACTAACATCAATATTATTATATATCATTACATATTAAAGCCAGATATTTATAAATTCTAAATATAAACTTTCAAAAAAATATATCCTATTGATTTTTTTTTTCTCAGGTATGACTCTAGGTTCGTTTTTCTGGGGATTCATGGCAGATTTGAATGGGAGGCGGAAAGTACTGGTTTATTCACTCATATTTGGAGGTCTGTGTGGTTATGCTTCCAGTATTGCTCAATATTTTCCAGTCTTCTTGCTTTTGAGGTTCTTTAATGGTTTCTGGTATGTCTTCATTTCTTGTTCCTATTATTTTTTTTTTTTTTAAGTTTAGATTAATTGATATTGAAATATTGCTAGTTAAAGTATCCTTATATTCAAGATATAGATCCATTTTGAATTAATGAATAATATAAATGACTTTCGATTTCTTTTTAAAAAAGTTTAAACTGTACATTGACCATATTTATAAGAGAAAGAATATATCAAATCGTTTTCATGAATATCTCTTTTCAAAGTTTCATAAATTTAAAAATTGAGTGTAATAACAATCCACAGTTATTAATAGTTGTTAACATATCAATTTTTAATGCTGTAGTAATGTGAGCAACCCCAAAATCTATTACTTTGGATTATGAAAAAAATATAATATAATGATTTTACAGCATGGTTGGTGCTTTGAGTCTCTGTTTGCCTTACCTTGGAGAGTTTCAACCAATCAGGATCAGAGAGAAAGTTTTATGTTGGATGGAACTGGCCTGGACATCCGGAATAATATTGTTACCAGGTAAATTATTACCTATTTTTTATTTTAGTTTTTATTTCTCTCACTCTTTATCTTTCCCCTATCCCGCTTGGGGTGTGAAGTTTATTTTTATTTATCAGTTAAAAATGATATCTTATAAGAGTAAAGTGTGATCTCAATAATATGAACTTTAATTGCCAGGTATGGAGAGTGTAGGAAGGGTCTGTGGAAAGTTTGATTCAGGAAAAGAAATATATGCAAATCAATAAAGTGTTTAACTGAATCAGACTGACTGTCTCCAACTTTTGGGAAGTTTTTAGTCATATGCATGTACACACAGACACAGACACAAGACATACACAATTTGTTATTTCTTCTGACAAATTACAGTGTCATGAGAAATTGCCCTTAGGCTATCATTACGTTGTGCCTATGATTACATTTAGGTTTTATAGTTCACATGCATTAGTACAATTTAACACTTATCTATTATTGATGATGCATTATTAAAAAATGTATATTGTTATTTCAATAATAGTGAGGAAACTTTATTTTATGAATGATTCATTTAATTTATCCTTTTTTTAAATGGCATATATATTTATGCCCCTCATGCTTTGTTCACAATCTTACATAATCAACTACTACAGGAAATAAAAATAACTTTTACACCAAAAATATTAATTACCTATTAAAATACATAAAATATTAAGGAAGCTAAGAAAAGAGTAACTTTTTATTTGATTGAGGAAAAAAATATTGTGGAAGTCAAGGATTAGAAAATTTAATACATATTTTGTATATTTTATTTAGTATAATTTATGAAAAAAAATATTGTTTAAGAATTGACAATATGAGTCAATAATGAATAAAAAGTCTTTTTATTAACAAACATAATATAAAATTAGAATTTCGTATGATTTTTTTAAAATAGTTAATGATTTTCAACATCCTCTTTTAATTTATAATTTTTTTTTTTTTTTATTACAGCAATAGCATGGCTCATCATTCCAATGGATTTTGAAATAAAGTCTGATAATTTCTTATTTCATTCGTGGAATCTCTTTGTAATTGCATCTGCAACTCCTGCTTTTCTTTTGGGACTATGGGCACTACGATTTCCAGAAAGCCCAAAATTTCTTTTTGACATTGGTGAGCATGAAAAGGCATTAGAAGCAATGAAATATATTTATCATATCAACACTGGAAAACCTAAGGAAACTTTTCCGGTTAGTTAAATTCACTAAATCATTTCATGAATTTTGTTTTCTATATAACTTAAAATCTACTTAATAATAATTTTGCTCTTTGGATTAAATAAAAATAAGTTTGCTAGATCGTTACATATTCTGAATAAATGTCTTAATAGTAAAATATAAAATATAACATTTTATAATTATTTTTAAATTAAACATTTTATATTACTATATAAAATTTTTAATTAAATATTTTATTTAAATAAGTATATAAAGCAAAATATTTGTTATGATTACTAACTCCTCAGTCGCACACTACTTCCTCAGACCAAGATACTAATATCTTATGGTTACTGAAGGAGTACTAATTGGATTTTTTATTATTATTTTTACTTTCACTTACCTATATATGAAATATATAGTAAGTGGAAGTATTGCGATCGTGAAAAATTTCGACTTCCGGTTTTCAACGGAAATACACGTTTTGGGGTCCCCTGAGTAATAACCAATAAATAACCAAGTCCCGCGAAATGGTCTGTGTGTGTGTGTGTGTGTGTGTGTGTGTGTGTGTGTGTGTGTGTGTGTGTGTGTGTGTTTGTGTGTGTGTGTGTGTGTGTGTGTGTGTGTGTGTGTGTGTGTGTGTGTGTGTGTGTGTGTGTGTGTGTGTGTGTGTGTGTGTGTGTGTGTGTGTGTGTGTGTGTGTGTGTGTGTGTGTGTGTGTGTGTGTGTGTGTGTGTGTGTGTGTGAACAGACTAGCTCAAAAACTATAATCCGTGCGAATCTGAAATTGGGTATTTAGTGTATGTATATGCCCGTGATGTGACAGCAAAAATTTCATCATAATTGCTCAAAGGGAGGGGGTACTTTATTTAATAACTTTTTACGTTTTTTTCGATTTTCTCAAAAACGGCTCTAACGATTTTGATTAAACTGAGTATTTGATCGTTTTTATATGCCCGAGATGTGACTGTAAAAATTTCATCAAAATTGATCTACGGGAGGGGGGACTTTACTTAATAAATTTTGTACCATTTTCACATGTTTTTTTTATTTACTCAAAAAACGGTTTTAACGATTTTGATCAAAGTTGGTATTTGATGTATTTATATGCCCGAGATATGACTGTAAAAATTTCATCAAAATTGATCTACGGGAGGGGGGACTTTACTTAATAAATTTTGGATCATTTTCACAGGTTTTTTTATTTACTCAAAAACGGCTTTAACGATTAACAAAAATAAGATATGAATGTAGAAAAATGTGTGACTTTGGGAAATGATCATTAGCAAAACACGTCAATTTCTAATCTAAGTAAGTTGGTAAGTGAAAGTTGTGTGTTGCGCGCACGCACCAGATTTTTACTTTCACTTACCTATATATGAAATATATAGTAAGTGGAAGTATTGCGATCGTGAAAAATTTCGACTTCCGGTTTTCAACGGAAATACACGTTTTGGGACCCCCTGAGTCGAAATAACCAAGTCCCGCGAAATGGTCTGTGTCTGTGTCTGTGTGTGTCTGTGTGTGTGTGTGTGTGTGTGAACAGACTAGCTCAAAAACTATAAACCGTGGGAGCCTGAAATTGGGTATTTAGTGTATGTATAGGCCCGTGATGTGACAGCAAAAATTTCATCAAAATTGCTTAAAGGGAGGGGGTACTTTATTTAATAACTTTTTAAGTTTTTTTTTCTCAAAAACGGCTCTAACGATTTTGATTAAACTGAGTATTTGATCTATATATATGCCCGAGATAAGACTGTAAAAATTTCATCAAAATTGATCAACCGGAGGGGGGACTTTACTTAATAAATTTTGTATCATTTTCACGTGTTTTTTTTATTTACTCAAAAACGGTTTTAACGATTTTGATCAAACTGGGTATTTGATGTATGTATATGCCAAGGATTCGATAGCCAACAATGCATCAAAATTGATCAACCGGAGGGGGGACTTTACGTAATAAATTTTGTATAATTTTCAAGTGTTTTTTTTTATTTACACCAAAAAGGCTTTAACGATTTTGATCAAACTGGGTATTTGATGGATGTATATGCCAAAGATGTGATAGCCAACATTTCATCAAAATTGATCAAACGGAGCGGGCACTTTATTTCATTTTTTTTTCCAATTTTTACCTTTTTTTCGATGATCTCAAAAACGGCATTAACGATTTTTATAAAATTCGTCATGTATAATGAAAATTAGGTGTTCTTTAATATCAGGTAAGCTTTATCATTATTAAAATGTTCTGAGGGAGCTTTTTTTTGGGGGGGGGGGGGTTGGGACCTTTTTTGTTTGTTTGTTTCCTATAAAGTACCTTTGTTTTTGTTTATATGGAGAAATAACTGTCTCTCGTTACGCCTAAAAATAAGAAATGGCTAAATATGAGATATGATAAAAATAAAGAAAACATAAAGAAGAGAAAAAAAAAATATTCAGTCAACTCAAAAAACTCGTTGAGCCCACGCATGCGAAGTACGCCTTTAATGACAGACTATTGTTCATAATTAAAGCCGTTCTGTTCATTTGAGAAGTGGCAATTAACAAAACGCATTAATTTCTAATCTAAGTAAGTTGGTAAGTGAAAGTTGTGTGTTGCCAGCACGCACCAGATTTTTTTTATATCTGATGCAACCTGATCAAAGGAGAATTTCTTCGCTTAGAACAGAATTATATTTTAAACTCACTTTCAGATTTTTATATTTATTCTCTCTCAAACCTACTTTATGATGGCTGCTTTCTGATATAAAATGTTAAAATAATATTAATATTACTTTATTTAAATTTTTACACATTTTAATGTCATCATAAATCATAAATTTTCTTTTTTTGATGTTTTGAAATATATATTCAACAAAAAGAGGCTTTAATCAGTGCAACTAAACAATTGTAATCAATGTCTTCCAAAACTATTGTAATATATTTCTTTAAAAAAATCTTGAATTACATTTTGAATTATTTTATAGTAGATTTAGATAATAAACAATTTCTATACCACAACTTCCCACTATGCCTATTGGAATTAATTTCCTATAGTTTGAGTAAGTAGGAAATTAATTCCAAATAAATACATTAACACTTTACTATCTAAATATGCGATTGCATAACTATTAATAGTAATTTTTATTTTATTTTAACAGGTTGAAAGTTTAGAAGAAAAAGGAATCAGCATTGTTGGTTTCAACATGGATTATAGCAAAACAAAAAAAGCTTCAAGGAGCCTGTCCCTGCTCGTCAGTAACATGGTAGCCATCGCAAAGACTTTGTTTAAACCTCCATACAGGAAGAAGACTCTTCTCAGTTGTTCAATATCATTTGGGATCACATCATGGTAAGGTACTCCTATATTTTCTGTTTCAAAACAAAGAACTTCCTTTCTGAGGAATATTCGTTAGTATACAAAATATTTTTGTTTAGTTATTACACTCTGATGATGTGGTTCCCAGAACTTTTTACACGCTTTGAGTACTATTCAGTACTGCATCCTGGTAAAAGTGCTTCAGTGTGTGAAGTAAGCTCTGTGTTTATAGAAAGAGAGGGCCCATGTGAAGCCAATATTGAAAATCAGGTTTATCTGAATACAATAATTGTCGGGATAGCATGCATTCCGACGAGTCTTTGGCTTCCTACTTGTGTGAACAAATTGGGCACTAAATTTTTCATTGGTAAGTACATTTTACCTAAAATTTATTTAGTTTTCTCCATTTACTTTAACACATTCACGCAGGGATTGTATTTCATGCTTCTCGCCCATTGGCACCGAAGCTTAATGATTTTAGCTCTATTGGACAGGATCAACAATTATAAACTAAACAAAAAAATCCTACCTTGTTATACAGCGTCGTGGAAAGTTTTGTGATTGAATAAAGTGTCCGATGCGACAGATTAGTGTGGGCCACCAGTGGTACACGCCGGCGTGAACGAGTTAATAGTTTTTTGTCTTTAATATCAATTTTAAAAAAGTTAAATAAATTTTGTCTATTTCTGCTTCATTAATATTACAATATTAAAAATGAATATTCATTTTACGTGTTCTTTATTTCTAATGCCGAGGACAATCAATATTTGAAAGGATTCATTTAAAATAGATATAATTAAATTTTATGATAAGATTGTGAATAAATTCATGAAGGAACAGTTAGAAGAGTTGTTATTAAGAACTTAATAAACAACTCTTTAAGATTAACAACTTTTTAAGATTAATAAACAACTCACTCCATTTGTATCTATCTGTCCAGAGATATGTTTTTTAAATTTGTATTTATTATATTTCTAAATATGGACGGTGCTACGCTAAAGTGAACTAAGAGCCAACACCATATCTTGAGAAAACTGAAGTTTAAGTTGAATTTCGTGAAATAGTGTTGTGTTTGCTTCTATTGCTTTTGAAGTACATTATTTTTCACTTTGCATTCTGTATTAATCACATATATTTCATTTCGTCTTTTATTTTATTTAAATGTAAAGAAGCATGATTAAAAAAAATAACAATAGGTAATTTAAAAAAATAAAATTAAAAATGTATTAAAGGTTTGGTGCTTATGGTACTATATGTAATTTAAAGGTAACAAATTCTTCTGATGAATAATTATGATTAATCATTTTACTTAGTAATTAAGTTTTTTTTTTTGTTTTAGTGTTTTGTGTTTTCTCTGCCTCACTTCTTGCATTGGGCATGAACTTTGTTAAAACATCTACACAGAATTTGGTTTTATCATGCTTATTTGAAGCACTAACGTCACTCGGTGTTGTAACTCTTTATTGCATACTAGTGGAAATATTTCCAACAAATGTTAGGTAAAATGTGTAGATATTGTTAACAAGACAAATAAATTGTATGTATAACCATCATAATTATTTAATAATATTTATTTTACAGGGTAATGGCTACTAGCCTCACGATAGCTAGTGGTAGGCTGGGAGCGTTACTTGGGAACTTGGTGTTTGGATATTTAATTGATTTAGAGTGCATAGTTCCCATTCTACTTTGTGCGGGTGTTTTATTTGGTAGGTTGTCACATACCCAAAACTCAACTTATAACTTTTTTTTTTTCTGAATCTTAATAATATTTCTTAGAGCGCATGTATGTTATCAGAAATCTCAAAAGATAGCATGTAGCCCTTTTATCAAATCTTTTCATATGAATCATTTTGTACTCTTTTAAAAACATTGAAAATATTTTCATAGCCTTTTCATGGTTCTAATTAATTTAGTTTTGATTGATGAATGTCAATGTTGTGTTAAGTTATTTTCAATTGAAATAACTTGATTTTTCAAACATAATTTGATTTTTACAATTATTATTAGCTGCTCTGAATACAGAAATTAAAATGAAAGGCATATCATGAGCTATTTATCACTTTTTAATTTGGATAGATAAAATTGCTTGTTATTTATTGTATATAACTATTTATTGTGTTTTACAACAATTACTGGTGTCTGTTACTATTTACTAAATTCCAATTTTTTTTCTTTTTTGTTTCAGTGACTGGAATCGCCTGTATATTTCTACCTGTGAAAATGAAAATAAAAACAATTGAATTTGTTTAAGGGTAGATAATATGTAAGATAAATGGCTAACTGAATTCTCTACTTAAGTTATAAGGGTATTATTTTTTACGATAATATTCCATTATAACTTGATAAACGTGATAGGCAACCTTAAATAGAAAAACAATGCTATTTAAGGAATCAAAACTTTGAAACGAATTGTGATATTGCAAGTTTGCTCTTGTTACTTGTTAGTGTATAGGAAATGAAACTAGTCAGATTATTAATAGACAATGTAGAAAGTTGTGCCAGAACCTTAGCCAGTATTATCTCATCACAACTGGTGAAAAGCACAACTTATATATTGTGTAACATCTATTGCAATATGGATTAACTTAAAAATGTGACAAACTTTACTAAATAATGAAGGAATAAGTTCATATTTTATGAATAATATACTTTTTTTTTCTGATTAAATGTTATTAGACATGAAATACTGAAATCGTCATATTGAATGTGATGTAGGCACAATGTTGTAATTATTATTACCTATTTATTATTTTAAAAAATAATCAATATGTTTACTCAATTGTGGAAGAAAATCTTCTTTTTTTATATATTTTATTAAATGACATAGCCCAAATTGAAACAGTAAGCATCTGGACATTTATAAAAGCTAATCCCTTGATATCAGAAATAAACGATCAAATTAACAAAACAAAAAAAAAGGATTGAAAAAAAGAGAGAAATTAAATGAATAAATATGGTAATAAAAAAAAAAAAAAGAATTAAATATATGGCGTTCATGAGTGTTGCAATTTTATGTCAATAAACTGAAACAAATATGAAGTAAGATTTTTTTCACAATTTATCTAATATAAAAATTACATTTATAATCTCCCAGTTAAGTAAAATATTGATGGGAGAACATTTTTTTTTTAAATCTCATGATAGATTCAAACATATTAAGTAACAAATATTTTGATCTTTCCAAGTATACCTAGGACCTTGGGTACTTGTTATTCTATATTTACAGAAATATCTCACAGTAAATAAATGTAGATCAATAAGATATATATGTTTAGTAATTAGTTGTTAAATTATTGTACAGGTTCAATAATTTATATCTGATATAAAATGAAAATTTTATTGCCAAAGAATTGACATTTTTAGAGTGAATTTTATAATGTTGTTTAGTATCCAGTTAAAAACAAAATAATTTTATGTATTTTTATTCATCTTAAAACTTATAAACAAAGTTTGATCTGTTTTATTCTGCACATATGCATCTGAAGAAGTGATTTACAATCTATGCTATCTATGCTCTTTTACTTTAAAGGTATTTGAAAACACTATCCTAATAAATCAAAATAACAATATTTTGTCATATTGAACATGATCATAGACCGATTGCAAAAACATGACAATTAGGTCACAAACACATTATTTAAAAATATTAGATTTTAAAAAAAATTCTATTCTGAGTGAGAAAAATCATAAATTAGCTTATCATAATTTACATTATTTGATGCAAGATAACTTTTATTAAAGTATCCTTAAAAATTACTCAAATTGAAAATAGTAAAGAGGTACTATACCAATTTTATTCACATTGATTCAATATCAATTATATCAGTTGTCATGCTACCATCTAAATAGGAAGTTGTATTTTCAAGAAAGTTGGGTGAAGGCCACGATCAATTTGGGTTTGATTTTGTTCATTCATTCAGGGTCAGTTATTGTTTCTTGGCAGCCTTATGAAATAAATATTGAGGTCCAATAAATCACTTACTGGATCTGATCCCCTCCAAGAAAAGTACCAGTACCATTTCAACGTGTTGTATGAGTAATTTTTTTTATTTTATGTATGATTTGTAATAAACTATGAATGATTATTATGTTAGCCAAATACAGCTAGTTTATGTTAAATAATGCATACTTGATTGTAAATTACCTATTTTTAATTTTTTAAAATAGTGTAAGAAATCTTAAGGCTGATTCTGTAATTTTAAGATTAATTTATATTTTTAAGACCTATACCCACCTTGTGATGTATATATTTATATTGTAAATAACTTCCATTAATATGATTATCATTAAAATATATGATTTTTAACTTGAAATATAGCTATCAAAATCATGCAGTATTATTTATTTATTTCTTAGAAATTTCTCTATCGGAATAAAACTATCCAATTCATTTTCCTACAATTATTTACATATATTTTTTATCATGAAGAATTATTTGACCGCAGTATTAAGTATAGGAAAATTAGTTGGAATATGGGAATAAAAATAATAATCACACTATGATTTAGATACTTTATATGTCAACATTAATTATTTTACTTTTATGTGAACCTATGAGAATGGACTGTTCTTCTTACAATTTTTCCTAAAGTTTTATTTGTCTTTCCTTTTCATAATTTCCTGATGCATCTGTTTTGTTTTTTTCTTGTATGGAAATTTGATGATTAATCTATACTCGTATTAACCATGAATAAGTCCCTTATTTATTTAACTAAAAAAAAAAAATTGTAATGTCATACCAGAATCATTTTAAATATTCTTCAATATTTCATATTTTCTGAGCCTTTGGGATTTCTAATGATTATAAAATCATCTAACAGGAACTGATTCTAATGGGATTCTAATTTTTTTAATTTTTCTAATTATTGGAGTAAAGTAGGTTAAGAAGCAAACAAAAGTTGAACAATTATTCCTGAGGTAAACTTTATTAAAATAAATCAAACAACTGACTAAATAAGCTTACATAAAAACAATAATTTAAAAGTAACTATATACAGGTCATTAACACGAATTTCACATTCCAAATTTACATCTCAACTGCTTCCTGAGGTTCAGGAACTGGAAGGAAAGTCGGGAAGATGGGAGGATATCCTGGCAAGTAGAGAGGAGGTCTTACGCTACCAGATTTAAGACGAGAAGCAAGCTGTTTTTTCCATTTCGTCCTCCGGTTTTGGAACCACGTTTTTATTTGGACTTCTGTTAAATTAAGTGCTTTGGATAATTCCATTCTCTTACTCACACTAAGGTATTTGTCAGACTGGAACAAGATAATATACAATTTTTTTCTCATAAAGTGTAATTATTTAATGAAATCATTATCATATATTAATTAATAATGAACAATAATACTATCTTATAAACTGAAAAAGCTGAGCTTTTTATGATATGCATAATGTTTTTTCCATTTGCCTCTCAAAGAATCAAATCCCAAACATACACAGATGTGTCGGATCAGGATTTTTTTTCAAATGCATGTAAATAATAATCTCATGACTTTTTGAAGTAAGGATATTTCTATTAATACAATTATTTTCTATTCAATCCAAATTTGTAAATAGTGACATTTTTTTAATTCTTTGTCTATTAATAAATAGATCTTTGTTATTCATTTTATTATCTTAAAAAAATAAAATAAAATAATGCTAATAAATAGAAACAAAAGTAACAAAGCTTACATTAAATTCAGCTTCTAAACGCTCAAGTTGTTTGGCACTGTAGGCTTGCCTTGGTTTTCTATCAACACCAGGTTTTCGGCACCTCCTACCAGTTGGCTTTGGTGCTAAGTGAAACAATAATAAACAATAAATATAAATAATAAAACAAATCAAACTATTGAATGAAACCCTTTAAGTTGTTACCATTTATCAACAAGTAAATTTCCTTTACTTACTGATGGTTGTCAGGAGGTTATTATTGAGATTAATGTTGCAAATAAGTTAAACAATTGTGAGATAAAGAAGTGTGAACATTTTTAACAACAGAACATTTTATTTCATATTTATATCTGAATATTTTAATTATTCTTTCTTTGGACCCTAGCTTCACTGATGGGTATAATTGATGCATAAATTAATTGGATTTGCATCACATGGTTTCCCTTTCTTTAGTTTTTTTTTTTAATTCTGAACTTTTAATTTTGCTTTTAATTGCTCCAGTCTGGTATTTCTGGAAAAGTGACATAATTCATTAAATTCATTTAAGAAATGGCGATGCCGCAGGACCTGACCAGAAAACTGAGTGCAGCTCAATAATTATCCCCAGCCTGGAACAGGAACCTCCCCACCAACAGAAGGGCAGGTTGGTTACAATCCAAGGGATGGCCCTGCTATGAGTAACTAGGTCAAACGATTCAGTGTCTCATGAGACGAAAGCAGTTCGAAGAAGATCCTCCGGGAGGACACATTAGAAGGATGGAATCAGCGGTGGTTGACGATCTTGAGGAAGCACTTCCCCATCGTCGGATCGCGTAAGGACGCGTAACCGTCGAGACAAGATCGGGTCAGCCCGGACAGTTGGTTCTCACTAATTCTTACTGAACATAGTGATCGAGCGCGAAACTTTACAAACATGGAAAAAATATCGACTCCCTATCCCTACTTATGGGGTATCAGAAACCGCCGAGCACATTGTCATGTACCATCTATGAGATTGTTATGGCTAAACTGCAGGGAGACAGGGTTTTACATTCAGTCAGAGAGCAACTTTCCTCAGCATTTGGCCAAAGAAAACAACAAGCATTTCCAAAATTGTATGCGGGTGGAAGGAGACGGTGGACCTAACCTTACCACGGGTTGAAGAGAAGATGTTCCATGGAGGCGAAGAAGAGAACGGCAGAGGCTAGGGGACAAGAAGAAAGTAGAGCAATGAAAACTGTAAAATGCTTTTAATAAACTTGTAGCAGTGTCAGGTTATGCAGGCATGCGTATCACACCACTATTGCAAAAAAGCCGTATTACATCAGAGGTATGGTTGGATGGAATAAACAAATAAATAACGCAATAATTACTTGGGCCAGTGAAAAGTTCTTGGTGCCCTAGAATCTGGAATTCACATTCTATATACTATTCAGGACAGAACAGGGATGATCTTGGTCGACATGTTATATGTTCTTCTATCTCTCTCGCATGCCTTATCTATTGTCTTCACTGCGAAAATATGGTTTTGGGTTTGTCTTTGTGGTCTGAATGCCGCTTGCTCCTCTTTTAATTAGTCATCTATCAAAACCCTCTTTCTTTTCTCAACTACTGTATATAATTTGTATACGACATGAGATTGGCAAATGGGCCTGTAGTTTTGACATTCTCCCTGACTCCCTTTTTTTAATATGGGTATGATGAAATTATCCTGCCACTCTTTGGGTATTCTTTTCTCTGTAAATACATTTTCAAAGAGCCATTGAAGTATTCCAATCAGATTTTAACCCCCATATTTTATGGATTCAGGTATAATGCCACCTCATCCGGTGCTTTTTCTGTCTTTGACCTTTCCATAGCTACTTTGCTTTATTTCTTCTTCCTCTTCTAGTTTCTTCGGAAACCTGGAGAGTGGTGCTGTCTCCGTCTTTAATGTATGTCCGCATCATCGGTTAGCATTTTACCTTAAATATCTTTAATATTCCGGATAGGTTAACATTTTTTAGGTTCGATCTTTTTCCAGAATTTCCATTCCATATTCCAGAAATATGGAAGAAGAAGACGCAGACAAGAACAAGACGCATCGCACATAGGTACTTCTTGTAAAATTTAGCAGCCTTGGGAATTAAACCTTTGTAAAATTAGGGCAATATGGGGCGTTTAAATAAAAAGTATATTTTTATCAAAAGCCCTTCTGCATTCATGGTCGGGCCAGTCGTTCCGCTGGATCTTCAATCCGCTTTTTTACCTTAAAGTTCCTTTCCTACAACTAAAGTTATACTTATTCGGCATATTATTTGTTCTTTACATTACTTCCTTTCTTTTAGTAAAGTTAAATTTTATCTTTAAATGACAAAAATTTTCCAAAGGGGGTTGCTGCAGCCCCCACAGCTCTTCCCCTGGATCCGCCAATGAATGTATTCATCCAAAAAAATTCGCTTACTACCATCCACAACGTCATATCTAAAAAAAACATGAATATTCGGGAGAGTGAATTTAATGTTTGAAGTATAATAAAATGTGCTAAGAATAGTTAAGTCTCCTCCTGACACCCTTAAGTCAATAATTGCATGGTTTACCCTATGTTTCATTGCATTTATTTCTATTTTATTCTTTCCAAGCTTCTTTCTTTCATTGTACCGAAACCTTCTAACCGCGCCGTGGTTTGTTACATACTGACGCCGCAGTTTATGTGCATTCCCCTCCATGTTGTTGTTTCTCAATTTTCGTTCCACACCTGTTGGTTTTCTGAGAGAGATGTTAAGATTCGTCCATTTTCTGATACTCGTAATCTGATCACCAAGGTTCCTTACCTGTTTAATAAACGCCAAAACTTGCAAGCCAATCGTTAATACTAGGGTCACATTAGTCCGCATCGTTCGGACGGATTTTAAGATCGGTATATGTTTTACTGTAAGCTCACCTATCCGCATCGTACGCATCGAGTATCGCCAATGCCGAAGGGCACTCTTAAAATGGGATTTTATATTGTACGGATGCAACCATCGGAAAATGGAGTGCGCCCCCTACTCTTCCTGGCAGAGCGAATAATGTTTTTCTTGTTTACCTCTATTTATCACCAACATGTTAAATAATTATAAAATCTTTGGGGCAGTCAAACGTAAGTAAACAGAAAATTTCGCCTCACTATTAAAAAGTTGAGACTATGATGTAAAATATTTCCAGAATTCCACAATCTCTTTTTATTAATGGGATGAACCCAAATCAACATTTACTTTGCCTGCTGTCCTTTTTCTTCTTCTGCCAGCATGCAACTAACAATAATTGTTTCTTCATCCATGCTATATTCTTGACTGCGGATGACGCCTATTCGTTCCTCGGGGAGGGGGAATCCTTGAGCCTGTATGCAAAGCCCTAGAAAAAAAATCTGATGCTTTCGATTTGTACCGTCCGAACGATGCGGACTTGTGTGTCCCAAGCATTAAATTTAATAATGTCAGCTCTTTATGTTTTTCTCTGATTTTACAAAGAATCATTTTACAAGGAATTCTATGAAGCTCAATGGATTCAACTCGGACAGATGTGGAATTTCATGTATATATCTGAAAAAATAGAGAGCTGGAAAACATAGCTATGAATAAATGTAATGTTGTTTTGGAGTATAAATGAGAATAAACAGGATATTGAAAACGAAGGAAACTCAAAAAAATTGGTTGTTAATGTGTCGGAAGAAGATGTTTTTATAAGCATCATTAAAAACAATAAAGTTATAAGAAGATACTTTCCAGTATCTGTAATATGGAACAAATCTGGTATACGTTTTACATTACTTCCCCACAAAAAATAATATAAATAAAAATCAATAAATAATGAAAGAATTCTTTTTTATATATATAAAGGGAAAATTTCTAATTTTTTTTTTTTTTTTTTTTTTTTTTGTGGAGAATCAACAATTATTTTCAATGAATGCTTCGAAAATATTTCAAAAATTTCACCTTGAAGCCCAAAAATAGGTTGAGATTTAGCTGGGAACCAACCACTGTAAAGAAAAGACAGGCCTTGACAGAGATGTGACGGGTCTGGAATACAAACATAAAAAGATTAAACAAATTTATTGTAACTCATTTTATAAAATCTGAAGAATGAAATCTATAATAAAAAGAAAATTAGAAATCATTAATGAGAAATAAAACATTACACACATAACCGACAGGTGCACTGTGAACTAAGGAATCTGTAAAAAATTCAGGCTCTGGGATATTTGGCATATAAGCTGTATTGCAGCCTGTCAAATTTTCCCGATTCAATTTTTATCCCTTCCTAGTTAAATTAACAATTTTGTTTTTTGAATAACTATACATTTTTACTTTCACTTACCTATATATGAAATATATAGTAAGTGGAAGTATTGCGATCGTGAAAATTTTCGACTTCCGGTTTTCAACGGAAATACACGTTTTGGGACCCCCTGAGTCGAAATAACCAAGTCCCGCGAAATGGTCTGTGTTTGTGTGTGTGTGTGTGTATGTGAACAGACTAGCTCAAAAACTATAAACCGTGGAAACCTGAAATTGGGTATTTAGTGTAGGTATATACCCGCGATGTGACAGCAAAAATTTCATCGAAATTTCTCAAAGGGAGGGGGTACTTTATTTAATAACTTTTTACGTTTTTTTCGATTTTCTCAAAAACGGCTCTAACGATTTTGATTAAACTGAGTATTTGATCGATTTATATGCCCAAAATATGACTGTAAAAATTTCATCAAAATTGATTAACCGGAGGGGGGACTTTACTTAATAAATTTTGTATCATTTTCACGTGTTTTTTTTATTTACTCAAAAACGGTTTTAACGATTTTGATCAAACTTGGTATTTGATGTATTTATATGCCCGAGATGTGACTGTAAAAATTTCATCAAAATTGATCTACGGGAGGGGGGACTTAAATTAATAAATTTTGTACCATTTTCACATTTTTTTTTATTTACTCAAAAACGGTTTTAACGATTTTGATCAAACTTGGTATTTGATGTATTTATATGCCCGAGATATGACTGTAAAAATTTCATCAAAATTGATCTACGGGAGGGGGGACTTTACTTAATAAATTTTGTATCATTTTCACAGGTTTTTTTATTTACTCAAAAACGGCTTTAACGATTAACAAAAATAAGATATGAATGTAGAAAAATGTGTGACTTTGGGAAATGATTATTAGCAAAACACGTCAATTTCTAATCTAAGTAAGTTGGTAAGTGAAGGTTGTGTGTTGCGCGCACGCACCAGATTTTTTTAATTGCGATTTTGAAACTATTTCGGGCGATTCAAAACCCTGACATTATTGCGGCTATTACCAATGGATACCAAAATTTCATTTAGAATATTCACGAAAAATTATAAATTCAGGCGCTGAATTGCTCTAAAAGCAAGAATCATTTTTTGTGGCTCTTCTAAAAAGTTAATTTCTGCAGATTCGCTGGTATACCGTGCACCAAACGATATATGTAACTCCGTTATCTAAATTCAGAATTATGGCCATCATATTGCTTGGCCAGCGCCAATAAAATAAAGCAGACGAATTTTCTATACAGCATCCCAATGCACATCAAGTATTGGGAACTTAGCATCGAATTAGGGGTATATGTCACAAACCCCCGTTCTCAAACTTACATGTTTCCTTTTGCCTGATAGCACTTTTGTTTTCAAATTTATTTATGAAATCTTTTCCTTGCATCAGGAGGGACTGCGGTCTAAGCGAGCGAATTCATTTTGTATAAGGTTTAGTAAACATTTAATTGCATTATGTTAAAATTTTCGGGGGGAGGGGCGGTCAGGACCCCCTATTTTATCTACAACAAACTGCTTATTTACAAGAATATTTGAAACAAATCGGGATCTGGCACCTTGTTGCCTTGCAATCAACCAGCATAATTTCAGGCTCAACTCTTGTCAATGACTATCCTCAAACTAGTGGTATTATGAATGTGGTTGAAGATGTCATGGAACCTTCTGGAATCTTGATTTTTCTCTCGCAAGTGGGGAAAGGAGGGGGGTGGATTGAATAGGAATTTTCCTTGCTTACTTACAAAAATTGGACATACGAATGGATGTGTTTGAAAATATTATTATTTTATTTTGGTAAGCATTTCCTTAAATCATATCATGTGTATTTATCTTGTTAAGAAATGGGGAAAAATTTAATTCCTGAGCTTATTACTTAAATTTTTTAGATGCAAATGTTCGAAGAAATCGCTAATAAACAGTTAGTCAAAAGTTTCGAGCATTTAATTAACGGGTTCCGAAAATATAAATAAAATCAGTTTTAAACTAAGTATTGTTTTATCCAATAGATTTTTTTTTACTATGATAAAATTATTGGGGTCGACTGTGGTGTAGTGAGTAGCACAGTAACCTACAATAGTAAAGGCCGAGGGTTCGCGTCCCGCGGTTGCCCTAAGTATTTTTAAAGGGAGTAAGATATCCTTGGCTATGCCTTTCCTTGGATAGGAGGTAAATCGGAGGGCCCGAGCCTGTACGATGTCAGGTACTCGTTAAAGATCATTATCCTAATTATACATGGATAGGCAAAATTTAGGACTCATAGGACTCAGGAGGTAGCATCGTCCAATTAGCCTTAGTGGCATAAATTGACGTTAAACAAATAAATAATAAAATTATATATGCTTACAATTAATACTATACAATTAATTTTTTTATAAAATGATTATAATATGTTAGGGCACTTATATGTTGATCTTTCAATTGAGCTCTAACAGTTAATATTTTTATGATAACAAGGGTGCGTCTTCCTTCTTTTATGTTACACCGAAGCATCCACTTCAAAATAAATATTTGACATTCCCAAAAAATATTGTCCTTGGGTGTTTAGACTGAAGAACAGCAGTAAAGCACACAGTACCCTTATCCCCACAGGCAATTAACATAGTAGGAAACGAAAGGAGACGATTCTAGAATCCTCCCAAAGAAAAAGTAGAAGAAGCCACATTTATTTTAGATAAATGTAACGTGGGGAGGGGATATTATAATTTTTGTAAGTAATATTTTAAAATAAGGTAGAAGAAGTAGACTATCAAGATCATTGATATGGAAGGGTTCGGCCTTAAAACTCTCTTATATAATTTCTTGGTTATTGAGTTACATTTAAAAATAGAAAATTTTGCCTGTTCGGGCATCTTGAGGGCTTCCATTTGTATAGATGAAATTAATATATATATATATATATATATATATATATATATATATGTGTGTGTGTGTGTGTGTGTGTGTGTGTGTGTGTGTGTGTGTGTGTGTGTGTGTGTGTGTGTGTGTGTGTGTGTGTGAATATTATATATAGTGATGTTTTTTGAAGTTAAGAGGTTGGAGGTTCCTCCATAAGAACCGGATTCATTCAAGTGCTAATTGTCATTTGAACTTCAGAGACAAAAAACAACTCAAACATTAAATCATTGAACTATCAACACATAAGTTGATTTTGGTAACGTTTGAGATTCTACTGATGATGATTTCTGGCAAGTGAGTCCTCTTTTCTGTAACTTTTCAGATGCTTGATGCATTATCAATTATAATGTTAAAAAAAGAATTAGAAAAACAATTTTTTTAAAATTTCTATTAACAATAATAAATTAATACTCAAATGTTACCGAAACTTTGGATTGATCCATACAAATTTATGTGCACCGGAGGTTAACACCATGTCCCTTTTTTATTGAAATAAATTGGTTTTAATACCATGATAAATACTTCAACTAATTAATTTTCTATTATTGTATATATACATTATTGTATATTTTCCTTTGTATTTGTAAATATTACTATGTTTTTTATTTACTATGAATATGAACAAGCTTATTGTACAAGTAATGCATTTTATAAAATTATCCGGCAGACTTGCTCCGACTTCCCTTTGCCGTAAAATGTTTTGTTATTTACAAATGGATCACATTATTCTTTCACCTTAATATATTATTTCTCAAAGCCTTTTTTTTTGTCGGTACGCCATAAATTCCTTATTAATTCATCATAATTCATGAATGAGGCATCATTATACCTCTTTATGCATATGGTCGTTGGTACTGCAAAAAGTCTCATATCAAGTAATAGCTGATTTTCAGGACAACAGAAAAATCATTTTATTTATTATTCGTATTCTATTTTTTGTGTATGATTATCGTGAGAAACATTAAAATCGGTAGTTTTTTATTTATAACAATTTTTTCCTAATATATCTTGTTTATGTTTTTCCTATTGGCTATTCTCACACCAATAGACCAAGCCAATACTGGCATTCAAATAGCTTTTAATGTTTTAATGTTACCAATTTTTCTTTTTATATTCACTGGTGACATGCGCTGTCTTTCAAAACAATGAAATTACTCATTTTGATTAAACATCCAATAAAATCCCCCTCTTTTCATTATCGGCGCGATTTTATATTCATTCATATCGTAGCTATCAATCAATCTCTCGAAGGTAAAAAAAAAATGTTTTTTAGTTAGATTTGACACTTTGCCATTGCTCAGGGCAGGACACGAAACTGATATATGTTAAATCCATCGGGAAGGAGATTAAATATACATCAAAAACATAATATCTGCCATTTGTTAGAAAGAGGCTTAATTTGGGTTCACAGTTATAAGGTTTTATTTTGTTCTCTTGAAAGGTACCAATTTTCGCATTTGATAGTTTGAAGTGTTTATATTTAATATATGTGTTGATGTTCAGCTTTTAATTGAACATGAAAATCCGAGACCTATATATAAGAGACCAAAATGAACGAACTCTAATGGACCACAAAAAAATCAAGGAATCGCTTCTGTTTGGTTCAGCGGCCGATAATGTTGGAAATCCGGAAGAAAAAAAACACGATCATGGGAAATTTTGTGGGGTGGACTTGACCCCATTTTTTAACGTAAAAACTTAAAATCATTTTCCTTATTTTAAATTTTAGCCTAGACTTTTTACTATTCTTATTGATATTAATTTGATAAATATATATTTATATTTCTCCTTTATAATGATTTATAATAATAGATACCTGGAACCTCGTGAAGCCGAGAATCCTCTTGAACGGCCTGCGGTGGCGGACTGTCCCTTCCTAGGATGCGGTCGATGGAGAAGCTTCCGCGATCGTCCTGGGCTCTCACATCCTCCGACCTGAGATCCTCCATAGCGGACCGTCATCAGGATACATCTCGGGAAGGGGGGCCCGCTGAGCCGCCCCCCGGGGCGGGAGATCTTCCCCTCCAAGCCCCCCTCCCGCCTCCTCCACCCCCCCCCCTATGGAGCCGCTAATGACTTACACGTTTTAGCGCCAAGTGGCTGTAGTCATCTCTAGTGGTATTTGATATAGCATTATTAAAATTAATAGAAAATAATATTATTGGCCTATCACAATAAGGCATCCACTTCTTATGTTCCTTTAGTTATCATCTATCAAAAATCGTCCATAAATATAAATACATATAAAAAAATATAAAAATATAATAAATACAAACATAAAAAAATACAATAAATAAATATTACATATACATACACATATTATACTGATTAATAACTTTGAGGCCCCAATTTGAGGATATATTAACACATCTTAGTACAATGAAAAGAATTGTTTTTTTTCTGGTTAGTTTCCCCTTGTAAACTAAAATATGAACAGGACTCAAAAGGTTAAAACTTCGTAACTAATACTTTAATCGAAAATCATTCCACAAAAATATACCTGATTATTAGAGCCATTAAATAGTGTGTTAATAAAGTGCCATTAAAAAGTGACCAATGTTCATATCTTAGTTTCAAATTTACATAATTTACAAAGATTTGACAGTATTTAGTATGCGCAAATAAAGTTTTCTTCACAGCTTCTTTCCCGAGGTTTTCTTGAGAATATTATTATTTTTTATGACCAAAGGGGAGGGAAAGCTCCAAAATGATATCTCAGACAAAGAATATGATTAATTATCAAAAATTGATACTGCAATACTGCTCTGGTGGGAACTCTGCGAATAGTCATTTCTTCACAGTTGCATCCCATAGAATTAATAAGGGAATAGTAACTAGTTTACATTTTGTTAGTTTTTAACTTGATAAAACCTCATTATTAGTCGATTATTAGCAAATAAACGGGAAAAAAGATGGTAGCAGAATATTCTGCGAATGTGTGGGAAAGATATGTCTTTTTAGCACATCGAAAATATTTTCGATGAGACATCTGTCTATAGAAAGGGACGTTCGATGTTGATAATTTTTTATTCCATTTTTTGGGAAATAAGGAGACCTTTCATTTTCGCATTTGCATAATTGACAAAGATTCGATAGTTTTAAGGTTATGCGCAAACAATGTTTTCATTTCTTCATAGTTTACCTCCCAATGTTTTCTTGAGGATTTGACTGTTTCTCCGGACGGGAGTGGAAGGAAATCTCCAAAATAATAACTCAATCTTCGAATGTGATCAAGTTATTATTATTGTGAGTGTGACAATTAGTATTACTATTTCAAAAAATATATAATTTTAACAATAGGTCCTTCTCGTAGGAAACCCTTGTAGACGTTTGGAAAGATATTGGATAAAACAAAACAGCAATATTACAAATATTAAATTAAGAAAATATTCATTTACATTACAAAGAAAATTCTTTTATTTATAGTCCATTTAAATCATATTCTTGCTCCCTTGAGAAATTTGAGATATTTTTTGCATATTCCACCAACATGGAATTTGGATTACATGACAGAAGCTCTAAATTCTCCTTTACCAACACATTGACCATAAACAAAAAAAAATCTTTGAGGGCGTTAGGAATAGGTTTTCGAGACTCAGTAAAGCCCTCCATATCTATATCCATATTCATAAAGAATCCAGCCCTTCGTATCAAAAGTATTGAGGACAGTACTGTATGCACCATGTTATGTGCCAAATGACTCGGAATATTTCCAGCAGTCTTAGAAGACAACCACCAAAGATTGACTTTTAGCATAAATGCATTTGTATAAACACGTCGAATGCATTTCTGCACGTGTTTATACAAATGCATTTGTATAAACACATGGAATTACCAAAAATCACAACCAGATAATTTTGAATCGATGGTAAAGACTTAATTGGGTTGTTAATCTCCATGAGCAACCATATGTATGTCGGAAAAAAGTACAGATAGCTAATCGAAAACATAATTTTATGTATTAATAACATTTTATTTCATGGCTTTGTGAAACTCTCTCCTAAAACAATTAGCTTGATTAGTAAAGTACCGATTTCACTATAACACTAGAGTGCTATGAAGCCACGAGTAAGTTACAAACAGAACAGTCCTCACACACGGTGAAGAGCTGCCACCTGCTGAAGGTTTCCCTCGTACAATTAAGCACGGTCCCTTACAGGAAAATCGATGAACATCCCCCAATCCTAGGTAACAGGCTTTGGACCTAATGACTGTGGGTGAACAGCCCAACTAACTAGCTTCGCTACCATCGGAGTGTGGGTGGCCGGATGGGCAAACGCATTAGAAACTAAGCGTGGCCATGGACAACCGGACATATGATAGAGAACCAGATGGTAGCAAGTTCAAAACCCGGAGCCAGGGGAAATTTAATAATACTCGGCATTCATCCCCCACCTTCTCCCCTGGCCCGGGAAACCCCGTATAGCCTTAATTGCGAGGAAGGGGAGGACCCAAAAAAAAATAAGAAAATACCATCGGAGTGCAGGTATCTGATCTGATTGGCTTCATCATCCCTTACTGATTAATTAAATTAGGCTCAAAATTCTTGAATGATTGCACTCCAGGGTCGTTTCGACCTATGAAAACTTATACATGGTGGCTGCAAACAATGGAAAGAACCGGACCCGCCGCACACAAGGACAAATGTCAAAATTACGACGACAAAAATCGAAAAAAATATTTTCCTGAAACCAGTTAAAAATACCTTCAATAAAATCTCTATTAAATAGTCTACAAGATGACATAAATATTTTCTAAGTTGACGACAGGATTAACCCAGTGCATAGGTCTAAACTAACATCTCTTGGTCTAATAATCTCTTGGATTGTTGACGGATTAACTACTCCAGTATTATTCCTAAATTTAAAATCTCACTTATTTAGATATGGATATTCAAGCGACAGGTACGTACTTTAATATACAATCATCGGTAACATAATTATTTTACATAGTGCAGGTATAATAAATGTTTTATGAAATGCTATTTTTCGATTAAAAAATATTGAAATGCTGCCTTCAGCTAGTCCTATAAAAAAAGTTCCACAGAGTACACCGCCTTCTCTTTATTAATTTGAAAACATACCTTATGACGAATATGAAGATGTATGTAACTCGTCCCCCTGTTTCCCCCTTTAGTTAAATGAGTGTTTTCTTTTCGGTAAGTCGTGGTTACGTCGTCTTGAAGGAAATAAAGATTAAGAGAAGAGAATTATTTTTAGCGTTGAAAAATGAGCAGTTTTATAAATTATCATCATCAAAATGTAATGAAGAGTTAATAAAGTATATTTTAGATAAATATGGTGATAATGTTTCCGAGCAGGTTATAGAACAAATAAAACTTTTAGTCAAAATATTTGTCAAAATTATGTGTAGTGGTGATCAGTGGTCTGATAGTGATGATGATGGGGTTGTGGATGAAGACGTTGAAGATGATGACAATGCTTATGATCATATGGATGATGAGGGTATAGTTTAATATTTTCAAAATAGTGGCTGAGTACACATCTCACTATCCATTTCTATAAGTACTTATTTATTTGATATATTTGTATTTTCTAAAGTTAAACATTTTCTTTTGCTTTAGCTGAAAGAAATCTTTTTTTCCTCTTTATACTAATATTTATATTAAATTAGAATATTTCAGGAATATTACATTATACTATACCTGTTTTTTTCATATTATATAACTGTATAAAAAAAAAGTATTATAAAAAAATGTAATCTAAAGATATTGCTAACATGTACCTTAAAAAACATTTTGTAAAAAAATATTAAACCGACTTCGAAACCTAGGAACCAGTAAAAATAAATTCACTGAAAAGTATGAAATAATTACCTTCTGATTTTTATGAATACACAGCAAAATTGAAAATGGTATAAAAAGTGGAAAAGTGCAATAAGACGATAATTTTATTTTGGTTTGTACAAATACACACTAATTGTTAATAAAAATTATTAAATTTAAATATTAAATACTATGTTCAATACAACACAATCTTTTCGGAGGCGGCGCAAAATAGAAATAACATGTTACTGATACAATTACATTAGTAGGCATTGAAATCAATAGCTGGGAAGAGAAGATCCATTTAGAAGATTTTCATAATGTCTAGTGTAAAAAATTTTAAATTTTGCGCCGCCTCCGAAAAGATTGTGTTGTATTGAACATAGTAATTAATATTTAAATTTAATAATTTTTATTAACAATTAGTGTGTATTTGTACAAACCAAAATAAAATTATTCGTCTTATTGCACTTTTCCACTTTTTATACCATTTTCAATTTTGCTGTGTATTCATAAAAATCAGAAGGTAATTATTTCATACTTTTCAGTGAATTTATTTTTACTGGTTCCTAGATTTCGAAGTCGGTTTAATATTTTTTTATAAAATATTTTTTATTTCACAATTTTTAGTTGGAGAAGATAGCAAATGTAGAAAACCGTAAGTTGGTTTAAAAATTTCGTTGGTCATTGGTCGTTGATAAAATAAACGTTGGTTTAAAAATTTCGAAATCTTTTTACGCTCTACCACGTTTGTCTTTCCCAGGTCTTTTTATTATACAATAATTGTATAAAACTATTATGAAATACACTTTACTTTACTTTCAATGTCCTATAGTTTACTTAAACATTTTGTAAAAAAGGGCATGGAGGCCACCTCCTTGCTACAAAGTGTAAAAACTTTGAAGCAATAAAGAGTGTTATTATTATTATTATTTATTTGATATATTTAAAGTTTTTAGTACTGAAATAGTCCTTTTATAACATTACTAATCAGAATATCAAATGAAATCCCAATTTATATTTTTGTCGTTGTAAATTTATTATCTGTCCCTATGTGCGCCGAACAAATGAAGCTTGAGAGAGATATATCCATACATGCTTTGGTGAGGCTGGAACAATCAGCACATGCTCTAATGGAGAAATAGAGGTGTTTTACTTTAGAGTGCGGAGGGTAGGTTTCCAATCAAAACAAATAGGAAATCGAGAACCTATTAAAATTGTGGCAAAAGCATCATAATCAAAGGGTTCCATAAAGAAACTTCAACCAATATTTTTATACTATCTTGGTAGACTGCTACATTTACTTGAAATTAATAAATCGAGTACATTCTGTTACTGTCTCAGATTGCATTTGATTATATTATGTACATAGCGGTGGACGTTTCGGACCATGTATCCATATTCATCACCAACCCTTTTTCTTTGTAAATATTAATTGAATTCTTTTGGTATTCCAGTTAGAGACTTTGTCAAATAATGTTAAATTTAATGACTTGTTGCAAGTATGACATTATATTAACATTCTCTTAATATTTACATGAAAAAGGGTTGTTGGACGTGGTTGAAACGTCCACCGCTATGTAAAAAATATAAATAAATGCAATCTGAGAGAGTAACAGGATGTACTCAATTTAATTATTTACCAATATCTTTTTAATGAATACTTGGAAGTAAATATATTAAAAAAAAATTGCTTTACTGGAAAAGAATGTTTGTTTAACTCCCCTTTATGCTACTTAGGCTAATCGGACGTTGCTACACTGGGAGTCCTAAATTTTGCTTATCCAGGTATAATTAGGATGCTAGGGATCTTTAACGAGTAACTGACATGCCGTCCTATCCGAGGGACGGCATAGCTAAGGATTTTTTACTCCCATTAAAAAATTCTAAGGCCAACGCGGGGCGCGAACTCGCGACTTTTAGTATTGTAGGGTACCCTGCTAACCACTATTCCACAGGTGACACCACTAGAAAAGAATGCATTGGCCTTAATTTAGAAATTCGCTAAAGGTAAGTGAAAGGTTCTAATCAAAAGGAAGAACTGAGAACTTTAACTTTAAATAGTCAAAATTTCGCTTTCGTTGCCTGAAAGATATTGGTTTAATTTTTTTCAAACTACTTGAGAAAAAGCTCTGCCCATATATCTCAAATTCCTTTTTTGGATATCTGATTATTGAAGTTGACAACAACATTTTTAATGAATTGTTTTTCGGTTATACTAGGCCAAAACAGTAGGTAAATAAATTTTATGTAAAAAAGTTCTTTGATTAGTCTTTGAAAAACCTTATACTAACATTTTTATAGAAATCAAAGAATACAAATTGTGTTTCAATGTCTCTTAGGATTAATTTATTGTTTAGGATTAACGAAGGCTTAGGATTAACGAATTGTTTTGAAGATAATAAGAAATAAATTCATTCATAAATTTTAACATCATATCATATGTAAATAGTTACATATTTCGCTCAAATTTTCGTCTGCTATTCACAATGCATAGCTTGATCTAATTTAAAATGGGCTATTAATCCACAAAAAAGGGTTCAATTTTTTTTTCTTTATTTATCTCCTAGTAATAATTATTTATTTATCTCCTAGTAGTAATAAAAAATAATAATTATTTTTTTCCGTCTTACAGTCAGTAGGTAGAGCTTAAGATGGGGCGTGTTCTCTCGATGATAATACCTCCATGGCTTATAAGTAATTCCAACAGAAATATTCTGAAGATAGCTTACCCATTTATTGAGGTTTCAGAAAGGACTAAGGAATTATTCAGTCGGTCATTCTTGAACGAGATGTAAACCTCCAGTGAAATAGTTGGCATGTTTTTCGGTTTATATTTTAATGTTAAATAAGTTTTTTTACTTTTTATTTATACAATTTCACTTTATATGAGACTAAGGGAAAGAGTTACTGGCAAATGATGATGTTTAACCACTTGTCGTGTCTATGAATTTCGGCCACGCCCAGATGTTTAGCTACCCGCCACTACAAATAGTGGTTTTGTCAATGAAGAAGACATTGTTAATGTAATAGAGGTATTCTCTCAGCTTCTCTAAGCCCAACAGAATGGTGAGTAAGGATAACTCGATTCTTTCAAAATGCGCTAACGTTACCTGCAATATCCTTATCAATCCTGGAATTAGGTAAGAATAAATTAATTGAACTCTTTTTCAAAGGGCTAATAGCAATTGTAAATTACGATCTAACTATCTATCTATGTGTATACGATATGATCTATGTGTCTATGTAGATATCTATGTGTATTGTCTACGATCTATGTGTATCGCAGATAGTTATTTGAGCAAAATATGTTGTTAAATATTTACATATGAATAAAAGCTTTTAAAATGAAACAAAATGAAATGAATAAATGAAGGCATTTTCTTATTATTTAATTTAAATCAAGTGATTTAATTTGGGTTATCTTGATCCTTAGGGCACTTCCTAAGGGATTCCCTCCTATTATGAGATCGAATTTTAAAGTTTATATCTCTCTTAATACTAAGAGAGTCAATAGAAAATATTCAGCAAGTAATTTAATATAAAAAAAAAAAGAAAATAACTTTTAAAAAATATAGTTTTTATTAGAATTTATGAATCCCAACCATTGAAGGTCCATAAATGCCTTTCGGGTTTCCAATTTTTCCTTTGCTTCCCAACACATTAGTATCTATAATTGAAGATTTGGTTTTTTTTTTTTGCACGTTAGTGAAATGTACCAATGTAACAATACCCCAAATATTTAATTAATATTTCGTCAGAATAACTTATTTTGAAGCAGGAAAATGAGTTTTTGATACGTGAAGTAAGTACTTTAGTCTTTGTAGGTATAAAAATCTCGTGTCCCGATGTTTGTCGGGAGTAAAATCAGAAACTACTCAGCCGATCATTACAAAATTTGGCTCATTGTGTGTAGTTTTGTCCAACTTAAAAGATAAGATAGTTTTTATCTCGATTATTGGCCTCAATATTTCTTTTATTGCAAACTAAGTGCTTATCATACTACAATTGAGTGACACGTGATACATTGAGTCACGTTCTATAAAATTTCAATGGATGGCCGTGAAAGTTGATTTATTGACACAACACTTCATTTTCTTTCGATGTTTAGGGTGGGTAAGCATCCAGTGGCTAAATCTATTTTTTCCGGCTTGGACTAGAATAAATCGTGTTTGTCCCATGCGCAATTATGTATCGCCTTTTCAAGTGTGGGGAAAACATTGAATCTATTTGTTTTAGCAAAAGGCAAGTTAACCAAAATCAATTAGCACCCATTATTATAACTTCCTGATACGATATCTCATATCATCATGTGTTATATTCTGAATTTAATGAATATGTATTATGACAAAAGATTAATTTCGTACATTTTTCCTAACTGTCTATTGTGATTGTACTAAACCCTTTCCAATTATATTCTTTATTAGTTCCTTTTTCATGTGTATTATTTATATTTTGCTGAAAGGATTTATCAGTGAACTTTGATTTGACTGTATTATGTCTGCTCGTATGTTAGTAGGTAAGGATCTGAGAAATGAAATTCTGAATGAGAAATTTTACTTTCACTTACCTATATATGAAATATATAGTAAGTGGAAGTATTGCGATCGTGAAAATTTTCGACTTCCGGTTTTCAACGGAAATACACGTTTTGGGGTCCCCTGATTCAAAATAACCAAGTCCCGCGAAATGGTCTGTGTGTGTGTGTGTGTGTGTGTCTGTGTGTGTGTGTGTGTGTGTGTGTGTGTGTGTGTATGTGAACAGACTAGCTCAAAAACTATAAACCGTGCGAACCTGAAATTGGGTATTTAGAGTATGTATAAGCCCGCGATGTGACAGCGAAAATTTCATCAAATTTGCTCAAAGGGAGGGGGTACTTTA